>JASJOG010000135.1:0-600000 GCA_030142905.1 Heliopora coerulea | reverse complement strand
ACTGCTAAAGTTGGCAACATACTGATTGATGATTTAACAGTGATGGGATTGGTATATTGGTATGGCTGTGTAGATGGTAAATTCACATTCAGGGTATTTCGTATGACTTCATATAAGTCGATTTCAATTATTGAAATACACTTCTTATGGCTTGCAAAATGAAAAATTTGTGTATATGTGACCCATTCAGTTTTTTAATGCAGTTCATTGTATGTTATAGAACATGATTCATTTTATAATCTTTTAACTCCTTTGTGCTCTGTACTGAGCTTTTTAATATTACTCTGGCTAACACAGATGATTTTACTTGTCAGGAGGATATCTCTCAGACTATAAAGGTTTGAAGCAAGTTTAAGCAGTCAAAGTCTACCTGAAATGATTTAGTGGATAGTAATTGATTTACTCACCTGTTGCTGTAGTTGTAACTTTTACAACTTTAAACCCTTTCACGAATGCTACAATTCTATATCATTTAGGATAACAAGGTGTTTGTATGTCATGGTCCATATCCAATTGTCAGAGCAAGTTTACGAAAGCGTGGCTGGGTTGAAAAACACTTCAAAGGATGCCCAGCTGCTGCAGTAAACTTGATGAAAAACTCTTCCAACTCTAGTCAGCATGAAAATGAAGATGTCAGTGAAGATGAAGAATTTGCCATGGAAGTGAATACCAAAAAATCGTCACCCTGTGCATCAAAGAAAGTATCACACAAGGTTGACAAGAAGTTAGTTGTGGACAATGAAAGGATAAATGACCAAGATGGTTATGAAAGTATGGATGATAGCACCATATGGAATGCAGGATATGAAGGGGAAGACTGTGAATATAGTATATTGGTAAGTTTCAAATGCAGGGATGTTGTATTGAAAAAATATGAAGTATTATTGTTGGTAGTAGAACATTATTGGAATTAATTATCAGCATCAAGTTGGTTCTGATGCAAACCATTACAATAAACTGCAGTATGCATTAGAACCTCGTGTAAGTAGGTAAATTTGTTATAGAACTCAGTAAATATTCAAATTTTAACCTATCTTTAACCCATATAATTGAATGTACAATTGAATGCTACACATAATATTGTAATCTAAAAGACATTTTAAAGCCAGTGACATAGTGAGGATATTTCAATCACAGGGTGGGTCTTGATGGAGACCTTATAAATTTTAATGAGGCTAATATTTAGAACAGATCACTTGAAGTGCATCTTAAACACTTTAATGAGTCAGCTTGCATGCTGGGAGTTGTAGAAATGTCTGGTTTGAAGGTTCTTCAACACTACTTTGCTCTCCCAACTTGTCCGTGACACTTGGGGTGACCCAGGGTTTTTCAGGGACACTATGGGCCCAGCCTCACAGCAGTTATGTCCCTGTTAATAGTAATTTAGATAATACTTTCACCTAAGAGAATGCCGTACTTTTCAGATCCAGGCACCTACAAAGTTTCTTGATGGAAAGCTGATTTTTAATGAAAGCCTTACCACCACAATAGTTGATGTTCGTCATGGGCAGCAACTATATATCCTCCCAGTCAGAATAGATATGTCGTTTACAAGGTTGACCTGCCTCTGAGTCTTTGTAATAAATAGAAACAAAACATAAGGCAAATATATTACTGTAGTCCTACTTAGCTTCTTAATGTAAAATCACTATATAACTAGTTTTGTTTAAGTAATATTTAAAGAGTCTGAAGTACAGTTTTTCCCTGCACCTAATTATTGTTTGGTTATGTATTTTTTTGTAATTTTTTTTTTCGTTTTTAGTCTAGATTTTGCCGTAATGCTACTGCTTCTTTTTTGTGGACATGCAAGCGGGATGACATTGAATTCAATTTTCTGAGAAAGGTAAAAGTTACTCAGAGATGTCAAAGGTTTAAGGGATTTACGGTAGCTTCGTTTTGATACGACAATACGTGACGGTTTTCCTTCCTACAGGATCAAATAGCGAACCACTTTTCAAAGGCATATTCTTTCACCACCAAGGTACTGTAATAAAATTTGCTTGTAAATGTCGTTTCGTTTGCAAATATTCATTAAATTTACGCTGTCTAAGATTGTTTATGTTGACTTTCAGCTTCCAAAAACATACAAAAGGAGATGTACCTACCCTTCGTTCAATTCGGTTCTGTACGGAAAAACTCAGAAGCTTGAAAGTTGTAGCTTTTCTCATTCACTCTCTTTTTCCTTTCCGCGAATCTTCCGCCATTTTTTAATTTTTTGACGTCACTTGTCTGGTTTTCGGGAAAGCAGAGGAGGGCCTGGAGATTACCCCACGACGGTCCCGATGATTAGGAACACGTTCAATTAAGGTGGCTGAACACAGTTTTGCTGCCTGTTCTCTCATGCTTCCTTTGGGCATAATTTTTAAATGGGTATGGGACATATCTCCAAATTTGCACCGATGGAAAAGGTAACATCAGGGTAATATCAAAGACAAGGGTAATATCAAGGACGTCCCCTGTTTCCATAGCTGCAAGAGAAATGGAAAACAACCTCCAAAATTCCGTTTTCAAATTCCCTAGTTGGCGGAAAGTTCAGTCATTAACTTTCCTTCTTGAGTTGCACAAAGATCACAATGAACAAATGACAAATCTCCAGTGACCTTGATTTTTAAAAAGATAAAAATATTTTCTTTCCTCTAAGGTTGGTTTATGTACGCATCTGAGGAGCCTATCTTGGTTTGAAAATGCTCACTCAGACACATTTTTCCCACGCTGTCATCGACTAGGCTCTGATGAAGAAAAGGAAGCTTTTATCGGTAATTATAGGCCTACGTTGGCTTTATTTAAATCCTGGCATTTGACAGGGCCAGGGAAAATGTGAAATGGAAAAGGGTAGAACAAATTTTGAGAAAGGTTCATTGCACGCGTAGGGAAATTGAGATTATGTTGCGAAGACGTTGAAGGGTGATCTGCCTCAGATTGACCACTTCTAATTTGGCGTCCAAGTCTTTTTTTTTTTAATCGAAATTTGGTTAATGGTAAAAACCCTTCCCTAAATTGTCTTGAAATTAAAAAAATCAGCTTTCCGATAATTTTCCAAGTGCTGTAAAAGATTTTTCAGGCTCCAAAACTGCATTTACTTAGAGAGAGACGATTTATTGAGACAACCTTCCCTCGAAACGTTAGTATTTAAATCATGAAGCTCGAAACCCAATACTTGTACTTTCAGGCGATTACCGCATAACTTCGGCTTGCAATATATTAAAATGGATCGTCCAAAGTACTCGTAACCAGTCAAAAACAGCAGTCACTGCCATTGTCAAATCCAAGTCAACGACAGCAGTAAGAACTGATCCATCATGTGTATCAGATCGTACGCCCTCGTCAAAAGATCTGGCTCGACCGAAATCTCAGGGAACGAAGTTAAATTTTGGTGTTGGAGAGGACTCGTCCACGATTGGTCAAGTTCCGTCACGTGCCGTGACGTTGGCGCTGCAGGCGTGTACGGAATATATTACGCGTAAGAAGAATGAAGATATTGATCAACTCGGTCAGGTGAGGAGAAACGTGTCTTGATCGTGTTGAACGGATTTAGAGGTGGTTCGGGATTCTATTGACTGTATGGCCAGAGTTCAGGCCGATGTAACGCTATATTGTCACTACATTGACGATTGGAATTAACCATATATCTTAATTATATAATACGAATCTTTGTTTTACAGGATGTGTGTCTGACTGACGAAGATTGGCAGCAATTAATTACATGGTCTTACCAAGTTATCCAGTAAGTCTTTCAATCGTCAAAAATTTATACCATTTTCCAGGAAAACGCGGCCATTTCTGTTTTCGTCCAAGCACCTGTAAACTCTACTAAATATGTCACTTTTATAATTTTAGCAAAGGTAGAACGATTGACAAAGCCCAAGATTTCTCGGAAAAATGCCAAGAAATGTTAAAGGAGGTTTGTATGATAAGCAAAAGGGATCAATTTTATCTTGAAAGAAAGTATTTCGGAATTTAACTATTAGGCAACCGACAAGGTCCTATGCGACCCTACGTTTGTTCTTCGGAATTTCATCCGCAGCAAATCGACAAATCAAGTGACCAAGCGCAATTTCGAATTTCTTAGTTATAACATGGTTAAAGAAATGACCAAACCAGGGAGTAAAAAAAGCTCGCATCTCTGTTCCTCCCCTCTACCCCTCTTAAGGGGACAGTGAGTTCACCGGAGTTTGCAGAATCCCACCCACACGTGAGCTCTTAGATTGTGAACGCCTTCCATTTTTCATACATAACGGCAAAATAGTCCGGTTGCCTTTTATGGGGGAGATTTCTCTGTCTTCAATGACAATATCACACAGAATCGCATAAGAGGATTGACCTGAAAGACCTCAAAAATAATAGGTCATTAAAGAGTTAATCCCTTGGTTATTTTAGTCGTTTACAGAATCGCATAAGAGGATTGACCTGAAAGACCTCAAAAATAATAGGAAATTAAAGAGTTAATCGCTTGGCTATTTTAGACGCTCATTTTTTTCACCTACAGTCGACACACTGAAACCAGAAGACCTACTACTTCATTCTTTCCCCTTTCCAAGAATGAGTGGATGTTCTTCCCGACAAAATAGTTCGACGTAACAACGCTACGAATTCTCGCAAAACGAAGGGTTCTTGATGTTTGTTTGTTCCGTGTACAATATTTTGATTTACAGATGCGTCTATACCTACCGCAGTTAGATTTGGACGGAGTGCGAAACGTGTGGATTATAAAACCTGGGGCAAAGTCACGTGGTCGAGGGATTATGTGCATGGATCGCCTTGAAGACATCTTGAAATTGGTCAGCAGCACAGTCAAAAAGGAAAACCGGTGGATTGTTCAGAAGTACATTGGTACGTTCCACGCTTTTATTTTCAATCCTGGAAATGACCCCGAAGTGCACGTGCTGTTTACCCATTATGTGGTTAAGATTATCCACGTAACCAATCTTTTTGCTTTGGTTGTGCAATTAGAATGTCCGTTGTTGATTTACAACACTAAGTTTGATATCCGTCAATGGTTTCTCGTTACGGACTGGAATCCCCTAACACTTTGGCTTTATAAGGTGAGAAGGCAGTTTTATCACATTGACATAGAAAGTTATGTCTTTTAACTTGCTTCTACAACTGCAGTTTGTTAGAAACGTAGATTTTTTAATGTACTTCAATTGGATGAGAAAATGATGTATTTATTATCACGGATTTTTATCCATTGCTGTTGTACTGAAACTTGGCAATTGCTCACGACAACAGTAAATGTTGCATGAATGATAGATGAACGTTCGTCAAGCTTTATCCTCAGAAGAACGATTTCTGAGGATAGAGCTTTACGATCGAACCCGCAGCCATCAGAAGGTTGCGGGTGCGATCCCCCGTTTAGGGCTCAGAAATCGTTTTTCTTAGGATAGAACTTGACGAACGCTCATCTATCATTCAAGGTATCTCCAAGCTCCCACATTCCAAAATATATATCTCAGTAAATGTAGCAGTAAGACAAATGGTCACATTAAAAGGTACAGCAACGATAACACAATTAGAAAAACCAACAGCAACAACTACAATCACAGAGACAGTGGCGGTAATGGTCCTGACAAAAAGACTGATAACGTGTCCAGGGTAATTGCTGGGCTTTGACAGTACAGTTAAAGCAAAAGTGACTTTGACCATTGAAGTAACGGTAACAGTAAGAGCAATAGCAAACCCAACAGCAGCAGTTACTCAAGTTATGAGCGCAGCAGTAGGTATATCTTGTTACAGACTGGAATCCATTCACTCTTTGGTTCTAGGTGTCTAGCATGTCTTTTAATTATTATACACGCATCTGCATTTCATTAGAATCGTACATATTTGACATACTTTAATTTTTAAGTGATAACGTAATTGGTAGCTGCACCTGTACAAGTTACAATGATAACTACAACGATGGATCCTTCTTTCAGGATTGCTATCTTAGATTCTGTAGTCAAGAATTCACTTTGGACAACTTTGAGCCGTGAGTAGAATATTTATAAAATTTCAATCCACATTTTTAGTTAAGTTTATACATTAAAGTAAGGACAGCGACACTGACCGAAAGTTCAACACATAAAAAAGCATTAAACATTGTTGTAACTGCAAGTTAAACTATATTTAATACTAAAGCATAGTTCGTGTCGACTTGTGTTCTTTCTACTACGCGCAGTACTTTGAGGGATTGACTTCGTTTGTGTCGTAATGAAAACATAAAAGATGCAAGCATGCCAACTCTGGATCCAACAAAACCGAATATTAACCTGTCAATATTCAGTACTTACTGGCTTTAGCGGAAGCTGTACTGTGCAGCTTTCACTCTCTGCCAAGAAGGTCCGTCGTTCTCCTCAAAATGCGGGTGAAATTGGTTACTTTTGCAGAATCGCTTGAGAAGGGAAAAAGTATTCACAAAAGGAGGCTTAAGGAGCTGAAATTTAAGCATGTTTAAGATGCCTTAACTCTTCGTCTGTGGTTTAATCTTTTAACGGGCGATCAGACATAACTGTGCGATCAAATGTAAGGAAATTGAATGCATGAACAAATTTCAATAGATTTTCAAAAGGATTTTGAATAGAATGCATAATTAGCAGTTTCTTTTGAAAATTTTGACCCGTTAAACGGTTAGGACTTGTATGATTTTCCTCTGGCTAACACCAGATGATTTTTCTCGTCAAGGGGAGATCTCCCCTGGGGAAAGAAGTGATGAATTGCAAGGTAAACAGCACGAAAGTCTCCCTGTTTCTATTAAGTAATTATTTTTCAGTTATATCGCCGTGCGAAGGTTTGAAAAATTAGTAAAACGTACTGAAATTAACACATTCACTTGTATTTTCAAGGTGTATTCACCTCGCCAATAATTCTATACAGAAACACTACCAAAATGGCGTCCGTGATAAACGACTTCCGGAAAGTAACATGTGGAGCAGCGACGAATTCCGAGAATATCTCAGGTAGTCATGTATAAGGGGTAGTTGCTCGCAGTATTGCCAAGATATATGCAAAGATCAATTATTTCCTTTCAGAGAAAGAGGGAAAGGTTATTTGTGGGAGGAGGTAATTTATCCTGGCATGAGGCAAGCTATTGTTTATACGCTGGAGTGCTGTCAGATAACATTAGAAGCAAGAAAGGTTGGTCGACTTTTATAATCCTTTTTTAACTATTCGGCTTCGTTACTTATCTTGTGGGTATTTATCCACATTCAAACTTATTCAGGGGTAGAAATATTTAAAACTTTCAACCCTGCAGTTGTCCTTCATGGCGAAAAGAAAAAAAACTGCACGACATTTCAATTTCCTGTCGAAAAATGTTTGTTAGATATATTATGGCGGAAAGCGTTTTCCCAGACCCTAAATCGGTGTCCTCTTTAGTCAGGAAGAAACGAAGACAGATCTTCCAACTGCGAACAAGATAACCTCCTCCAAGAATCAAACCATACGAACCATACTGAAACTCCACAACTTGCATGTGAGGTTATACAGGAATTCTTACAAAAGCATTGGCAGAGAAAATTCGAAAAGAATTCTAAGCTTATCTTGGTGCATCTAAGCTAAGGATAAACAATTGATAGTACTTCCAAGCGAATTGAAGACAGAAGTGTCGTTAAAAAAATTCCGAAGTATGGTATAAGGTTGCTTTTTATAAATGTTATAGGTTGTCAGGTTGTTTACTTTGTTGTTGTATCTTTCTTAGTTATGATTATCCTCGACACACTAATATATCAGCTTACCATGCTGACGAGTATATCCTTGTAAAATACAGCATTGGTTAACAACCACAACGGCAGGAGCCACAACTACCACGAAAACAGCAATTCATAAACTGCACGCATAAACAAAGAACTTTAAATTGCAGTTGCACGTGTTTTATCACCGTTGTATGAAACCAGACATTGAAGTTTTTTTAACAGACTTGTTCGGTGCTTTAAAATAAATGTCGACCCCTGCAGCTATTTATTCATTCGGCGGGTGGAATCCTGGGCATTCGTACAATTTTCTCCGGTTTATTGCGTCAAACTGGAAGTATTTTGTTCACTCCCCTTTTTAATAAGAAATACTGCAGTCTATAATACATTTAACTCAAGTTCCTTCTCTCAGCTTTCAAATTGTTCAGAATAAAAACAAAAACGTTACAGTTTTCATTCGATCCTCATAGGAGAACATTTCCCCCTCTGTCTCAGTAACGCCCCGAAGTCATGGGGTGGCAGGATTAAGATTACTTAGAACTAGGAAACTGGACATCCAACGTACTGAAAATTTCTTCTTCTTAGAATTCTTTCGAACTTTACGGAGCTGACTTTATGTTAACAGAAGACTGCAAACCATGGTTGGTAAGTTGGATAAATTACGAGATTTAAGGCTGTTGTTTAAGCTCGCGAGACAATTATAAGAAGACAAGTATATGATGGAAGGGTTACACTAAATAACGGTTAACAAAAAACTATAATTTTTAGGTCTATTTAATTTCGTTTTTTCTGCCATTTTAGTTGTAAGGGAAGTTTAAATACTTGGAGATTGTGTCCCTGAATGACGTGGATTTAACTGCTTCGGTTATCGTTGAGGGGAAAGTGGTACTCATTGACTCTGATTTAAGGTAGAGGGTTTCAGTTTGGTACAATGGTTCGGGTACAGTTATACGTTTGCTCAGCTTACAGGGTTATGAATACGACCTGAAAATAAACTTCTTTTTATTTTCAAGGGGACCAAAGGGATTAATTTAATCTGAATATTCATCTTTTAGATCTAAATTTGAAACAGTGTGCGTAAAATAAAGGTTCAACTCTTTCCTAACCCAATACTCTGGTTTACCCAGAGTAAAATAAGTAAAGACATACCCGGACAGAAAAGACTTAAGGTATCTTTCTCAACAAGAAATGTACCCGAAGCGTGTGAGTATTTTTTTGAATCACCATTCATATTCTGTTTCTCAGATTGAGATAAACTCCAGTCCAGCGATGTCGGCTAGCACCATGGTTACAAGAAAACTCTGTGCAAACGTCATTGAGGATACGATGAAAGGTTTGACAGTGTTGTGTTGATAAATTTCCCGAGATCTTATTGCCCCAGATTAGTTTATCATGTCATTTCTTGAATGACCATTTCACCCTTCCATTAAATCACTTTCTTCTACAGTTGTCCTCGATCGTCGAGAAGAAAAAAACTGTGACACAGGCAGATTTGAACTGGCCTTCAAACAGGTATTGTAATTATTGTACCTACGATGCACGACTTCGGGACGTTTCGTACGTCGCGCAGTTGTCGCATTTAATTCAGACGAATGTAATTCACATGAGCTTTGTCAATTAGTCGACGTAAATGTGTTTCATACTACGAATTTAATCATTTTCCAAACCTTCATGAGACCAATCAATGCTCACGACAAAGAACAAAACATTTGATCATGGGCTGAAACGAACGTGTATTATCATAATTGATGCATCTAATTCGATGCAACGATAGGACGACACGAGGTCGTATGAAACCAAAACGCATTTCAGACGTATCCGTCCGATCATGACGGACGAAACGTCTCTGACGAATTTAATTAGTTTCATATGTCGCATTAAAACGACTGAATTAAATTCGTCTGAATTAAATGCGACGATTATGCGACGCATGAAACGGCCCTTAGTGTAACTGACACACTAGTGTCCTGCGGTGTTCAGAAATAACCAATATGCCCTCCCAAGACACACGCTATTGCTTTGTTTTACTATCGTTAATGTTTTCTTTCAGCCTTATATCGACGCCCCGCCGTACATCGGCATCGCACTAACAGTAAACGGTATAAGAATCCCTGAGAACGGCCTTGTTTTGCGCCACCAGCTGAATGGTGAACGCCTCCAGAAACTCTCACGACCGAAAGACAACAGAGCGAAAACGACAGACCAAACTGACTGCAAAACAAAATCCCAGAAAGAGCCGCTTTCTGAGAACACGGCAGAAGGTTGTGGTAGAAACGAGAACAGAGACCGGACGAACACGCAACATCGCGATGTCGTCGTCGTTAAAATAAAGGAAAAAAGTTTAACACTGAACTTCTCCAACAAGAAAAGTGATCAAAAATTTTTTCCAGCGCAAACGCGAAGTCTCGGCAACAGCACCAAAAACAGAGAGAAATTTTCGAAACGCAGTGGATCTGTGGAAGAGTTCGAGGTGGAGGAAAAACAAGATGGAACAATGAGGAAGCAGCTCCGCTTGGTGAACGTGAATACGAGTATAAAGACAGCACAAACGAAAAAGACGTACGAAATAAACAGATCTAAATCAGCCAGTAGGCTAAAATTTAAGAAGCTAGGGGTGACACGTGCTGGTCAACAGTATGTCGGAGGTAAACTTCGACCTAGGATAATAGCAATCCCCGATGTTGGTGTGCCCAGGACAGTACTCCGGTATACCGACAGGAGAGTTAGACGAACGAAGAAGATAACGACCGGCATGGAGCCTGGGGCTAAAATACGACAAGATACCGAAGTTGTGAAGTAGTTGGAGGGACGACGCCGGAAAGACCACCCCCGGTGGACGAGGTTAGTGTACCACGTGACTTGTGGCCACGAGGAAGCGAATATTTGTGAACGTGACGTGAACACGTGTCTAGATACGTGAACAGTTTAGCACAATTAGGTTGATGGGAAGAGCATCAAAGTTAGAATTTGGATCGAGGCTATCGTAACACGTGTATTGAAACTCAGCTGTGGCAGTTGGGGTCCGTGACCAGTGCGCATGAGCCACGTTCGATCGCACACGTGGCCTGGAAATGACTGGACCTAAAAAATGGGTACATGACCTTTGAATTGAAGGCCTGATTAACCTGAGATGGAAAAATATGAAACGATTAAAAATTTAGCTTTATTCTTTTGATTTCGATTGTCCTATGTATACAAATGCCTGAAAAAAACAAACGATGAGAAGATATTTAGTTTTACTTCCCTTTCCATGAACGACGTCCCCAATCAGGAACGGCGGAGCGAAATTTCGAGTGGGGGAGGGCTAGTGATACAAAGACAGTCTTTTGCATGCTTCTCCGGAAAATTTCACAACGAATGTTTAGAAAAGTAGTTGTTTCCACGCTATTTTGGGAAAAAGAGAGGAGCCGTGGCCCCCAGGCCTCCTGCTCCGCCGTCCCTGCTAAATCGTATTCGAAAAAAGTACTGACGCAGCCGCCATGATGTTTCAAGTGTGACCTCGCCTGATATTCCGTCCAGATCCTCTCACTCCACGAATTATCATAAACCACAGTGCCCTTTCACCTTCACTACGGCATCTTTCTGTCTTAGACGCAATGACGGGAATTTTGGACCGGTTTTATAGTCTTGCCTTGCAACCTGATAACTCTTCTGATGAGTTTTTCATTTCAGGCGAGTTTTATCCGTATGACAACTGTCTTGTCTGAATATATGAAATCCCTTGCTCATTAGTGCTTGTATTTTCCTTCTCGGCTTCTTCAAACCAACTCGAAGAGAGGCAACTTCTGAACTAATAGTTCATTAAACTACATTTCACGAAACCTTTCGCCTTCCGGTTTCAGTTAAATCTCTGGTCTTGCTCTTAGACAACTGTGAAAAGCATCCGCTCCATTTCGTAGAAAAATAAAACTTTTTCTTTCAATATCTGGGTGGCTTTGGCTTGATGTTTCGTTTCTCCATATATTCCAAGAATTGGCCTGGCAGTTCTTCTAAGACGTCCTTGGCGAGCCGCGCTCCACTCAGTACGTCTCCTCTGTGATTATGACCACCGAGATAGTCACGGAATGGGACAAACTACATTACAAACAGACGCAATTTAAGTAAATTTGCTTTGAAATCACGGATATAAATGACTTCGAGAAATTCACTAGTTTTCATCCAAAACGCATGTTATCTTCCCACAGCTACAATCCTGGACAAAAGTAGTTAAAACACTTGTAAAATAACCACATATTTCACGTTAATACGACGTTAAACCACTGAAACCGTAAAATAGAAGTCCGAGTTCCCTCTTCACCCCCATTCAATGTAGTTCTAAGGCTCGCAAGAATCTTTGCGCTTACTGGCTGTACAGAACAACGTTGTTATGGGGGTGAAACAGGCTTGCTTTTTGTTGCTGTATATTTTCTTTGACATATTTCGAACCTGTCTCAACAGTCTTGTCCAAGATTATAGTTCCCAACTATGACATTATAGGTACGTTAACTGAATATCGACCGAGCAAACCGAAGGTTTCTGGTTTAAATCTTTGTCGACAAAGGCAACGTCTTTTGTTTACCCTGTAAGGTTGCTTTCAAACGTAATCATGATCAGGTGATTAGTAATGTCGTTTAATATTAGGATGACAACGATTAAAGAAACAGAGAAACCCCTTTTTTCTTACCTGAACAATATCGCGTTCGGCTTGTCTTCCTCGAGAAGAAAGGCGAACGACATCACCGTCCAATACTTCCATGGCTTTCATGCCGCAAGAAAGAACAGTAGAAGTATGAATGAGGTTTAAGAAAATGAAAAGCTACAGTCAACGCCACTACGCGCTTTGTAGTAAAGATGACAAGTTTCTTACGGAGATTTTAGACCGACGAGGCAAACGACTGAGTATAAAAGGAGAAGGGAAAGGAACAAGAAGTATGTTAACCGGAAAGTGTATTTACCATCAAAATCCGCTGGTCCAATTCCAACAATAATTATGGACATCGGTAAAGAAGCGGCCTAAAAAATCAAAACAAACACCAAAGTCTTTCTCTGGCTTCAAATGTCAACGTCAACGTACGTCGAGCTCCCAGCACAGAAACAATAAATACCAAAGTGTATTGCATACACAGCAGCTTTCGAGTTCTCCCAACCTTCTCCTCGTCTTTCCATCAGGCTATATAAACATGGCAAAACAGTCTCTATTTCTCAAGTATATCACGATTTCATACATTTACTATAGCTTCCTTTGTCTGCGCCATGTCAGAAATGATACCATCCGTCAGGATAAGGAGGACGAAATAGCTAGATTAAAATATAAACAGAGAATACAATCAAGTATTTGTACATAAAATTACGAATTAGAAACCTGTCTTGACTTCTGAAACTGGTATCGATTGTATTTCTTTGAAATCATTCCGTGAACCCGTCAATAAATAAATAAATCATACAATCAATCAGTTGACGTGATTTAAGCTAATCAAAGAGTAATTATTTAATACGGAAAATAATTTAGAAGCACGTACTCATCTCCGTGGTTGTGTCTGACGCTGTGACTTGCGATCCTGGTATGAAATTAGAACAGTCATATACGCTATATTATGCTTATTAGGTAAAGTCCTGAAGATCCCATCACTATTTTTTATCAATCACAACATGCATGTTGTCTTCCCACAGCTACAAACTTGGACAGAACTAGCTGAGACACTTGTAAAATAACCCCAAATTTCACATCAATACGATGTTAAACCACTTAAACCGATTCAATCACAATTTAAAAAGTGAACTGTGTAGGAAGAAATACGTCTTTGAAAAGAAGAACCGTTTGATCTGATATCAAAACACCAAGAAATTTGGTCGACAAGAGTTGTCATCAACATCAGTCAACTTCGACGTGGTATGATATAGGGTCAAACAATTCTATCGAGTGTATGACATGGCATATTGAATCCCAACTTAAGCACAAAGTCAGGCTGTAAGTCGTCAAAATTTACCCAGGCTGTAATTTTTAAAAATATACTCTAAAGATTGCCAAAACAACGTCTCGATTTCGTTACCCCTCATGAGCCTTGGCTTGACGTTAAGAAAACATGTCACCCTAAGACGAGTCTTGGAAATGTGACGTAAGCACGACGTAATCATGTACAAGGCTTACTCACGTACCTCGCACAACTGTTGATAACTGGTGCAAAATTTGTCGGCCCTAAATAAAATGAACATGTAAGTCGGGCTACGGCTATTTAATATTTAATACCACTGTAAGAAAGAAATGACAGGTAATCATCCTCAGGGTATTATGAAATAACTTCACAATTAACCTACACTGCCGAAGTCAACTGAAAAATGTTGACTCTAACGGCATTTGAACTCGCACCTTCGGGATACCGGTCCGCAGATCAGTATCCCAAAGGTGCGAGTTCAAATCCCGCTCGAGTCAACATTTTTCAGTTAACTTCGGCAGTGTAGGTTAATTGTGAAGTTATCATTTCATAATGACAGGTAAACTTACCGTACAACTGAACTCTCTGGATGGAATGGTGATAACTTTGAATGATTCCATTAACTCCATTACAGCTGGGGTGATTCATGTTCCCATTCTACAACACAAAGTAACAAATGAATGTTATATTTTTGATGTGAAATTTCCTGGTCCTTAACCATGGAGTTGTGTTTCCATTTCCATGGGTATGGACATGCGTATGATCACGATAAGAATTTGCATTCGGATTAAGGACATCTTTTGTGTTTCCCTATACGAGGTTTCCAGAGCGATTTTTCAGTCTTCCATAGAGAATGTACTAGCAGGTGAAGGTAAAGTGAAGTAAAGGTAAATTCCCTTTATTTATGCTGGATAACCCAATCAGCTACCTGAGCTGTTCTCCCAAGAGGTCCAGGAACGGCCACCCCTCATGGATCCAGTGTTACTGCAAGAGGAAACCAGAGTACCCGGAGAAAACCTGCGATGCTTGGTAGAGGCAAACTGGACAACACTCTTCCCACATGTGACAAAGTTAACTTTAATCAGGTAACCGCACGGAGCCGGAATCGAACCCTAATCACAGTGGCGAGAGACACGTGCATTACCCCTGTGCCACCAGTACCCCCCACCTTGTACGTAACCTTGTACCCAGGCTCCTGAGTGTGAGGTAAGTGCACACGAAACCAAACATGGCTACAGCTTGATTGCCACGCGATCCGATTTTGAGATTTTGAAAATCGCGTACGCAAGCCGTTTCCGTACATATGGAAACACAAATATCCACCACGTAAAAGTCAATTTTCGCCTGTCAGTCTTACATTTATAGCCCCAACCGGGACAGTTGCGAAAAATGCTACTGTTGGGCAATCTGCTCAGGATCGAGCCCGCAATCCCGCAAATCTAGAGCAATACTCTACAGTACGCAAATCTAGAGCAGTACGAAGGCCGTTGCTGGAGGCCCAAGAGTTGTATTTTTTCGCAGCTGGTCCCGGTTGGGTCAATAAAATATATGACTATAGCACGCAAAAATCGACCTCCACTTACAATAAACAGTACTTCATGTTCTCAAGTGTAATTGGCTAATATTCGTTGATATAAAAACACTTCGGTTACTTCCAGTCATCGAGGCTTTTTTGCCGTAGGCGTTCGTGTATTTGCATTGGTGAAAGTGGAACAGTGGCTAAATCTTACCAAAGGAAATTCGTGCGACACATGCCAGGTTGGCGGTAGCTTGGCACCGAAACCAAACGCAGGGAACATTTTGTCGCTGTTGGAGAAAAAACAGGAGACACAAGAAGTAAGGGAAAAGGTATCAACTTCTAACTTAACATACCAACACATGTGCAGATACACGTAAACGTATAACTATTTTCCATCGGAATTGCTCATTTGGTATTTTACTCTGGGTAATGTGGACGAGTTTATTCGCCAAATGGAGAGCTCTGGGGATAAATGATATAAAGAACTTAACAGGTTCCCTTCTCAAGGTACAATGTAATGCAACTCACCTGTCGTAATCCTCACATATTCGCCCTACGGCAGACAATGCCTTCACGTAAAGGTTTGGTTCGTAGGGATTTAAGTAATGCAACGAGTTCGGGTTGCTTTGTTCACCTGGTGAAATACAAGGCAGACGTGAAATCAAGGGACAACGGCGGGTTAACCCTGTGGACCAAGTGGGCCCAGGGCCCCACACTTGTCCGCTTTGTGAGGAGGCCCCGCATCTTCCGTTACGCACGGCACGCAGCTTCTTTATCTGTGACTATTGTTCTCTTTTCGTACAACATCTGCGGCCCTCGCTGATCTGCTTCACTCCTCGCAACGTGTAATCGTTACTTGTACACGTAAGTGTCTCGTAGGTCCTACGTTCTTACAGGAAACAACAAAGTTCAAATCTGCTGTAATTTTGTGATCTAAATTCATGGAGCTCTGCGGGACACATTCTCCCAGGGCCTCGCTTTACCTTGATCCGCCCCTGCCCAGGGGGGTCCAGCCATGTACAGTGCATTCTGGTTAAATATAAGGTATTCGATTTTCCTTAAAAAGATGAACCAAACTGAATACGCCACATGAGATAGTCAACTCAGCCGAGATGTAAGATACCGGGCACTGCTTTGAATGACAAAACCATACTGAATATATATATATATATATATATATATATATATATATATGACAGTATACTCAGATGATGTAAGGTATAGTTCATACCAGGGCATGAGCGACCAAGATGAACTATTATTCAACATAAAAAAATTAGAAAAACCAAAATCGTATGTACTTACCATTTGAGGCCGTAAAATCGACGGCGACGACAAAGTTTATC
Source organism: Heliopora coerulea (assembly GCA_030142905.1). NCBI lineage: Eukaryota > Metazoa > Cnidaria > Anthozoa > Scleralcyonacea > Helioporidae > Heliopora > Heliopora coerulea. The sequence goes on along the minus strand of JASJOG010000135.1, from coordinate 583,556 downwards.
TGTGTTCTAAAGAGGGGAGAAATTTTACATAATTTGAGCAAGTTTACGAGGTAACAGGTTTTGCAGTTAAACCACTAGGTTCGCATGTGGCAACAGATCGGTAGCGACTGTGTCAGAAATCAACAAAGGGCCTCAACAACCATGCTATTTAACTATAACTGTTTTCCTTGTCACAGAAATGATTTCGATTTCTATCCTAAGAAAACAGAAAAAAAAATCCCAGCCATTTAAATATGTACTAAGGCGCTCTACCACAGCAAAGTAAGGGTCACATAAGGTCAACCGAAGATGTAAGTCCTTCAATAATCACCAAAACCTCACCTAAAAACCTCAGTAATCAAATGGTAATTTCCTTAATAGTTCTATTTGTAGTAACAGTTCTGCATTACACACCCGCCTCGAATGTAATCCAAGAATGTTGGCTGTTGCTCAATCTTGCATTGCAGAAGAGTGACCTGGAAGAAACAAATAAACTGTTGACATATTCCCGAATCTAAACAACGAAAAAAATCTTATTAACCCTTTCATGCATACCGTTGTCATGCAACAACAAATTACAACAATAGAACTAATGAAAGAACAAAGCAAGAATCCAAAGAAAACAAAGAACAAAAGAATAAAAATGTCATGTATGAAAGGGTTAAAAGGGAGCTCTTTTTGGTAATATTTGTCCTTCTCACAATGCATTTTCGTTTCATCGTTTGTCTTTCTTTCAAACACAATTGGGCCCTTGCTACCTCCCGACAATTCACTTTAAATATATAAAAAGATATGATACAACACTATAAAAGTCTGGTAATTGAACAAAGGAAATGAGTTTAGGAGAAACCTTGCGCAATGAATCAAAAAGATAAAAGAAAGTTGAAGGAGAATTAATAAAGCACCGGCAATACAATGATCAAGATAGTAGGAAAGGAAGCATTGCGGGTGATAATAACAGAGAGGCGACAGAGGGAACCTCAGCACAATTCAACTGAACCAAATAATGAAATAAGTTAAGAAATTTGTAATGCAAAGTGTCGTAACGTTACTTACAATTCCCGAGTTTAGATATTTTTTTTTCTTTTTCGCTTGTTTCTTAGGGTTGATAACCTGAAAAAAAAAAAGAAGAAACGGACCCAATGTGAAAGAGAACAATATCATGTCACTTTCACGAACAACTATCACTAACCTTGCAAGCAATTCGGCAAGCAATTCGGCAAGCATGAACTCGAAGGTCCGTACGTATCAGAATCAAATATAAGTTGAAATCCGCAAATAGTTTCAAACCGTCATGTTCCCGCGGCACACAAGCCGACTGCAAAGTAGTCAGCTGTCTTAAAGTAGTGACTCAGGGCTTGGGACAAGCCCAAAACTGGGTTTACTTGTCCAACTTAGAATTGAACTAGCTATCGAAAAACTATAACTTTTGTTATGTTTATAAAAAATACATATACATATGGTAAAATGTAATGCCTGCTTGACGAGTGGCACTAAGCGGCGGACCAGTGAAATCCTAATCTGACTTGCCCAAAGCCCAAGTGAGTTTAAATTTTGTTTTTCTTACCCTGATGATTGATATAACGGAGTGAGCCTGCTGTTTGTGAAATAGCTAACTGTCGCATGATGAGGAACAGCATGAATTAATATGTAATATTTAAAAACCGAGCAGGAGTGCTTTATCGGGATTTAAAACGCGAGGCGATAGCCGAGTGCTTTAGATCCAATAAAGCACGTACTGCGAGCTTTTTTACGTGTTTTCAAAAATGAACCACCTAAAACGCTACTTCGCGAAGAAAGTTGAGAAATCTCTCTTTTGTAAATCGAAAAAATTGGACATCTTCTTCACATATAAAGCCACATGTGTCTCAATCACACATTTAGACCCGACACGGTTATGATTTTCTTTTGTATTTTCTTCATGAATTCTTAATGAATTTTAGAGTGATTTTTAATACATGTTCAAGCATTTGATATAAGGCTTTTCTTCTTCCGTTTGGAAATTCCCTCTTTGTCTCAAATAAAACACTGAACATTCGACACTTCTTCGCTTTGATCTTATTTGCGTGGGGTACACTGAGCTTTGTGTTATGACAACCTCTTTTATATATATATATATATATATATATATAAAATGCTAAAATCAAAGTAAATTTAAAAAATTAAAGTCAAACGTTGAACTAACTTCAAAAGAACATTCATCCCATAATTTTTTAAGCCATTGCCAAGTACAACAAGATTCTTCCTGTTCGTTCACGACCTGTTGAATGTATTTTAAAATTTATGTTTAATGCCTAGGCACCAGTTACAGCAACTAGATCAAGTACTTTAGATTTTAAATATACAAGTTTCTAACCTACTACGTTTGCTTGGATAATTTTATTATGTCTGATTCTCACGTTTTTGTTTTGTTTTTGTTTTATTTTGTTTATGTATTTACTTATTTTAAACAATGAATTACAATGTGCAAACGTTAGGAAGTCAATATTACCTTAGTAAATACCGTCATTATTGTCACGATAAATGATTGCTGTAATCCTGTTTATTCACACTGGTGTTATTTTTTCGACTAATATATATTTTCATCGTTATAACTGTAGTAGCTATGGCCGTGAACTTTAACACAATCAATAGGACGATTCCCCATAACGTGTATCAAATTCATTTGAAAAGAAAATGAAAGAATGAGTGCTCAACACTTCCTCTGCTTTCCAATTTTAATTTACGCTACAAACCTGCCAGGTGATGCCTCTCTCTCGGTTGTCGTTCAATTCACGCAGAGTAGTTGAAAATTTACCAATAAAGTCGTGGCTGTAAGTTTAGAAAAAAAAAAAATTTGCGTGACATTGCATTCAGATGAAGTTAAACTGCGATACAAGTTTAAGCCACTAAATAACGAAACACACCAACAAGAAAGAAAGCAGGCAAGTAGTAACAAACACGAAACGAAGCGGATTAGAAAGAAAAGAAGAATACGTTTAACTACAGAAAACGAATCGAATAGTCAATTAGTCAAATCAAACAATCAACCACAGGTCTCTTCTCTGTGTTACAACCATCGTTATTCCGAAAAAAAAGTATTGCTGTCGATCATAGGAACGAAACCGGGAAAACAAGAAACCAGTAAATGACAACTCGAACTCAATCCTGTAGATAATTTCTTACCCTCCATCGCGGTCCCAGTCATAACATTCAACTAGAATCGACCTACAATTAAATAATCATCCTTGTGGATTAGCAGCGGTGTCAAACAGTATTGAAACAGAGAATTGTGAATACTTAAACTTACCTATCATAATCGCCATTACACAAGGCTCGAGCTAATATTGTAAAAGATTTCCACGTTGGGTTTAAAGTTTTCTTAATCACCTCCGTTCTATGTACGGCGGTAAAACTGAAAAACAGAGATTGTTCGACCATCGGTTACCAGTTTTGTTCACGTGAATAAGGATGAAAAGGTAAAATTGCCTCACTGGTGTTCTGCAATTGTACTGTAAACCGTGAATTTATCTGAAATCCTGGAAAATTGATCTCGCAGTTTTTTGTATTTCTGTGAAATGTTCCACCAACTGAACTGCACAGTTATGTCCAAGTATAACCCCACAACCGCTGGTATACTGACTTATGTGGTCAATTAATCATGTTTTTTTACTCATTTTAATGCTCCACCATTTCAACCACATTGCTACCGTAACCTTTAACTATTGATGGTCAAGCACTGAACTCAAGTCCACTGCTTGACCATCTGAGCTCATGGTTGTCTAATCCGAAACCTTTGGTAGTGGAGCTGCGTGGTGAAGCATTACATTCGAGTACCAAAGGTTTGGCCCACCCCCAAAACACAACTTTTGGCAGACTATTTGAACGCCCAACAAACTAAATTACACATTCGCTGAGAGCGCGACCTTGGTACGCATGGTACTCCACAGTTCCAGTAACTCCGACACGAAGCCGCCCAACCAGTGGCGTAAGAAGCAAATGTAAGTCAGGGGGGTAAAACCATTCGGAGGCACCTTTGCGCAAGGAAGGGGCACCCTCGAAATAGATAACATCTGTCATACCAGTTCTTTTGACCGAGGTTTGCATTTTAGTAAAACTGAAAATCGTTAGCTTGAAGATCTTTGTCCAATGTTGCTGGCTTTACCGATTCTATCGTTTGATTAGTTTGTGATGATACGTCGAAATTCTCGGATACTAATTCAACAGGAAAAGCTCTAGCTTCTTGGTTAGACTGACATCAGAGTAAAAGTGATGTTGTTGAATGTGTTTTGTTTTTTGTTTTTTTTGGGTTTTTTTTTTTTGCATATTCTTATGTATCGTTTAATCTGTAAACCCAAGCAAGAGGGCATAAACTGATGCCTTACACTTCGTTATAAAAAGGCACTTCTTTGAAAAAGGGCACATTTCATGCTTATAAAGGGTACTTTTTGTCTTTTCAAAACGGTTGGGGGGGGGGCACGTGCCCTGAATCCTCCCCCGGTTCCTACGCCTATGGGCCCAACTTAGTGATCGTAAACAATATCAAAAGGACACTCGAAAGTTTTCACTACCTGGAGTCTTCATTGCAACGGTAGAACACGAGGAATGGATCAGATTTACCAAGGAAATCCTTTTTATCGAGCTTGTTTGCTTTAAAATGAAGGAAAACCACATCCTAGAACAAACATATGAAGAATTGGTCAGTAAAATATCCTCAAAAAAGTTTGGTAAAAAGGTGGGATATTTTTATTTAAATAAAATCGTCTGTTATGGCTAAACCCACCAGTGCAGCTGCTTAAATTATCAAGAAAAACGTCCCCATACACATATTATCAAAACTACCAGCACTTAATATTGAAGTTTGGATTCCTTACAGACAGTATTTTGGTGTGGCTAATGGATTCTGTTATTTATATGCTCATAATGTGGCTACTTTTTCTTAAATTTAAATTCATGTGTCAGTGATTGCTTGGCCTTTAAGCAGTTCACATTCTCTCTATGGAACAGGTCTTCTGTATGAAAGTTCTGTTTTGGTTCAGAACTATCTTACGACTGACGTAATAGCCTGTCACATCATTTCTACGAGGGTAATCAATTTGCAAGCGTGGCCACTTGTTAATTCTAACCTTTTCCTTTTCAAAAAAGGAAATTTGCTTTTTATTCGCGTCTTGCAAACTTGACGAGCTTGAGGATGAAATCTGTCATCAGTAGTAGCAGAGACACCAAAAACAAGACCACTTCCACCACCAGGACGCCAGTCCCCATCACTATGAACAGTGGGGTAACGATGTAAATTGCAGCCCGGGGCTGGAGTGAAAAATGCCGCCCCCCCCAAAAAAAAAAGAAAGAAAGAGCAGAAGAAGACTCAAAAAGAAGACTCAAAAAGCAGGCATGCACAAAGAATATTCTATCGAAAAATGGAATATTCTTTCTCCACTATGTATATTAGTTCAAATCACTAACCACCGCTCATGCGTAAACTAATGGAAACTTCGCTGTTCAACTGCTATCAGTCTTCCAATAAATAGTAATCAGTAGGTCCTACGTTCGTCTACTAACAACACAAGAATGACTTAATATGTAGGTCAACGTTTTCACGACACTGATGGCCGAAAATGCCGCCCCTCCAAAAAGTGCCGCCTGGGACATCTGTACCGATTGGCCCCATCTCGTTACGCCCCTGACTATGAAAACCACTAATTCCAGCACCGATCAATCAACAATTGTATCAGTAGCACCACTGTCATCCACTGGCAGAAATCATGAACACCATGAGCAACGTACCGAAGGCTCAGGTAATGGTCAGAGGTGCTTAATTTCCAATTTTAAATTGAATTCATTACGTCGTATAAGACATAAGATTTGTGACTTCTCTGCCTTTCGCACCAATTTACCTCTCCGTACTATTGCGATATGAATCGGTGAACAAAGTTATTTGTGTGACCATAGGTATATAATTTGGTTACTTACCCTGCAGTCACTCACTTCTTCTGCAGTAACTAGAAGCACAAGAACAATCAATAAAATTTTAGAAATTACGGGAACTGAGTATTCTGATGAAATACAAAGCAACAGTAACTCCGATTATTGTCATTATATTTCTTTTATTGAACATCTACATTTCCACTAGGTTTTGGTCATCATCAGGAATGCTACAGGAGAAAGCGGTGACAGCCATATTTTTGGCGAAAGTATTGAGTAATACGCTATTAATAGAAAATTAAAGGGTCAAAAGATTTAGTAATTTTCTATTAATAGAACATTACTCAGTACTCTCGCCTGTAAATATAGCTGTCACGCTTTCTCCTGTAGCATTCCTGATGACTAAAACCTAAAAACATAAAAGAAATATGCTGACAATATTCGGAGTTACCGTTGTTTTGTATTTCATAAAATTTTAGCTGACCAATATATGCAGTAAATTAATTAATAATATACTGCAGCCAGTGAGCTGTGTTTTATTTGTTCGAATTGCAATGTAAATAAATACTTACTAATTATAGACCCACAGCGAGGAAGGTCTTGATTCCTAAAAAAATCAATATTAAAAAAAAATTAAAAAAACATCCTTTTAAGACTCCATTAGGTTATTATCTCAATTAGCGCTTATCAACATGTCAGTCAAAACTCACACGAGTCTCCCTTCAAAACGACCTCCATGTTCACCAATTATCGAACCCAAAGTGCAGTCAAGTTTGCCAATAAAATCCTGAAAGAAATTGAATGCAAGGTTTGTATGATTTAGCATTTGATCAATGAATAATGCAAGTTAATTCGTAACCACCTCGGTTTCCTCTGACAACCGCGGATCTTAAAATCACTAATAGTAACCTCTAATTAGTTGATGTCCCGGGGATAATATGTATTATATCTAAGACATTAACTAGTCATATATCCGACTTGAAAAACTCAGCAATAAACAGAATGATGAAATCCAAATTTATTTTTAATTCCTAAAGTCAACTAGCACTACACTGCTACATTCTGTATGAAACCTCTGTGATAATGAACTAAGAAAGTTAGTTACTTCAACCTCAGTAACTAATCTGTACTAAGTTAGCATGTTTCTCCATGGTGGATAAAAAGAGCACAGGACTGTAAACAAAAATCTTACAAAAGTGTTTGTAAGAACTAAAATTTCTCACACTACACTTCTTCTTAAACCAGAGTTCTCATTGATAAAAATAGAGTGCTGCATGAGCAGTGTTGAACAATGTGCAAAATGCCAAATAGGATGAAGGAATTGCCATAACTTAGTGGATGTGAAATTGACATTTCATGTCTAGGCCTATTTGTTGGAGTGAAATATCTCAAAAAAACCCTGCAAAATTATGCCATAGATCACTGATGTACATAGTTACAAGCCTACAAATAAACCTTACATGATCTGACAAATTTGCTGAACTTGAATCCACATCATAACTAATTGAAAGAACAAGATAAAAGTACATTATTACAGATTCTATTTCAGTTGATTTTAAAAATTAGAATTATTATATTAATTAAAATTATTAAATTCACTGTAATTAAACACATTTATTAAAATTTTTACACCAGATCATATTTGTCAAAACAGTAATGGTCATAATTATCACTTTAATAACAATTACAATCATAACTATAATAACTATAGTAATTTATAATTGCAATAACTACAATAATCACAACAGCAGTAATTGTATTTATAATAATAATAGTAATGAAAAACCTATCATGATTACGATAATTACCAGTATAATAAATTATGATAATTCTAATCCTTGTGACAATTAATGTATCTATATAGAAATAAAAGTTTCAAGCAAAAGCTCATTTTAAAAATTAATTTTGTTAAAAAGTAAAAGAAATCCCATCAAGTGTACTAAATTTATTCATCATGTGTTTGATCATTAAATGAAAACTCACACTTGAAATCTGAGGTGCTGGACTTCTTCAAAAAAATAGTTCATTACAAACTTCTTCACAAATTCTGGATTCAAAGTGTTCATCAGAGTTTCTGTTCGACCAAACTGTACAATAAAAGATGACAAGCACTATGTGGTGTGTTCACTGAGCTAACTGTCAAGGGATTGAGAATGCTGAATCATGTAAGCCCACACCGATCAATGATTTTCACAATATTGTGACCTTCAAAACAATTCCACAACATAACCAGATCCATATATTGCTGTAGAAAGACAGAATTATGCAGTAACCTTAATAACACATTGTTAAGTTTTGTGACAAAATTTCCACATCCACACAATAATTGAGAGTAAATAGTTACGTACATTGAGTGAACCCAATCTGACCTCCGTGACATGACACAACTTGGACAGCTGTTTCTTCGACATTCAGCTTTACTCAATATATATCTCACCGGGCTTGTAAGGTAAGGGTGCAAATATATTTATAGCATTATTTATATATGATAATATACAAACAAGGCTAGACAATCAGACACACATGGTATATATGGAAAACAGAGAGACTTATATGGATATTCCAGAAAAGCTCAGTGAGTCAATTTAATTAAAAACATTTTGAGAAATATAATGTAAAGTTACTCTCCACACAATCAGTAACAGATCAATTTCTTAATACATTTTAGGAGGGTGACATGATTTACAACACTGTTATTCCAACCCTATAACAAACATTGATGAATTTTTTCCTTTTGTTCTTTGTCCTCTCATTATTTTTGCTTTCTCCTCTGATATGTTCTTTTGCAGTAGGTGTCTGTATATACAAGACACTACCTAGTAATGGTTTCCATACATTATGTTTCAATTAGACTACAATTGTTATACCTCTCTCCATTCACTTCCACCTGAGGCTTTTACAAATAGAACCACAACTGAAACAAACAGTGAATTACCATAAGTACCATCCATGAGTAATCAATTTGTTTACACTTAATGATAATAGAAAAGTATTTATAATTTTAAAATGTTAAGCAAAATTTGTAACAAATAACTATGGATACTCAACTAAATTACTTAAATTAGAAATACATGAGTTGTCATTAGTCATTAAAGTAAACAAAAAAGACAGAGTCTCTCATCATTTAATGTTGTAGGTTGTTTTAAAAGGTAGAGTGCTTGGATGCCAACTTATATACCCAAGCATTGGAAATATTATCTTGTTGTCTCTTTGAACATTGTGCAAGAACAGTGTAAAACTGGGACTGCAGAGTCAAGGGGATGGAGGGCAATCACCCCCTACCTTCTTGGCAATATTACTTTTGCTTCCATTTAGGAAGTGGTTAACATAGTCTGGTGAATACACATGTTTACTGACCTACTGACAAGGAATTTGACCTATCTCCCACCCACCAAAATATTCTTTTGGAAGTTTAGCTTCCCCTACTCTTAAAAATGCTTAGCAGTCCTTGTAAAAAAGAGAATGATAAATATATTAGAATACTGATAAGACAAAAATAGAAATAGGAGAGAGAGAAAGCCCATCAATCAATTTTGGGAGTTCTAGTAATAATCCAGTCTGATTTGATATCATTTGAAAAAAAAAGAAAAAGAAAAGCAAGACCTGGCCCAAATTAGCATGAAATTTTATAAATTTTATAATACAAATCCAATCTGTCAGATTAGATTGGATTGGATTTGGATGAGATTTACCCAGCAGCACCTGAGATGCAAAATGCAGCAGTGTTATTTTATGCACAAAAAGTCATGGGAACTAGTATGAATTTGAATATTACAATCAATTTGATTGTAAATCTAAGGTCTGCATATTATATTGATGAACTCACAGTTACTGTCTGCTAGTAACAGCCTTTGTTGCCTAGAAGGACAGGGCACCAATGGACTACACACCTACAACTCTGGGTTTGATTTTTGCTGAAAGGTGTAAGTTATTTTTATACTAAGTTGGTAAAAAATAGAAGGGACTTCAAGCAAAGGCCCTTTGCTCAAAACATCTGGACTTTTCTGCAATCAATATTTGACAGTTTGTCAACTTCTTGGTGTTTTGGAAGTCTCAGTTAGGCCTTATAAAGGGCCTTTGTTTGTTTTTTCAGGTTGGCAATTGAATGACCTCTCCATGTTGTCTGTGTTAATGCATTCCCACTGAAAGGGGGGGGGGGCCCTTAATTATTTTCTTCTGGCTAATGTCAGACAATTATATTTGACAGAGGCAAAAGGAGAGAAACTAATGAAGGCAGCAAACTATTAAAATTGTCAAACCTGTACCTTAAATTTCTTTTGGTTTAATCCATCTTTAAAACTGTCAAAATAGCTTCTTGAGGTAAACTTAAATAATATCTAAGGATTTTCATGGCCAGTTCAGATTTTATCATACTTCAAACAAAATTGTTTCCTTTTGACACATTATCAATTTAATGATGTGTACAAGACAATAAAAATTTTATAACCTTGACAAATAAGAGAGTTAAGGTAATGTGCAGAAAATACTTAAATTTTGTTTTGGAATTTCAAACAAGCTTGTAAAACTATTATATTAGAATTATAAAGTATAACATTTTAAAAATTAATTGAATAAACAAAGGGTACTTGTTCATGAAATAATTCTATGACAATGAAAACAGTGTCATAAAATTTATATTTACTCTTACAACCGAACAGTTAAAGGTTTTTACAAATTTGTCAACAAAAATGAGAGAACATTTTTAATCTATTCCTAATTCAGAAAATCTTCCCTATTAAATGTGGTTCATTGAATTAAGCCAAGGTAAACCCAAAAATGAAAATCTGCCCAGATTAAAAAAAGCTTCAGATAATTAATAAGATAAAAACAAGATGGCAAAGAAAGCTTCAGTTGATTAATTAGATAACAAGATGCCAAATTGATAAAAAGCAAGCCAGGGCTTTCTTGCTTTGAAAACAATTATTCCTTGCAAAGCAGAAATAGTAGATTTCTGAGAATGCACCCTAATTTTTATGAACCACAGCAGTATGGGAACATGTGCTATTTGAAGAAAGAGACAAAAAATTTTCCTTTTTAGAGAAAATTAAGAACAGAATTCTGGTTCCATTACAGAAATTAATTAAGCCCTAGCTACAAAGATAACATGAACTTGAATTTTATTCCAAGTTGGTCTAATTATTATAAGAAAGACTGCTGGTGTTAGTGGCAACTAAAACTAAGATGCTATAAATCCACACTTACGTGGGTCTGATTTGGAGAAGACATCCATATCTGCTAAATTCCTGGAAAAATTAGGACAAAAAATTTGAGGTCATTGTAATATTTCTATACACGAGAGTAACAAAGATTGTGGTTTCAGTCAATAATAAATTAGGATAAGCTTTATGAGTACTTTTTGTTCACATAATATCCTACAAACAGCGTCATTAATATATTCAAGTTCTTTAATAATTGCCAGAAATTTTTTTTTGTTGATATCGCAAATAATAGACAACTTGCTAGGTTGTGCTTTGTCAACCGTACATTCAGTTTATATGGGGGTCGTTCAGTGTATAACAATTTCTCCTATATTTGGTTTTCCGCTTTGTTTTGTGCTAGTAAATACAAACGATTACAAAGCTTCCTCATTCAATTATGACACTTCAGAGATAATTTAATAAGAAACCGAAGTGTTCCTTCATATATCGGCAATCAAATCAATTTATCTGCCATGGAAGGAAGGGCTTAACATAACAGCTTCCATAGCAAAAACCGTAAAAACCCGTTGAGCAGTTTCGTTCGCCCGTGCATTTCGAAAGCACTGTTAAAGGTTCCTGCATGACGGAATTAGCTTCAACACAGCCGTTTGAAATATTAGTCGAGAGGGGATACTGCTGTTTCAAGCCCAGCACGACATCAGAAGATGTGTTCGTTTAGGGTAAAAATTATACCTCAATCATCGTTTAACAAGATAGAGATAGCCCTGTGGAAGACAAACATCAAGCGAGCTTACAAAACATTGAGACCAACACTCAAGAATGATTATGTTAAAGGCAGTTCATGGGAGAATGTTATAAATGGGAAAGGCATGCAAAAACCACGTACATAAGGACCAGATACCTAGTATCGGCTACTGAGTGAAAAGAACTCAAATTAATGCGTTTGAATTCTTTTCTTTACTGTAGTTTAGTATCCTTGTACCTGCAACGAATACTCAGTTCCACTTGAGTTGCTGGAATGGAGGCTTGTAGCCTTCCTCCTTGACTGGGATCGTCCACAACTTCGTTGTAACTTGGAGGTGCTATTCCGTAGGCTGCGGCCATGTTTGGGAACCTACCAAGCTAACGGAGACTCCTACTGTCCTACAAATGCATGCCAGAAAATAATTTGTTTTACCAGCGCGAAAGCACCCCTCTGAGTGCATAATTCCATATTCAAATTTGAAAAGAATATCCAGAGCCAGCTTATCCGCCAGACGTAACGTCACTTTCGCAATTACTAACGTGCTCAAAACCACAGCCTTTTCAGTTACCAATGCATTTTTCTTATATTATTAATTCACAATTTCTTGCCGCCTCCACTTTAAAAGTTGGAAAGAAAGCAGGAGCACAATGGTCGAATATTCAGAGTCTGTTGCTGAAACGTTTATACTGATCAAGAAAATGTCAAACCTAACAAATGAAACTATTTACCATTTTACGAAATCCACGATAAGTTGTACAACTTTGTGGGTGCTGTCCCAAATGGTAAATACTAATTGTTGGTTAATGATTACCTATTTCAGTACATTTGCAAATGAACTGCCTTATCATGGCGAATCATTCATTTCAGACTGCGTATCAACCGGAGCTCCAGTCTTAATAGATATGAACCAGATTTCGGTTTACTGACCTTAGATGTTAGAAACAATCTTTCGCATCAATTGCCAACTGTCCGTTAACAACAACATGAACTGTTACTTCCCAAGGGCGTTCCCAAGAATTCTTCAAACAATGTCAAGGGCACTCTGATCTCTGTATTTGCTAACTTCGTAGTTCTGAGTAATTTGTATATGCTGGCTAATACAAGTTTTAAATCCTGCTGAATCGAAAATGTTGAACGCAATGTCATGCACTCGACAGCTTGAACCTGGAAGGTGTCAGCAGCCGGAAATGTGATGTACGATTACTGAAACTGCGTTAGTAGGAGTCACGTTGTTCAACCGGCTGTTCGCTGAATACCTGCATTAACGACGAATGAAAACATTGCGGACAGTGCTATAAAGACAACGCCTGACACGTTTAAGAGTTTTAACTTTACAGATATTCTGCGAACAGTGCTTGTGGTGTAGTCAGCTTAAAACTTCTAATAATTTCCTAAATCTTTACGCTTACCTTTCAAAGACTTTTCCTAAATCGTCTTATTCCCAAACGTCATACTAGTTAAATCCTATTATTCGCAAATCCTTTCCTTTTCAATTAATCCTTACTAAAATATTTTCTTCCTGAAGTTCTTTCTTTCCTTTCCCAAACCCTCAAGACTCTTCCTATCCTTCTAAAAAGCTCCTCAGCATCTTCCTAGATTGGTAAATCCTTTCCTTCGCAAATTTCTTTGTTCACTCTCACTCGAGCCCTGCCTCCCTTCTTTCGGTCTTTCTTTCCTTTCCTTCACTCCCCCAGGTGGGCAAGTAGTCTACCTCACCCACCCCCTGGCTACCCCGACTCCGTAACAGACCGTTTAGTTCTGATGGTATAATATTGAGCATATACGGTAAGAAACATTGAAACAACCTGCATGAGTAACGCAGTGACGAAAAATTCGTGCATAATGAACCAAAGGAGGAAAAATATCGAACAACACCTACTGTCCCAAACACTGTCCCAACACTGTCCCAACCACCATCAGAATTAAATTGGTCCATCCCGAAGGTAACCAAACAAAACATGAAATAAAAAGGCATATCAAATTTTGACGCTGAATTGCGGCTATTCAACAGTTTTCGATGAAGCGGATGCAAGTTTCCCCAACAGTCTGGTTACCATCGACTTCCGTCAGATTGCGGAAGTGCGAACTCTGTGAATATTGTCATAAGCAGTAGTCATCTTTCTCAATATCATGGTCTTACACAGAAGAAATTTACATCAATTATCAACCATTTCATTAAATAAAACACTTTTGTTTTATGTTAAGAATCAAGGAGAACTCGGTCTGGTCTTTGTCGTAGAAAACGTCGATGCAAATGGACTTCTAGAGTAAGTTGTGGAAAGTCGAGTGCTTAGTAGATAATAATATGATTTTTTCCTTCGAAGATCAGAGGTTTCTTGATAGAGTCATGTCCATCAAACTTCGTAACCATTCAGCGTCTGCTTGGCTGATTGTTGGTTGGGTTTATGTTTGAATTTGTTTTTGCCAGCAGCCTCAATATAATATTTAGCTTTGAGCTTTCGCTATACGTATACTTTCACTTTCACTTAGCAGAAGTGTGGTAAATAGTAAATTACATTCTTCAACATGGCAATAGATAGCCGAGCGCTTTGTAGTTAGCTCAGAGAAAGGGCAAAACGTTAAAAATAATGTCCATTAATTTCGAATAATTTCGGCCGTCCTCTTGTAAAGAATGTAAATGAGTTAAATTAGTTTGTAATTGACGCTTAGAAGGCCGACGTCGCAAAACAGCTGCGTGTATACTCGTTGCGGGTGTCATAGTACACAGGGAGTGAAGAATGTGAACATAAATATAATAATTACTGATTGTCTTGTGGTGTGTTGCTTTCTTGTTTAGGAATAAAAAGCAAGCCAAAAATTCTTTAAAATAAGATTTGACCCAAATCCTAGAAATAGGTGCGCAATGGTGCACGTTACGTCTAGCCACAGTTAAAGGAGGACCGGCCATTATTATCCCTTCATTCCCAGGTTCCTGTTCTGTGGTATAGATGTTATTCAGGGACCGTGGTGCTGGGGACGCGTGTAGGGGGAGGGGTAATTACCCCTCCCACTTTTTTGACGACATCACTTTTTTCCATTCAGCAGGAGGTTATCAAACTGGTAAAAAAATGTCTTCATTGTGCAAAATGGAATTTCATCTTTCTCTCCTCCGCCAATATTTCTCCTGGAGGTTTTGCCTCTTCCCCAGTTTGGGAAACGTTCCCTGGTCCCTGTAATCGTGACATTTTGATTTACTTAACATGAGTTTCATATATCCATCAGCCCCTCTCTCTCGCTCTTTCCTCCTCCTACCTCTCCCCCCTTTCTTCCTGCATCCCTCTCTGTAGATTTCTGTCTGTGTCAAACGTCACAATGGGTGACACTCCCCGTCCATCTCCTACAGCTCGTGGACACTTCGCGCCAAACGAGTCACAGTGATAATAAAAAACAAAATTATCTAAGGAAAAACATGAAGATCTGAACCTAAATCGAAAATATCTTTTTTTCTTTATATACCGAAAACAGAAAATCCAGGAATAACGCGATCCATTTCTAGGAGTCGGAAACTTTCGGAGCCAACCTGTGATAGATCGTTGACGTTGCTCGCCTGTATCCTCAGGTATGGCGAGCTCAAGTTCTTCAAGCATTGCCCTCCACTGCCGTAAATGCCACTCGGCAATAGTTGGGGCTTCTCATTTAAAACTTACACTGTCCGGTTCAGCTGGCTTTCATCTCAAGCTCAGGGCAGACGCTGGTCCAGAAATCGAGAATTCGATCGAGAAGGTTCAAAATCCCGACCCCAGAAAGAGAGCCCGTACTCCTTTTAAGGCCCTTTGTATCGGACAAGAAACGTGTCGAAGTAGCGTGGGCGCTTACACCAGCAGCGAACTATGCTTCAGCGCATCCTCAGTATATTTCCACTCTAGGTTCCAGGACTACAAATGGAAGAAATGGTCCGATGCCAAGGAGCAATTGCAAACAATGGGTATTTTCGTCGAGACGGTAAGTCCGATTTCGAAAGACTGTGTTCTACCGACCTCTTTAAGTAAGGTGAAGAAAGAATCCTTGCCATTAGTGTACTGCGATGTGACGCTGACTAGTGATAACACAATTGACTTGCTCACTTGTGACAAACCACGTGATTACCAGCGCGAGTTATTCAGAAATGCCATGAAGGACAATTCTGTGGTTTACCTGCCCACGGGTTGTGGTAAAACATTAGTAGCTGCAATGGCGATAGCGTGCATGAATCACCTAAACCCACGGAAAGTAGCTGTCTTCTTGGCTCCCAAGATACCACTTGTTCACCAGCAATGCACCTATTTAAAACGCCAGTTACCACGTATTCGGATACAGTCCCTCGCCGGCGATAGTGGAAGTGACCCGGGAGATAAAACGCCCTGGATTCAACTGATAAACTCTCTAATCAGAGAGAAGGTGGATGTGTTGGTATTGACACCTCAAATCTTCTTGAACTTCTTGGAAGACGAGAGGCATTTTCTCAGAATGAGCGACCTATCATTAATCGTACTCGATGAAGCTCACCACTGCCAAGGCAATCACCCCTACGCTAAGATCATGGAATCGTTCTACACGCATGTTCCTGACAAGTGTAAACCGCTGATCCTGGCATTGACCGCATCACCTACAAGCGCACTGGAAGTTGAAAAAATCGAATCTGAATGCCTAAAGCTGATGGAAACTCTAGACTGTAGAATCGCTATACCTAGGTCTGGATCAAGCGACATTGGGGCACATTGGAATCGGCCAAACGTGTCGTATCTTCTAAAAGAGTTGAATATCTTTGAGAAATGCCTAGAAACCAACTTGGAAAGCTACCTCAAATCCTTGAATGCGTTGCTGACGAGGCTTTTGGGAACGTCTGGTTTGGAATCACTAGCGATCCAGTCGTCCAATTACAAGGGGATTCTGAGAAACGCCATCAATGATTCTCAGAACAAAAAGGAGCAGATTCGCGGCCATGCATTAGCTGAGCATGCCATGAGTGTTCTGAGCACGTTTGAAGTGAATAGTGTGGTAGGATGTGATCAAGCTTGTGGGTCCCTAATCAATATGTTTTTGTCCATCGAAGAGGCAAGTAATCCAATGGACTCTCTCAGACAAAATATCCTCAGCGATCTTCCGTGCTACAATTCCATGACAAGTAAGGTCAAGCGCCTCCATGATCTACTAGATAAAAGGATGGCCAGGTCGGATCGATTCCAAGAACTGGAGACCGAACTACGGCGGTTTGCCGTAAAGGTGCGACAAGGCGACGAGGATTGTCGAGGGATCGTGTTCGTGAAGATGCGAAAGACTTGCAGCAAATTGTGCGACGAGCTAAACAAGGACCCGCTTATCCGCGATTATTTAAAGCCAAAGAAGTTTTTTGGCCATGGAAAAGGCACATTCGGTATGGAGTGGAAAGAAGAGCAAGAAACTGTTTTGAGCGAGTTCCACTCTGGTGAGTGCAAACTGCTGATATCCACCAATGTGCTGGAGGAAGGCCTTGATGTGCCCGCGTGCAACTTGGTTATTCGCTTCGACAGCGTCATGAGTATGCGCGCTTTCGTTCAGAGTCGAGGACGGGCAGCGAGGCGGCCTGACAGCCGATACCTTATTATGTGCAACGATTCCAACGAAATGACAAAGTTTCAAGAGATGGAGACGAAAGAGAGGAATATCGAAGATGCTATCAGTACATTTGGCTTGATTAGGCGAGACTTGGCGGATGTTCGCGGATGTGAAATTCGCAAGCTGGATGCTAAACATATAATTGTTACAAAAGCGTCACCCGGGAACCGTATTTCGTGGAAAACCTCGTACTTCAAAAGCGATGAAAAAAAGAAAAGAAGGAAGAAACCGCCTCCTCGTGTATCAGTTTCCCTCAATATAGAAACGCAGAAGGGGACGACTAAGCCTTCGTCATCAGCTGTCCGCATAACTTCGCAGGCAGGAAGCCGAACTAATCCAGAACCAAGACAAGCCCCTGAACTACTAATTCATGCAATGTCTGCAACAGAAACCAAAACTCTTAAATTATTTGAGAAGCACTTTCACGTGAGATCCTATGAAACTGATATTCCTGCGGGTACGCGATCAGTAGGATCCTTAAACGACCTTCACACGACATACGGCAAAGTTTTTTACCACTTAGAAGCTCAACATGAACATTCCTTCCGAAATAAGGACGAATTTTTCGACGACGTAGTTCGAGTTTGGTGCGAAGAAGGGTTCTACGGCTCGTGGCTTGAAAGAGATGACAGGAAAACTCACGCACGAAAAATGGTTTTTCACATTTTACCGATCGAATCTTTTGCTGGAGGTGATTTCAAAGACCGAGGGACGTTCTCCGAGTTATGGGAGCATGAATGTCCGCTAGGTGCAGAAATTGTCTTTCTACACGACCTCAAAATGGTGGTTATAGTTTTCTTTAGCTCGTCTAATGTACTTCATAAGATCGAGTTCAGATACGACCAACTGCACGACTTCATTCTTTTAGATGTTCCCCAGTGCACTGAGGAGTCAGCTAATATGTTTCTGTGCCTTCGACATGTTCCACTGCTGTCCGCTGCTCAATCGTCCTTCCTGCCTTTTTCGAAAGGAAGCGAAGAATGTTCCTTTACTCAGTATTTCCTGTCAGGAGAGAATCAAGAAGAGTCGTCTGACCATGAGTCGCCGGAAAACGACGAATTTTTTCACAGTAACGACTTAAACGTTTCTGAGGAGAGTGTTGATGACAGCTCCGAAGAAGAGACGACTGAGTTACAATGCCTTGAACATTCTGCTGACGATGAAACTGATCTTGGGTCAAACGAGTTTCCCTTCGAGAACGGTCTCCACCCGGACACGTACCACGAAGAAACGCCCCCTGTTGAGAGCAAATCTTTATCATTTTTTGCGGAAGAAATGACAGCCATTGAAGATATGGTGTGGGTCAAACAATGGAGGCGTCGCTGCGAGATTGATGAGAATGTTTCTCCATTTGGCTCGTTTTTGGCTTTCAGGATCAGAGTACCTTACAGCCTTGATTTAAGGGATGCCTTAGGAGTTTTGACCACCTTCGGAAAGCGGATCTTTTACGCGCCCGTGAAGGTTGAGAATCAATCCTCAGAATTGCGGAGAGCCACTTTTTTACCCAGCGAAGTCAGGTACGCTCATGATTGCCTGGTTGGTCTACACCCGAACGTGAGGCCACGTCTTTCGCCCTCCTTCTACGACCTTCTTGCGAGTAGTAATCCTACTGACAGTGCGAATGCTGTCTATCAGATCTCCTCCAGTCTTGTACAAGACTACTTCACGGATCCAGAAGTCGAACTTCGCGCTCTGATGGCAGGTCACCAAGTGAAACGAGGGCACATCTCCAAAAGTTCTGTACCTACCAACTGCGCGCTGATAAAGAGACTGGTGCTCACTCCCACACGTGTCATTCCTTTCCCACCTGAGGTCATGGAACAGAATCGCGTGCTCCGAAGTTTTGATTCGGACCAGTTTTTATGCGTGAACGTACGTGAGGAGGATTACTCAAGACTCAGGGGTTATAAAGCGACTTTAGATGAAGTGCTCGAACGCATCAAAGGCTTTATGGATGGTGGCATGCAGGTTGGTGGATTGCTGTATGAGTTTCTCGGTTGCTCTAATAGTCAAATGCGAAGTCACGGCTGCTGGTTTGTGCATCCAACATGTAGAGATAACGCATATAGTATTCGCTTGTGGATGGGAGATCTAAGTCAAATAAGGTAAGCGAACATTTCGATCCATTGTCAACACATTGAGTTCTTTTTGTGTCCTGCAACTTTTTTATGCCTGGTGAGACGTACTGTTACTATTGATATACACGAGCTGAGACACTGAGTAAATATTACATGCGTATGCAACCTGTAACCTTCTGGGCTCGTTTGTATGAAACCTGGACAGCATATCTGGTGGACGATTCTTAGCAAGCGAAGAGCGCTATTTATACTTTGAGCAACCAAGCGTTGATTTTAAGCACCAATCACGGGTTATCTCTCAGCCGAATGAGCTTAACGGACATGGTAAGACCATCCCCAAATAACCACCAAGATGTTTGTTCTCAAAATAACGAGGTGAACAGTCGTTTGACTTGCGTGCTTGTTTATGGTGTAACAAACCCATACAAAATCCAGAACCAGCCGACAACTTTAGCAAATAAAGGAAGGAACAAACTCCGAACAATAATGCCATTTTGATAACTCAAGATATGAGTTAAAATCAAGAGAATTACAATGAAATTGCGATATTTCGTCTTTATTTCGAGACATCTGTCTGATGAGGTCTTTGAAATAAAGACGAAATATCGCAATTTCATTGTAATTCTCTTGATTGTAACTCATATCTTTAGTTATCAAGATGGCATTATTGTTCCGAGTTTGTTTCTTCCTTTATACCCATACAAACGCTGTCAAGTTCAGTAGACAGAAGACGTGAGATACACTTATTTCTACTTATTCACGTAGAATCCTTTCTTCCTTGGTTGGGCATTTTTTGTTGCCAAAAAAGATGTCTGAGGAGGTATACTAGGGTTAGCTATGTATGCAGTCCGTAACGTCTTGATAACTTGCGAGGCTTTGTAATCATCGAATTATGAAGATTCAGTTTTAAGTTGAGTGAAGGTTACATAAGTGCACAACCACTTATCGTGTGATGGCTAGTTCAGCACTACAACCCTTTGTGTAACAATTGTTCTGGTGGAGAGAGCAAATTTCAGTTATGTCCCTTGTTAAAACAAATAAAACACGGTACAAGCAATTTGATGTCTTAATGCGTTGATTCATCTTAATAGAGTGCTCGTATCTGATGATTCAAAATTTCTTTGGCTTTGTCGTTGCCCAATAGGTGTGTTGCTTCCTATATGTCTCGTCTCGGTCAGTGCTTCTCCAGTTCATTGGATGCCATAGGAATAACGCTTGAAGATGGAGTAACGTGGAGAAAGGTCGATGATGTAAAGCTGGACGACTACTGCTTTTCTGACGGTATCGGAAGAATATCACCAAAACTATCAAAAGAGGTGGGTTATAATGCCAATTTTTCCTTTGTGATAAGTTTGAGGGAAACAGGTCGGACTTTGTTGAAAGTCATGCTTGGTTCTTATGCAATACTTGTTTGCTTTGTATCTTGTTCTCCGGCCGAGCAACTCGTGTCATTCCTAGGTGTTACGTTGGACCGAACTATGCTACTTTGGTTTTGCTTTCGATTGCTTTGGGTTGTGGTAATCATATTGCATGACAAGTACTGCAATTTGTCATGTCAAGTTGTTTAGTGCCGCGCTCTGGCGCTATTTGCTCTGTGGAGTTATGCTATACTATTACACGTCCGTCTTTCGTTTTCTTCGGTCGTGTAGTGTTCCTTTGGCTGTCATGTTGCTCTGAGTTGCATTGTCTTGTGTTTTGCAATGCCACGTCGTCCAGTTGTGTCGTGTTGCATGCTACGTTTTATAGTGCTGTCTTGGGTTGTGTTGTATTTTGGGTTTCGATGAGTTGTGTTGTGTCGTGTCTTGCAATGTTTTGTTGTTGTATGTTGCTTTTGCGCTGTGTTCTTCTGGTGTACTTCGGTGTTCTTCTTGGCCCTGCGGCATGTCTTCTTTTGAT
Source organism: Heliopora coerulea (assembly GCA_030142905.1). Classification (NCBI taxonomy): domain Eukaryota; kingdom Metazoa; phylum Cnidaria; class Anthozoa; order Scleralcyonacea; family Helioporidae; genus Heliopora; species Heliopora coerulea. Next base: position 562,224 of record JASJOG010000135.1, on the reverse strand, counting down.
GCACTGTTCTGTGTCGTTTTATTTTGCCACTTGCTCTTTCTTATTGCATTCAAAGAATATTAACCCAACCAGGTATATCAACGTGTCGTTTTATAGGTTTGCGTAAAGGTTGGGAAGCCAGGATGTAGATCAGCGTTACAAATTCGTTTCGCCGGATGTAAAGGTGTTCTGTGTCAAGATCCCAGACTTCCTGAAAATTGCGTTGATATTAGACCGAGCATGCACAAATTTGAGTCTCCACACAGGCGACTAGAAGTGCTCCAAACTTCTCGCCCCCAGGCCGTTTATCTGAACCATCAGACAATCATGTTGCTGTCAAATCTCGGAGTACCTGACGAAATATTTCTGGATTTACAACAAAAAATGTTGGATGGTTTAGCAGGTTAGCAAAAGACCGCAGTTCATACTGTCAATGGTAACCACAGTAATTGTCATGGTTTGGCGCTGATTGGGTCCGATCAACATTAACTTTATAATAATCAGCGCTAATCTACCTCCCATCAACATCATTTACACTAATTTTCCTAGTAAAAATGTGATATTAAAGGAGTTTTTTTATAGGAGATGTTTGTTCAAAGATTCTAGCCAGCACTACCTTTTATCTGGACATTATAATCTGTATCTCAGTGTTGCTGTGCATGTGCAGATCTGCATGTCCATGTCCATTTCTTTGGACGAGAAAACCAAGTAGGATCTGTATCAGATATATCGATATGACACGGTTTTGATTTCGCTTTGTACTTTTTATTAAATGAACTGTTGATGAGTTTCAGAAGTACACGAACATTTACATGTAATATTTAGAAACAAAGCAAAAGTGCTTTTAAAACACGAGGCTACAGCCGAGTGTTTTAGACTTGAAAAAGCAAGTTATACGAGCTTTAAGGGAAGTGGAATGGCACCAAAAACTTTTGAATCTAAAATCTGTTCGCAGTAACGTATCTATTCCTGAACTACATTTAATTATTTTTTTCTTCTCAGAAATGATGCTGAACGAAGACGAGGCGTTACAACGTATGTCCAGCATGGTAAGAAACGGAATCAATTATAAAACGCTTGCAGATAACGGTGTTTCCTTGACAACCGAACCATACTTCAAGTCCCTACTATGCGCGGTCTACAAGGAACAAATAAACCGACTATTGAAGAAAAGTCGGATTTTACTCCCAGTTTCCAAAGCTCGGCTTATGATGGGAGTAATGGACGAGACTGGAAGCTTGGAATATGGCCAGGTGTTTGTGCAATGTACTTATATGACGTCAGAAGGAAATAGCTCCGATGAAGACGACGAAGAATTGCTGCGTGAAAATAGGCGGTTTATTGTCAACCAACGCGTGATCGTTACAAGAAATCCATGTCTACATCCGGGAGATGTGCGCGAGCTCGAGGCGGTGGACGTACCAGAACTACATCATTTAATAGATTGTGTCGTTTTTCCAAGAAAAGGTCCCAGGCCACACCCAAACGAAATGGCAGGTAAAGAAAGTGATGGATGAGAATGATGATAAACACAAGCACATGCGCAACAAACAGTAAGATCAACATGAGTACCAGCGTGAGCATTAGCAACAACAGGAGCATGAAGATGAGCTATGACACGAGTTTAAGTAAATAAAGTGCATGACTTAAAAATCGATTTTATTTTGCAGTTGTCTGTTCAGAGAAAGATTCGGAGATGACATTACAACGTGGTAAAAACAAAACATCCGTCCACTAGACGATAGTCCAGCTGGTCACTGATGCTTTTACCGCGTTCTGACGTCATCTGCGCATCTGTAACTGAACAGACAACGGTAAAAAGGAAATCCACTTGTTTTATGCAATAAACCATACGACAAAAACATTTAGAAGTAGAACTGAAAGATCACAGGGAATTTTTGAGGGATGGAACCAGTTCTCTGACGTGATCCACAGGTCACACATGTGAAGCAACATCAATGGTTTGCGATTTCGCGCGGAGTTGTGGTTAGCCTACTGTTTTAGTGATGCCATGATGATCAAAAATGCGTGCAGAATTCACTTTATTTCATAACATGTTCGAATACAGTCATCGCCGACGCAGGCATGGGGTTTATCTTTGTCCTAAGATCAACCGTCATCAGCACGATCATCAGCAAACTCAGAAGTGGCTTGTTCAAGCTTAAGAATGGACGACGGCAAAAGCGCAAGTTAGGAATAACCATAGTCATGGGTGTTGTTAACTTCAAGTGGAAGACGAAGAATGTTCTGTCCTCAGACCAGCTTGTTAATCTTTTCTAACCCTTGAACCTTTTGATTAATAATTCGCATAAGATGTGACATTAATATTGCTAAATGAAGAAATCTTGCTAGGTAACTTAATCGAGTCGGAGATAATTTTCTGTTCGGTGAACGAGCTTTCCTTTCGTTTTATTTTAAGGTGGTGACCTAGATGGAGACTTATATTTTGTCAGTTGGTTCGATAGTTTCAAGCTAAGCAGGAAACCTTCAAATCCAATGGACTACCCTACTTTAACAAAGGAAATAAAGGACGGACCTATCACCGTCAGTGATATGACAAACTTCTTTACGACCTACATTGAATTTGACCAGCTGGGTGAGTGAGAGTGAGATTTTCACTACGTTATTCGATCTTATATAGCTGAGGTTATTTTGCAGTCCGCACATAAAATGACACACGCTGATTTGTTGTTGAGTTACAGGATCCAGTGATAGTGTTATCGCAGTCAATTATCACTTTATTTCGGACTGGTGAGTTTTGACAGGAAAATGTCTCAGCCGATTTTAACACGACAAAATATGAATTTTCAGCTGATTGGAGCACAGAGCAAAACAAACAAGTTACGAAGAGCGGTAAACAGCAACATCTGAGGACAAAAAGGCTGTTAAAAACCACAAGGAAATTATCTAAAAGCCTTGTAAAAGATTCCCAGTTAACCTCGGTCCATTTGGGGAAAGTGTTTACATTTACGGTTATTTTTCGCGCAGACTTCGCTCGATCTGATCATACTTTCCCTTAAGAATTTATCTTCGGTTAATAAGTCTTTTAAATGAGGAACGGATTCAGAAAAAAGGTAAAGTGATAATAAAACTGGGGTTTTCATGTGTGAAGTCATGATTTTTTTATTTCAGACATGTTCACAATGAGATGAACAATCTCCAAGGTGGAGGTGGGTGGTGGCTTTGGCCCATACGTAAATCTGGGCCTAGCTAATCTTGAAATTAAATATATAGTTAAAATTACTGCTTTAGAGTATTTGACAAACTAATTCAAAATGGCGGTCAATTACTATTGGATGAACGACAGTCATGTTGGTTCCACAGATAACGGGAGCGAGTGAGATTCTTCCGCACGTATGAGTCATGGCAGTCAATTTGGCAGTTTCTTCGGACGTGGCCGCCATGCTGCCAAGTGCAAACTGAGAGAACGGACCCTATGACTATGGGAAGAGAATCGTATGAGCCGTGTAATCGAGGCAACCGTTACTGCCTTTGCAAACACCCTGTAGCACACATTTGCTTTGCTACGTCAGTGAGCAAAAAAGAAAAGAAACGACAGATAAGAAACTTTAGAAATAAGAAAGGGGAGAGGAAGAAGGAGAGACGGTTGAGAAGAATAAGAAGAAATAAATTTTAAAAAGGTCACGGAACAATTTAAAAATGTGGAAGATTTAGTATTCAGGTCTTGTCTACGCAATAACCTAGCCTTTGCCAGTAAGCGTGACCTATTATTTATCAAAGGGCGCCATAAGACTTTGCCCTGTCACACCAAAAACGTTCAATGAGACGTTAGCCGGACTGGCCTTCAAACCAGTGGTGTAGAGAGCAGAAGTTCCACTGGGGGCGAATTCCCAAAATGCCGCCCCCGGCATATTCCGTGGCCCGTGGCTTCCTAAAGAAATTTCGGAACATATTCGCAAAAACAAGGACAAAAAATTGCTATTTGATTGTTACAACTCACTTTTGATTGTTACACGACCTATACTGCATACGTTCTTAACACAATGTTTCACACGCGTGTCAAATTTCGATTTTAATATCAAATGATATTATAATACTTGTAGTCGTAATCAATTCATAACATTGTCATCAGTCATCATTAACTTTGAATCACGCGCATGCTTTAAATTGTTATATTATTTACGTCTTTTAAGAGCTATCAGGCAAAAGCTAAACGTCAAAATCGGAAAATTATTATCATAGTTGTAGCTTGTAAACAGGAAGCTGCTTTTCGATTCAAACATGAAACCCTAACTGCCGCTCCAACCTAAAAGTGCCGCCCGCCAAAACTATGCCGCCTGGGGCAACCACCCCCTTCGCCCCCCACCCCCCTCGCTACGCCACTGCTTCAAATCCCGATGCCTTTGAGCTTCGTACGCCTACGTATTTTCACAAACACAACCCTTAGCACGCTCACTATCCACCTGCTGTTTTTTTTTCAGGTATCATTGACAATGCTCACAAGGTATGGGCAGATAAACGAGAAGATGGCGTGGAGTCTGAAGTCTGTCTCCGTTTGGCTGAACTACACTCCTTGGCCGTTGATGCTCCTAAAACTGGGAAGTGGCCTGAACTTCAAAGAGAGGACAAACCACGTGAGTATCCGGACTTCATGATGAAAGCTTTTGAACCATCGTACGTTTCACAGAAAGTGATTGGCAAGCTTTTCCGAGAATGCCGTGACTTCGAGGAAACCATGAAGCACATGTTACCAATATCCGGTGTCCAGGTAGACCGTAGATTTATTCTCCCCGGATATCACACCTACCTCGAGTCAGCGGAAACCACCTACCAGGAGTATGCCTCACAGGTGGAGACTCTAATGAACTTGTACGGGATTAAAAGCGAAGGAGAAGTAATGAGCGGGTGTTTCCACAAGTTGAAAGGAGAATTCGGGCGAGAACGGTCCCAGATTGCCGGCGTGGTACGGAAAATGCTATTACAAGTCAGAACAAACTTTCGTGCTTTGTTTTTCAAGGAGTTCCAAAAGGAAGGAGAAAGGTTGACGCCCCAACAGATTACTCTGTCTATGCAGCAAAAAGCCTCAGCCTGGTATTACTATGCCTACAAAGCGAATCTGGATCCGCCACTGGAATCGAAGAGCGACGGCAAAACATCGTTACAGTTCGTAAGCTTTCCGTGGGTGGTCGATGACGTCTTGGTTACTGTGTTGAGTGACGCCGGGCAGTTGGGCAAGATTCAGCCACCACTGAATAATTATGTCACGCGTAACGTCGCGCAAAGTGTCTTGGAACTCTTTGTAAATGATGCGCCCATGTTGGTCAGCGGTTACAAAGCAAGGATGGAACTCCTGGACGTGGTTTCACGCAGAGTAAACTTGCACCATCGGAGTCGACGCCTTGTCATGTTCGGTTCCTCAGCGAACCTTCTTTTCCGACCAGATTCCGACTTGGACCTGTGTGTCTTGGCACCATCAAGAGTTGAGTCCAGGTCCCAGGCATCACAAGTTGAAACCCTGCAGAGCTTGGAAGCCATCCTTGGAAAGGCATTCGGTGACGTCAAGTTAATAAAAAACGCAAGAGTTCCCGTGATCCGTCTTGGCAAACTTAAAAGCCCTCGCGCATCGTCCCCTGGGATTAAACTATCCTGTGATATCACCGCTGACTGGAATGGCTTCATCAAAACAACAGTAATTGTCTCGTATTTCAGACACTACCCGTGGCTTCTGCCGCTGCTTCGACTCGTAATACTGTGGGCGCACAACGCCGGCCTTACGAAGAAAGTGGAAAGTGTTCGCATTAATACCAACGTCCTGGTGTTTATGCTTTTGTCGTATTGTGTTCAAGCCGGTCATATCTCACCCTTCTCACTCGAGGGAATGCTTGAAGAATTTCGAGATATAACAAGGTGTCAGAATGTTAGTGTTGAATTCTGGGAACGTATTATAACCGCGATGAAAAATGAAAGGGATTGTGAAGACTCGGCCGGAGCACTAAGCACGACTGTATCACACGTGGGTTGTATTTCATTGGATTTCTACAAAAACCGTAAACGTATTCTTTATGGACCAATTCCTGAATCCTTTCACCAGCTGCTGAATGCAACCACATTCTCTGAGCTTCTAAATCCAGGAGACATTCAGATCTTGCTAGAACAAATGCAGAAAGCTTACCACGTGCTGGCCATCCATGGTAACGGCCACATCCTTCTCGACATAAGCTCGTCGCAGGTCCAGCGTACATTCGTGCTTTCGAAGATACAGACGTTGGTTATAGAAGGCTCAGAGCGATCCCACTCCAGGGATCTGTCAAAAAAAAGTGGTGCGGAGGTCACAATTCGTCCCCAGCTGCCTGGAAATGATCGTGGTTTGATCCTCGAAGCATGTGGGACTATCGGATCGATACGCGTGCTTGAGGGCATTCTGAGCTCTCAGAAAAATGAGTACAGTCGGAATAAACTCTCTGCTATGTCGAAATGCTTTGTACGAGGGTCGAGCATGATTACGTTTGAAGGTTGCCATAGCGATGACGATTACATCACACTTGTCCCATACTGGGGCAATCATCACCAAACTCATGACCAAAGGATCCGTCATGTGCCACTGTTACAGAGTCCGAGAGTATCGTCGACTCCTTCGGATGAGTCCCACGCCTTTCAAAGCTTTCGCAACAAGTTTCTGGACCAAATCAAGGTAATGCTAATGTGAGTAGTACCAGAACACACTAAAAGTCTAAAAATACTGTAGTTATGGTACTTACTTATTTCCTTTGACAACGTTTCGGAGGGGGGTGTTCATCATAGAGTTTAAGCTCGTGAAGGACACACCTTCTTAAACTTATTAATAATTCATAAGCAAATCCTTCAATCAAACGCGCTGAATGGCATCACGTGAGCGAATTTGAAATACCATGGAAGTACTGGGCAGAGGATTTAAACTGTTTTGTCCACTCTTGGACTGGAAATAATAGCTCAAGTCCTAGGACTTGAACTATGATTTCACACAGTCAGTTTATTCATCCATACACTCATTACTAATACACTAATTGATTGTGCTAGCACTAATTGATTTTGACTTCGCCTCGGACTAGAACGAATTCCGAATACTTGAAAACCCGGTCTCATCCTCCTTATCGGCCTTTAAATATTACGTCAAAACCGAAAGAAATTATTTCCGAAACGATGTCGATGGGAATGAATTATGTACAGCTTCTCAAGAATTGTTGGACTTCTGGTGAGTTCTCAGATCTTCTCTATCTTATTGTAACATAAACTTCTTCGCAGCATCCTTTTATATAAATATTATCATGCTTACGTGTCTTTACTATACTGTTATAGTTGGAGGATAAAGGATGTTTTTCCGCCATAGACTGAAGATTATTATCATCAGTTTTCTTCATATCAGCCTTTTTTACTAATTATCGACAATGTCAGTCGTAGTTTTAATGCGTTCATGTCATGTTTTTATCTTTCTTAGGTTGTAAGTCGAGATTACGATCCCACAATTCATGGTGTACTGGAATTCGTAGTCCACTTCGGCCGAATATATGCCTTTGACATCCCTCATGCATTGTCTGAGGACAGCGAGCCAATCACAATCAAGGATCTCCAGTACTCGTCCGATAAGGGACGGAACACTAGAGTCAACCACATGCCTTTCTTGCAAGTGAGGTTTAGGAAGCCTGGTGGGCGAGGAACAGCGAAGGTTAAGTCGGTACCTCGACAGAAAACGAAGGAAACGAAACGCGAGGAGGATAAATCCGTGAACCACTCACTCTTTACCATAGTTCCTAGCGAGTGCCTACGGGATATCCACGACTACTTGGAACGCAAGGGATACAACGAACAGCCTGAAAGCGGCATTGAAACCTACACCGCTACGGTTCGCTTAGGTAGTAAGGATTTCTATGTTTCTTACGACAGCGACTTGTGTCCGACTTCATTCACCCTCCCGAGACTGAGATGGTTCCTTGCCGATGTCAAACGTCGCTGGAAGTCACGTGGTATGTCCCCGGGGACAGCGACACTTGATGGTTGTGAGTGTGACGTCCGGTTGATGTTAGGAACTTCACGCGAGTTTACCCTGGACGAAGTCCGCGCCGGTGATTACGAGAAATACATGAGCATCCTGGAGCCGAATCCCACGCCGTTTTTTCCTCGAAATTCAAGAAGATATCCCTTTAAAATCCGGGAAGAGCTGCGCAAAAACTTGCAGCTGGTTCGACAAAAGGAAAAGGTGATGTTTCACCGACCCCAATGTCAGACCAATGTTTACCTCAATAAGGTGACCGAGTACTCGAGGCTTAACTCCAGCGGTGAATTTAGGAAGGTTTTTCATCGCCATGAGTTAGTGATTCGACCGGGACTGCCAACTAGTTGGGAAAACGCAGATGAAGTTGACAGGTTTTTGAAGAAAACGTGGAAGCTGGCCTTTCGGTTGGCCAAAAAGGCTTCAAGGTAAACACAAGCACTGGAAAAACCACCATCACCACCACAAAAAAAACCAGCAATCACTGAAACAATGAGCACGACATGTTTCTCGTCAGTTGATCGACTTATGTTGCGCAAAATGGTAGTGGTTAGTCGAGCTAGTTTGCCCCGAGTTTGCTTTAACTTCAAAAAGTTTGCTTGGACATTAGATTCCTGTTGAGCTTGAAGTGACTCCAAATTTAATATGAAGTGAACAATTATAATTTAAATCTTTCGCCAACAAAGAGAGTTGATTCACATCTAAACGTTTAATCTAGTTATGCTGCTTGCATTATTTTTCAACTTGATACTTAAATGACTGATATTTTGGGAAGATTCATAAGATTGTGGGAATTTTCATTCACACAACTCCGTTGGTCCTGTGCAAAAACGATCAGTTAAAGCCACATCTAATTACGATTGAGTTAAATGTAATACAACTGGATTAAGTTCGACTACTACAAGTTTTCTATTTGCGCCGGATAACCCTGTCAGTGATAATGGAGTTTGTACAATTCAAATGGAACAGTTGACGAAATAAAATTTGTTACAGTTTTTGTACTTTTTAGCTAATTCGGTCAATCTAAAGGACTTTAGTCTATACAACAGTAACTTTCCAAGCGCTTTTTCATGTATTGCGTTTGACTTTACTGCGCATGCAGTTATGATTCGAGATACCAACTCGTGATTAGTAGACATAAGAGAGTTCAAATTTAAATAAACTGATTCAAATCCATCAAACTTGTTTGGACGTTTTTATTCGTTATGTTTTCGAACTGTTTGAATTGTTGACGAGGAAGAACTTGCGGACAAACTGTTTCACATGGTTGTGGTGATGATCATCATCATTATCGTGATAATGATTATGGCGGTTGGGATGATGATAGTGGTGGTGATGTTGATGACGATTGTGGTGGTAATGATGATCATGATGGTCGTGATAATGACTTTCTTGGTAACGATGATGATAATGGCAGTGATGGTAATGATGGTTTTGGTGGTGGTAATGATCATCATTATCGTGATAATGATTATGGTGGTTGGGATGATGATAGTGGTGGTGATGATGATTGTGGTGGTAATGATCATCATGATGGTCGTGATGATTTTCTTGGTGACGATAATGATAGTGGTAGTGATGGTAATGATGGTTTTGGTAATGGTAATTATCATCATTGTCGTGATAATGATAATGGTGCTTGGGGTGATGATAGTGGTGGTGATGATGGTAATTGTGGTGGTAGTGATGATCCTCATTATCGTGATAATGATCTTCTTGGTGACGATGATGATAGTGGTAGTGATGGTAATGATGGTTTCGGTGCTGGTAATGGTCATCATTATTGTTATAATGATCATAGTGGTTGGGATGATGATTGTGGCGATGGTGATGATGATTGTAGTGGTAATGATGATTATGATGGTCGTGATATTGATTTTCTTGGCGACGACGATTACCCCTTACCATTGTTCTTTCTAGTAGAAAGCAAACTCCGAAAAACAACATCTTGCAGACTTAAGATTTAAATATAAACAAGACGAATGTAAGCGATAATATTCCGACGTTATTTCAAAGTCATTGTCAAATCTATTATTTCATGAGCACAGTGGTTTGCAATACAATAAATTTGACAATGACTTTGAAATAATGTCGAAATATTACCCTCCACATTCGTCTTGTTTTTACTTAAATCTTAAGTCAGCAAAATGCTGTTTTTCGGAGTTTGCTTCTTACTTTATTTTCTAAAATTGTCAGCTGGTAATGGCTAGGTACAGCCATTTTTACTGAAAGTAGCGCCAACTAAAATCTGTTGACAGCAATGGCTGTCAATTGAATGATTGGAGTTGTCAAAAAGGTACGCATAACGCACTCCAAGCACTTTCAGTTCAACTTACAAGAAACATTGAGGAAAAGAACCGGTTAGTTTGTTTCTACGATTCCTCACGGAACATGGCCATTTCGACGTGTGGTGTTGCAATCTCTTATGTAGTAAAGGTTTACCGGGAAGTTCGTTTACCTCGAAACCAGAGAATTTAATTCCATAACTAAGCAACCTCATCAGATTGTTTAATTCCTAGAAGTGCTATCAATTCCTGATATACGTATTCAAACACTGCTGGGGGTGAAACATGAAAGTTTCGTTTTAGTTTTTTACTTTGGCAATTTGGCAAGACTGGACCATTTATGAGTTTTTATTCGATGCAATGGCGCTGAACTCTTAGGTAAGTAGTCCGTATCAAGTTGAGTCAGTGTAAAATCCTGGTTTAAAGCTGTTTAGTTCATCATTGAAAATATCCTTTGAGATCACATATTTTAGCATATGTTGAATTGTTTATGACATCAGGATTCACTCCAAGCAAGGATTTTTCGCCACGCATTTCAATATAGCATGGAGTAGTACTTCTTCACTTAAATATCGAATTAAAAATGGAGAAATGAACGCAGTCGCCTATTCTGTACGCCGAATAGCACAACCTGCCAATGAATGCAGAATTGTTGTTGAAAGGAAACAAGATAAATAATTTATATATTTCATACACTGTTGGACTTGATTTTCCTTTGCAACAATAGTAATGGGACATATTCAAAGCGAACTTTGAAGCGCCCCATCGTCCAAAAAAGTCCAAAAATCAAGCGGACATCTCGGAAAGTCGTCATTCTATTTTCGAAAAGGACAATAATGTGCATGATTCATTGGCCTTGTCTTTTGTGTTCAACCAGGCGAAACCATCGCTGACTTAGTGCAAAACAACTCGTCTACTGAAATTTGTTGACAAATTTGACCATATGAAGGCACTTAAAATGATGTTGCAAATTCAGTGAAATATCAATCAGGATTTCCAAACCTTAATATTTTTCTAAAGACAAATTACAGTTCGAGCGAAAGATGCGCAGAGATGGGGGAACACAATCCCGAATTTTCGCGTTCTTCGAAGCTCAACTCGCCGAAGTAATTACCCTCTTTAGTAGTTAATTCACGGCGCATGGTATGTCATCATAATCTGAAGCTTAACTGCCATCATTTCGTCTTTCCAAACATATGAAACAGCTGAAATCATCCTTCGATGTAGTGCAAAATCGTGCAAATCAAATAGCTTCGGAAACTTTCGCTAAATCGTGTAAACAATGTTTATTTTGCTGGTCTTAATTCATTCGGTGAGTTCTATAAATTTACCACACAAATGTGAAAAATTTCTATGTACTTCAATAATAAGAATTTAAAAGAACGAGAGCGAATTTGAACTAGAATAACTCTCGACGCGATTATCATGCACGGAGACAGCCCGAAAAAGGTTTGGACGACTTAATGCCACCGCGATTGGGAAAAGAACCAAACGCAAGAACTAGGAATGATTGGGGAAAATAATAACCTTCAAAATCCAATTTTAAGATTGTTGTTTGTACTAGAACGGGCTCGATTTGCATAAAGGAATTACGGAATAACCTGGCAAAGAGATAGACATGCGCAGTATAGTTCCCGAAGGTTGCACGGGTAAATATAAATTTACTTCCGCTTACAGTCTCTGATGTTGAGTTGTATAGTTTGGCTTGGAGAAATACATCTTTTGATCAAGCTGTACCGGAGACGGATGTATAGACATTACAACTTTTATCGTTAAATTATAAGCTCCAAGAACGTTAGAAAGTTTTTCTGCTTGGTAGATATTTGTTGCAGACAAAAACCAATGTAGGTATTCTGCTACGATGTGTTGATCTAAAACGTAATTTAAGTACAATTTGAACCTTTCTGGATAATCGACCGATATCCGTTTAAATAACGTTTATTTTCGGTTTCCTATCAACTACTCCCAAGCATTGTTCGACTGCTTGTGAATTGCTGTACAATTATGTTGATATAGTCCACGCATCACTTTTAACTCCTTAAATGTTGGAAAGCGATGTTACGATAGAGTGAGCTAACTGTAAGAAACTTTCATCATATTGCATTATATTGCATCACAAACGTCTTTAAAAAACTTGCGATAGAAGGGCTGTGTTATGTTTTCACAAAAGCACAGTATTGCTTTTTTTAGTTGGCAAATTAATTAGATACTTACCGTATTTGCGTCACGATGAAGGAAGCTGGTCTAAGTGTGTATTCAAAGATATAGTGATTCGTTTCTGTATCTTAGGATATTGTATATTTTTTTAATAATAAAAGTAATAAAAATAAAATAATAAAACCATAAAATTTTATGGAAAGATTGCTCTCTGTAAATGGAAGTTCAAACAAACAAAACTTTATTCTTCATATATTTTTCTTTCGAAAGCAAATATCCCCGTTAATTCAACCCTGGCTTACATGACACTAATTTTCATTTTTTCTAGGAATAGAATCTTTACGAATTTGAAATTAGGTGTTTGTAACGAGCTATGGCAACGGCCTTGAGTCAGCAGTCATCATGGTGGCTGGAATGCATTCAGTGTAAAAGACGCGTGCTGAATGCTTCAGACCTTAAGTTAGCTCACGTCGGTCTGGATGGCTTTCATCTCGCTGTACGACCGGAACTTGAGTCCTGAATCGACACGATAATCGAGAAGAGGCAGCATCCAAAGCCCGCCCGGAGGAAGGAAGCCCCTTTCAAGATGTACTGTCACGGAGTAGGTTGATCAAATGATCTGGGCGTATACCAGCTCCTCGAGGAGTGCTTCTTCTACGTTTTCAGCTCAAGTTTGCCAATAAAATCCTGAAAGAAATTGAATGCAAGGTTTGTAAAATTTAGCATTTGATCATTGAATAATGCAAGTTAGTTCGTAACCACCTCGGTTTTCTCTGACAACCGCGGTTCTTAAAATCACTAATAGTAACCTCTAATTAGTTGATGTCCCGGGGATAATATGTATTATATCTAAGACGTTAACTAGTCGTATATCTGACTTGAAAAACTCAGCAATAAACAGAATGACGAAATCCAAATCTATTTTTAATTCCTAAAGTCAACTAGCACTACACTGCTACATTCTGTATGAAACCTCTGTGATAATGAACTAAGAAAGCTAGTTACTTCAACCTCAGTAACTAATCTATACTAAGTTAGCATGTTTCTCCACGGTGGATAAAAAGAGCACATGACTGTAAACACAAATCTTACGAAAGTGTTTGTAAGAACTAAAATTTCTGACACTAAACTTCTTCTTAAACCAGAGTTCTCCTTGATAAAAATAGAGTGCTGCATGAGCAGTGTTGAACAATGTGCAAAACGCCAAATAGGATGAAGGAATTGCCATAACTTAGTGGATGTGAAATTGACATTTCATGTCTAGGCCCTTTGTTGGAGTGAAATATCTCAAAAAAACCCTGCAAAATTATGCCATAGATCACTGATAAAGTAAATGGTTTGAACCTGGGAGAATCGTGACATGTTTGAGGAAGTTGATCGTCCAGGTTAGTGTAGTCTTGAGAAAGACTGTTGGTTGAAGTGACTGACGTTTCGACAGCCTTAGCGGCGGTCATCTTCAGAGTCAAAAGGAGAGTAAATGTAGGGTTCGCCTGTATTTGTATCTGGCTCGTGCGTGATAAGTGGGCGGTCGTATTAGTCATGGAGGTGTGATAGTTGGTGAGAAACAATGGGTGTGGTTGCGTAGGCGTTAATTATCAGTTTGTCAAAGTGTAAGTCTATTGGCTGCTCGCACGTTTGACTTTGTGAATTAGTCGTTTGTAAGGTCCCGGTAATTGTTGTGATCGGTTTAATGGATTTTGTTCTAAGTTCGTATACCAGCTTTCTAGTGTGAGTCGCTGTTTGTAGTTGGTGCTGTACGTAATGCATTTTGCCGATTCCCAGTCAATGTTGTGTTTGGTTTGTCGGTGGTGTTCGGCAATGTGATTGGTTTTGTCTCCGTTTTTTGTCGCTCGTTTGTGTTCTGTGAGTCGTATATTTAAGTTTCTGCTAGTCTCACCTATATAAGTGGCTTGGCAGTCGGAGCAATTAATTTTGTAAACTGCACCTTGTCTTTCGTGTGGTTGTTCTCTTTCCTTAACGTTAGTCAGTACATGTCGTAAAGTTGTGATCGGTTTGTGCGCTACTCGTATGTTGTATGGTCGTAAGATACGCGAGATAATCTCAGACGTACCTTTTATGTAGGGTATCGTTGCTGTAGTTGTTGTCGGACTGTTGTTTTCGTCGCGTTCATTGTCTTTGTAAGTGTTAAGTTTGATGAAGCCAGAGTTATAGTTGTTTTTGTGGAAAACGCATTGTAAATAGTCATTTTCTCGGCGTAGAGCGTCGGGTGAGTTACAAATGAGTTGTGCGCGTCTCGTCAATGCTTTGATGGTGGTAGCTTTGTGTGAGGTTGGATTGTACGATGATTGGTCCAGTAGTCTGTCAGTATGCGTTGGTTTCCTGTAGACAGTGGTCTGTAGTTTGTTATTGTCACGACTTACCAGCAGACAAAGGACGCGTTACTGTTGTTATGGACAAGACCGATTACTACGACAAAATGGACGAACTAGTTAAGGACAAACAGACCTACGAACTACTTAAACGAGACCATGCACCATCACTTCAACGAAAACTTAACAACAAAATTTTCGCAATGAGAAAAACTAACACGATCACTCAACAAACTTACTATCGACTCAGGTGTTCGGTACCGCGATCACCAAAGCTGTACGGACTACCAAAACTCCACAAGCCACAAATACCCATGCGACCTATAGTTTCGTTCTGTGGGTCGCCTACTTACGAACTTTCCAAATACTTAACAACCATACTGCAACCACTAACCAACAAGTCACAACATAGACTACAATCGACTGAAACCTTCATCAACAATCTCAAAACAGTACAAATACCACACAACCACAAGCTAGTGTCTTTTGACGTGAAATCACTGTTTACCAGTATTCCGCTTCAACTGGCGCTAGAATGTACCAAAACTGCCATCAACGAATTTACCGACGCACTTCCTTTACCTACAGGGGACATCGTGGAACTACTGGAACTTTGCCTCACATCAACTTACTTTCAATACAACGGTAAACACTACAAACAGTTACATGGCACAGCAATGGGCTCACCCGTTTCTGTTGTGGTTGCTGAAATTGTAATGCAATCCATGGAGGAACGAGCTCTTGCAACTTACAAACACACGTTACCTTTTTGGTTTCGTTACGTTGACGACACGATTACTGCACTACCCGAAGACGAGATTGACGAGTTTCACAAACACATTAACGAACAGAACAGTCACATACAATTTACCAAAGAGATTGAAGAACACGGAGCTATTCCGTTCCTAGACTGTTTGGTAAGTCGTGACAATAACAAACTACAGACCACTGTCTACAGGAAACCAACGCATATTGACAGGCTACTGGACCAATCATCGTACAATCCAACCTCACACAAAGCTACCACCATCAAAGCATTGACGAGACGCGCACAACTCATTTGTAACTCACCCGACGCTCTACGCCGAGAAAATGACTATTTACAATGCGTTTTCCACAAAAACAACTATAACTCTGACTTCATCAAACTTAACACTTACAAAGACAATGAACGCGACGAAAACAACAGTCCGACAACAACTACAGCAACGATACCCTACATAAAAGGTACGTCTGAGATTATCTCGCGTATCTTACGACCATACAACATACGAGTAGCGCACAAACCGATCACAACTTTACGACATGTACTGACTAACGTTAAGGAAAGAGAACAACCACACGAAAGACAAGGTGCAGTTTACAAAATTAATTGCTCCGACTGCCAAGCCACTTATATAGGTGAGACTAGCAGAAACTTAAATATACGACTCACAGAACACAAACGAGCGACAAAAAACGGAGACAAAACCAATCACATTGCCGAACACCACCGACAAACCAAACACAACATTGACTGGGAATCGGCAAAATGCATTACGTACAGCACCAACTACAAACAGCGACTCACACTAGAAAGCTGGTATACGAACTTAGAACAAAATCCATTAAACCGATCACAACAATTACCGGGACCTTACAAACGACTAATTCACAAAGTCAAACGTGCGAGCAGCCAATAGACTTACACTTTGACAAACTGATAATTAACGCCTACGCAACCACACCCATTGTTTCTCACCAACTATCACACCTCCATGACTAATACGACCGCCCACTTATCACGCACGAGCCAGATACAAATACAGGCGAACCCTACATTTACTCTCCTTTTGACTCTGAAGATGACCGCCGCTAAGGCTGTCGAAACGTCAGTCACTTCAACCAACAGTCTTTCTCAAGACTACACTAACCTGGACGATCAACTTCCTCAAACATGTCATAGATCACTGATGTACATAGCTACAAGCCCACAAATAAACCTTACATGATCTGACAAATTTGTTGAACTTGAATCCACATCATAACTAATTGAAAGAACAAGATAAAAGTACATTATTACAGATTCTATTTCAGTTGATTTTAAAAATTAGAATTATTATATTAATTAAAATTATTAAATTCACTGTAATTAAACACATTTATTAAAATTTTTACAGCAGATCACATTTGTCAAAACAGTAATGGTTATAATTATCACTTTAATAACAATTACAATCATAACTATAATAACTATAGTAGTTTATAATTGCAATAACTACAATAATCACAACAGCAGTAATTGTATTTATAATAATAATAGTAATGAAAAACCTATCATGATTACGATAATTACCAGTATAATAAATTATGATAATTCTAATCCTTGTGAAAATTAATGTATCTATATAGAAATAAAAGTTTCAAGCAAAAGCTCATTTTAAAAATTGATTTTGTTAAAAAGAAAAAAAATCCCATCAAGTGTACTAAGTTTATTCATCAGGTGTTTGATCATTAAATGAAAACTCACACTTGAAATCTGAGGTGCTGGACTTCTTCAAAAAAATAGTTCATTACAAACTTCTTCACAAATTCTGGATTCAAAGTGTTCATCAGAGCTTCTGTTCGACCAAACTGTACAATAAAAAATGACAAGCACTATGTGGTGTGTTCCCTGAGCTAACTGTCAAGGGATTGAGAACGCTGAATCATGTAAGCCCACACCGATCAATGATTTTCACAAATTTGTGACCTTCAAAACAATTCCACAACATAACCAGATCCATATATTGCTGCAGAAAGACAGAATTATGCAGTAGCCTTAATAACACATTGTTAAGTTTTGTGACAAAATTTCCATGTCCACGCAATAATTGTGAGTAAATAGTTATGTACATTGAGTAAACCCAATCTGACCTCCTTGACATGACACAACTTGGACAGCTGTTTCTTTGACATTCAGCTTTACTCAATATATATCTCATCAGGCTTGTAAGGTAAAGATGCAAATATATTTATAGCATTATTTATATATGATAATATACAAACAAGGCTAGACAATCAGACACACATGGTATATATGGAAAACAGAAAGACTTATATGGATATTCCAGAAAAGCTCAGTGAGTCAATTTAACAAAAAACATTTTGAGAAATATAATGTAAAGTTACTCTCCACACAATCAGTAACAGATCAATTTCTTAATACATCTTAGGAGGGTGACATGATTTACAACACTGTTATTCCAACCCTTTAACAAACATTGATGAATTTTTTTCCTTTTGTTCTTTGTCCTCTCATTATTTTTGCTTTCTCCTCTGATATGTTCTTTTGCAGTAGGTGTCTGTATATACAAGACACTACCTAGTAATGGTTTTCATACATTATGTTTCAATTAGACTACAATTGTTATACCTCTCTCCATTCACTTCCACCTGAGGCTTTTACAAATAGAACCACAACTGAAACATACAGTGAATTACCATAAGTACCATCCATGAGTAATCAATTTGTTTACACTTAATGATAATAGAAAAGTATTTATAATTTTAAAATGTTAAGCAAAATTTGTAACAAATAACTATGGATACTCAACTAAATTACTTAAATTAGAAATACATGAGTTGTCATCAGCCATTAAAGTAAAAAAAAAGACAGAGTCTCTCATCATTTAATATTGTAGGTTGTTTTGAAAGGTAGAGTGTTTGGATGCCAACTTATATACCCAAGCATTGAAAATATTATCTGGTTGTCTCTTTGAACATTGTGCAAGAACAGTGTAAAACTGGGACTGCATAGTCAAGGGGATGGAGGACAATCCCCCCCTACCTTTTTGGCAACATCACTTTTGTTTCCATTTAGGAAGTGGTTAACATAGTCTGGTGAACACACATTTTCACTGACCTATTGACAAGGAATTTGACCTATCTCCCACCCACCAAAATATTCTTTTGGAAGTTTAGCTCCCCCTGCTTTTAAAAATGCTCAGCAGTCCTTGTAAAAAAGAGAATGATAAATATATTAGAATACTGATAAGACAAAAATAGAAATAGGAGAGAGAGAAAGCCTATCAATCAATTTTGGGAATTCTAGTAATAATCCAGTCTGATTTGATGTCATTTGAAAAAAAAAAGAAAAGGAAAAGCAAGACCTGGCCAAAATTAGTATGGAATTTTATAAATTTTATAATACAAATCCAATCTATCAGATTAGATTGGATTGGATTTGGATGAGATTAACGCAGCAGCACCTGAGATGCAAAATGCAGCAGTGTTATTTTATGCACAAAAAGTCATGGGAATTAGTATGAATTTGAATATCACAATCAATTTGATTGTAAATCTAAGGTCTGCATATTATATTGATGAACTCACAGTTACTGTCTGCTAGTAACAGCCTTTGTTGCCTAGAAGGACAGGGCACCAATGGACTACACACCTACAACTCTGGGTTTGATTTTTGCTGAAAGGTGTAAGTTATTTTTATACTAAGTTGGTAAAAAATAGAAGGGACTTCAAGCAAAGGCCCTTTGCTCAAAACATCTGGATTTTTCTGCAATCAATATTTGACAGTTTGTCAACTTCTTGGTGTTTTGGAAGTCTCAGTTAGGCCTCATAAAGGGCCTTTGTTTGTTTTTTCAGGTTGGCAATTGAATGACCTCTCCATGTTGTCTTTGTTAATGCATTCCCACTGAAGGGGGGGGCTTAATTATTTTCTTCTGGCTAGTGTCAGACAATTATATTTGACAGAGGCAAAAGGAGAGAAACTAATGAAGGCAGCAAACTATTAAAATTGTCTAACCTGTACCTTAAATTTCTTTTGGTTTAATTCATTTTTAAAACTGTCAAAATAGCTTCCTGAGGTAAACTTAAATAATATCTAAGGATTTTCATGGCCAGTTCAGATTTTATCATACTTCAAACAAAATTGTTTCCTTTTGACATGTTATCAATTTAATGATGTGTACAAGACAATAAAAATTTTATAACCTTGACAAATAAGAGAGTTAAAGTAATGTGCAGAAAATACTTAAATTTTGTTTTGGAATTTCAAACAAGCTTGTAAATTATATTAGAATTATAAAGTATAACATTTTTAAAATTAATTGAATAAACAAAGGGTACTTGTTCATGAAATAATTCTATGACAATGAAAACAGTGTCATAAACTTTTTATTTACTCTTACAACCAAACAGTTAAAGGTTTTTACAAATTTGTCTACAAAAATGAGAGAACATTTTTTAATCTATTCCTAATTCAGAAAATCTTCCCAATTAAATGTGGTTCATTGAATTAAGCCAAGGTAAACCCAAAAATGAAAATCTGCCCAGATTAAAAAAAGCTTCAGATAATTAATAAGATAAAAACTAGATGACAAAGAAAGCTTCAGTTGATTAATTAGATAACAAGATGCCAAATTGATGAAAAGCAAGCCAGGGCTTTCTTGCTTTGAAAACAATTATTCCTTGCAAAGCAGAAATAGTAGATTTCTGAGAATGCACCCTAATTTTTATGAACCACAGCAGTATGGGAACATATGCTATTTGAAGAAAGAGACAAAAAATTTTCCTTTTTAGAGAAAATTAAGAACAGAATTCTGGTTCCATTACAGAAATTAATTAAGCCCTAGCTACAAAGATAACATGAACTTGAATTTTATTCCAAATTTGTCTAATTATTATAAGAAAGACTGCTGGTCTTCAAGGGGCCGTTTCTCTAAATACAGTGACATCTATACCTAATTATTTACACTCTTGTACTAATAACTATGTATACTTTAAAAATATAAAAATAGTACAAACGTTCAATTTTCACCTAGAAAACATTCAAATATTTAGTGGTATTAGATATTTGAATTAACTTAACGAGAGATTTGTCTCAAAATTATTATAATGATTTCTAAGTAAAATTTTTAATGAGTTGACGGAGAGTTGGTCATACCCGTCTAGAATTACGGGTGGAAGATCATTCCAAGATATAGCTCCATGATATGAGGAACTTTTTCGTAGGTAATTCGTTTTTGGCTTTTTTAAATAAAGTTTCCTATTGTTACTTCTCAATTGATGTGAATCATTATGACAAGTGATAAACAAGTCTGATAAGTAACCGAGAGTTATGCCTCGCAACGCCTTGAATGTCAAAATATTCTCCCGTTTTTTAAGAATATTTTTTATCGGTTCCCATTTCAGCTTATTGAAAATCGCTGTTGATCTTATTTCGTAATTAGAACCCGTTATCACTCGAGCGGCTTGCTTTTGTAATTTATATAGTTTTTCAACGTGTGCTCAATTGCCATCATTCCATACATTCGAGCAATAAGTGAAGTGGGGTAGAACGAGTGAATTGAACATATTTAAGAGTGCTTCGTGAGTTACAAATTGTTTTGCTCTTCTTAACAGCGCAATAGCTTTCGAAATTTTTTTACATTGAGCATCATTGTGTTCATTCCACTTTAGATTTTCATCAATAATTACTCCTAAAACTTTATTATTTGGCATCTGTTGTATTGTATAGATGCCAAGAATTATATTAGCATTACTGGAAAATTGATTTAGTCTCTGTCTGGATCTGATCAACATAAATTCCGTTTTCTCTTCGTTCAGTGTTAACTTATTGGCAGTTAGCCATTTATGTACGTTATCTAGATCAATGTTAAGTTTGCTTTCAATGTCTGCGGACGACTTTCCATGACAAGATAAATTGGTGTCGTCCGCAAACATTGATGCTAGAGTTTTATCAAGACAATTTGGAAGGTCATTAATGTATAAGAGGAAGAGTAACGGACTAACATTTGATCCCTGAGGAACACCGCATGTAATATCTTCAGGCTCCGACAATGCATTCTGATGTATACATACTTGTTTCCTTCCATAAAGATAGGATTGAAATAGCTTTAAAGCAGTTCCTCTGATTCCGTAGCGTTCTAATTTGGATAAAAGAATTTTGTGGTCTACAGTGTCGAAAGCTTTTTTGAAATCTAGAAATAGAATGCCATTTACTAGACCATTGTCCATATTTATAAAGCATTCATTTGCAAATTGTAGTAATGATGTTTCAGTTGAGTGAAAGGGACTAAACGTGGCTGTTGATTTGAGATAACTTTATTTTCATTAAGAAAGTGAAATACTTGATCATAAACAAGTTTCTCAAGAATTTTTGCCATTGCAGATATCACCGAAATAGGTCTATAATTTCCGCAGTCAGTTTTTTCTCCCGATTTATAAATAGGAGTAATTTTAACAAGTTTCACCTCATCTGGGAAAATGCCCGTATTCAAAATAAGGTTAAAAACGACAAGTAGGGATTCATGTATAGAATTCCCTGCTGCCCGAAGTAATTTACTGGAGATCTTATCCAGACCTGATACTTTACCTGCTTTCATCTCCTTTAACGCATACATCAAATCTGCATTGGTAATATTTTTGAGTTTGAAGACGTTATTTCCAGGAGTCACATAATATAGGGGGTCACGGTCAGTTTTGGGAATATCTTCGGCAAGTTCTGGTCCTATTTTACAAAAGAAGTTATTAAACTCATTGGCAATATTTTCGTCTCCAGTCACCATATTGTGATTAGTTATTATCTCATTTATTGTAGTGGTCTTTGACTTCTTATTAAGTAACTCATTTATGATCTTCCAGCTATCCTTGGTGTTTGTGCTGTTTTGAAGTTTGATTCTAAAGTATGTTGTTTTGACATCTTTAATGAGACGGTTAACTTGATTTCTGCGTTTCTTATATGCTTGATTATATGCGGGTGAATTGAGACTCCCAGCTTTCTTTTTCAGATAATCCCTGCGGTAACTCAAGTTCTTTATTTCATTAGTAAACCACGGTTTATATTCACTTTTTACTTTTCTTACTCGCAGAGGGGCATGGAGATCAACGATGTGGAGAAAAATCTCTTTCCACTCATGCCACGCTATATTGGGATCAGTGTGATGACCGAAATTGCTAAAAGCTTCTCTAAGATTATTTTGAAATTCAATAGTGTTAAAATGCTTGAATTGTCTTGTCTCAGTTAGTTTAGGGTTTCCTTTAGGGATTCCTGTCTTTTTACATACGTAAATGAGATTATGATCACTGATCCCCAAGTCCATGACTCCTGAATCTATTGTTTTAGTGTCATCAATTCTAGTAAGTATGAGATCTATTAAGGTTTTAGTTGAAGTGGTTATCCTAGTAGGATTACCAATGTGTTGTTGTAGTTGGTGGATGTCTATTACATCTTTTAATTTTTTAATGTTAGGGTTATCGTTATCGTTACATAGCATATCACAGTTGAAGTCCCCGGTTATGATCATTTCTTTGTTTTCATTATCGATTTCGTGTAAGAATTTTTCAAAACGATCAAATACATCACCTTTGGAATTAGGTGGGCAATACCATGTAGAAATCAATGCTGGTTTGCTTTTCGGTTTCTTAATTTCGAGACACATCGCTTCCACATTTACTGACGTTAAATCGCCTCGTTCAACATATGGAATATTGTTGCGTAGGTATATTGCAACGCCTCCTCCATTTCGATTTCTATCTTTTCTTACTATTTCATAACCGTCAATTTCAACCTCTGTGTCGTATATAGAATTGTCAAGTCTCGCCTCATTAATACATAGAATTTCAAAGGCGTTCTCATGGATAAAGATTCTAAGTTCATCGATATGTTTAGTTAAGCTGGTGATATTCAGATGGCCAATTTTAAATCCTTTTAATTTCGGATAAATAACTTTGCTGTGATGTGATAACGGGTTTTTTGAGGTCATATCGTTGTCTAAGGAGCTATATTCTGGTTCTATTTGTCAATTTCTAACTAAATAATTTTTAATATTTTTAACAAGAGCTCCAGAACCTTTCTTGCTCAAATGAGTACCGTAATTATTAAGGTGAAATCGGTCAATGTTTAAAGTCCCAATTATGTTTTGCACACAATTTGTTGAGTAATTCATTATAGCAAGTTACCTTATCAGTAATTCTTGCTTCATCATTCCTTACTATAATTGAGGAGAAAGTCAATTTGATGTTGTTTCCACGTTGGATAGCTTCACCTAGGCCAGCAACAGATTGAGCCAAAATGCTTGGGGATTTGCTTTTAAGATCGTTTGTACCAATGTGTAGAATAATTCGTTCCGGACGCGTTTTCAATGTTGGTTGAACGTAGTGTACCCTATCCTCTGATGTTGCACCAGGGAACGTTTTGATTGTAATTCTGTGGTTGAGACCATTTTGTAATTTTCTCGGGTTGAGGTGCTTCAACATCGAGTCTCCTAAAATAGCAACTCTTGGTCTCGAACGCTTAGTTGGTGTAGTTGACTGCATGTTGTCATCCTCAATGAGCCCGGAATGGGAAGGTTCTGCTTCATCTGGTTTGCCAGTTTGCTCGTCCCAGAGTTTATGAATTGATTTACCATTACTTTTGGACATAAGATGAATAGTACAGTTGTTAACCTTACTTGAGACATCCACCTCACTGTCAACACCGTCTTCATTATCGCTGTCGCTAAGTACTGTGAACTGATTTGTCGTTTGGATTACTCCTTCGTCAAGGGGTTCGCAACCAGGCGTTTTCTTGCGTTTAGATTTCCCTTTTTGCACTTCCCAGGCTGAGTGCTGTTATATGGGTTGCACTTCGCGCTGCAGATCTGCTTGCATAATTTTTAAAGCGGTGACCAAGCTTTGCTTTTCATCTTCATTATCCTTTACTTTTGTGTGCAGATCGGACATGATGTACGATAGATTAGCGATCCTTTCCTTCAGTGCTTCGTTTTCCTTCTTTAGCGCTTGGTTTTCCATACGTAGAGTAGCAGTCAGTTCATTTTCCTGCGATCTAAGCCGTAATCTTTCTCTTTCCTTCGCATCGTTTACTTCTCTAGTTAATACATTAACTTTACTGTTAATCTCCGTGCCCAAATTCTCGATTTTTTCCTCTAAATATTTAAAAGCCGTCATGATAAAAGTGTTCAATGTTCCGTCTGCAGGGGATTGGACATTTCTTATGAGACTAGTAACTTTTGATCCGTCTTCAGCAATAAGCGCTTCTTCTCTGTCGGCGTCAATGTCCTCATTGTCGATAAGGGTTTCATGCTCTTCGTCCATTTCCATTTCTTTCTTGGATAGCAAAAGGAGTTTTTCCTTAAGATCTTCACTATCCTTACCTTTTACAATAAGAGAAAAACTAGTAGAATACCAACGGATTGATAAATCATCGGTCTCAAGCAATTTCAATCCGCCCCTCGGTGAGGATCACTTCGTTTGACTTTCGAGTTCCTCATTTACAAATACCTGAAGCTCTTCGAATGTACCATGCCATTTGAAGCTACCTTTGCTTGTTACTCTTAAATGTTGATTCACATTCCTCTTACTTACATTTGACTTATTTTGTTTGTGATGTTTGCCATCATCAGCCTCTGAGCTACGTCCGAGCTCCGCCATGCTCAATGTGTGATTCAATTTTTTTCAGTTAAAGGAGGACCGGCCATTATTATCCCTTCTTTTCCCAGGTACTTGTTCTGTGGTATAGATGTTATTCAGGGACCGTGGTGCTGGGGACGCGTGTAGGGGGAGGGGTAATTACCCCTCCCGCTTTTTTGACATCACTTTTTTCCATTCAGCAGGAGGTTATCAAACTGGTAAAAAAATGTTTTCATTGTGCAAAATGGAATTTCACCTTTCTCTCCTCCGCCAATATTTCTCCTGGAAGTTTTGCCTCTCCCCCAGTTTGGGAAACGCTCCCTGGTTCCTGTAATCGTGACATTTTGATTTACTTAACATGAGTTTCATATATCCATCAGCCCCTCTCTCTCGCTCTTTTCTCCTCCTACCTCTCCCTCCTTTCTCCCTGCATCCCTCTCTGTAGATTTCTGTCTGTGTCAAACGTCACAATGGGTGACACTCCCCGTCCATCTCCTACAGCTCGTGGACACTTCGCGCCAAACGATTCACAGTGATAATAAAAAACAAAATTATCTAAGGAAAAACATGAAGATCTGAGCCTAAATCGAAAATATCTTTTTTTCTTTTTATACCGAAAACAGAAAATCCAGAAATAACGCGATCCATTTCTAGGAGTCATAAACTTTCGGAGCCAATCCGTGAAAGATCGTTGACGTTGCTCGCCTGTATCCTCAGATATGGCGAGCTCAAGTTCTTCAAGCATTGTCCTCCACTGCCGTAAGTGCCACTCGGCAATAGTTGGGGCTTCTCATTTAAAACTTACGCTGTCCGGGTCAGCTGGCTTTCATCTCAAGCTCAGGGCAGACGCTGGTCCAGAAATCGAGAATTCGATCGAGAAGGTTCCAAATCCCGACCCCAGACAGAGAGCCCGTACTCCGTTTAAGGTCCTTTGCATCGGACAAGAAACGTGTCGAAGTAGCGTGCGCGCTTACACCAGCAGCGAACTATGCTTCAGCGCATCCTCAGTATATTTCCGCTATAGGTTCCAGGACTACAAATGGAAGAAATGGTCCAATGCCAAGGAGCAATTGCAAACAATGGGTATTTTCGTCGAGACGGTAAGTCCGATTTCGAAAGACTGTGCTCTACCGACCTCTTCAAGTAAGGTGAAGAAAGAATCCTTGCCATTAGTGTACTGCGATGTGACGCTGACTAGTGAGAACACAATTGACTTGCTTACTTATGACAAACCACGTGATTACCAGCGCGAGTTATTCAGAAATGCGATGAAGGACAATTCTGTGGTTTACCTGCCCACGGGTTGTGGTAAAACATTAGTAGCTGCAATGGCGATAGCGTGCATGAATCACCTAAACCCACGGAGAGTAGCTGTCTTCTTGGCTCCCAAGACACCACTTGTTCACCAGCAATGCACCTATTTAAAACGCCAGTTACCACGTATTCGGATACAGCCTCTCGCCGGCGATAGTGGAAGTGACCCGGGAGATAAAACGCCCTGGATTCAACTGATAAACTCACTAATTAGAGAAAAGGTGGACGTGTTGGTATTGACACCTCAAATCTTCTTGAACTTCTTGGAAGACGAGAGGCATTTTCTCGGAATGTGCGACCTATCTTTAATCGTACTCGACGAAGCTCACCACTGCCAAGGCAATCACCCTTACGCTAAGATCATGGAATCATTCTACACGCATGTTCCTGACAAGTGTAAACCGCTGATCCTGGCATTGACCGCATCACCTACAAGCGGATTGGAAGTTCAAAAATCCAAATCTGAATGCCAAAAGCTAATGGATACTCTGGACTGTAGAATGGCTATACCTAGGTCTGGATCACGCGATTTCAGGGCGCATTGGAATCGACCAAACGTGTCGTATCTTCTAAAAGAGCTGAATATTTTTCAGAAATACCTAGAAACCATCTTGGAAAGATACCTCAAATCCTTGAATGAGTTGCTGACGAGGCTCTTGGGAACGTCTGGTTTGGAATCACTAGCGATCCAGTCGTCCAATTACAAGGGGATTCTGAGAAACGCCATCATTGATTCTCAGAACAAAAAGGAGCAGATTCGCGACTATGCATTAGCTGAGCATGCCATGAGCGTTCTGAGCACGTTTGAAGTGAATAGTGTGGTAGGATGTGATCAAGCTTGTGGGTCCCTAATCAATATGTTTTCGTCCATCGAAGAGGCAAGTAATCCTCTCAGACTCTCTCAGACAATATATCCTCAGCGATCTTCCGTGCTACCATTCCATGACAAGTAAGGTCAAGCGCCTCCATGATCAACTAGATAAAAGGATGGCCAGGTCGGATCGATTCCAAGAACTGGAGACCGAACTACAGCGGTTTGCCATAAAGATGCGACAAGGCGACGAGGATTGTCGAGGGATCGTGTTCGTGAAGATGCGAAAGACTTGCAGCAAATTGTGCGACGAGCTAAACAAGGACCCGCTTATCCGCGATTATTTAAAGCCAAAGATGTTTTTTGGTCATGGAAAAGGCACATTCGGTATGGAGTGGAAGGAAGAGCAAGAAACTGTTTTGAGCGAGTTCCGCTCTGGTGAGTGCAAACTGCTGATATCCACCAATGTGCTGGAGGAAGGCCTTGATGTGCCCGCGTGCAACTTGGTTATTCGCTTCGACAGCATCATGAGTATGCGCGCTTTCGTTCAGAGTCGAGGAAGGGCAGCGAGGCGGCCTGACAGCCGATACCTTATTATGTGCAACGATTCCAACGAAATGACAAAGTTTCAAGAGATAGAGACGAAAGAGAGGAATATCGAAGATGCTATCAGTAAGTTCGGTTTGATTAGGCGAGACTTGGCGGATGTTCGCGGATGTGTAATTCGCAAGCTGAATGCTAAACATGGAATTGTTACGAAGGCGTCATCAGGAAACCGTATTTCGTCGAAAGTTTCGTCCTTCAAAAGCGATGAAAAAAGAAAAGAAGGAAAAAGCCGCCTCCTCGTGTATCGGTTTCCCTTAACATAGAAACGCAGAAGGGGACGACTAAGCCTTCGTCATCAGCTGTCCGCATAACTTCGCAGGCAGGAAGCCGAACTAATCCAGAACCAAGACAAGCCCCTGAGATACCAATTCGTGCAATGTCTGCAGCAGAAACCAAAGCTCTTCAAGTTGCTAAATTGTTTGAGAAGCACTTTCACGTAAGATCCTGTGAAACTAATATTCCTGCAGGCCATCGATCTGTAGGAGCCACAAATGATCTTCACAAAACACACGGCAAGGCGCTTTACCACTTAGAAGCTCAACGAGAACAGCACTGTCGAAATAATGACGACCTTTTCGACGACGTAGTGCGAGTTTGGTGCAAAGAAGAGTTCTACGGCTCGTGGCTTGAGCGAGATGACCGGAGAACCCGCGCGCGAAAAATGGTTTTTCACATTTTACCGATCGAATCTTTTGCTGGAGGTGATTTCAAAGACCGAGGGACGTTCTCCGAGTTATGGAAGCATGAATGTCCGCTAGATGCAGAAATTGTCTTTCTACACGACCTCAAAATGGTAGTTATAGTTTTCTTCAGCTCGTCTAATGTACTTCATAAGATCGAGTTCAGATACGACCAACTGCACGACTTCATTCTTTTAGATGTTCCCCAATGCGCTGAGGAGTCAGCTAATATGTTTCTGTGCCTTCGACATGTTCCACTGCTGTCCGCTGCTCAATCGTTCATCTCGCCTTTTTCGGACGAAAGCGTAGTGTTATGTTTAGTAATCAATCTTTATTTCAGACCTATGAACTACAATCAACAATCGCTTATCGTACTCGTAGTCCACTATCATGCACTGTCGTCCTCTGCCCCAGTGCTCTGTATGCGTCGAGTATATAGTCCGGAAATGCAGGATTATATATATGATCTAATAATCACGACATCTCTCTTTCAACAAAACGAACTAACAAAACAAAATGTGAGAAATTCAATGTCTAGTCATAAATCCAGTTATTAACCGTTCGTTATTTCTGCTCTTCGAATCCATATCGTTCTGGCGTCTTGACGGTTCTTCCTGAACGGGCAACTGTCTTTGCTGGGGCTATCGTTGCTGCCTTGTCGTGTTGTTCTGTATCATCGATCTCTTTCCTCGGTTGGTCCGCGGCAGCCAGTTGTTCTTGTTGCTGGATAGCTATTTGTTTTTCTGGGTATTTCATGATGTCTCTTCTGTTTCTTCGGTACTTCTGCCCTGTTTCTGTCTCTATGGTATATGATCTGGGTTGCTCTGCTCGGTTACATATCACTGCTGGTTTCCATTGTTTCGTCGCTTCGTCATACACTCTCACTGGTTCTCCTTGGTTAAGTGGGTGCAGTTCCGTTGTGCCACGATCGTAGTATCTTTTGGATTTCCCTTGTCGCTGCTGAAAGTGTCTCTTAATATCTGCTGCGTCGTACATAGGTTCCAGTAGCTTTGAAGACATTGGTAAACGGGTTTTTGTTCTGCGTCCCATCAACATCTGGGCTGGAGGCAGGTTAATTCCTTCAATTGGGGTATTTCGAAGGTCGAGCAATGCCATATTAGGGTCGGTTTTCTCGTACTTGGCTTTTTTTAGCAGCTTTTTTGCAGTTTGTACGGTTCGTTCAGCCAAGCCATTTGACTGTGGATATCTTGGCGATGACGTGGTATGGCGGATGTTGTTACCAGCGGTGTACGTCTGGAATTCGGAACTCGCAAATTGTGGGCCGTTGTCGCTAAAAATTTCATCGGGAATACCATATCGTCCAAAATGTGGTCCAAGATGGCTGATAACTGTCGAACTTTTGGTGTTTGGAAGCTTTGTTATCTCAAAAAACTTCGAGTAATAATCTGAAATCACCATAAAGTTATCATTATCTAGTTCGAACAAGTCGACTCCAACTCTCTGCCATGATCGATCCGGAATCTCGTGACCTTTCATCGGCTCTCGTTGCTGTTTATTCTTAAAGAGGAGGCAGGTACTACATTTGGAAATCAGGTCATGAATCTGACTATTCATACCCGGCCAATAGAGGAGATCTCGAGCTCTACGTTTGCATTTCTCGATTCCCAAATGGTTTTCGTGTATTTTCCGCAGCATGTCATTTCTCATTGACGATGGCACGATAAGTCTTTCCCCACGAAGCAGTAGACCATTTTGGGAGCTAATTTCGTCACGAATTGGCCAGTATTCTCTGATACTTTGGTCGGCACTTGATTTGTGATTAGGCCATCCCTCCTGTATGGTGTGTTGCAAGGTTTGTAACGTGGGGTCGTTGTTGGTTGCTCGCTGAAATTCTTCTATTTTCTCGTTGCTGATCGGAAGATTTTCTACTGTATGCACCATATACTGGTCTTGGATTTCACCAACAGCTGGCGATGGTGCTCGACTGAGTGTATCAGTTATGTACAAACTTTTTCCGGGTTTGTACTGAACGGTGAGGTCGTATTTCTGTAAACTCAGCATCATTCGTTGTAGTCTCGGCGGTGCAGCTGTCAGCGGCTTTTTAAATAGGTTCTCTAAGGGCTTGTGGTCTGTTTCCACAGTAACAGGCTTTGAGTATACATATTGATGATATTTGGTACATCCGAAAAGTATTGCCAGGAGTTCCTTTTCAATCTGAGTATAGTTTTTTTCAGAACTGTTTAACGATCGCGACGCATACGATACCGGTCGTTCTTCTTGGAGAAGGCATGCCCCTAGGTCGTAAGATGAGGAGTCTACGGATAGCACCACGGGTTTTGACACATCATAGTACTGCAGTATCTTCTCTTCCGTGACTCTTCGCTTGATTTCTTCAAACGCGTTTTGGTGTATTTCTTCCCAATGCCACGCAGTGTCCTTTTTCAACAGTTCTCTTAAAGGAACTGTGACGTTTGACAGGTTTGGGATGAATTTTGCCAGGTAGTTTACCATTCCCATAAATCTCTGCAGTTCCTTCTGGTCTTCCGGTATATTTATCGCTTTAATGGCGTTAACTTTTTGTGGATCTGGTTTCACTCTATCACGGGTTAGGAGATGTCCAATATACGATAGTTCGCTCGTCTGAATCTTTGATTTCTCTTTGTTGAGCTTGAGGTTTATAGTTCACGTGCTCGTTGAAGTGCGCTTTGTAACCTTCTGTTGTGTTCTTCAGCTGTTGTACCCCACACCAAGATGTCGTCCACAATAACAGCGACCCCTTCGATGTCGTCTAACGCTTGTGTCATTCGCCGTTGGAAGACCTCTGGAGCAGAATTAATACCAAACGGAAGTCTTAAAAACTTATATCTTCCGAATGGCGAGTTGAAAGTTACCAGTCTTGAACTCTCCGCATCTAATTTAATCTGCCAGAATCCTGACGATGCGTCAATTGTGCTGAACACCTTCGCTTCATTCAATTCTGCAGCAACCTCCTCGATCGTCTTCATGGGGTAGTGTTCTCTCAGGATAGCCTTGTTCAAATCTCTTGGATCGAGGCATACTCGTACTTTCCCATTGTTCTTCTCAACCACAACCAATGAATTGACCCATTCTGTCGGTTCAACAACCTTTTCAATTACCCCGAGATTTTCCATTCGGTCAAGTTCAGTTTTAAGGTTGTCACGGAGCGCTTACGTGACTTTCCTTGGCGCGTGTACAACTGGCGTAACGTTTGGATTAGTTTTAATGTGATATTCGCCTTCCAGGCACCCTAATCCCTGAAATACATCATCGTATTCGTTAATTATTTCTTCACTGGTCTGCTGTGTTGACAGGTTTGACGTACCTGTCTCATCCGATGTATCGTTCACAGCGAATACTCGTTTAATGAGATTAAGTTCAGGACATGTCTGTAAACCGAGGACCGGAACAACATTACTCTTCTCGGCTATTTGGAACTCCACAGGATAGAACTTTCCTTTGTGTTCAAGCGGCACAGTGTTTTTTCCCATCACCTTGATGTTGTGTCCTGAGTATGAGACAAGTTTTGTCTTTGACTTGACCGGTTTCTCTTTAGTCAATCGTTGATATGTTTCATAGGGCATAACATTGCATTGAGCCCCAGTGTCAAGTTTCAACGCAATATCTCTTTTGCCTACTTTAACGACAACATTCCATTCATTCTTTGAATTCTTTTTCTGGGTTACCGTTCCGATATATATTTCTTCCTCTGAATCTGAACTTCCTTCAACAACATGTACAGGCTTAACAGAAGTACGACATACCCTGGCGAAATGATTTCTTCCTTGGCATTTGTAACACGTCTGTCCGTTTGCAGGGCAGTTGCGCAATTCGTGATCGTCATAGCCACATCTCGAACATTTCGTCTGGGGTGTTTGCTTGCGTTGGTCGCGTTGCTCCCCTTTCTTCGTATTTCTTGACGAGAAATTTTTCTGCGATAGGGATGAGTTAACCGCGTGTATAGTAGATTCCTTTGCGCTATCCAAATTGCGCAATTGTGTCTTGCTAATTTCTGACGTACGACAGATGTTGATCGTTTTTTCAAGTGTTAGCTCGGGGTCACGCAGCAGTCTTGCCTTTACTTCAGCACTTTGAATTCCACACACTATCCTGTCTCTTACTAGGAAGTCTTGTAAATCACCAAATTCGCACGATTTTGCAAGTTTTTTCAACGCGGTAACGTAGGAATCGATGGATTCATCAGACTCTTGACAACAAGTGTTGAATACATGCCTCTCGAAAGTTATGTTCTTTCTCGGTGTTCAGTGATTTCGAAACTTTGCAATAAGAGGTTCAATCTTGTCTTCTTCAGTCTCTGTAAAAGTGAATGTGTTAAAAACCTCGATAGCATCCTCCCCAGCGACGGTTAATAGAATTGCACACTGAACTTTTTCATCTTTCTTGTCGCTTCCAGTTGCACTTAGATATAATCTGAATTGCTGTATCCACCGACGTCAATTTTCTGCTAGATTTCTTTCAAAAGACAACGGTCTTGGCGGTGGGAGTGAATTCGACGTAGCCATGTTAGGTACACTCCTGACACCATGTTATGTTTAGTAATCAATCTTTATTTCAGACCTGTGAACTACAATCAACAATCGCTTATCGTACTCGCTGTCCACTATCATGCACTGTCGTCCTCTGCCCCAGTGCTCTGTATGCGTCGAGTATATAGTCCGGAAATGCAGGATTATATATATGATCTAATAATCATGACACGTAGAATGTTCCTTCACTGAGTATTTCCTGTCAGGAGAGAATCAAGAAGAGTCATCTGACCATGAGTCGCCGGAAAACGACGAATTTTTTCACAGTAACGACTTAAACGTTTCTGAGGAGAGTGTTGATGACAGCTCCGAAGAAGAGACGACTGAGTTACAATGCCTTGAACATTCCGCTGACGATGAAACTGATCTTGGGTCAAACGAGTTTCCCTTCGAGAACGGTCTCCACCCGGACACGTACCACGAAGAAACGCCCCCTGTTGAGAGCAAATCTTTATCATTTTTTGCGGAAGAAATGACAGCCATTGAAGATATGGTGTGGGTCAAACAATGGAGGCGTCGCTGCGAGATTGATGAGAATGTTTCTCCATTTGGCTCGTTTTTGGCTTTCAGGATCAGAGTACCTTACAGCCTTGATTTAAGGGATGCCTTAGGAGTTTTGACCACCTTCGGAAAGCGGATCTTTTACGCGCCCGTGAAGGTTGAGAATCAATCCTCAGAATTGTCAGAATCAGCCACTTTTTTACCCAGCGAAATCAGGTACGCTCATGATTGCCTGGTTGGTCTACACCCGAACGTGAGGCCACGTCTTTCGCCCTCCTTCTACGACCTTCTTGCGAGTAGTAATCCTACTGACAGTGCGAATGCTGTCTATCAGATCTCCTCCAGTCTTGTACAAGACTATTTCACGGATCCAGAGGTCGAACTTTGCGCTCTAATGGCAGGTCATCAAGTGAAACGAGGGCACATGTCCAAAAGTTCTGTACCTACCAACTGCGCGCTGATAAAGAGACTGGTGCTCACTCCCACACGTGTCATTCCTTTCCCACCTGAGGTCATGGAACAGAATCGCGTGCTCCGAAGTTTTGATTCGGACCAGTTTTTATGCGTGAACGTACGTGAAGAGGATTACTCGAGACTCAGGGGTTATAAAGCGACTTTAGATGAAGTGCTCAAACGCATCAAAGGCTTTATGGATGATGGCATGCATGTTGGCGGATTGCTGTATGAGTTTCTCGGTTGCTCTAATAGTCAGATGCGAAGTCACGGCTGCTGGTTTGTGCATCGAACATGGAGAGTTTACGCAGATAGTATCCGCTTGTGGATGGGAGATCTAAGTCAAATAAGGTAAGCGAACATTTCAATCCATTGTCAACACATTGAGTTCTTTTTGTGTCCTGTAACTTTTTTATGCCTGGTGAGACGTACTGTAACTATTGATATACAAGAGCTGTGATACTGAGTAAATATTACACGCGTATACAACCTGTAACCTTCTGGGCTCGTTTGTATGAAACCTGGGCAGCACATCTGGTGGACGATTCTTAGCAAGCGAAGAGCGCTATTTATACTTTGAGCAACCGAACGTTAATTTTAAGCACCAAATCACGGGTTATCCACCTTATAGTACCATTCGATCGATAAAATTTAAGTTTGGTTGATCAAAACATGGACAAGGTTGTGCTTTCGCTGAGACATATCCATAGGATAAGCTTTCCACAGCCCTTCCTAGATGACTGGGGCCAGCTGAACGAAGTCTATAGCTTATCTGAAGCTTTTCTTTGAGCAACCAAACTTAAAGTTCATCATTCGCATAGTGAGTTATTGTACAGGTAATGCTATTTGAAAGATGGAATTTACCCTTGGTTGTTGAAGGCATGCATAAAGCCGTTCACTTGCTGAGACCTCTCAGCCGAATGAGCTTAACGGACATGGCAAAACCGTCCCCAAATAACCACCAAGATGTTTGTTCTCAAAATAACGAGGTGAACAGTCGTTTGACTTGCGTGCTTGTTTATGGTATAACAAACCCATACAAAATCCAGAACCAGCCGACAACTTTAGCAAATAAAGGAAGGAACAAACTCCGAACAATAATGCCATTTTGATAACTCAAGATATGAGTTAAAATCAAGAGAATTACAATGAAATTGCGATATTTCGTCTTTATTTCGAGACATCTGTCTGATGATGTCTTTGAAATAAAGACGAAACATCGCAATTTCATTGTAATTCTCTTGATTGTAACTCATATCTTTAGTTATCAAGATGACATTATTGTTCGGAGTTTGTTTCTTCCTTTATACCCATACAAACGCTGTCGAGTTCAGTAGACAGAAGACGTGAGATACACTTATTTCTACTTATTCACGTAGGATCCTTTCTTCCTTGGTTGGGCATTTTTTGTTGCCAAAAAAGATGTCTGAGGAGGTATATTAGAGTTAGCTATGTATGCAATCCGTAACGTCTTGATAACTTGTGATGCTTTGTAATCATCGAGTTACGAAGATTCAGTTTTAAGTTGAGTGAAGGTTACATAAGTGCACAACCACTTATCGTGTGATGGCTAGTTCAGCACTACAACCCTTTGTGTAACAATTGTTCTGGTGGAGAGAGCAAATTTCAGTTATGTCCCTTGTTAAAACAAATAAAACACGGTACAAGGAATTCGATGTCTTAATGCATTGATTCGTACTTAATGGAGTGCTCGTATCTGACGATTCAAAATTTCTTTGGCCTTGTCGTTGCCCAATAGGTGTGTTGCTTCCTGTATGTCTCGTCTCGGTCAGTGCTTCTCCACTTCATTGGATGCCATAGGAATAACACTTGAAGATGGAGTAACGTGGAGAATGGTCGATGATGTAAAGCTGGACGACTACTGCTTTTCCGACGGTATCGAAAGAATATCACCAAAACTATCAAAAGAGGTGGGTTATAATGCCAATTTTTCCTTTGTGATAAGTTTGAGGGAAACAGGTCGGACTTTGTTGAAAGTCATGCTTGGTTCTTATGCAATACTTGTTTGCTTTGTATCTTGTTCTCCGGCCGAGCGACTCGTGTCATTCCTAGGTGTTATGTTGGACCGAACTATGCTACTTTGGTTTTGCTTTCTATTGCTTTGGGTTGTGGTAATCATATTGCATGACAAGTACTGCAATTTGTCATGTCAAGTTGTTTAGTGCTGCGCTCTGGCGCTATTTGCTCTGTAGAGTTATGCTATACTATTACACGTCCGTCTTTCGTTTTCTTCGGTCGTGTAGTGTTCCTTTGGCTGTCATCTGTTGCTCTGAGTTGCATTGTCTTGTGTTTTACAGTGCCACATCGTCCAGTTGTGTCGTGCTGCATGCTACGTTTTATAGTGCTGTCTTGGGTTGTGTTGTATTTTGGGTTTCGATGAGTTGTGTTGTGTCGTGTCTTGCAATGTTGTGTTGTTGTATGTTGCTTTTGCGCTGTGTTCTTCTGGTGTACTTCGGTGTTCTTCTTGGCCCTGCGGCATGTCTTCTTTTGATGCACTGTTCTGTGTCGTTTTATTTTGCCACTTGCTCTTCTTATTGCATTCAAAGAATATTAACCCAACCAGGTATGTGAACGTGTCGTTTTATAGGTTTGCGTAAAGGTTGGGAAGCCAGGATGTAGATCAGCGTTACAAATTCGTTTCGCCGGATGTAAAGGTGTTCTGTGTCAAGATCCCAGACTTCCTGAAAATTGCGTTGTTATTAGACCGAGCATGCACAAATTTGAGTCTCCACACAGTTGACTAGAAGTGCTCCAAACTTCTCGCCCCCAGGCCGTTTATCTGAACCATCAGACAATCATGTTGCTGTCAAATCTCGGAGTACCTGATGAAATATTTCTGGATTTACAACAAAAAATGTTGGATGGTGTAGCAGGTTAGCAAAAGACTGCAGTTCTTACTGTCAATGGTAACCACAGTAATTATTATGGTTTGGCGCTGATTGAGTCCGATCAGCATTAACTTTATAATAATCAGCGCTAATCTACCTCTCATCAACATCATTTACACTAATTTTCCTAGTAAAAATGTGATATTAAAGGAGTTTTTTTATAGGAGATGTTTGTTCAAAGATTCTAGCCAGCACTACCTTTTGTCTGGACATTATACTGTGTATATCAGTGTTGCTGTGCATTTGCATGTGCAGATCTACATGTCCATGTTCATTTCTTTGGACGAGAAAACCAAGTAGGATCTGTATCAGATATATCGATATGACACGGTTTTGATTTCGTTTTGTACTTTTTATTAAATGAACTGTTGATGAGTTTCAGAAGTACACGAACATTTACATGTAATATTTAGAAACAAAGCAAAAGTGCTTTTAAAACACGAGGCTACAGCAGAGTGTTTTAGACGTGATAAAGCAAGTTCTAAGAGTTTTAAGCGAAGTGGAATGGGACCAAAAACTTTTGAAATCTAAAATCTATTCGCAGTAACGTATCTATTCCTGAACTACTTTTAATTATTTTTTTCTTCTCAGAAATGATGCTGAACGAAGACGAGGCGTTACAACGTATGTCCAGCAAGGTAAGAACCGGAATGAATTATAAAACGCTTGCAGATAACGGTGTTTCCTTGACAACCGAACCATACTTCAAGTCCCTACTATGCGCGGTCTACAAGGAACAAATAAACCGACTATTGAAGAAAAGTCGGATTTTACTTCCAGTTTCCAAAGCTCGACTCATGATGGGAGTAATGGACGAGACCGCAAGCTTGGAATATGGCCAGGTGTTTGTGCAATGTACTTATATGACGTCAGAAGGAAATAGCTCCGATGAAGACGACGAAGAATTGCTGCGTGAAAATAGGAGGTTTATTGTCAAGCAACGCGTGATCGTTACCAGAAATCCATGTCTACATCCGGGAGATGTGCGCGAGCTCGAGGCGGTGGACGTACCAGAACTACATCATTTAGTAGATTGTGTCGTTTTTCCAAGAAAAGGTCCCAGGCCACACCCAAATGAAATGGCAGGTAAAGAAAGTGATGGATGAGAATGATGATAAACACAAGCACATGCACAACAAATAGTAAGATCTACGTGAGTACCAGCGTGAGCATTAGCAACAACAGGAGCATGAAGATGAGCTATGACACAAGTTTAAGTAAATAAAGTGCATGACTTAAAAATCGATTTTATTTTGCAGTTGTCTGTTCAGAGAAAGATTCGGAGATGACATTTCCACAATTTGGTAAAAGCAAAACATCGGTCCACTAGACGATAGTCCAGCGGGTCACTAATGTTTTTACCGCGTTTTGACGTCATCTACGCATGTGTAACTGAAAAGACAACGGTAAAAAGGAAATCCACTTTTATGCAATAAACCATTGGACAAAAACATTTAGAAGTAGAACTGAAAGATCACAGGGAATTTTTGGGGGATGGAGCCAGTTCTCTGACGTGATCCACAGGTCACACAAGTGAAGCAACATCAATGGTTTGCGATTTCGCGCGGAGTTGTGGTTAGCCCACTGTTTTAGTGATGCCATGATGATCAATGAAAGTGCGTGCAGAATTCCCTTTATTTCATAACGTGTTCAAATACAGTCATCGCCAACGCAGGCATGGGGTTTATCTTTGTCCTAAGATCAATCGTCATCAGCACAATCATCAGCAAACTCAGAAGCGGCTTGTTCAAGCTTAAGAATGGACGACGGCAAAAGCGCAAGTTAGGAATAACCACAGTCATGGGTGTTGTTGAATTCAAGTGGAAGACGAAGAATGTTCTGTCCTCAGACCAGCTTTTCTAACCCTTGAACCTTTTGATTAATAATTCGCATAAGATGTGACATTAATATGGCTAAATGAAGAAATCTTGCTAGGTAACTTAATCGAGTCGGAGATAATTTTCTGTTCGGTGAACGAGCTTTCCTTTCGTTTTATTTTAAGGTGGTGACCTAGATGGAGACTTATATTTTGTCAGTTGGTTCGATAGTTTCAAGCTAAGCAGGAAACCTTCAAATCCAATGGACTACCCTACTTTAACAAAGGAAATAAAGGACGGACCTATCACCGTCAGTGATATGACAAACTTCTTTACGACCTACATTGAATTTGACCAGCTGGGTGAGTGATAGTGAGATTTTCACTAGGTTATTCGATCTTATATAGCTGAGGTTATTTTGCAGTCCGCACGTAAAATGACACACGCTGATTTGTTGTTAAGTTACACAGGACCCAATGATGATGTTATCGCAGTCAATTATCACTTTATTTCGGACTGGTGAGTTTTGACAGGAAAATGTCTCAGCCGATTTTAACACGAAGAAATATGAATTTTCAGCTGATTGGAGCACAGAGCAAAACAAACAAGTTACGAAGAGCGGTAAACAGCAACATCTGAGGACAAAAAGGCTGTTAAAAACCACAAGGAAATTATCTAAAAGCCTTGTAAAAGATTCCCAGTTAACCTCGGTCCATTTGGGGAAAGTGTTTACATTTACGGTTTTTTTTCGCGCAGACTTCGCTCGGTCTGATCATACTTTCCCTTAAGAATTTATCTTCGGTTAATAAGTCTTTTGAATGAGGAACGGATTCAGAAAAAAGGTAAAGTGATAATAAAACTGGGGTTTTCATGTGTGAAGTCATGATATTTTATATCAGACATGTTCACAATGAGATGAACAATCTCCAAGGTGGAGGTGGGCAATGGCTTTGGCCCATAAGTAAATCTGGGCCTAGCTAATCTTGAAATTAAATATATAGTTAAAATTACTGCTTTAGAGTATTTGACAAACTAATTCAAAATGGCGGTCAATTACTATTGGAAGAACGACAGTCATGTTGGTTCCACAGATAACGGGAGCGAGTGAGATTCTTCCGCACTTATGAGTCATGGCAGTCAATTTGGCAGTTTCTTCGGACGTGGCCGCCATGCTGCCAAGTGCAAACTGAGAGAACGGACCCTATGACTATGGGAAGAGAATCGTATGAGCCGTGTAATCGAGGCAACCGTTACTGCCTTTGCAAACACCCTGTAGCACACATTTGCTTTGCTATGTCAGTGAGCAAAAAAGAAAAGGAACGACAGATAAGAAACTTTAGAAATAAGAAAGGTGAGAGGAAGAAGGAGAGACGGTTGAGAAGAATAAGAAGAAATAAATTTTAAAAAGGTCACGGAACAATTTAAAAACGTGGAAGATTTAGTATTCAGGTCTTGTCTACGCAAAATAACCTAGCCTTTGCCAGTAAGCGTGACCTATTATTTATCAAAGGGCGCCATAAGACTTTGCCCTGTCACACCAAAAACGTTCAAGGAGACGTTAGCCGGACTGGCCTTCAAACCAGTGGTGTAGAGAGCAGAAGTTCCACTGGGGGCGAATTCCCAAAATGCCGCCCCCGGCATATTCCGTGGCCCGTGGCTTCCTAAAGAAATTTCGGAACATATTCGCAAAAACAAGGACAAAAAATTGCTATTTGATTGTTACAACTCACTTTTGATTGTTACACGACCTATACTGCATACGTTCTTAACACAATGTTTCACACGCGTGTCAAATTTCGATTTTAATATCAAATGATATTATAATACTTGTAGTCGTAATCAATTCATAACATTGTCATCAGTCATCATTAACTTTGAATCACGCGCATGCTTTAAATTGTTATATTATTTACGTCTTTTAAGAGCTATCAGGCAAAAGCTAAACGTCAAAATCGGAAAATTATTATCATAGTTGTAGCTTGTAAACAGGAAGCTGCTTTTCGATTCAAACATGAAACCCTAACTGCCGCTCCAACCTAAAAGTGCCGCCCGCCAAAACTATGCCGCCTGGGGCAACCACCCCCTTCGCCCCCCACCCCCCTCGCTACGCCACTGCTTCAAATCCCGATGCCTTTGAGCTTCGTACGCCGACGTATTTTCACAAACACAACCCTTAGCACGCTCACTATCCACCTGCTGTTTTTTTTTCAGGTATCATTGACAATGCTCACAAGGTATGGGCAGATAAACGAGAAGATGGCGTGGAGTCTGAAGTCTGTCTCCGTTTGGCTGAACTACACTCCTTGGCCGTTGATGCTCCTAAAACTGGGAAGTGGCCTGAACTTCAAAGAGAGGACAAACCACGTGAGTATCCGGACTTCATGATGAAAGCTTTTGAACCATCGTACGTTTCACAGAAAGTGATTGGCAAGCTTTTCCGAGAATGCCGTGACTTCGAGGAAACCATGAAGCACATGTTACCAATATCCGGTGTCCAGGTAGACCGTAGATTTATTCTCCCCGGATATCACACCTACCTCGAGTCAGCGGCAACCACCTACCAGGAGTATGCCTCACAGGTGGAGACTCTAATGAACTTGTACGGGATTAAAAGCGAAGGAGAAGTAATGAGCGGGTGTTTCCACAAGTTGAAAGGAGAATTCGGGCGAGAACGGTCCCAGATTGCCGGCGTGGTACGGAAAATGCTATTACAAGTCAGAACAAACTTTCGTGCTTTGTTTTTCAAGGAGTTCCAAAAGGAAGGAGAAAGGTTGACGCCCCAACAGATTACTCTGTCTATGCAGCAAAAAGCCTCAGCCTGGTATTACTATGCCTACAAAGCGAATCTG
The DNA here is from genome assembly GCA_030142905.1 of Heliopora coerulea. Classification (NCBI taxonomy): domain Eukaryota; kingdom Metazoa; phylum Cnidaria; class Anthozoa; order Scleralcyonacea; family Helioporidae; genus Heliopora; species Heliopora coerulea. Next base: position 520,634 of record JASJOG010000135.1, on the reverse strand, counting down.
GATCCGCCACTGGAATCGAAGAGCGACGGCAAAACATCGTTACAGTTCGTAAGCTTTCCGTGGGTGGTCGATGACGTCTTGGTTACTGTGTTGAGTGACGCCGGGCAGTTGGGCAAGATTCAGCCACCACTGAATAATTATGTCACGCGTAACGTCGCGCAAAGTGTCTTGGAACTCTTCGTAAATGATGCGCCCATGTTGGTCAGCGGTTACAAAGCAAGGATGGAACTCCTGGACGTGGTTTCACGCAGAGTAAACTTGCACCATCGGAGTCGACGCCTTGTCATGTTCGGTTCCTCAGCGAACCTTCTTTTCCGACCAGATTCCGACTTGGACCTGTGTGTCTTGGCACCATCAAGAGTTGAGTCCAGGTCCCAGGCATCACAAGTTGAAACCCTGCAGAGCTTGGAAGCCATCCTTGGAAAGGCATTCGGTGACGTCAAGTTAATAAAAAACGCAAGAGTTCCCGTGATCCGTCTTGGCAAACTTAAAAGCCCTCGCGCATCGTCCCCTGGGATTAAACTATCCTGTGATATCACCGCTGACTGGAATGGCTTCATCAAAACAACAGTAATTGTCTCGTATTTCAGACACTACCCGTGGCTTCTGCCGCTGCTTCGACTCGTAATACTGTGGGCGCACAGCGCCGGCCTTACGAAGAAAGTGGAAAGTGTTCGCATTAATACCAACGTCCTGGTGTTTATGCTTTTGTCGTATTGTGTTCAAGCCGGTCATATCTTACCCTTCTCACTCGAGGGAATGCTTGAAGAATTTCGAGATATAACAAGATGTCAGAACGTTAGTGTTGAATTCTGGGAACGTATTATAACCGCGATGAAAAATGAAAGGGATTGTGAAGACTCGGTCGGAGCACTAAGCACGACTGTATCACACGTGGGTAGTATTTCATTGGATTTCTACAAAAACCGTAAACGTATTCTTTATGGACCAATTCCTGAATCCTTTCACCAGCTACTGAATGCAACCACATTCTCTGAGCTTCTAAATCCAGGAGACATTCAGATCTTGCTAGAACAAATGCAGAAAGCTTACCACGTGCTGGCCATCCATGGTAACGGCCACACCCTTCTCGACATAAGCTCGTCGCAGGTCCAGCGTACATTCGTGCTTTCGAAGATACAGACGTTGGTTATAGAAGGCTCAGAGCGATCCCACTCCAGGGATCTATCAAAAAAAAGTGGTGCGGAGGTCACAATTCGTCCCCAGCTCCCTGGAAATGATCGTGGTTTGATCCTCGAAGCATGTGGGACTATCGGATCGATACGCGTGCTTGAGGGCATTCTGAGCTCTCAGAAAAATGAGTACAGTCGGAATAAACTCTCTGCTATGTCGAAATGCTTTGTACGAGGGTCGAGCATGATTACGTTTGAAGGTTGCCATAGCGATGACGATTACATCACTCTTATCCCATACTGGGGCTATCATCACCAAACTCATGACCAAAGGATCCGTCATGTGCCACTGTTACAGAGTCCGAGAGTATCGTCGACTCTTTGGGATGAGTCCCACGCCTTTCAAAGCTTTCGGAAGAAGTTTCGGGAGCAAATCAAGGTAATGCTAATGTGAGTAGTACCAGAACGCACTAAAAGTCTAAAAATACTGTAGTTATGGTACTTACTTATTTCCTTTGACAACGTTTCGGATGGGTTATTCATCATAGAGTTTAAGCTGGTGAAGGACATACCTTCTTTAACTTATTAATAATTCATAAGCAAATCCTTCAATCAAACGCGCTGAATGGCACCACGTGAGCGAATTTGAAATTTCATGGAAGTACTGGGCAGAGGATTTGAACTGTTTTTGTCCACTCTTGGACTGGAAATAATAGCTCAAGTCCTAGGACTTGAACTATGATTTCACACAGTCAGTTTATTCATCCATACACTCATTACTAATACACTAATTGATTGTGCTAGCACTAATTGATTTTGACTTCGCCTCGGACTAGAACGAATTCCGAGTACTTGAAAACCCGGTCTCATCCTCCTTGTCGGCCTTTAAATATTACGTCCAAAACGAAAGAAACTATTTCCGAAACGATGTCGATGGGAATGAGTTATGTACAGCTTCTCAAGAATTGTTGGACTTCTGGTGAGTTCTCAGATTTTCTCTATCTTATTGCAACATAAACTTCTTCGCAGCATCCTTTTATATAAATATTATCATGCTTACGTGTCTTTACTATACTGTTATAGTTGGAGGATAAAGGATATTTTTCCGCCGTAGACTAAAGATTATTATCATCAGTTTTTCTTATATCAGCTTTTTTTACTAATTTATCGACAATGTCAGTCGTAGTTTTAATGCGTTCATGTCATGTATTTATCTTTCTCAGGTTGTAAGTCGAGATTACGATCCTACAATTCATGGCGTACTGGAATTCGTAGTCCACTTCGGCCGAATATATGCCTTTGACATCCCTCATGCATTGTCTGAGGACAGCGAGCCAATCACAATCAAGGATCTCCAGTACTCGTCCGATAAGGGACGGAACACTAGAGTCAACCACATGCCTTCCTTGCAAGTGAACTTTAGGAAGCCTGGTGGGCGAGGAACAGCGAAGGTTAAGTCGGTACCTCGACAGAAAACGAAAGAAACGAAACGCGAGGAGGATAAATCCGTGAACCACTCACTCTTTACCATAGTTCCTAGCGAGTGCCTACGGGATATCCACGACTACTTGGAACGCAAGGGATACAACGAACAGCCTGAAAGCGGCATTGAAACCTACAGCGCTACGATTCGCTTAGGTAGTAAGGATTTCGATGTTTCTTACGACAGCGACTTGTGTCCGACTTCATTCACCCTCCCGAGACTGAGATGGTTCCTCGCCGATGTCAAACGTCGCTGGAAGTCACGTGGTATGTCCCCGGGGACAGCGACACTTGATGGTTGTGAGTGTGACGTCCGGTTGATGTTAGGAACTTCACGCGAGTTTACCCTGGACGAAGTCCGCGCCGGTGATTACGAGAAATACATGAGCATCCTGGAGCCGAATCCCACGCCGTTTTTTCCTCGAAATTCAAGAAGATATCCCTTTAAAATCCGGGAAGAGCTGCGCAAAAACTTGCAGCTGGTTCGACAAAAGGAAAAGGTGGTGTTTCACCGACCTCAATGTCAGACCAATGTTTACCTCAATAAGGTGACCGAGTACTCGAGGCTTACTTCCAGCGGTGAATTTAGGAAGGTTTTTCATCGCCATGAGTTAGTGATTAAATCGGGACTGCCAGCTAGTTGGGAAAACGCAGACGAAGTTGACAGGTTTTTGAAGAAAACGTGGAAGCTGGCCTTTCGGTTGGCCAAAAAGGCTTCAAGGTAAACACAAGCACTGGAAAAACCACCATCACCACCACAAAAAAGACAGCAATCACTGAAACAATGAGCACGACATGTTTCTCGTCAGTTGATCGACTTATGTTACGCAAAATGGTAGTGGTTAGTCGAGCTAGTTTGCCCCGAGTTTACTTTAACTTCAAAAAGTTTGCTTGGACATTAGATTCCTGTTGAGCTTGAAGCGAATCCAAATTTAATATGAAATGGACAATTATAATTTAAATCTTTCGCCAACAAAGAGAGTTGATTCACATCTAAACGTTTAATCTAGTTACGCTGCTTGCATTATTTTTCAACTTGATACTTAAATGACTGATATTTTGGGAAGATTCATAAGATTGTGGGAATTTTCATTCACACAACTCCATTGGTCCTGTGCAAAAACGATCAGTTAAAGCCACATCTAATTACGACTGAGTTAAACGTAATACAACTGGATTAAGTTCGACTACTAAAGTTTTCTATTTGTGCCGGATAACCCTGTCAGTAATAATGGAGTTTGTACAATTCAAATGGAACAGTCGACAAAATAAAAATTTGTCACAGTTTTTGTACTTTTCAGCTAATTCGGTCAATCTAAAGGACTTTAGTCTATACAACAGTAACTTTCCAAGCGCTTTTTCATGTATTGCGTTTGACTTTACTGCGCATGCAGTTATGATTCGAGATACCAACTCGTGATTAGTAGACATAAGAGAGTTCAAATTTAAATAAACTGATTCAAATCCATCAAACTTGTTTGGACGTTTTTATTCGTTATGTTTTCGAACTGTTTGAATTGTTGACGAGGAAGAACTTGCGAACAAACTGTTTCACGTGGTGGTGGTGATGATCATCATCATTATCGTGATAATGATTATGGCGGTTGGGATGATGATAGTTGTGGTGATGTTGATGACGATTGTGGTGGTAATGATGATCATGATGGTCGTGATGACTTTCTTGGTAACGATGATGATAGCGGCAGTGATGGTAATGATGGTTTTGGTGGTGGCAATGATCATCATTATCGTGATAATGATTATGGTGGTTGGGATGATGATAGTGGTGGTGATGTTGATGATGATTGTGGTTGTAATGATGATCATGATGGTCGTGATAATGATTTTCTTGGTGACGATGATGATAGTGGTGGTGATGGTAATGATGGTTTTGATAATGGTGATGATCATCATTGTCGTGATAATGATTATGGTGGTTGGGATGATGATAGTGGTGGTGATGGTGATGATGATTGTGGTGGTAGTGATGATGATCATTATCGTGATAACGATTTTCTTGGTGACGATGATGATAGTGGTAATGATGGTTTTGGTGCTGGTAATGGTCATCATTATCGTGATAATGATCATGGTGGTTGGGATGATGATAGTGGTGATGGTGATGATGATTCTAGTGGTAATGATGATCATGATGGTCGTTATAATGATTTTCTTGGCGACGACGATTATTCTTCCTAGTAAAAAGCAAACTGAAAAACAACATCTTGCGGATTTAAGAATTTAAGTATAAACAAGACGAATGTAAGCGGTAATATTCCGACGTTATTTCAAAGTCATTGTCAAACCTATTATTTCATGAGCACAGTGGTTTGCAATACAATAAATTTGACAATGACTTTGAAATAATGTCGAAATATTACCCTCCACATTCGTCTTGTTTTTACTTAAACCTTAAGTCAGCAAAATGCTGTTTTTCGGAGTTTGCTTCTTACTTTATTTTCTAAAATTGTCAGCTGGTAATGGCTAGGTACAGCCATTTTTACTGAAAGTAGCGCCAACTAAAATCTGTTGACAGCAATGGCTGTCAATTGAATGATCGGAGTTGTCAAAAAGGTACGCATAACGCACTCCAAGCACTTTCAGTTCAACTTACAAGAAACATTGAGGAAAAGAACCGGTTAGTTTGTTTCTACGATTCCTCACGAAACATGGCCATTTCGACGTGTGGTGTTGCAATCTCTTATGTAGTAAAGGTTTACCGGGAAGTTCGTTTACCTCGAAACCAGAGAATTTAATTCCGTAACTAAGCAACCTCATCAGATTGTTTAATTCCTAGAAGTGCTATCAATTCCTGATATACGTATTCAAACACTGCTGGGGGTGAAACATGAAAGTTTCGTTTTAATTTCTTACTTTGGCAATTTGGCAAGACTGGACCATTTATGAGTTTTTATTCGATGCAATGGCGCTGAACTCTTAGGTAAGTAGTCCGTATCAAGTTGAGTCAGTGTAAAATCCTGGTTTAAAGCTGTTTAGTTCATCATTGAAAATATCCTTTGAGATCACATATTTTAGCATATGTTGAATTGTTTATGACAGCAGGATACATTCCAAGCAAGGATTTTTCGCCACGCATTTCAATATAGCATGGAGTAGTACTTCTTCACTTAAATATCGAATTAAAAATGGAGAAATGAACGCAGTCGCCTATTCTGTACACCGAATAGCACAACCTGCCAATGAATGCAGAATTGTTGTTGAAAGGAAACAAGATAAATAATTTATATATTTCATACACTGTTGGACTTGATTTTCCTTTGCAACAATAGTAATGGGACATATTCAAAGCCAACTTTGAAGCGTCCCATCGTCCAAAAAAGTCCAAAAATCAAGCGGACATCTCGGAAGGTCGTCATTCTATTTTCGAAAAGGACAATAATGTGCATGATTCATTGGCCTTGTCTTTTGTGTTCAACCAGGCGAAACCATCGCTGACTTAGTGCAAAACAACTCGTGTACTGAAATTTGTTGACAAATTTGACCATATGAAGGCACTTAAAATGATGTTGTAGATTCAGTGAAATATCAATCAGGATTCCCAAACCTTAATATATTCCTAAAGAAAAATTACAGTTTGATGGTTGAGAAACATGAGAGCTTGAATACATTAAGGTAGATGAACGATCTTCAAGATCGATACTCAGAAAATGATTTCTGAGCCCCAGATGGGGATCGAACCTGCAACCTTCTGATGACCGGTTAGACGCTCTAACCATTGAGCTACCGAGACTGAGATGGTGAGCTAAGGTGCAAATTCGATATATATGTGCGACCTAAGCGGAAGCCACTATATATCAATAATGATTGAAACAGTTTATTAATATATAGTGGCTTCCGCTTAGGTCGCACATATATATCGAATTTGCACCTTAGCTCACCATCTGAGTCTCGGTAGCTCATCAGAAGGTTGCGGGTTCGATCCCTGTCTGGGGCTCAGACAATTTACAGTTCGAGCGAAAGATGCGCAGAGATGGGGGAACACAATCGCGTTCTTCGAAGCTCAATTCGCCGAAGTAATTAGCCTCTTCAGTAGTTAATTCACGGCGCATGGTATGTCATCATAATCTGAAGCTTAACTGGCATCATTTCGTCTTTCCAAACATATGCAACAGCTGAAATCATCCTTCGATGTAGTGCAAAATAGTGCAAATTAAATAGCTTCAGAAACTTTCGCTAAATCGTGTAAACAATGTTTATTTTGCTGGTCTTAATTCATTCGGTGAGTTCTATAAATTTACCACACAAATGTGAAAAATTTCTATGTACTTCAATAATAAGAATTTAAAAGAACGAGAGCAAATTTGAACTAGAGTAACGCTCGACGCGATTATCATACACGGAGACAACCCGAAAAAGGTTTGGACGACTCAATGCCACCGCGATTGGGAAAAGAACCAAACGCAAGAACTAGGAATGATTGGCGAAAATAATAACCTTCAAAATCCAATTTTAAGATTGTTGTTTGTACTAGAACGGGCTCGATTTGCATAAAGGAATTACGGAATAACCTGGCAAAGAGATAGACATGCGCAGTATAGTTCCCGAAGGTTGCATGGGTAAACATAAATTTACTTCCGCTTACAGTCTCTGGTGTTGAGTTGTATAGTTTGGCTTGGAGAAATACATCTTTTGATCAAGCTGTACCGGAGACGGATGTATAGACATTACAACTTTTATCGTTAAATAATAAGCTCCAAGAACGTTAGAAAGTTTTTCTGCTTGGTAGATATTTGTTGCAGACAAAAACCAACGTAGGTATTCTGCTACGATGTGTTGATCTAAAACGTAATTTAAGTACAATTTGAACCTTTCTGGATAATCGACCGATATCCGTTTAAATAACGTTTGTTTTCGGTTTCCTATCAACTATTCCCAAGCATTGTTCGACTGCTTGTGAATTGCTGTATAATTATGTTGATATACTCCAAGCATCACTTTTAACTCCTTAAATGTTGGAAAACGATGTTACGATAGAGTGAGCTAACTGTAAGAAACTTTGCATCATATTGCATTATATTGCATCACAAACGTCTTTAAAAAACTTGCGATAAAAGGGCTGTGTTATGTTTTCACAAAAGCACAGTATTGCTTTTTTTAGTTGGCAAATTAATTAGATACTTACCGTATTTGCGTCACGATGAAGGAAGCTGGTGTAAGTGTGTATTCAAAGATATAATGATTCGTTTCTGTATCTTAGGATATTGTATATTTTTTTAATAATAAAAGTAATAAAAATAAAATAATAAAACCATAAAATTTTATGGAAAGATTGCTCTCTGTAAATGGAAGTTCAAACAAACAAAACTTTATTCATCTATTTTTCTTTCGAAAGCAAATATCCCTGTTAATTCAAACCTGGCTTACATGACACTAATTTTCAGTTTTTCTAAGAATAGAATCTTTACGAATTTGAAATTAGGTGTTTGTAACGAGCTATGGCAACGGCCTTGAGTCAGCAGTCGTCATGGTGGCTGGTATGCATTCAGTGTAAAAGACGCGTGCTGAATGCTTCAGACCTTAAGTTAGCTCACGTCGGTCTGGATGGCTTTCATCTCGCTGTACGACCGGAACTTGAGTCCCGAATCGACACGATAATCGAGAAGAGGCAGCATCCAAAGCCCGCCCGGAGGAAGGAAGCCCCTTTCAAGATGTACTGTCACGGAGTAGGTTGCTCAAATGATCTGGGCGTATACCAGCTCCTCGAGGAGCGCTTCTTCTACGTTTTCAGCTCAAAATCCGTGTGTTTTGGTTCAGATCGCGGAGAAGAAAAGAAGATAAAACGTTGGAAGCTGGAAAAACCTGAGCTTGAGGCAATGGGAGTTCAGGTGTTGGAAGTTAAAGCCATTTGGCAAACCATCTCAAAGGAAGCCGGAGACCGAAAAAATGCTGAAAATCCTTCAAAAGAAATGGTTTACTGCAGTGTCGAAAGCACTTCAGAACAAGAAGTGAATAAACTGGTATTAGACCGACCACGCGAATACCAAAAGGAGTTATTCAGGCAGGCAATGAGTGGGAACTCGATCGTGTATCTTCCCACTGGGTCTGGAAAAACTCTGGTGGCTGCCATGGTGATCGGAGCCATGAAGAAACTAAATCCAGACAAGATGATCGCTTTTCTTGTCCACAGGATTCCGTTAGTCTACCAACAAAGCCAGTACATCAAGAAAGAAATTCCTCGGTTACGCGTCGAGATTTTGGCTGGAGATCTAACCCGGTTTCCAGGCGACAGGGAACACTGGGTTCGCGTCATCGAAGGTATTGCCCAGAAGCGAATTGACGTATTGGTGATCACAGCGCAAATTTTCTTTAACTTTTTGGTCGACGAGGATCCGACATTGAGGCTGTCAGACGTTTCCTGTATTGTTTTCGACGAAGCACATCACAGCAAGGGGAACCATGTTTTTGCAAGAATTATGCGGCAATTCTATGCCCCTTTGGAAAACAAGTACAAACCGCTGGTCCTTGGTCTTACAGCCTCTCCCGCGGGCGCAATTACAATCGACGAAACCCGTGAACAGCTGACCGAACTGCTTTCCACAATGCAGGCTCAGTGTATCATGCCAGTGCTTTCTAATGACTTAACCCTGCACTGGAATAATCCGGTGACGTCATACGTGTTGCGACCACTGAGTCTAACTCAAGAAAATCTGGAACGGATCCTTGTGGAGTTCCTAAAAAGCCTTTGTCCCAAGATTGAACAACTTTCTGACGCGGAAGAAACCTTGACCAAGACGTCTGTCTCTTCACCTCATTTCAAGAGTTCTTTGCGCACAGTCATTGAGCGATGTCACAGCAGAGGGGAGTACCTTGAGGGCCTGGCACTAGCGGAGCACGCAATGAATCTGTTTAGCATCATTGAGCTAAACAGAGTACTAGGGCCGAGTCACGCTCATGAAGCCCTTGTCAGCATGTTGAGTTCAATTGACAACGTCAGGTAAGATTATTAATTGGAATCCTTAATGCTTTATGTAATTGATGTCGAAAAAAATTTATATCACGAGGCTTTAGTAATTAGAATTATCGATCTGGAACAGTGGGCTGGATGATTGGACGGCCTTGCAGCTCAGTGCGTAGGATGTTGGACCAAAGTACTGAAGGTTATGAGTTGGGGGGTGTCTTATTACCCCCCGGTGGTTGTGTTTTAGAGTGAACTACCCAAGATTGTGCTTAGAATGGTCCTTTTAGTTCAGTTTGTGGTCGGACCAGACTGTCGAAATATTAAGAAACGTATTTCGTGTAGCTCAGTTAGGAATGCGTCAGACTAGAGTTCCAAATCAAGAGAAAAGGATGGCTTGGTACAAGGTCGTCTATCCCAAATAAAGTTTGTTTTATACTGTTTTTCTTGTTTGTTTGTTTGTTTTTCTTTTTAACCCAGGTCACCAATGGATATGATTACCAAAAGGCTTCTTTTGTCTCAATCGACCTACAAGCTATTCCGAGATCAAATCAGATGCTTTCCAAAAATTTCAAACGTCACCTCGGGGCGATTCACCGAACTGTTGACTACTGTTTACCAATTCATTGATCAGGTGAGCAAAGACGGCACGAGTCGTGCGATCGTCTTTGTCCACATGCGCCGCACGTGCTTCAAGTTGTGTGAGGAGCTTGGGAAAGATCCAAAGATCAAGAAGCACCTGAACCCTCTAGCATGCGTTGGTCATGGCAGTGGGATTGATGGCATGCAGTGGAAAGGTGAACAAGAGGTGGTGATCACACGGTTCCATGAGGGTGAATGCAAGCTTTTGGTGTCTACCAATGTTCTGGAGGAGGGACTCGATGTGCCCGCGTGCAATTTGGTCATCCGTTACGACAGTCGCGGAACCAGTCTTCGCGCACTGGTGCAAAGCAGAGGACGCGCAGCGCGTCGATCTGATAGCAGGTTTGTGATTATGTGCAACAACTTGGAAGAACAGAACCGGTACAAAGAACTGGCCGTTAAAGAATCAAATATCGAGAAAGCTGTTCGCGAGAAGGTAAACAGATAACATATTGTGGCAAATGTGGTTAATTTTTAATACGTTAAGGTAACTGGTCTGTTTGTTTTGTCACAAGTTTTGAAGTAGGGCTTCCATATTAGAAACACAAATAAATCTTAATATCATAATTATCATACTATTACCATCCTTAAAGGTATCAACCAACATTACAACATCCCAGGCATCACGGTTTGGTTGCCAAACGCGTTCACTGGGTCCTGAAAGAAAAACCGTCGAAAAAAGAAAAACACCCCAAGAAGACCACTCCAAAATCTCCAAGAAACAGCGGACAGAAAGACCTGCTCGCCGCAAGCCATTTGCAGCCATAACTCTCCATGTTGGCCCAAACGCATCAAAAGAGATCTCCGAAGCCACAAAATTAATGGAAAATTATTTTGACATCAAAACGTTTCGACCAGAGGGAGCGATGGCGTCGAATCGCACGACAGTCGAGCAACTCAATATGATGCAAAGATGGTATTTGGAAGTAATGGCAGCTGCCCAAGACAACGAGGGGGACACGAGCAGGAAGGTAAAATCCCGGGATGAGATTTTCCAGGAAATTGCCAGAAAGTGGTGCCAAGAAGCCCCACAAGAAATGTGGCTGGAAAGGAGAAGAAAAAAAAACAAGAAGAAAGGCGCAAGTGTTCATCCACTTTTCATGAGAGCGATTGGTGTCGGAGATTTTGTTAACCGAACGACTTTCGTCGAAGAGTGGAACTACTCGTGCCCTCCCGGAGCTATGGCGATCTTTGAACACGATCTGAAGAACATCACTCTGGCGTTCCAAGACCATTCAGAAGGTGGCATCTTTAAGGTGGAATTCCAATACAAAGAAATCCAGGATTACATTCTCTTGGACACGGCCAGACCTGGAGCGAGCACGTGCAACTTATTTGTTCCGTTGCGGAGCGTACCACGTGTTTTCGAAGCCGAAAGTTTCCATGGCAACGAAATCGACGCTGATGAGAACTTGGAACTCCTTAACTTGCTTGAGCAAGGTGAGCTGTTTTCGGATTCGGACGAAGATTCACAAGGCGATGACGATGACGAAGATTACGACGATGAAGACCAGGACGGTATTCTTGAAAACGATTCTACGAATACCAACCACGAGCAACTTGAGGCCGATTCATCCGGGGAACCTAGCACTGAAATAATCGGAAAACTGAAGCTCGTAACGAAATGGAAACGACTTCATCGAATTGTAAGTATTCGGCATGGGATGGAAGATGGAGTCTTTGGGAATTCCCTTGTGCTCAAGATTGTTCTGCGGTTCAACGAAGCAGTCTGGGATATGCTCAAGACCATGGGATTTTATGACAGGCGAGTTTACTACGCAGCAATTCAGACAAAGAGAAGACCAGTTGTAACTCCGAACTCAGAAGTTCAATTCCTGGACCCTAAAGTTCAATACGCCTTCGAGTGCCTGACGAGTCGTCATCCCGCAGTAATACAAAGAATCACCAAAAATTTTTTCCAGAAACTGCAGGAGACCGAAGTTCGAAAATGCGTAGATGCCCTCGAAAGAATTACAGTTTTCCTCGACGAGAACTACTTCGTAGATCCCGAAGCTACGTTGGATTTCATTTTGCTCCATTGCCAATCTCTGGGACGTCGAAAACTCATTGTTCCAGAAAACTGCGCATTAATTCCAAGAATGGTGTTTACGCCGACGAGGCAAATCTTCTTTCCTCCAGAAGTCATGGAAAAGAACCGAGTCCTCCGGCACTTCCGACAGAGCAGGTTCCTTTGCCTTCAAATCAGGGACGAGGATTTCTCGCCGCTGGCCAAACACACCGGAAATATCGCGGAGATTTTGGCACGACTAAAACGGCTGCTTGGTAACCGGGTGTTAGCTGGTGGGACACACCACGACTTCCTGGGATGTTCTAACAGCCAACTGCGTAGCCACAGCTGTTGGTTCGTGGCGCCTGGAGTCGATCACAATGCTGATTCTATTCGACGATGGATGGGTGATTTCAGCAGTATAAGGTAGCATGAACCAACCATTTATTGTCTTGTCGTAAGATAATCTTTCCAAGTAAAATTAGAAATCCATTCGATATGGTTTTAGTTTTCAATTACGTCTGTTCGTGACCAGGTTCCTAAAATGTTCTTTCCTCTGTGAACAATTCAAAGCGGGTGAGTAATAACCATCCAAAAAAAAATGGACTGAGGAAAACTAAAATTAAAGTTAAGAGAGCACAGATTATCAGACCTTGGGGAAGCTCCTCACCAATTAATCTTCCACTTTTGAACTTTCGGTTTGTGGTAAATGGACATTATCCTTCTTACACCTTGGATAGTGTGAGTATACATCGATAAAGAACCATTTCACTGGACAAACGGTAGAGTTGCCTCTAAGATCATAAATAGGTAAGAAAAACGGTATTTTCAACAAACAGGTGTTTGTGTTCTATTTTCATAGCGTGGAATATCTGTTGGATTCCGCAAATTACTTGCACGCATTCCAGTCAGACCAGGCTTGAATGTTCTGCCCCAGTGGGCTAAAGGTACTAAGGTTGTATGGTTGACCAGTCAAATCCTGGACTCTAGTTTCCTAAGCATGAAGGATTACAACCATGCACTCTTCCAAGATGGGATTAAAATTAAAAATTAATCTTTAAAATTAATCTGGTTAGTTGATACTAAGGTAACTCGAACAATTCAAAGACACCCATTTATAATGAGACCTCAATGTAGTAGTTTTAACCAACAATAGAACTCCGTGTTGTGGATTAAGTTCCAACTCTTGACTTGGAACTCAAGCCCAGCACGATATTGGGTTCATTTGTCATCCTGTTATTCCGCTCTTACCATTTACTTTTGACTAGTTCACGAACACATTTTCAATCTCTCCGACCTTCTTAGATGCGTTGCCACATTTATGGCTCGAATGGGCCAGTGCTTCTCAACCTCCACTGACACAATTGCAGTAATTCCAGAGGAGACTGGTATTGAGTTCGAAGACATTGAAGACGTTACGATCGACGCCGATGATCAGACGTATACCTTCTCAGATGGCGTTGGGCGAATTTCATTAAATGTTGCAAAAAAGGTAAAACCTCTTGAAACTCTATTTCAAAACACACTCGTTCACACCTTTGTGTTATGTTAGGAGAACAACAGTTTCCCAACATTAAAGAGTTTTAACTCCACATGCTGGAGCAATAAAGTTTCACAAAAAAACAAACAAACAAACAAAAAAACGTTCTCAGTGATATTTCATTCTTTAACAACTGCTGTGTTGGAAGAGCCATCTTTGTTCTACAGCACCCAAGATTTAATAACTAAAGACTTCATGCAACATGTCCGTGGATGTAGCTGTGTTAGTTACATGTAGTATGGCGGTACATGTTATAGTTCATCTTGATGTATCCATTGTTATCTCTGGGGTACAATTCCTGCTTGTGATTTCGCTGGCTTATGTTGTCATGAAGTGAATATATCTCATACATCCGAATGAACAATAGTGTACGATAATATTGCTGGTCATACTGGGCCTTAGGGAAAAAGCTTTAGTTAAGAATTAGACTATTATAGTTGTTACCTGACCCTTTAATGACATTCGACAAAAGTCAAGTGGAATTCCAGTAGCAGATTGTTTATCTTGAACATGTAGAAGTTAGCTAAGGGGTGGACAACTTAAATAGATAAGATAAATTCAAACTGGTAATTGTTGAGATGGCCAGACCTTTGAACAGTGGGTTAGATTGCAAAAAGCTGTTACGCTGTCTGGGAAGCTTGGATTCAGTTCTCGGCAAATATGACATTATGACAAAACCGCAGAGGCAGTATTTCAATGGAACCTTTTCTTTCTGACCCGAAAAAAAGGTCGTATAACGTGGCCAGTTTATTGACGAAATAAATAACGAATGTAACAGTTCACAGCTCTCGATTTCAAATCTTCACGTCATCTTTTCGATTTAGGTATCTGCGTTCATTAATAAACCTATTCCACCAAGTGCCTTGCAAATTCGTTTTGCGGGTTACAAAGGTGTCCTAACCACAGACCTACGGATGGAAGACAATCGGATTCATCTCAGACCGAGCATGCGGAAGTTCGAGTCGAATCACAGGCGGCTGGAAGTCCTTCAAACTTCTCGTCCCCAGGCCGTTTACCTCAATCACCAACTCATCATGCTCCTGTCAAACCTTGGGGTCCCGGACGATGTCTTTATTGGCCATCAACAGAAAATGCTCGATGGCTTGGCATGTGAGTTGGTTTCAGAGATCTATTCACGAACTACTCCTAGGATGCTTGAATTTGCCTACACTTGTATATATATATCTCTCATGTCTTTCTTGCTGAAGGACAGCAATGTACTCTTCCCCACGCCTTTGTATAGTAAGCATGAAATCCACGTCTGCCTACACTTTACTTAACGTCGCCTCGTCCTGATTCGGTCCTCATCTTAGATTCGATGGGTTAAACGATCACAGTATTTCTTCAACTATACTAAATCATGTCCGCCACAACTCAATGTTGATCTACTAACATTTAGAAAGCGTTTCTTTTCTCCTACTAGATATGATGACTGACGAGGACGAGGCCAACCAGAGGCTCTCATGCGCCATTCGCACGGGAATAAATTACCAATCCCTGGTTAACGTTGGCGTTTCCTTGACAACCGAGCCTTATTTCAAGTCCCTCTTGTGCGCATTGTACCGAGAAAAGATCCACGGTTTGCTTTCCAAAGCTCGAATCTTACTTCCAGTGTCAGAAGCTCGTCTCATGATGGGAGTTATGGACGAGACCGGAGTGCTCGGACCTGGCCAGGTGTTCGTTCAGTATACCGTAATAAAGTCACAAGGCGAAGGCGACGACAATAATACCGTCGTAAAGAACCGTAAGACAATCGTGACCGGTCGAGTGGTGGTCACGAGAAATCCCTGCCTTCATCCGGGTGATGTACGACAGCTCAACGCCGTGGATTTCCCGGAACTTCGACACCTCGTGGACTGCGTTGTGTTTCCAAGCAGAGGACCTAGACCACACCCCAATGAGATGGCAGGTAATTCTGAGAAATGAGGTAGAATGTCGAAATTTTAGAAACCTATTAGAAAATTTAAGTGAAATCATATCGCGATCATGTATCGTATATTATTGAATGTTAAGATAAATGGTGTCCTTGTATGGTTCTCGCATTCGTCAGGTATATGATGGGAGCATTAACTAAACTGTTCATTACAGATAAGGCAAAAGATACAATTTCCAGTAAATGCACGGCGAATGTTTACGAGTTTCGTGGAAGGCAAAATAACCCCTAGAAATAAACAGTAAATTGCTGGTAATCTGCGATTCACCAGTAATTTTCAAATTGCATTCCTTTGTTAATTTTCTAACAATGCATTTTAGGTGGTGATCTGGATGGTGACTTATATTTCGTTTGCTGGGGTGAAGACTTGTTGCCAAGGAAACCAGATTTCACAGCAATGAATTACAAGTCGCCGGAAAAGAAGAAAGTCGATGGTCCAATTACATTGGATCACATGACAGACTTTATCACGGAGTACATTTCTTGTGATCAACTAGGTCAGTAGTTCAGTTTAATGAAGGAAAAACAAGATTTAAAACTCATCCATTTTTTTAATGTTTTTCCCAGAATCTCGCTTTACTTTTTCCTTAACGAGGGTGTAGAGTCAACATAGGTCCCTACTTGACTAGAATTTTTTCCACTTTCATAACCCAAGTGTTACGAAAAAGACAGTTGGGAATGTAAAGATTTCCGTACGGCAAAGTTAACCTTGAATTACTGAGGACAAACTATTAAATTCTACTGTGGTCCTTTTCTCGTGCCTCGGACATGAACATCTGGCCATATTCCCCACATTGACAGAATCTTGACCTGGAGTAACCTTTCGGCAGGCTTAAGGGTGCATTATCCTGACAAAATTACGAAATATGATTACAAGGAATGACTGGTATTCATTTTCTTTCATGCTACACGGAGACCCATGCCTCGAAATATTGTCTCTTCCTTCTTCGCTTCAAATGATATCTCGGTGGGTCACGGTTAAGATGAAGTATAGTTATGTTGGGACCTTCGTATGGAATGCTCTATGTATCTGTATATTCCTTTTATGCTCCTCATTTTCCCTTTTCCCGATATCGACCTATGTGTGGTGCGCAGCAACACCTTACAATCAGGGGGCAAGATCGTGAAGGCCGACCAACTAGCCTTGCTTAAGAAAGTCGAGCCAGTCCTAAGGCAACTCTACAGTGGTGTTCACTTGGTAAGCAGAGCAAGGATTCCCATATTTCGCCTCGCTGGCTTAAAGCGTGAAGAAACACTCGGTTCCAAGCTCTGCGTCGATTTATGCGCCAACCCAGACGGGTTCTTCAAGGCTCTGATAACTACGTCATACATTCATAGCTATCCTGCCCTTTTACCGTTACTGCGCGTGCTTTTACAGTGGGGACGCGATTCTGGTCTGATCAGGAAGGTGGACGGCTCGCGAATCAACACCAACGTACTAGTATTCATGTTGCTGACTTTCTGCGTTCGCAACGGCTGGATTTCCGAGTTAGGAGTAGAAGATATCCAGAATTACGCCGAAGACATGACAGGAAACAGAGTTAAAGATGCTGAGCTTATCGAAACGTGGGAGAAGACATTAGCGAGGTTGATAAGCGACATCACTGGAGATGTTACTAATCACGCCTCACAAGAGGACGAGGACATGGAGGAAATTTCTGCGGGGCAGTACCAGGACTGTCACCTTAATCTTGGCCCTAGGAACACTCCACTTGGCTTTGTCCTGCTCGAGTTCTTCCGTCGTCACCAGTCTCTTATCGATGACACTCCAATTCCGCTATGCTTTGTGGAATTACTTGGAGTAGAGGAGTTTCAGTCCCTTCTTGGCGATGGTGACGCTCAATTACTTCACGAGCAAATGCAACGAGCCTATCATATCTTGGCATTGCACTGTGACGTCAGAGTCCTACTCGAGGTGTGCGCGTCGGAGGTTCAACAGTCCTGTCACCTCTCAGACCAACTGTCCGCATGGATTGCTGGTTCGGAGCGCTATCACTCAAAAATCTTTTCCGAGAAGAGTGGAGCAAAAGTTCGAATTCGACCAAGGCTACCAGGTCTTGGCCTCAACCTCCTACTGGAAGCGTCTGGCTCGAGCGTTGCTCTCCGTCTCCTTGAAAACATTCTGGACGACAAATCAGCCAGTTTAATCGCGCAACCTTTCTCTTGCATTGGTTTATGCTACGTTACGGGTGCAAACGTTATGATCTTTGAAGGAAGCCAAACCGACAGCGACCATGTAAGCTTGGTACCCTACTTCGGTCGTCGTCACCCCCCGCACGACTATCTGATCTTGCACGTGCCGCTCCTAGCTAACCCACCGCTGACCAGAAACATCACCAGCCCAGCAGAGCGATCATTCAGGGTGTTCTTGGAGAAACTCATGCAGCAGATGGAAGTAATCTCACGAGACTACACACCAGTGGTGCACGGGAAAACGTTGGAGTTCAATGTCCACTTCGGTCGCCTGTACACCCTGCACGTACCGCGGGCCCTTACGGAGGACACGGATCCCATCACCGTGAAGTCCCTCCAGATCTCGCTCAAGAAAGGATTTGAGAGCAAAGCAGCATCGCTTATGTCATTAAATCCGGATGCCTCCGGTAAAAAACTATTTCGCCGCCCACTCAACCGCCGAAAAAAATCGAAGAAAGCAAAAGTGGACAACAGTGAAGAAAAGAGAGAAAAGAAACCTGAGAAAAAACGTTCACCCAAACACTCATTCTTCACCAATCTTCCCGATGAATGCATCGCAAGCCTGAAGACATTCCTAGAAAAGAAGGGTTTCCAAGAAAAGCCTGATTTAGGCCAGCCGTATATCTTGGTGACTGTCAACACAGACGACGGAACAGAATGCGATATCACGTACGACGACGACGTCCGTCCGAAGTGGATCCGATCGCCAAAATTACGATGGTTTGTGGCCGACGTCAAGCGACCGTGGTGCCAAAGGTCATCCGTTCCTGAACAAGCATTTGCGCCTGACATGATAAACGGATTGGAGTGCGACTACCGCTTAATGGTGAGGTCGTTCGAGAACCTGAACCCGAACGCCGTCGAAAAACTACAACATAAGAAGTACCTTGATATACTCAGGCCTCGGGGTGGAGTTGTTGGAAAGCCCGTAAAATCTTCCTGCCCGTTTCAAATCAACCTTGAGCTGAGGAACAACCTGAGTCTTGTTCGTCATCACGTCAAACAGCAGGTATACGCTTACAGTTCCTCCGAGCAAGAGTTTCTCAGTTCAACCACCGTAAGTCTGGATGAAGTCACTGAATACTCAAGGCTCAAAGTCAACGGGACGTTTGCCAGTGTCTTCAAGAGATTCGAGATGACATTGCAGCCTGAACTGCCGACTAACTGGACCTCGCGCGAAGTAATGGAGAAGTTTGCGTGGCATGTGTGGTCCCTGTCTTTCGAGATAGCCTGCGAAGCTTATCAGTAAAGTAACTCTTGGCTCGAGCTAGTATATTTTGGATAAAACGTCGGGACAATTGTGCTGAAAATTATATCTAGTTAGTTACTGCAAGATCTTTATATTTCAGTGTAGAGGGGCAAAAGATGATTACGCCAAAGTTCAGGACACACAGACAAGGACAGGGTTCGACCTCCGGCTGTAGTGATGTTTGGCTACTTGAATATTTGAGTTATTACAAGTTATAAGATTTTCAGAGTGCTTAAGGGTTCAGTGATGAATGTAAAAATAATTTTGGTAAATCTACTATCTAGAGAAGCTTAAGTCAGGAATTTGAAAGAGCGAAGATGGCCCAGTGTATGCAAAAAAAATTTTGAAAATAAATAAAATAACAAGATGGGCAGTTTTTAAAGGTGTGAGTCAGTGGGCTTAATTTCCCAGTTAACATAACATAACATAACTTTATTAATGTGTCAATGTATTTAGTTTTCACAACTAATTGGGGACACTAAAAAAATGTATATAAAAAAGAATGTTAACAGGTACGTCTTCTCATCTCGACGAAATACCAGAAACTATAAACCAAATAAGCAAACTAATCGTCAAACCACCAACTTCAATTGAAAACTTTGTACTTGTTTTGGGCTTGTAGTCATGTATATTCTTACGAGATCGTTCATTTTTTTATAATTAGGAAGTGGTAAAGATCGTTTTATCCGGTCCAAGAATTAATCACACTATCGCTTCGTATATTTTAAATATATGTGATGGCTTAAGTTGTTCTAAATTTATGACGAATGTTAGCTTACTGGATCTGAAAATTTCACTGAAAATAAACAATCTACCAGGAAGAGAAAATGATGCATCCTTCCAGCTTCGAAAAATAAGTTCCTAGAGCGATGTCAGCCCCCCCTGTAAATTTACGTTCTTTTCTCAACTTGTGCAATAAAATTGGAAGTAACAAACTCAAACTGTTTCAGTGGTATTGATTTCCATGTTTTATATACGTCACCTTGAAGGTAACAGAACTCAATCATTGACTTTCTATACCCTGTGGTATTACATTCGTGACTCTGTATAACTTATAATGTTCGAAAGTAGATTCGGGAAATTGGAAAATTCTCCACCCTCAACTCTTCTTCTGCAGACTGTTAAATATCAGACCATTCGTAGTTATATTAACAACTTCAAACTAGCTCTTTGGACAGAAAGCACTCTCCTGCCAGCTTTCGATAAAGCATCTTGAACGAATCTGCATTCAAGAGTAAAACAGTAAAAGTAATGGATATTCTCTATTAATTTTTTAAATAGCAGTTGATATCCATCCTTTTTCGTTTATTAATCGTTGACAATGTTTACGTGTTTGTGTCAGTGCGTTTGCCAAACAAAGCCACATTCTACTTTACCAAGTTTGGTATGTGCTTATAGCAGGAAAGGAGCCAGAATCCTGAATTTACCACATGAATCTTTGTACGTCAGGCGAATTCGGCCATTTGAAAGTCTTCTTAAGGAAAACCCACATTGTGAAGATATTTACGCCAGCATAGATCAAAAATTCGGAAACCAGTTTCCAAGATTCTGGGCGTCGAAGATGAATCCGGAACATTACGTAAGGCAAGATGAAGTAACGGAACTCTAGTAATCCTTGGGGAATTAATAGAGCAGACACGCAAACGGCGTAGACGAATTTCCATAAACGAGTACGATCTATGGAGAAAAAGATGGCAGTCAGGGCAACGAGGTAGACGGGAATCAAAGCTACTTTCATCTCCGGATGCGCCTTGTAGATGTTCTTCCATACATAGAACGTGTAGTGGCGGTTGTCTGCAAGGAGGTAAGGGTGAACGTAGGTGAAGTTCTCGACAAGGTAGTACACGGTGAAGAGAATGATGATTACATAAGAGTGATAACGACGGCGTATTAAACCCATCAGAAAGATAAACATATCGTAGATGAGGTTCGGCGAAGTCAGATGCGAGAAGCTGAAAAAGAATGTGAAACAAGCAAAGTAGAAGACCTGCGGAAAGTTAAAACAGACTTGGTGGTTTGTTTTATCTCCTACCACGATGCCTCCGTTGAGGAACACGAACGCGCCGAAGAAGACCATAACGAGAGCATACGGCCAGAGATTGCGCACCATCGCGTTCACATTGGAGAAGATTTGCCGAACGAATTCCGTGACCAGACTGACTGACTGACTCGAGTTTTGACCGAGTTTGGCAACCACGGCTGGCTCGAGCATTCGAACTGCGGTCACCCCAGCGGTGAAGACAACCCAGATGACGTTGTTCTGTCGGAAGAAAATCGCGTAGATCCCTACGATTGCTGCACACAGGTGTCGATCTCCGAGGCTCAAGTAGTACATAAGGAGGACGGAAAAGGTAGAGCCGACGTCGGTGTAATAAAGAAACATAAAGAAAAACAGCAGTGGAAATATACCAAGAGTTAGAGCGGTCGACGAATTGAAAAAACTGTCTCTTTCTGAACGTGAACCATCGTTGTTGCCTGAAGAGGTCGTCCCTTTCGTGGTCTGTGTTAAAAAAAATGAAAGGCACCGCATCAGTTCTTAGAAGAACTTTCAAAAGAACCTCAGTTCATTGGAATAAAAGGCCTTTGTTCAGAACGTCATTATTTTAAAGTTTCACTTGGATAGTGGATCACCTTTAAGTCTTCTGGGACAGCATATGGTTGTTTGAGAAAAGTTCTGATATAACTGGCAGAGCCAAAAATTTTTTTCAAAAATGGCTTTAGAAATCAATTTTTTTCCCTCCAAAATGTGCTATGATAGGGTTATACATAGGATGAATGGTCAACAAAGTCAGAGTCATGTATCCTGTGCCATGTGACACTTCAGCTTCACCGTTCAAAATGGCCTCATATTTAAATGATCACCATGTTTTCTCAGTTTACCTTCAGCCAATTATTTACTGATTGAAAACAAGTCCTTCCTCAAAATTTCTTATGATGCCTAACTTCCTATATGTTGAACCATATACGTATGTTTGTCCTACCTAGCTACCTGTATAGCAACCTAGCTACCCCTGCCTAGGTAGCTACCCCAAGCTACACAGCCGGCAGCTGGCAAGTTTAGTTTGTTTAAGCTGATGTAAGCTGGTGGTCAAATGAGATGGAAGGTGAAACTTGTAGCAGCTTTGTTCTCTTTTGGCCAAGGCTTGTAACAAGCCAAAAAATTGTCATGATGAGGCATTATCATGGTATATGTAGCAATGCAGCATTCTTGAACACCTTCAAACATTTGAAGCTGATTATTTCTGTGATCTTTTAGGTCAGTACACTGAGTATGTGATTCTGTGTTTAATATCTTCATTGAAGACAAAGAGGGCTCCTTCATGAAAGACAACAGGAAAATTTGATGATTGTATAGCAAAAGATGACACATCCACAATCCATGTATTGGTTGACTAGTGTGGATGGAATCTGGCTGATTAATGTCTGCTTAAAGGAGATAGGGGAGAGATGCCAAGATAAAAACTCTTCTCAGTTGTGTAGCTATTTTTTAATGATGTCAAAATAAACAAACATGAAGTTGTGCATGGTCACCTGACTTGCTGAACCCTTTTAATCAATGCAGTGTCTCAGAGTGTATTCGAAATACTAAAATTCAGAGTGGCCAGTAAGAGATAGTAGATTTACAATATTGCAACTCACTTGTTAGTGAGCACAAAGGAACAGACTTTTAAGGAGGCAATTCATGCTGTGAAATCTTTAAGCTGAAGCAGAGGTGGTGTGCACACGCAAAATTTGTCATAGATCATCCGAAAGAGCCTTCGCACTTTTTCAAATAGGATGGTGTGTTTAAAGCATTGGTTCTACCAGATTATGTCCCAACAAACCTTGAATGGATGTGATGGAAATTGTACAGTTCACCATACCCTAGCTGGCAAACCCTGAGCCAAATGCTAACTCTGGTGCTCATCCGACCACTAAACCTAATTCTGACACTAAGTCCCACTAATGTAAACCAAATCTGTACTTACTTTGCCTAACTCTAACCTTAACTTGTATCCTAACTTCGGCACTACCACAAAAGCCTAAACCAGTTACGATAAAGTGTAAATCAAGGCTGCATCCATTATCCTCACTTTCTACAGCAAAAAGCTAAGCTACTGACGGTATATTACCTGTTCGTTGTCGTCTTTCATTTCGTTGAGTTTTCTTAAAATGCGATAGATTACCCAGATATTCCCAATGTTGAATACCACGTTAACAATCCTCAAAAACAGTGGCATGCATAACGTTTTTATGTCCTGCTTTAACGCCACAGCTAGGCCTTCTAGGAACAACCACGAACTAAAGTACAAACCAGGTAAAGTTGTGATCATTGGATCCCACTCGTTAAATCGGTGCTCGCAGTATTTCTGAGCTTGTGGTATGTGGAATACTTCATCCATATAGGGACTGGGTTGTTTTCCAAATATAAGTACTATTAGAGCAAAGGAAAGGGAACAAAGCGACGTAAAAATAGGACCCAACATATTCACGTGGTTGAAAAACGCCATGTTGGACATCCCATTTGCGTGTGGAGTTCATTTACACGATACTTGATGTAAGCTCCCGATATAAGTTTTAGAAATGTACACGGTGACCCACGTTTTTGGTGTAAATCTCAGAAATAAAGAAGCACTTTTTAATTTATGTAATAAATGAACTAATACATAACCAAGGACCTTGATTAGCCGAAACAAAATATGTGCATTTTAGCCATCAGGTCATGTCTTGGTAGCTCCAAGGTAAGCTGCTGCTGTAATTTTTTCCGGAAAGCAAATGTTGGTGTATCTCAACACTCAGTTCAGGACCGTTCTTACTGAATTCTTATTCCGGAATACTAAACAAAATTCTTTTCTGGTAAAGCCTACCACAATTTGTTCGTTTCATTTCGCTTCCCAAATTATTATATACACGGAAAAACCCTATTCCTTCCGATCACCAATGCCCAGAATGGAAACTATTTCATGGCTTACATCAAGGATTTCGTATTCCCAAACTTTTCTTGCGAAGACGACCTCAAATTAGTGTCCCTTATAGGGCGGGAAAAAAGGAAGAGTTCACGACTTATGCCAGCACTCTAAAAAATACCTTTTCATACCTGAAGGCACGTGTCAGTACATACTCAGACATTGGCTTTCTTGAAACTTGAATGCTAAGGGTTGTGATTATGGTTGATATAGTTTCTCTTCCTTCATGCCAAATATTGGTAATTGTTGTAATGATATACACAGTGAATAAAATATTACCAATTGAAGCTAATGCCATTTGAGATACAACAACAACAGTCGTTTTACGGCCGTTTTCCCTGCTTACGCAGGGGTTGGGATAAAGTGGATAAACATTCAACTCTTTATTTTAATAATTACACGTTTATTTTTGCTGTTCTCTTGGGGAACCCCATTTTAGAAACCTTTAAAGGTTTGCAGATGCCTCTTTGGGGCATTGAAAATCTCATTCAGTCTTAATGCGTACATAAACTATTATATTTTGGTTTTTTTGGAAGCCTTCTGTTTGTTCAGACCCAGAGTCAATTTTGAATAGAAACAGGCAAATTCTAAAGGACACAGACCACTGAAGAAAAATATAGGAAGATTTTATTTCACATTCAAGCACAAAACATCCAAATATGCCACTTTTTTTGGCTAGCCTGGCAGTTTTTGTCATTTCCAATGTAAAACATGGGTGAATCTCACTGAATAATATATCTCATATGCAAATACCATTAACCCAGTTGGACTGGCTGATAATTATAAACAGACATTTAGGGACCAAGTTCTATGTCCGTAATAGCAAACTAATCTGAATTCTCATTGGGAATAAAGTGATACATCACAAATTTCTGCTGCTGGGTCTGATGAGAATAAACCACCACTCCTACTGTCTGACAATAACAGGTACCTAAGTATATCCATGTTTGCCTGGTACATTTATAAATGCATGCATGGTGCTGGTTCAAAATTATGATCTAGGTCAGTGTAATCTCAAGAGAAATTGTTTGATGGCATTAGTGGTGGTCATCTTCATTTGACTCTGAAAATGATCACCACTAAGGCTATTAAATCAGTCACCAACAGTCTTCATCAAGATTACACCAACCTGGACAATTATCTTTCACAAACATATTTCAACTCTCTCAGCTTCAAACCATTAGCTTTATATATAAACGTGTGGTCATTAATTTTGCCCACTACAGGAAACTGGAAATTTATGCCTGTAAAAAAGGAGTTGCAGCTGATGTAATGAGTGGCTAAGATTAAACAGCAAACACTCCATTGACTTTTCTTGCTACTAAAATGAACCTCAGCTTACTTAAGTTCAAACATTGTCATAGATGTACCATTTGCAGCTTATAATATGGCTTACTTTATCTGGAGAATATTTTCTCAAAAATTACCCAAATCTTTATCATATAATACTGATTAAGTTGCAAGTTTTCTTGAGAAAGGACAAAATGTCATTCCTTAAACCTATGACTTTCATAATTTTTGTTTGAAGGGCACTCCTGCACTCCTTACTGCACCAATATGTAAACAAAATGGACATTCAGAAAACCCCTTTACAAGTCCTGATAAACCTATTTGCAATGTTCAATTAGTCAGGTCAGCCAATTTTGAAAAGAAACAGGCAAATTTTAAAGACTAAAGACAGCCAGTCTTAGAAATTTGGGCTCTTAAGCTGATTAATAACTGCAATGCCATTCTGGCTTTATTTTTATCATCACTGCATAGCACAGCTTGAGTTTATAAAGTTATGATCCCTGCTATAGTCCAGGAAAGTACAAAGGACACATACCCAAAATGTGTTTATCCAGAAACAGTGTAATGCATGTGTCTGCACTGCAGCTTACCACAGCTGCAAGAGTTTATTAACTGAACTTACAACCATGGCAAACCATGCACCATGGCTTAGCACAGATGATGAACACCTCAATGTATGAGGAAGTCTATTTATGCTGTATTTTCCTTTTTTGCTTCAGTCACTGGATCTAGCCTGTTCCTCCTCAAAATTGGTTTGACTTACCTGCTTGTCAAACTTATTGCCAGTTGCCATCTTGGTTTTCAGTCATGGTTTATTCCATTTTAAAAAGCACTACATTTAATGACAGATTATTTGAATAATGTAGTAAACCTTTTATTGATTTCTTTGATGTATTATTTTGAGAAGTGTTCATCATTTCTGTACAAGAGAACGTGAATGCACCTAGCATGCTGCTATTATTTTGACTCTGACAATTGTAACTGATTATATCTGATATCTTAATTTGTAGTACTGTAATAATGTGCTCAATCTGGATACCCAATGACACACATCCAGACAAACCTATCTATCCCATAATACTGTATCCACTGTGTGGTTGAAATTACATATAATTCTACCAGATATCATATTCACCAGATAATGCTGGCTTTTGGAAGCATGAAAATTGGGTGTGCCAGTAATTATTAATTTTTAATGCCACTTATTAACCCATAGTTTTTATTAAAATTGGTTTCAATTTATGATAATTATGGTATGAACAATCAAATACTGTAGCTTGTGTATTTCTTTTGCCAAATTGCTTATTGTCCCCTTTCTCTAGCTGTTAAAATTTCCAACTCTACACTATTTCATAGTCCACAATCCAACTGAATTTGGCATCTGGTAAAATGAATGAACCCAGTTCATGCCTAATGTCAAACCTGCCTCACATTAAATTTGAACAATACCCTTTATACAATTCCATGGTCATATGAGAATGTTCACTGTAATGTATCCAAGAATCTCACTGGAGTCTTCAAGATGCATGGCTACACAATACATGCCAGGATGAACAATCATTAGACAAGCCTATTGAGTAGTGGGTCCCTTACAGATCTTTTAAAACAGGGGTTGAAGTTACTTTTTCTCCCTGGTGGTCAACAGGTTAACAGGATAAAAAATCTGGTGACCCAGCATAAGACTAAATGAGTGCAACATTTTCTACATTGATTGCAATAGGAAAAGTTTTACAGTCAATAGGATTGTTGTTTAATGTTCCACACCAGGTTCCATGACATTGAAATGCAAGCCAAAACTAAATACTTGCTCACAATGTTTCTTGACTCACCCAGGAAAAAATCCACTGCGGAAATTCTGTTCTTGGACAAACAACTATAATAAGGCAAAATTTTAGTTTTTTATCAAGTCCTAAAATTTACATTTAACATTCTGTATTTTTTCTCTTTCATGCAGGCACTTCAATTTTGGTACAGTGGTCTGCCAGTACTCTAATGAACAGGTAAAACTAGTTGCTTATGTGAATCTTTGTCATCTCTTGCCGTTAGGTCACCCTTGATTTCAGTTGATGAAGGAAGTACTGGTTACAGATTAAGTGAAATCATCTTACATTTTTGAATTTTACAGCATAATATCATGAGATATGATAGAAATCACCACTCCCAAACAATTACCCAGCTGGAGCAATCTCAAAAATTTATACCTTTTTCCATTGAGGGCCTGGAGCCCCACTGTGCTGAAAATGATGTAGCATTAACCAGAATAAAAAATACTAATCAAAGTGCATCATTGCCCTGGCTTTGATAGGTTAAATGAAAATGTTTGATGTGACAGTAACATGAGCAACAAACATTTCACAAATTTAAATGAAGTCAAATTTGGTACAAAGAAAGGAGGGTACAAAATAAATAAAACTTGGAAAGGGTTGCAAGGTCTTGAGGTCCGCCAAACATCAATGGGAATGTTGTTAACTAGATTGTGAAGTAGCTTTTTTCAGCTGTCAAGGTTTGGGTCGTGCATTTGCTTTTCAACCAGACAACCAGTGAACTCCAACTGCCAAAAAGCCAAACCATATATTGTCTACTCAAAGTCAGCTTTCACATCTCAATGTGCTTTTATTGAATTACCAAGGCAATTGCATCACAAGCAATCAATTATGGTTAGCAGGCTTTATCTATCTGGCAGGATTCTAACATTTTATAACAATTGTATATTATCTTACATTCTGATGTCTGACCATTGTCCTGTTGGGAGTCATTGGTGCCAAAATTTGGTAATCAGCTGGGTACCACTATTTCTATACTGTTGCAGTCAGCTTGGGGAGATAGGATTCATTGTGAAACATTCTCCTAGAACACCTTGAGAATGTTTGTGTGCTAACTAGTTGAACTCAGGGGTACCTAGTTGGTTAAACACTGTTAACTGAGATTTAATTTCAGTTAGCAGTGTTTAACCAACCTCAAGATCAGTCAGTGTGCCTAAAATGGGAAGACCTGTAAAATTTTGATTTTAAAACATGTATAAGTGTCATAATGGTCAATATTATTTAGGCCCTGGGTAGCCCTCCAACCCCAACATTCCTCAACCCCAGGTTGCAGTTTGACTGTTTGAATTCCCTTTTGATGTGGAATTGGAAAATCCATGATGTTTCAGCTTTAGTGGGGATCCAATCATGAATTTTTGAATTCAAAATCAAGTCTGAAATTGTAATAAAGGAATTTGCATTAGCAAGATAGGATTAGTTGATTTATTTTACTCTAGCCAGTGGATTAACTTCAGCTCGACAGACCTGAAAAAGATGAAAAAAATGAAAAAGATCGTAATATTTGAGGAAATTAACCAGTTATGGTGATAAATTAAGTACCTCAATTTAGTATTAATTTTCTAAATTCTGTTGGCCATGATGGTAGAGCAGAGTGGGAGATTGGAATGTATGGAGATTAGGATAGTGAGATGGATGTGTGGTGTACCGCTGAGGGATAGAGTGCCAAGTGCAGAGCTGAGGGAAAGAATGGGGATGTTGTTCTGCTACACAGACCCAGGTCCAGGTGTTAACTTTTTGTATGAAGATTAGTTTTGTTTGCATGCAAATGAAGATTCATTTTTGCACAGTTTTGAACTAGGTAATGTTCTAAAGCTGAAGGAAAAACAATCCAGAAATGACCCATCACTTGTTAAATTTATACTGTACTAAGTAATCTAATTTTACTTTTGTTTAACCCATTAGCCCCTAAACTAGCCTCAATTCACAATATTTTACTCTTTGCATTTATAATGTCACAAATCCTTTAGCTGTATACCTAAAAAACAGAAAATCAGGTATTAGAACTGTAAAGAAAAGTCACCAGGAAATGTATGATGTGTGCACAGATTTATCTAAACCACAGTTCAGATATTTCCTGCAAGTAAAACACTTCAAACATCCTAATGAATCTGAAGGAAACTGGCATAGGTTTATTATAGATTACTAATCAAGTATTTGAAGTATTTTAATTAGAATAGCCAACACAGATCAAATGGTTTGTTTATTGAGTTTTGAGACTGAGATGATTTACAGCAGTGTTAATTAGGTAACAAAATTACTGAATACATATATACAAGTGTACAAACAAGGAAGTTTTTTCACATCATATAAGATCACCAAAAACAAACAGAATGTTCAAAATTTAGTCATTCAACACTAATAATTTACAGAGAACATACCAAAGAAGACAACAGGTGAATGGTCTTTCCAGTTATATTTTCAAACCTTAACTAGTTACATGGTGATAACAGCTAAAACTTGAAGTCACACTCAAAATCAGGAAGTAGATCAGCAATTTTGATTCTTTTTCGTAACTTTTATTAGCAATTAGTATGAAACTGGGGTATTTTTTTTTACAACTGTTTCCAGAAAGCAGACAAAACTGCACAAACAAGCAGGGATTTACAGAAAAAGCTGGGCAATCAGAGATGTACAAAAAAACTGAATTATAATTATATTCAATTCAATAATTCATTCAAATATATTACAGCACTTGCCAGCCAACAATGACAATGAACCCAGTGCTTAACAGTTGACTGCATTAGCCAGAGTGAAGAATTGTATGCAGCAATCATCATGCAGATGGTCCAGCAGATTAATTTTATCTTTGGTAAAGATGAATAATGTGTACCAAGACAACATCCTGAATCATCACTAAATATGATAGCATAGTACAATTATGTAATTTGACCTGTCTTAATCTTTAATTCAACAACAGCTTTGTACAACTGAAACAAATTTTATTATGACCGATGCATGTTAAGTGTAATGAACCAAAGATGAAATTCCATTTTAAAAATATAACATAACTTACTCAGTAACAGTGTTATGTTGACCTTTATATCCAACCACTCATGTACAATTGAAACTCTACTTTGTGGTGACAGGGTTCTTGAAAATACACTGTTCAATTATTTCTGAGGTTGCCATGATATTAATTTTATTAAGTATCAGTTGCACTCTTATCACCAATGTTTTTCCATTATTTCAAAAGCACATTTGATTTACAATTGGTACACTGCCCACATTTAACTACCTGGAGGTTTACTTTGCACAATTTGACAATAGCAGTAATGCTGTACTTTGTGATGAAATGCTCATAAGATCAGACACAGACACAACTGAGTTTTGCTGTCTTTTATTAATTTAATACTGAAACTGCAATATTTTTATTGTTTACAGAGTTCCTAAGAATGACATTTGTTTAACTTCATGCTTACATGTAAAACTTGCCATGTTTGTAAAATGTAGATTGCACACAGAATACCAATGTTTTAATTCAACGTGTGAGGTCAGTACCATTTAGAGCTGGGAAGGTACTTATAATAGTTATGACGTTGATGGACCTTTAATCACGTAAGCTGTTGTCACTGGAGATACTGCACTTCTTATAGTAATAAAGCAAACAGGACAACAATTTAGTGCAGCTCTTTATTGATCTCATTTGCAATTGAACTATACTTTTACACCTAACAGTTTTAAGCTGCCGCTTTATTTTGCACAATTTGTCAATATCAGTGGTGTTGTAGTACAGTTTTCATTTTAATGAAATGATATTCACACATTCATTTTTTGCTCACACATTTTGCCATTTTCCCCCCATTTACCAGCTCATTTACAACAAAAATTCTTCAACTAATTACCAAGTTCCTAAAAATAATATTCTTGTTCAGCTCTTTGCTGAATTGCCATGAAGTTGATCATGTCTTGTGCCTCACAGGCCTCTGTTTTGTTGTTTTATCAATTCAACATTGAAAGCTAGCACATTTTAATGGCAATCATATGCATTTATGAAGTTAATGGATCTTTTTCCACAATTTGTTAACATCATGCAGATTTAATGCCATACTTCTTATATTGTAAATTTGATACAAAAATGTTTAGAACCTGTTTAGTTATTCAAGACCACATTTGCTATTGGATGATACTTCTAATAAAAGATCAGAATTCTGACATACTACAATGTGCAATACTAATTATTTTCTTCAGCAAGCCAAAAGTAGAAATGCCCTCATTAAAAACATCACAGTGATAGAATGGTGTCTTCTAATTCTCTAATAATTCTACAGCTCATTTTTAACTTAATACTTTCAATAATGATTACAGACTTCTGGAAGATGTATTCTGTTAAATTGCATGCCCAAATTTGCACTGCAAAAAATAAGTTCCACACAAGATACAAGTGTTTTGTTGTCCTTTATTAGTTCAACAGCACAATTACTGTACAGTTAACTCTCTTAAAGCACTACAACCTGAAGGCAATCAATTAAATTCAATTTTGAATTATAATTTTTATAATAAACTACAGTATAATTTACATAAAATTGAAAGAATGACTGAATGGCATAACAGAATTTACAAAAATTTTTTTAAGAGGACAGAATTTACCAGATGTCAAAACAATAAGGTTTACTACATTGTGGTAATGTTGATCTCTGATAACAACATGAATGTTTCCTCTTACCAGTTCCAGGCTGTTGAGCAACTGGAGTGTACCAAGTATGCATAAGGTAATGCTTAATGCTTTATCAGTGTGTGGCAAAACCTTGGAGGTCTCATTCATTTCCTTGAGGTGTTTGCAACTGAAACCATCTAATTTACTGGTGGATTTAATTGATGCATTATATGTTGTGTTGAATAATTCTAAGATGTGAAGAGGCACAGCATAGCCAAAGATGCAGATATAAAATAAATATTTATATGTATACATTAAATACAAAAAAATTCCTTTTTTGTTCTTTATTAAGAAAAATTAATAACCAGTCTACATGTCACAAGTACTTGAAGAGCTTGTCATGCCTGAGGTTGACTTTGTACAATAGTTAAAGACAGCTGGACCCTCATAAAAATAAGACACAAAGTACCAGTATGTTTTGATGTCTTTTATTAACCAAACTAATTTAAGTAGTTACAAAATCTTGAATACCTTCATTTTGTTGCAGCATGTAGAAGAGATCTGATTTTTATTTCAGCAGAAGCCAAAGGTTGCCAGAATTCTTTACTTGTAAATGATAGATAACTGAAGTCTGAATACTTAAATCCACAGTGTCCCTGGTACTATCAACATACATCACTCTGTAAATGTTACAGTGTGAAACAAGTCTCAAGTACTAGGTTAACCTTTAATGCAAAGGTACACATTGCATGCCAATGGGAAGGGCAGGACACACCCATTACCTTAAGATAGGTATTGAAATGACATGTACAAGTTGCAGAAGAAATTCATGAGTATTCACATCATAAATGTTTTGGCATTTAGGCTGGAGGTACATTTTAAAGTGACCTTGGCCAGGGAGCCAAAACATACAATCAACAAGAAAATTCATGAACTAATTCCATTATCCTGGTGGCCAAAAGATATAGAGAAACACTCTTCAAGCATATCATCAGGAAATGAATCCCACTTCCCTCCACAACTTCAAGAGTTCCAGTTTCTCATTCCCTAATCTTGACCCCATTCTAACACTGATTCCTGATTCAACCTAAATTTTTCTGCCTAGAAAATGACTGTTTATATAATCATGCACCTGATTCCAAATGGCGATGATTGAGGTTCTTTGTACCTAGAAAACTTTACCTTAGATTGATGTCTCCTGATTTCCTTTGTATCCATGTATTATGTCCACCAGATCAAGAACACACTACCATAACTAAACTTAAATCTACTCTTACATTATACTGTATGATAATAAACAGACTTAAAATTTTGTATTTTCTCCTTTTTGTCAATGCTTTCCAGTATTGGAAGTTTTGTTCTCTGTAACCATTTTGTGAAATAGGAGCAGTTCAGTATCTTCTGACTGCTATGTAAAATTTGCCAGTTCTCAAATACAAGCCATTCTTTTCTAAGAATTATTTTGCTCTTTCTTTGAGTAACTTTTAAGTTGACTTTTAAGTTGATGAATGGAGAATTTTTTAATTTTCTAATAATTTTACTGCTCATTTTGAACTGAAACAATACTTTCAATAATGACTTACAGACTTCGGGAAAATGTATTCTGTTTAACTGCATGTCCAGTTGCATATTTATGAAAAATTAATATAAGTTCTGCACAGATCAAATACTGATGTTTTGTTGTCCTTTACTCTTCACAATTTTTTCAAGAACTATTTTGCTCTTTTTCTTAGCACTTAAAGTCCGCACAATTATGCCAAGCACCACCAGTGAATTTGAAATGGAGAATCTTTTTACAAATGCAGGCAATTTTGTGTCATATGATCATTGACAAGCTGGAAAAACTTATTGATCTTATACAATTTCTCCACTATTCCTCATAATCAAGTACCATTTGAAGATTTTTGTTTAATGGTACTGTCTTCTTAATGGCCATAAAAACCTCAATATCTTAAAAATTGCTGTAACAATTACTGGTACTCTTAAGTTTAATTATAAATGTATAATATATAAAATACCCTTACTTTTGGTCATGTGATGTCCATTAAGATGATTGTCCTCCACCAGATGTAGATGTCCACCAGAGATCGAAGGGTACAATTATACCCTGTTAACTACCCCAAGAGAAGCTGTACCAACTATGAAGGGGTTTTGTTTCAACCTCCTACAACAATGGTATGGCTTTTCTTGATCTACCTAGCTAACTGACCTATCCTAGCCATCCTACTCTGTTAACCCCATCCCAAACTGGATAACTGGCCACCAGGTCTAACCTTTTAAAATCCATCTTGCTTGAGTCCAGCATCTTGCAGTATACATGTAAATCCTTAACAACACAACCATGAATCCATTGTGATAATATGGCCAAAAATCCAGTCTAGGAAATGGTAATATCCACAACAAAAATCCAGTCCAGAAAATTGTAACCATTAAAATCCCATTCCATGAATAGTAGAGGGTTCTCCCAATAGATGCTGTATAATTTTCAATTTCACATAACTTAATTGCTAATTAAATATACTGTAATATAATAAATTGTAACAGGGTATCCATCTTTTTGTTCAGCCATTAGATCACAGCAGATTATGGTTTTTTATTGGCAAGTTAAAGTTTTCCAGTCTGACCTTCCTGAAAAATTTGACTCTTGTACACTTAACGAATCACAGCAAACTAATGCAACCTTCTCAAAACAAATTACTTTTGTGTGGCCAAAAAGGCCAGTTTGTTCAGCTATTCATGTACAACATTTTTGCAATTAACATTCTAAAAACATTTAAACTCAGCTTTTCAAATTTGGTATGTTTCTTCAGCTTGTAGAACTCAGATTTGCAAACAGCTTTCTCAACTTTGAAAATTTGGTGTGTTGGTTGGGTAATTAGATCTGCAGATCTGCTTTTAAATTTCTTAAAGATTCAACTCATCTTTGAAAATTTGGTCAGTTCCATTATTATAGCACAGGAAAATTGCTATTACTGATGGCAAAACGTGTATTTTAGCTTTGGAATGTGGTTTGTTTCTTCCAGTTATCAAAACACAACAGACCAGAAATTTACAGTCGCACAAATTTGACGACAGCATTGAAAATTTAGAGACCGTTTTTTGAAAGAAAAAAATAAAAAAGCCGGCGGGAGAACCCTCTTATACAAGCAAAGTATAATCCACATCCATCTAAAAAGTGAAGCAAATGAACATCAACCAGTCATTTAAATTGATATACTACGGAAATGCTAGATATTCTACTAATGCATTTTGGATATCCAAGAATTTTTGGCCTAGTTGAGTCAAGGCTTGACCAATAATCCGAAAACTGTAGCCAATCTCGAAAGAAAAAATGGCAGAAATCATGACTTTTCTGATAAGAATCGCTAGAGAGCTCAATAATCCGAGATGAAACTCTCGAAAGTCGAGCTTTAAGACCTGGTCGAAGCCGAAAAAATGCTATAATGCGAAATTATTAAAAGAAACTCCAAAGAATAGTGTGTATACCACAGCGACACTGGTTCTCGTTCTGAAACATTTAATTCCGCACAACATTTTACTACACTCCGACATTTTAGCTAATGGGCAAGGCCAAAAGGTTTTGCTGAACGAAATATGAGAAATAATGGACTCATATAGTAGAATAAACTTAGTTTATCCGTAGAAATATTTTCGAACTGTACAAAAATCCAAGTTGAACACATATTTCATTTTAGGTCAACTACAGCAACACGCGCATTTCGAATACGAAGCATTTCGGTCAACGAATATTTTGGAAAATCATTGCAGTGATGCAAAATGGCTATTTCATTAGAAATGACTTTTTAAGCGAGAAATGGCTTGGTTTTGTTTATACAGAACACAGTATTTGGGCGAACAATAGCAGTAAACAGCACCATTTTGGCATGTGACACGTGCGAACAAACTCGGCTTGAATTCGACATTTCTCAGGGAAATTTTAGTTAAAAATTAACACAAAGCTCCTCGAATGGCCATTAAAATATTTCAGGACGTTTTTCTTGTATTTCAAAAGGACGAGGAAGTGAAAAAGACGACTAAAAGCAGATTTGACTTTTGACGGCCTGTGACAGGTCACGTTGGCTCGGCTATGCCATGGTTCAACGACAGAAATTCACATGTAACATTACAAGGAACACGTACACAAACCTGAGTAAGCTTTGAGCAACACTTCACGACCAAATTTCTTCCATTTCTGGACGAATTTCAGGTAGGGTTCAATTACAACGAACTCTCGAAGTTACGTATCCTTAATGGTCCAACACCCCGCACTGAATGACAAACAAGACACGGTCCAAATTCTGGTCAAGTGGCGGGACTTGTTTCCTGACTCATGATTGGTTATCGTAAATGACTGGGCTTTCATGATTGGCCACATCTTAATTGTCTTTCATTGGTCAATGCTGCAGGTAGAGTGATTGGTTCTTTTAGGCTAAAAAACGATCCTTTTGTTAAAAATGGTCTGTTTGCGTTTCTTTTTGTGTTAGTTTTTCTCAAAAAATCGAAAGATATGGACGGAATGAGTTTCTTTTGGCATTTTTTTTACCTTGGGTAAAGGATTGTTGGCTGCTCAATCACTCGATAATGTCAAAGAAAATGATCATCTTCCAAAAAAATCCCGTAATTGTTGGAATTTATGGTCAACAAAACTGTCGTAAAGCTGACATGGTATAGTCTCACCGCTTAACAAACAGATTTTTTGGCCAGGATTGTAGGCTAAATGAATGGATTATGGAAACACTCGGCGACTGAATTGCTGCTTATGTCGGCTCCAACTCTATTTCAACAAGTATTACAAGGGAATTAAAAATAACACGTTGAAATTTTAACGATTCCCAAAAGGACTTGGTTCGTGTTCGCTACATTTCACGGTTAAACTAATATATCGTACAATGTATTACTTGAGATCGAATAAAGCATTAAAATAACAGTAGCTTAAAAACAAAAGTTCAAAGTAAAAACGTGCAATACCTCGGAGTTTAAGATGATACCAGACAGTGGATACTTCCTTACCAATGTTATTTCAATATTTCAACATAATATTGGCCGGGGAGATCAGCAAGAAGTACACTTTCTGTGCTGAAGGTTCCCAAAAAAGAACTTGAATTTCTCGAAAATCAAATCATGACCTATCCGTACTTCGTAGTTAAAGCAAAATACGAATAGAGCATTTATACTAACGTCGGGTTGAAGTTAAATAACTTTGAAGGTGAAACGATAAGACGTGAAACGAACAATTGGGGCGGGCGGACCTCTGCGAAGTAGAATCTCAGTTTTTGATCCGTATTTTCCAAAACCATAAAAGGCTGACTAAATTAAAACTAATAGATCCTACTTCACCCAAAACCCCGTTATTTTTCATTGCCTCTTAAAAATAAAGCCAATTCCTTTCAAATTTGAGTTTTCGAGCACTTTCTTCCTGGCTGAAGAAGTAGAATTTGAAGTACCAATCCAGTCTATGTTGGTTAATTTTCGCAAGTTCACTTCATCATTTATGTGAACGAGAATCAAAGCATGCTGCGTCTACATAATGGTAGACTTAGGTTTCAAGTATTTTTACTCTGTGAAGCATTTTCGTAGGTTTGCGTTTTTAGTCAATTTAACCCTTTTCGTCGTGGCGTGGACAGGATATTGGAACAAAATGGGCCCTTTGCAGGAATGGGGATGCTGGTGGCACAGTGGTAGTACGTGTGTCACTCACCACAGTGACCAGGATTTGATTCCTAGCTTTGACAACATACAGTTATCTGATTAAGGCTACCTTAGTCACAAGTAAGAAAAGTGTTGTCTAGTTTGACTCTGCCAAGCATCGCAGGTTTTCTCCGGGTACTCCGGTTTCCTCCTGTAGTAACACCGTATCGAGTAAATTTATTATATATTTTCAAAAGTTTTGCTGAATTAAAATACAAAATACACTATAAAAACCATAACTAACTAAATTAAAGAAAAACTGCTAAAAACTAATCCTAGAACTAAATCTATGAATTACACTTATATAAATGATCTGATTAAGAGATGTCCGCATTCCTCATATTAACACTAAAATCATCTAGAAAATCAGGATTATTGTGAAAAGGGGTTCTAGAACCACGAACGCATGTATGTACTGATCTCAGAATCTCGAAAGATATGCGTGTCCTCAACCAAGTTATGGCTCTGGCATAGGGCTCACCGTTCTTCCGGGAGAGTTTGTCAGCCAAATTGCTCAGGAACAGTTCACATTCGTTCTCCATTCCTCCGTTCGTGCCAAACACCAAGGGGGTAAACGATCCCATCTTTACGTCAATGACTCTTTGTTGGTATTTCCTCTTATTCTCCTTCTAATTTTCCATGAAGATTGCTTCTGTGGATTTCTTCTGATTACTCGCTGAATTAACATGCGTAACTCGTACGTCAAAGAATGCTGTTTTTCCTTGAGACCAGAAGCTCCCTGCTTTAATGTCCACTCTAGCCTCCGGGCTTATGACTGTCGATCTTAGATCGAAAATTTCATTGTCGATGGGTAGAAGATGGGGTTCTACCGCGACATTCTTGCAGACTTTGCTGAGCAGGGACGTGAGAAGGTTCCGGATACCATCGTGTCTTTGCGAAACAAATCCCCCTTTCTTACACGAGGGGGCATGGCTGACAGAGAATCGATCTCCACACGAGCAGTGGCTTGGCAAATCCGCTAGTTGCAGATTGTAACGCAGGCGTAATGAGTCCCTGAATTGTTGCTTGTTCAATGTCAGGCCCTGCTCTTCATTGGGTACAGCGTTGAGCCACGAGCTTGCGCCATTGTCTCTGGCCTGCATCGTTGACCTTAACAGGTCCGGTGGGAGAGATGCGTCAATGCCCTCTCTTCTGGAATTCGCTGCCGCTGTTATAAGTGACTGCTGTTGTCTCTTTAGGTCTTCTACACTTTGTTCACCAGCTGGCATGAGGTTACTCTGCGTACGTATTGCTGATGCATGCGATGCTGTTATCGACTTTGAGGCAGCATACTGCTGTGGGGCTTCAACTTTCAGATCTAATATACCCAGACCCCCTTGTGCTGATGGTAGGGTGAATAGGTCTCGCAACTCATCAGGGAGCGGTTCCTTCAAACCAAAGAGGGCTGGGAGGAAGCTATCGTTGATCACTTCATCGATTGGTTCAACATAGTCCTCAAAATTGTCAATGGTACGCATGAAATAAGCAAATTTCGATTTGTAGCCCTTTGTGAATGCAATATAGGCCGCTTGGGGTTGACTCTGCAATTTCAGTCAGCAACTCGATGTTTTCCCTCCACCCGTGGACTTTTCCACTACAATATTGGTCTTTATATTCCTGGGATCCAATAACCGCTCCTAGGTGCCTCTGACCTTCCGTTGTTTTTCTGACCTCCTCTCCAAAAACCATGTCGGCCTCATCTACTAAATCTTGTGTCTTTACTATCAGCCAACTTTTAGAGCCGTTGACTATGTAACCAAATTTCTTTCCTTCTTG
This sequence comes from Heliopora coerulea, assembly GCA_030142905.1. Taxonomy (NCBI): domain Eukaryota; kingdom Metazoa; phylum Cnidaria; class Anthozoa; order Scleralcyonacea; family Helioporidae; genus Heliopora; species Heliopora coerulea. Next base: position 481,421 of record JASJOG010000135.1, on the reverse strand, counting down.
ACTAAAAAACTTATACCATTTGTATAGCTGTTCAATTGTACCGCCTCCCGCCGAATCATCAGCCAGCCATACTTGCTTAACCTCAGGTATACGTGCTCTTAGGCTCTGGATCATGATGGATGTGTTGATCGCGTACCATGGCATGGCCAATGGGTCTCCCTGTGTTGTCCCTTCCTGCGATAATAGCTCTTCTCCTCCACAAATAAACAGTCTCGAGGGACTTCTATACGTGTTGATGATATACATAGACATTTCCGGGCAAATTATCTGAACGTTGTGAATTGCGACAACCCTGTTCATTTGAACGCATTGCTGGCGTCAATCAACAGAATTCCGTCTGTACCATCATCATCAAAGATCTGGGCCATGGCGTGTATGGCAGCTTCGGCGCCAGCACTGTGACCTGCGCATACCCGCAGAGGACCGGCTGCAAGCTTGATCTCCTCCTTCAAAAAAGCGGATATAGTCTTGCCAATTATCCGTCTCAATACCTCTCCGACCCCTATTGGTCGAATTCCCGGGTTCTTATCCAGTGGAATGAGTCTGCAGGAAGTGTAGCTTTCTAACAACGAGGGGTGGTAACTTGATTTCAGCAGATTTCTGGTCATCGCGGCTATTTCTTCTCTCAGAAGCTTTCCTTCATTGCTGAAGTTTTTCGAGCATAATATTCTCCTATAAATTTCCGCGTCCATTCCGGAGGGATCAGCAGAACCTTTGGTTTTCATTGCTGCATTGTGTATCATTTGCTCATCAATAAGGTCGAAAATGTTGGGCGGGATATAATCTAGTGGACCATGCAGGAGGCATTCGTCCTCGATGTCAGCGGCTGGAGGATGTTTTTCTTTCAGCGCTTCTAGTACTTCTGGAGAGGGGGCCAAAAGGCCCGAGGAGCTCTCTCTATCTAGGAGTTTAATGGCCGCAGACAATTTTCCCTGCATTACTAATCTTGCAAAGATCTTATTGATGTCATCAGCTGATTTGGCCTTCTTTGAAGTTACGAATCGTTCTTGTATAAATCCCACTTCTTTCATTAAGGCATTTAGGTCCCCTTGTCTCCACAGGGCTAATCTGCGATCAATAGCAGCGCTATGTTCTTTGCTTTTAGACGAGCGCGAAGGTTTCTGAAGAATCAGGGACGGAAGCACCATAAATGCTTTCAATGCAATCAAATTCAGTTCTAAGTTAGAATTGAACTGTTTTAGCCAAAAAGTCAATTCATCAATAAACGACTTTCCCGCTCTGCCCGATGGAATAGTGAAAATATTCTTTCTGAAGTGAAGACCGAACATGAAGACCAGAGTTGGTCCGTTTATACGAGGACTAAGCCTCGTCTTGCATCAAACACGATTTACACAGGGCGTCAACTAGTCCAGTACGAAGACACGCCTTGTGTTAGACGCAGCTTAACCCTTTCCTGTCCAAGAGGAATCTAACCTCCTTGATCAGTAAAATCGTCTGGCTAAAATACCGAAGTCGGGAATGGACCCGAAAGGGTTAAGCCGATTATCTCATTGAAGCGTATCGTAGCAAAACGAAGCGGAGCATGTCTCAAAGTACGCGCACGTGTGAGAAACGTAGCCGAGCATACCAACGGGAATACACAATTGGAAAGATTAGTGTGTCATTCGAGTCATGCGCAACCTCGTTGGCACGCCCCGTTACGTTGCGCAACGCTACGGCTTATATAGGAACGACCTTTACGTAAGACGTGACCTGGTCGGTTTGTACCATTACGAACTCAACTCCTGTGTAAAAAGTTACTAACATGGACTCGGGTGATAGGGCTTTCCTACCCCCCCCCCCCCCCCGAGACAACTTTATCGACTGTTTATATGGAAAAGGTACAGTAATCATGTTGGGATTTAACCCTTAATTGCAAAGATGGCGGAATCACGGGCTCAAATCCGCGACAACGTTGTTCTCTATCTTCCCGAATGTTACGGTCATTATTTCGACAATGACTAAAATAATAGTAGTCATAACCTCGCAGAGGCAAACTCACCAGGATGTACTTGCTGGACATGGCTGCCATAAAGCAAAATCCATTCGTGACAGTAAACTAATGAGTGTCATACCTCCGGTGGCCGCATCAAGTCGTTCACATGGTTAAGACTTGTCTCGACCTCAAGGGTTACCCTGTCTCGCAGAGGGTGACCCTGCTAACCGAGGCAAGTGAAGACCACTCCAAGTAAACACTTGCGAAAGAGTTCAAATAATATTGTCGGGAATGTCTCGGCCAGGGTAGCGCAAGGGGGGAAACCCTTTTACCCGAGTCTATACATACGGTTCCTAAGACATGGCTTACGTAAGGTGTGAACTTCATACTAGAACTGTTTATACAAGCGTCTTTACACCTTACGTGGGTTATATCGTTCAAACAGGCGAAACGTCACAATTTAGTGAAGGCGTCATGACGTCGGGAACCTCAAACCAGCAAGAAGTAGCGGAGACAAGGTCGTGGTAACCTCAATCGCGTTAACAGAGTCCTCAAAATGGTATTGCAAAAACACTGGCCAGCCAGCACGAAATCCCACCACAGTTTCTCGCTTTCGCAAAATTCCACTCGTGTTTTATGTAATGTTTAAAAAACGAGCAGGAGTGCTTGATCGGAAATAAATCACGAGGCGATAACCGAGTGTTTTTGATCCGATAAAGCACGTACTGCGAGGTTTTTGAACGGATTAAAAAACAAACCTCTTAATACGCCAATTCACGAAGAAAGTTTGAGAATTAACGTTTTCGAAGACGAGAAATTTGGAGAAAAGTAAGCGTGTTTTTATCACATATAAAGACATGACACGGTTATGATTTTCTTTTGTATTTTCCTCATGAATTTTTAATGAGTATTTTTTTTATACAACACAAAATAATGTTTCGGATACTTACACAGTAATGGGAATGACGACAAAACAACTTCAATTCGTTTCTGTTCAGATAGGTCTTCAAGTATTCTACACTGGCTAACACCAGATTATTTTACTCTAGCAAAAGCAAGACGATTTTAGTCGCCAAAGACAGACCTCTGGTTCTGGAAAGAAAACATTTAAGCCCAAGACAATCCCTTTCTGTGTGGATAAGTTCTGTAATGTTTTACTGTGGCTAACACCAACAGATTTTATTTTAAATTGGACAGGAAAGAGTTAAGTGTAACATGAGCGTGAAAGAATTGCGAGCAAACTCGTGGCCTGAAAATTTCGAGCCGCGACAGGACCTGAAGGATAAGATTCACTTTCAAGGAGATTAGTCAATAGTAGCAAAAATTATATTGAATACGTGGGAGTTTTGCATGCTTGTGATACTTTACTGGATGAAACTAATTGCTACACATCATTTAGAAAATACGTAATGTCCCAGGCTTGCTCTTTTGCCCACAATACTCTACGAGAAATCTGGTGAGAGCCATTGGTGAGAACTTCACTTCTTCGCTGCGAATGGAGGGCTTAGTAACTAGATTGACAATGTGCTGTAAATACAGCATATAATCAATCTCGTTCCCAGAATTTCCCAGATCAGCTGAGGAAGACTGTTCTGGGGAACGACAGTGGGATACAAAGCTCTAAGGTTTGACAAATTTTTGTTCCAGAAAGTTCCCGATCAGCTCTAACCGAACTAAAAGCCTTTCTTGTAATGGAAGCTGCTGAATTTGACGTAGTCTTAAAATGAACACTTTAAATCGACTGACTCAAATTACGCTTTGAGACTGTAAGCCATACTTAATGTAATATAGTCAAATGTTTACAGTAGCTGAGTAATCTCACGTCAGTGGAGTCAAATACTGCACAAAATCTGCTTGATTTGAGACGCTACAATTCGGGTTAACCCTTTAACGCGCACTGTTCCATGTATCGGACACCCAAAACATAAAAGAATCAGTGAGAAAACATAGGAAAAACAAAGAAAGAACAAACAATCAGGCATTAAAGGGTCAACATTTTAAACGAGATCAAATGATGAGAGAGTTTGTTTTGCTTCGGATTACAAAAAAACAAGGGGCGATAAATAAATCAGGAGGTAAAGTTTTTGAAAATGGAAAGGAAAATGTCTATAGAGTCTTTCTGGGGAAATACACGTGCATAGAGAATGTTCACAGAAGCTATATCCTAAAATACTGAAAAAACCCCCAAAAAAACAATACGAGCAGACAATTTCAAAAATTTTAAAACAAAACATAATCCGAAGATCAGTATCTTGAGAAATCCAAGATATGGATTGAAACAAGACGAGAAATGAGTTTGTGATATTTCGATTTTATTACAAAACCATCATCAAATTAACTAATTACATCAAATACGCAGTGTCTTATATAAGGTCTACAGTGACCGATTCTTAAAGAGTTTTTTTTTGGTAATTTAATTAACGTTTGTTAATTACGCGTATTTGATGTAATTAGTTAGTCTGATGATGATTTTGTAATAAAATCGAAATATCACAAACTCATTTTTCGTCTTGTTTCAATCCATATCTTGGATTTCTCAAGATGCTGATCTTCGGATTATGTTTTGTTTTACATCTAAAACACTGAATTTCTAAACTTCAGATACTGTCACGTAGGTCCCTAAATGTCTCACTTATCAGGTCACAATTTCACTCGAACTGTACAAGTAACATTAAAATGGAGTGCACACACAGGAACCTTAGTTGATCGATTCCTCGTTTGGAACTTGCTGACGTGGGATTTCGCCGCTTGGTTTTTCCGTCGAGGTTGTGGCTGGTGATTCTTTGTGCCAGGGTGTCTCTTTATACACGAACCATACATTACCACACCATAAGAAGCAGTTCAAGAAACCAAACAGCTAGGAAATAAACAAAAGCAAGGAGATAAGGTAACTTGCCACCCCTTCTTCAAAACAAATAGAAAATTGCTTGAGTGTGTCTTTGCAGCGATAGAAACATGAATGACGACGTTTCAACCGGGAAAACGCCTGATGGAAACACAATACGTAGCCTTGTAGCCAACAATTTCAGGTGGTTGGATACATTTCGTTAGAAGATTAAAGAATGCACATTTTACCATCCGATAACACCGGTGTTCACCTTGTTTATCCGATGGAATGGATAGCTGCAAGTTGCAGACTGAGACTGGACTCAAACGTTTCTATTGCCCGGTTTGCTTGATTTTTTCAAAATATCTACTGCAGCGGCCACGGTGATTCTCAACAAAACTAAGACAAGACAGAGCAAAACGTTTCCAGACCATACTCTTCGATTGGCTATGCTTGTACCTACCACTGATATTGTCAAACCAACATAACTAGCTTCCTTCAAGACTTTACAGGTTGCTCCTGATTCCTGGCATTCAGGGGCCATTTTGGTGTATTTGTCTGCATCGGTTTTATCTTTTAAACTGTGGAGTCCAACTGCCCAAGCAGTAGATCCAGCAAACCAAAACAAAGACAGGACCATGGTTGTTAAAAAGTCCTTAATAATAAAAAATAAGACAATTTATTTTAAAAAAAAAATTACTTATGACAGTTTACACAAGTGTTCTCTCTCTCTCTCTCTCTTCTCTCTCTCTTCTCTCTACCCCCCTCCCTCTCCCTCTTCATTCTCTGTCAGATGATTCCATACAATGACTAAGCCAATGACATTACAGATTCTTGAAGAATAATTCCTAATGCATACCCCTTATTAATGAACCAATAATTTTTAATATAACGTAAGAGTACATGTATGTAAATCTTTAAATCCTTGTAAATACAGTAGTATTTTACTTTTAGCTCTCTATTTATTTACATGAACTAGATTTGACTTTTTCAATTATTCAGTGCATTGTAATTGTGATACTTTTTTGCATATCTTATTTTATAATTTTAATAGGTTAGTATATCCTGTGTATTTTTTAACCTGATGATGTTTTTTGACAAGTGTGGAATTATCACCACAATACGTATCATTTAAGTTAGAACTAAGCCACTCAATACCATTGAGCATAACCCAGAATAAAATACCACTATAGCAAAAATTTTGTGATCATCTTAATGTACTAGCATAGCTACCCAGATTGAGAAATTAAGATTTTTATGTTCATGTTAACCTGCTGGTAATTCTGAAGTATAGTACATTATAGTTATGGTTTATCTATGTTTTATAGTCTCTACATGGGCATGACCAGGGTCAGGCAGGGCCCCTATAGATTTTCCCCACAAAATGTGCAGATTACATGATCCAGACCTTGTGATGAATCCAGGTCAATTGAGTGCCTGTCTAATCTCGGTACCTCAACTGACCAATCCCTTTTGATAATTTCATCACAAGAACCAACAGTCATCATAACGAGTTGATCATAAAAAGATGACACTCAAGATGCTACCACACTTGGACATTCTACAATATAAAAGCAGCATTTTCCTTCCAGTTTGAAATTAAAGCTAGCAACTGAATGCATAATTGAGTTGCAGCATAGTTCCTTTTCAAAGTTGTCAGAACAAGTAAGTTGAGGGTCTTTTGCACCCCAACCCCCCAAAGAAAATCCGGCAGATGCCCATGTTACTTTCTTAATCTTACCAAAACAGCAAATGACTTAATGGATGTGCCAGTTCCACCTGGACCATACTTCTCTGGATCCTCAAAAGACACATAGTATACTGCAGCTACAACACAATAAAGAAAAGAAACCACACCAACGAAGACAAAAAACTGGGATTCACTCTTGTAGTCAGAACCAAGCTTGTGCTGATGGTGGTCTGACTTAAAGCAACCACTTTCACCACCTTCAATGTAGTAATCTGCATCATCAAATGGATAACCAAACTTTACCAACTCATCGTGTGTTCCATTTCTACTTGTATCGTTGGGACATATACCAGAAATGCTAACTCTAAATTCACTGTTGTAGCCAGCTGTTATAGAAAAAGCCAAAATAGCAAAGAACTAAAAATAAAAAGTAAGAATTATTAGGGATGCAGCAACATACTAACACTGTACTGAAGTAGACACAGGGTTCACATTGTGAAACAATTTCTCAATTTTCCAGGCATGAGGGGGGAAAGTGGTGGCAACTACTCCCCAGTGTGAAGGATATTTTGTCTCCTTGTTGAGAAAATATTACCAGTAACAATTATTTGTAAGGAAATTTATGCACCTTTTGTTGCATTTATGTCCCAATGACATTATCATTTTCTGTAAAACTTAGCTTTCTGAAAACACTCTTCAAAGTGGAAAACTTTTGAAGATGTCATTTTCATCATACCTGAGTGGTGAATGACAATGGAAACTTTTGAAAATGCATCAATCTGTGTGGATAGAGCTTTAGGTACAGTATGTGTTTTATGTGTGTAAAAATGATTGGTGACACAAGAAAAGTTTCAAAAGTGACATACATGCCATGCATATTTACAAGTCATGCCAAATCTGACTTAATAAGCACCATTAAGTCAAATTCTAAAGATTGATAATTCAATGATAATCAGCAATGCAATTAATTGTGAATTGCAATATGTCTGTTTGAACCTTGAAGGTGAATAAGTATTAAGTTCATTCAAAATTTAACTTCAAACATGACTAGTTATGTTTGACCATATACCAGCCGTACTGGCTTCTTATCAGAACAAATTAATTGTTCTCTTTAACAAGCTTGCTGAATTACTAAAGTTTAACACCCATGCCTGGATATTAGCGTCCGGTCACGGACATTGTCCGGTACAAATTTGTCATTTATAGAGTTTTGACAGTCACAAATTTGACGATGCCTGTCACTTTGTCCGGAACGGTTTTTGGTAACATTGATTTCCAGTTTCACTACAAAACCAACTATTAATATTTGTCTTGAATCAATCGCTCTTCATTTGTATATTAAATTAGTGAATGCGCGCGAGTTGCCATGCGTGGTTTTGCGAAAAATGGCGAAGTGCGACTGTCTTGAATAGCGTTAAATTATATACAACATGTCGAAGAAAATAACTTCATTTTTTATGTCTGCTGACACAAATAGTGTTAGCAACAAAGACTCGATCACTTTTGATGAATCAGCTTTACTACAACAACAAGAGCCAAAGAAGTCAAGCCGAATGTTAAAATCGAGCACTGTTACAAAAGTATAAAAATCATAAAGTAACTTAATCCATTGAGGGCAAAGATGCTCTTTAGAACTAACTATCATTAATGTTAATACATTAATTGTATTAACAATTACATTTTTTGTTGACCTTCTCATTAATTTGTTAATCATTTCTGGACTGTCTGACTCATGCAAGCATTGAAAATGGATGTTAAATCAAATATAATGACAACAGTGATGTTGCTAAGAACTGATGAAGACAATATTAAAGCATCATCTACATTATAAAAGGATTCACTTCAGCTTTAATTATGTAAAATGATGGGACTTGTCAAAATGTTGAACAAATTTTGTCAAGAAAATGAAGACAACAATCCTATGATATTGCATGATGCCAATGTCAAAGTTGCTCAATGCAATAACAAAAAATGAACAGTAGTACATGTCAGACAGGTTCTGTTTGTCCCTCACTGTAAATTTCTGGTGATACAAATTGAAGAGAATGAACTGAAGATCCTTGTACATTGACTGTGAAAGGAGATACAACCTAAATCTATTATTACCTTAGTGATAACAGGATTGGCATTTCTGATCTACCTAAAATAATACGGCCATTCTGCTTTTGTAAAAAGCTTATCAGAAATACTCACTGTATTTACTGATATAATAGGTTAGATGTGTGTCAATAAAACTTCTAGTAGTTTATGTTTTTAGAAATGTGAGAGCTTGGATATATCATGAGATACATGAATGATTGTCAAGCTCTATACTCAGAAAATGATTTCTGAGCCCCAGATGGAGATTGAACCCACAACCTTCTGATGACTGCCTAATGGTTAGAGCATCTCACTGGTCATCAAAAGGTTGCAGGTTCAATCTCCATCTGGGGCTCAGAAGTCATTTTCTGAGTATAGAGCTTGATGATCATTCATCAATCTCAAAACTTCTAGATTGGTGTATTCCAGTGATGGAGAATAGTGCTTTTAACACATGTACTATGTGAAAGGATGGAATGCCCTCTGGACTGTCCTTGAGCACATTCTTGTTCTAAAACTTTAAAATTTTGATAAGCTACGCTGCAACACAGATGGTAAAGTTTTCCTTTTTATTTCAGGTCAAGTCAACTTAAAATTGATAAATTTACAAACCAATGGGAAATCTGTCATGCCAATCTGAATAACTATACTGTAAAAGACATAGAAAACAGACAATAGTAAACCTGGAATGAGCAACAGAGTACTGGTAGTTGCCAATTTGCTTAAAAAGGCCTTGGTTGATTTGCAAGTAATATTGTAGTGACAGAGGATGAACCTTTTTAAAGTGGCACTGGTACTGAATGGGATAAACATGTTCTGAAAAATGTTTTCAAACATGTTAAAATCTTATAATTTCATTTTATACATAGCATATACAACAAGAAGGGTTTGGTGCTAAATTGCACAGGATAATTTGGCTATCACATCATATTAGTTATACCAGGATACCTCTCAATATCTAAATTAGAAAAGAATTATACTACCATGCAGAATCTAGTGTTGAAGCATTTTACTGTAATTTGACTGGCTAAAATCAGTTTCTCAGTGCAATGATATTTTGTTACTATAAATCCTTATTCTATGCACAAATTTTGTAAACATCACTATTTTCTAAATATCCCCCTCTAATGCGATCATGGCAAAATAAAAATATCAGTTTATCAGGAAACAATATGGGTATATTGTACAATAAAGAACAATGAGGAAATACTTCAACACTTCCTTGAACCATTAGATAGGTCTCTTTCTGCTATGTCTGAATTGACTTCGTGTATCCAAGCCACTCCCTTAATTCATGTATGTATGTATGTAGGTAATTTAAACTTTACGGTGATATTACGACCATGATATAACTAACACGGGGGTAAAAATGGACTGTCACCGCACCTTCAAATAAATACACTACCAAGTCCCAAGAAATCTGTTGACGTATTTATAACCTTCGCGTGATTATACGGGCTCGTAAATGAAATTTATTACCCATCGAAACAACTAAAGGTTTAGAAATATTAATGCACAAAATTAATTTCAAACAACGACCACAGAAATTCGAATTCCGAGAACACTTGCGGCACAGTACAAGTTGTGAGCGTTTGTCGAATATTTAGATGGTTTGACAAGTTTTAATTCAAAGGGATTAATGCAAACAGCCATAGTGAAAGAAAAACCCAAACTTGTTTAGACAGAATCTAGACAGGAAAGTGGTTGTCAAAGGCGTGTCGCAGCTCAAGAGTAATTGGTGAAGTACAGAGTCTAAAAATGGCGGTCAAAGAGCAGTGTATCGGCCGTAACAATAACAATAACAATAACAATAACATTAAAAACTTCTGAATGATAAGGAAGGATACTTACAAATTGCAAGATCTTGATAAGGCCACGAGGTTCCTTGAAACGGCCAAAGTTTTTCCGCAGAGTCATTTTTCATCCGAGGAAGACTTCAAGAGTAACAATTTAGAGCAAACATTGAAAAGGTCAACGACGTCAGTATAACAAGTGACGTCACAGCGGGAAGTATCCAACGAGTTCTCCCTCCCCCTCTAAAAATGAACAGACGGACAATATTTGATCAACCCCACAAGAACTTTAAAACAGATGCGACCAAGCCTGATCATATTTTATTGGAAGGTTATGCACCATCACCGGGATATCAATCTGATGATGAAGGGAGGAAGTGCAGGAGCCTGTCAAACGTAATTGCTTTGTGGACTGACTTCCCACCACAGTATTTGCAAAACCAGATCATGCAGCAGTTTAGATCGTGTTCAGGATGGGGACGCACACAGAATTTTTCAAAGAGAGTTCGTTATTGCCTCTCAAACTATTTTTGATTAGCTTACTGCGGAGAAACAGCAAGGAAACCTCATAAGTTATTTTTGTTCCAAAGAGTGTGCGACATCGCGCCCCTCGACCCCCTCGGTGTGACCCCGGGTTCAGAAGCACATTTATTTCTTAACTTTCAAAGTTTACGAAAGTTGCTGTATTTTACCTCATAGAACTATGAACAATAATACGACGTGCCAACTGATTACGACCAACGTAGACCCCTATCCACATGTATTCAGTGTTATACAAAGACGCGTGCTTCAGGGGCGTGGTTAACCTATTTTGACTGGCGGCTGTCCAATCTAATTGACCCGAATATTGTACCCTTTCAAAAATTGTCCGAATTTAATTTGACATACAGTCATGCCATGCATGGTGTACCCTTCCTTTCTCAGCCCTAATACGTAAATTAAATGTAAACCAGTAATCAAAAGGGATTTTGGCCTGACTTACCAAAGTAAATTTTCCCCGAAATTTAATACTTCAATTATCTACAGTCAAACCTCCCGTAAGCGAACACCTTCGGGACTTTATAATGGTGTCCGCCCACGGAAGGCGTCAGCTTATGAGAGGTTCATTGATATTCACTTGATAGTTAATTATTGAAATATGATTCCTTCAATGAGAAGTGCACGCTCGTTTTAAATAGGCCAACGGTCCTCCGAAAATTACAAAATATCCCGCAAACTATATCGAAGTTGTGTCCAAGGGAACTCTATTACATGTATCAGTTTGTGTTGAATGAACGAATAGTAGTTTGAGAATTAGGACTCTAGGAACACATTGTGATCATTTCTTCACTCGCAAATCTGTCGAAATGTCATTAACGTGTAGTACAGCTTGAGAAAGTTCTTCATTGCTGGTTCTCACGTTCAAATAGGTCATCATCGTGTTATCAGTTGTAGTATTTAAATTTTGTGACCAGAATACAATGTTTTTGGTGACACATACAACGACTTCATAATCTTATCACTGCATTATCTAATGTTGTTGCTTTAGGGAACAGCTGTTTGTGCTTGTTTGGGCAACAGTTGTTTATGCTTGTTGCACCCAAGTTATTTTAACTCCACTCTCGCCGCATCCAATAAGAACTATTTTAACGGCAGTGAAGTGCTAACTGTCCGCTCACAAGAGGTTATAATGCTATTTGGGATAGAGGTCGTTAAAATTGTGATATAATGGAGATTTGGCCGGGACCCGAGCATGGTGTCCGCTTACGGGAGGTGTCCGCTTACGGGAGGTGTCCGCTTACGGGAGGTGTCCGCTTACAAGGGAGGTGTCCGCTTACGGGAGGTGTCCGCTTACGGGAGGTGTCCGCTTACGGGAGGTGTCCGCTTACGGGAGGTGTCCGCTTACGGGAGGTGTCCGCAAGGAGTGGTTCGACTGTATTGTCGTTCCAATTTTCGGCTTTTTTACAAGCTTTGGGGCGCCCCCCTCCAAACTACGTTCCTGTGTTCTATTTTTATGCGTTTTGGCCTTTCGTCCACGCGTAAACAATGAGTAGCTGGTCTCGTTTTCGCCGAAAACAGAAACTTTCGATAACGTCTTTGAAAGTGAACGATTTTTGAATAGGGACATTTTCTGTAAACGATTCGTCGCCGGTTGGAAGGACGAAACTGAGTTTTCTCTAGCATGGAATTCATTCGATTTTGATTGAAGTTGGATTGTCAGGGTTGCCGAATGAGCAGAAGAATAGGAAACAAACGCTCTAGTCGATGAAGATATTTCAATATGTTTCCAGTTAAAATGCAAACACACACTCGTGGGCGTAGTTTGAGGAGAAAATCGCAGACGAGCGCCTATACCAGCTTGCTCAACCCGACAGACGCCCATGCCAGAGGAGTGATTTATCGCTTAACTCCTCTCAGTCCGGATTGGTCTTGTACTATTTTACTCAGGGCTACAAACGAATGAATTTACGTATCAGAGGCCCCCAGACACGAAAAAGTTAAACAATAAAGTCCGACTTTTAAAATACATTTTCTCCGAAATCCTGGCTACGTTTGGCAAAGTTTGACAACTTTCGACATCTGCGCTTCTCTTATCTTCACGCAGTATCTGGGTAATGCATGCGTTGACAACACGCCACTGATAAGCTTTTCATCTTCAGCATGGCAAGGCCTTCGAAGTTGGTTTCAATTTGAAAATGTATGATAACACAATTATTGAATTCGACTTCTCAGATGTCAAGAGTTATCAAGGTCTCCACCAGAATTATCAGCCACAGTCTTTGGCGTCAGCTCAGCTGATAACGCAGTTTTCGACCTTGATAATTCTTGATAAAAAAAAAAGAAAAAAAAAAAAGGCTAAAAAGCCTCGTCGTTTCAGTCGTTGTTAGATATCATCGTTGGCAAGGTTTCGTTTGAGTGTTTAAATTGGCAGAACATAGAGAAATTCCAAAATTCCATCATGAAGTACACGAATACCATAATGTGGTTGACAAGTTTATTCATGAGGGGAAGTTCCCTCCTAGATCAGCTCACCCATGAGAGATATCAGAGGCGTAACCACGGCTGAAGTTGAGGGGGTTGCGACCCCTGCCCATTTGGTGGGAAACCACAACCACGTGGGAAACCAGGGGTGCTAGTAGCACAGTGGTAGAGCATCTGTCTCTCACCACTGTAACTAGGGTTCAATTGTGGCTTCGTGCTGTTATCTGATTAAAGTTACCTTGGTCACAAGTGAGAAAACTATTCTCCAGTTTGACTCTACCAAGCATCGCAGGTTTTCTCCTGGTACTCTGGTTTCGTCCTGTGGTAACACTGGACCCATGAGGGGTGGCCCTTACTGGACCTCTAGGAAGAACAGCTCATGTAGCTGATAGGGTTATCCGGTAGAAATGAAGGTACTTTATCCTTTTCTATCTTATGTGTGCTGTGTTAGTGTCAACTTTTCCCCCCCTTTATACCTAAAGCCACGTAGATCTACTGCACTTGAAATTATCAAAATCGCCCGAACATTGCCTTCATAAAAACCTTGACCAGCCGACAACTTCAAAAAATATAAGAGAAAGCAAATTCTGAAAACGAAGGCCATCTTTCAACTTAAGATTTAAATTAACAAGAGATGAAAACTGTGAAATGGTGATATTTCGATTTTATTGCAAAATCATCTTCAGACCAAGTGAAGATGATTTTGCAATAAAATCGAAATATCACCATTTCACAGTTTTCATCTTTTGTTAACTTAAATCTTAAGTTGAAAGATGGCCTTCGTTTTCGGAATTTGCTTCCTCTTATATTGCCTTCACACTATCGCACCTCTGAGATATTCTTTGCTAAATGTCCTAAGAGAACAAAAAATTCAAAGGTGATCATGTTATACAGGCTCCTTGTCGAATTGTATGTCAAATTCAAAAGATTTTTTGCCCCCAAACGAGGTTGGAGGTGGTAAATTGATATCCAAACAAAAGAATCTCAAACAAGACACCATTTGCTGATTATAATGAGGGACACATAACTGTGTTCTTCCTATGGCTGATTTTAAATGTTAAAAAATATTCCTTTTAATAGCAAGTAGATATCTTACATCCAGCTACAAATATTATTACCAAAACGAGACATAAGCCCAAGTGTATTATAATTTGCAATTTACATTCACCAATGTAATGTTACGAAAATCAACTGCAATGTTACGAAATGTAATGTTACGTAATGCAATGTTACGAAAATCTGTGCCGGCGGACAAATCAAGAAATTGAAGTTACCAACAAGGATAACCTTCCTTTGTGCTTTTTCTCTGAAATGACATGATGTACCAGGTTCACAGCAAGTCGAATCTGACTTTTTTAATCACAATGTACAATTTTTGTGTCTTTAGATCAGACTCTTCCAGGGCTAAATAGCAAACACAAAACAGTTCATCATTTGGTTTTCTTTCTGGTTTACTGAAAATTACTCCTTCAATGAGGAGTAAGAAAACTGAGGTATGAAAAACATTTTATATTTGAATTGAACTACAGAAATTTTTTCAGGCCACCAGCTTTCTGTCCAAGTACCAAATTTTGAGAAAGGCAGCCTAGACTATTATGCAATACATGACTTTCTGGGCATTGTACTAAACATTCTATTTTATAGTTTATGCACAATACACCTAATGTGACTTGTCAGCAGTAGATCAAGTTTCAATAAGTAAACAGTATCAAAATTTAGTCAGAAACAACAGGTGCTGTCAGCACTAATATACAACTTGACTCAAGATCTCACTGGACTGAATCATCTATAAAAAAAAAAATATGTAGAATTACCAGATTTTTTGTGGTACACAACTCGTGATATTATGCATGTAAAATTCTTTTAATTCTGTTTGCCTGAAAGCAGTTTAATTGTGAGGTAACAAAGTACATAAAATAGGCAACTGAGTTCTGAAAAAAAAAGTAATTTTGTGTGAATTTCTTGGGTATAAAATTTCATAACTGGCTAAAAAAAATTTCATAAACAAGAAAGGACTCTCATACTGACCTTGAGGAATTCCTCGCCGAGGATTGTGCCAGGGAGTTTCTTTGAACAAAAACCAAAGATTTCCCAACCACACAAACAAGTTTAGAAAGCCAAGAATCTGAAAGAACAGGAAAAACAAATTAATTACAAGTAAGCAAATTATCATGTTGCTCTTAAAAACAAAGTAGAGAAAACTGATGGGGGACTTGTTTCAGAGGAAAATGGACACATAATTAAATCTATTAAATTAAATTTCTGATGGAGAAAAAAGGAAATAAAAGAGCACTCTTACAACAGATACTTTTAATGTTGCATAGTTTGCATCTTTCTCAGTTTTTAAATTGTGTTCACCATGGGTAATATTACAGAGACTGTATATTTTGTGGCTGGAGACTGGATCTGTTTCGCCCTTCAAATCAGACAGCCCTGTTGCCCAAGCAACTGAAGCAATGAACCAGAAGATGACCAATATAACGCTGATGACAAAATCCTTGAATAATATTAAAAAAAAATTAAATGTTAACTCTTTGGTGGTAGCCTCAGGCAGTCACATAGCCAGGAATTTGAAAGGGGGGGCAGGGAGATTTTAGACAAATGTACTGACAAGATGTTAGCAATGTACTGACAAGCATTAAGAAAAAATCAAAGTTAACTAAACTGAGGGCATGAGAAACTTGAAATTCAATAAAGGAATAAACGATTTCTATTGTGCTAGCTCTGGCTGGTATAATGATATTAAATTTTGAAAATGGTTCACAAAAGTGTGCACATCACAAGCTATGATATATACTAACATATCTTCTTTTTCAACTATCATCACTACCACAACCACTTTGTCCAGGGGGTTGACTGGATCTATCATTTTCATCAGTTAAAAAACCCCAAAACAAAACAGAATTCCTTATGAACATTTTGTATTGAACATCTTTCCTGTACTATACTTTTGCCAGTGCTAATTTAACAATTTTTTTGATTTGATAATTCAAACACAAATGGAATCCATGACAGACAGGTTTAATGTACCAACAAATGCACTGGAAGTACTGACAGACCTTGTCAAGATGAAAAGTGGGGGCAGCTGTCCCCCCCTTAGGCATACTAGTGGCCTCAGGGATCCATGTTA
This sequence comes from Heliopora coerulea, assembly GCA_030142905.1. Lineage (NCBI taxonomy): Eukaryota > Metazoa > Cnidaria > Anthozoa > Scleralcyonacea > Helioporidae > Heliopora > Heliopora coerulea. The sequence continues at coordinate 465,005 of JASJOG010000135.1, read as the reverse complement.
GGAATTCTACTCCAGCTGTTGCCAGGTGATTTTAAATTTCAGTGGAAGGTATCTTGTTTCTACCAAAGGAGTTAATGGCACAATGATGTAAAACCAAAGTGCCAGCTTTCTGTGTCTGAGACTTGCAATTTGGCACAGACATGATATTGAGGAGTGTTTACAAAACTTTGCTCATGTCATACATCATTGAAGTTATTGCTTGGATTTTCTGGACCAAGGGGATCACTAATTGGGAACATCATGTCACTTGTTATTGGGGCTGGGCCAAATCTAATCTGGGCAACACAGACTGGGTCAAAACTGCTTTCAGTCTGGCAGAAACACTGACAGATACTTTTGAAAATATTTCCAACTGGACTTTGGCCAATTGACTGCCACCAGGATAATATCTTTAAAAGGTCTTTTGAATACACACACAAAGTTCAGTTTTATGATTTACAGAAGAAAAACAATAACACAAGAGTAATGCCTGGTACTGATATATAGTTAAAAGAAGATATTTTGTGAACGAAAAATCATCAACCCATTTAAGGGATAAGAGATAAGGATGAACTTCAAAATCTTATGGTGGCCAATTGCCAGACCATTTTGTTCAGCATAGTGGTGTACCTACCCCTTGACTGGTTAATGTTGAAAGATAGATGGATACCCATAATTATAGTCACAAAGGCAGACAGACAAACAGACATAAAGATAAGCAAGGCAGGCAGACATGGAAGGATACAGGCTCACAGGTAAGCAATAAGCCAGCCAGACAGGTAGGCATACAGACAGGCAAGCAGGAATGCATATTGGCAGGCAAGCAACCCCCCCTATAATGTGAACTACAGGCACAAAATGTGTATCATGTAGTCAATAATAAGTCTTACTATGACAACAAATGAGAACTTTCCAACATCAGTTGAGTACATGCTCTGTTCTTGATCTTCAAACAGGACATAATATGCAGATGCAACCAAACAGTACAAGAATGCTGCTACTCCAGTGAATACAAAAAATTGTGACTGACTCTTGAACTTTCCAGCAAGACTGTCATGTTCTATATGGTTTTTTTGGCAGCAGGCTGTGAGCTTGCCAGACAAATAGTAAACCTCTTCATCAAATGGGTACTCAAACTTTGCCAGGATTTCCAAGTTATCTTTTTCCAATAGATGTGAGGTATTGCAAGTCTTGTTCTGACTTAGAGTCCACTCAACTCTGAACTCACTGTAATAACCAGCTGTCGTTGCAAAGGCAAATATGGCTATACCCTGTCAGAGAAAGTTGAAAAAAATAATTGCTGAGCTCTAAAAGGGCTGAATTTGCAGAGTTCACCCAAAGGCAATTTTTTAAGGAGAGAATTGAGGGTTTTAAATTTTTTTTTCTCAAGCCATAATCTTCACCTCATATTTTTGACCCATTGGGCAAAAGACTTTTTTACTCATACTTAACCTGTTTGGCAAAGGATTTTTGTCATCTAGCCAAGGTGAAAAACATTAGCTGGTATACTTCATCCCCTAAATTTTAAAATTTTGCTTCAGTTGGCATCAGTTACTCATTCCTTTACAAGTTAATGATCTTATGTGGCATGCAAGGATAAAATTGTTGGCTTGAATTCTTTGTTTGAACTTTGTTTATTTTAATGTTCCTGCATTAGTGTTCCTTTAGGTCCTTTTCCTGTTCCTCATCTTTTCCGATACACTGATCAACATTAAAACTAGTAAGTAAAATTAATTTACACCTTATTACTTAGTTCCTCATTGACTTCTTAACCCTGTTGGTCATTCTTGTATCACATGATTTTAACTTAAAAAAAAATACCACCAAGCTTTTACACTATTTCATGTTCTTATATCATTTTAAATTACAACTGACAAAGCCCTTATATCTGTATCAGCTGAATAAAAAGAGACAAAATTATTACTCAAAATACCAAAGTGAGGTCCAACATTTACAACTGCAGTTTCAAATTTTCTGCCAAAAGCCCCTGCATGCACAGTCCCCCCTTCCTCATTCAAGCCAAATATTAAAATTCATCCTGTTCAATTGGGCTTATAATTTCCAACCAAGGTTGATAGAGTTAAAAATGAAAGTGAGGCTAGGTGTGTAATTACTTGATGCATGAGCATACCCCATCCAAAAACTTTTTAATATTAGATGTGATACTCAGAATAATTTAACTGAAATGAGCTAGGTTTGAAAAGGTAGGATCAGAACTGTGTTAGGAATGAACATTGAGTCAGTATTACAGTAAAAATCCAGTTGTTAGGGTTTATAATGAAGAGTTCTATATTCGATGGGAGTATTCCGAAATTATTCCAAACCCACAGATTCGTATGAATGTTTATATGTCGAACTAAGTACTACAATATTAAACACGAGATATATAAAATCACAGGAGTATCGAATTTCGAAACTTAAGTTTTAACACTTGACATTCAGATTTATATTTTGAAATCTCATTATTTAAACCGATGCATTTATAAAACGTCCATTAAACAACGAAGTCTTTGTACAGTACGCATGTAATACCATCGGTAAATACTTACTATTTCCAAAATCTTTATAAAGCCTCTTGGTTCTTTGAATATTGCCAAATTTGGCTCACTTCTCATGATTTTGCAGTGGTTTGACCGAAAAAAGATTTTAATCAACGAAAGCAACTTGATTGAGGATAAGTGCAGTGGGTACCAGTCCTCAATTGGTGAACATGAAGTTCTCCACTTCTGATAACTTTCTGCATAATTAGTGTATCTTAACTTTGACTTTTAAATTGCAATTAGGCTTCTTTTACTTGAATTGTTTTTTGTTAAACTCACGTTCGTTTTTTGTTCATACATTGTTACAACACATGCCATTATGTACATGAGCAAGGGTACTAATCTCAACACAAGAACTTGTCCAGATGTTTGTCTGTACATAATAGCAGTCAATACTGTGAATTTGTCCTTCTTGACTTATGACACTTTAATTGTACAACTACAGGATACATGTAAATTATTTTCCTCATCAGGGCTTAACAGTATTCAACATGCAATTTGCAAGTCATTTTGGTAAAAATAAATAATACCAGCACATCACTTCTTAATTACATAAATCTGCAGCAAATTAGATGTCTTAATCTCCCTTCCTCCAACTCTCTACTTTAGAAATTGCTTATCATTTTCTCAAACTCACACCAACTCTGCTTATTTTAGGCTGTAAACTTCAACTTATATTCATGTTTTGGCTAAAATCCCACATCTTTTTCATTCTTTAATCACTGCACTTGCAATTGATAACAATCTAACATAGCAGTGAAAAGGCTTCAAAACAGTAAGTATATGTTACACGGGCTGTCTTTTACTTTCTCCATATGTAAGCAAATTGTTATTGTAGTCAAGTGATATCACAACCACCATATTTAATGGACTCCCCTTTAAATGTTTGCAATATAGTTAAGGCCTGATTTACACGAGTGAAGCTAGTGCAAGTTCAAGACAAAGAATATCCATTATTCCTGGTCAATTCATGAAATTTTCTCATGTTACCCTGATGATTTTGAAATAGAATCAAAGCATTGCACACCCTCACAGATATGGAGTGTTAGGTTATTGTAAGAACCTCTCATCCACTTACATTGGATTAAACAAGCAGACTGTTCCCCAGGTTAACTCAGTAGCTCAATTGGTAGAGCAGTAGTACAGTTACCCAAAGATGCAAATTCAAATCCTGCACTCATCAACTTTTCTAGTGGACTTCAGTTGAGTAGGTTAATTCATGAAATATTCTTTTCATGTATTCCTGGAGGACAACCCATGTTCAAGTTCAAGCACATCAAATAAATGCAAGCACAAGAGTTTGGCAAGTGACAACAAAGGATCTTTTGTCCTCTGCTTGTGCTTACATTTAACCTCATTTCACATATAAATTTTGCTTGTGTTTGTGTTAGCATCTTGTGCATGAACCAGGCTTAATAAATACAAATCTCAAACTTAGCAAAAATTTAGAGCCAAACACAATGGATATCAATTCTGTGACAGTGTTTGGAAATCTGGTAAAAATTAGAATAGTTTACAATTTTTGCAGCTTTCAACATTATTTTCTCCTTAAAAACGTATTAATTTCAGATCCAATAACATACAATGGAAAGGAGTGTTTTGTCAGATATGCAAATACTAAGAATTTGGTTGAAGAACTGGGGCTACTGCCTTATTTTGCCATAAACTTCTTTGTGTTCTGATACCTAACAAAACACTCCCTCTCATGTATGACATATTACTTACACAACTGAAATGGCACAAAAGAAAGACACACTCCTTTTCATTTTACTTCATTTAATTTTATTTCATTTCTACTTTGTGATTTCAGTAGAAAGTGTTTGGTCTCTTGGCAACAAACTTTGACTTGAATTGAGATTTCATCACACGATGTGGAAGAGGGAAACGAATCTTTGGGTTCTAAAACAATTAAAGTTGCACCATGTTTAAAACTATGAATCACAAGAACCTGTTCTAATATGACAAATTTTTATCAATCATTATTATGTTAAGCACAAACACCACAGGTACATGACTGCCCAGTTGACCAATAACAGAAAAATTGAAACTTTACCAGATATTTGCAACATATACATAACCCAGGCCCATATTTTTTATGCCAAGGTTGCAGACATGTTGCCCTTACTTTAGCAAGTACTCAAAGTAGGCTAATATCACTGATACAAGACATGCAGCTCTGCCCTATACTTGCACCTAACCTACAACTGTAACTATTTCATCTTTGAATCAAACCAAAAATTTACAGAAACTTACAAACAGCTGTTTCATATGAGGTCTTCTACACTTTGATGAAGAAATAACTTCTACTTTTAGTATCTGTATAACAGTTGATCGAGCACGATGACGGGCTGCCATATCTCGATCTGTAAAAAGATATACCACTGAGTAAAAATAATATCAATAGAGCTATAATTATGGTGTGAATATATATAAAAAGAAGTACACTGTGTTATAATAAAAATATAAAGCAACAAGACATTTAGGATTAGGTTTGGCAAGAAACAGCAACTTTTTTCAGAAAAAAAAATTGCTGGAGCATACTTTTCACTTCAAGCAGATACTATAATTGTACTTTCTGTCTCTTGCCTTACATGCTTCATGTCACAAACTATCAATTTTTACAGTAAAACCTACATTTATTGTTACTTACAGCAGGAAGTTACAGCTTCGGAGACAGTCATAGCACGATATTCCCGGTACATGTTATGAGTTCCACTTCTGGAGTCATACCGCAACCAAATCCCAAAGTTTTTTATTTTCGTTGGTGATTTATCATAGCACTATGTGTTTGAGAAAAGATATCACTTTAATTTATTTGCAAACATGTAAGACATGATCTGGCAGAATATAACATTATTATAGCTGACATCACAAGCAAGCCAGCCCCTAACTACTTTCCTTCTCTTGTTAATGTTACTTCAGGTTGGTGTCCACCAATTATTTCATATTAACCATTGAAGTAACATTGAATAAATAATATTGATCAACCCAATAATTCTCAGAATGCAACAACAACTAGGATTATTGATTTGCAATGGAAATAAAACAATCAAAGAATTACACAGTGATTATTACCTCACTTATAGAGACAACTTCTCCATTACTTTTCTTAATTTTTTTTAATTTGGCCATGAAGTACCAGAATCTGGACTTTGCTGAGACTTCATCTGGGGCAAAGATTCGCATACGAAACAAGGGAGGGTTATGGATCTTTGCAGTTGGGAGATGACGTCCAATGACTTTGTATTCTTTCAACTGCAATTAACAGAGGATATCAATACATTTCCATGAATGAAAACCAAAGTACCCTACTCAGAAATTATCACAAAGAACAGTACATTTAGACACTGCCAAAAGTTGTTTAGTTTTTATGGTTTTTTATTAAGATAATGGTGGTCAAAAGAAAGCAGTTCATACGCCTCATTCCTGCATTAACTCATGGATTGTTCCCATGGCTTCACTTCGCCATTTTTAAAGGATGGAACGATTAACATTTGTTCTAAGCAACCATAACCTAACACATTATTACAGCGGTAATTTGGTCAGAGTTGCCTGGAAAACACTAGACATAACACGTAAGGTCAAAACTCGACAACAAAACTCACATACGAAACACAATTTGCCGTTTTTTTGGCTGCATTCGGTACATCTTAACACGGCTTCATCACTGTACGTCCGACATTCTACTCTAGGAAAGGGACTACAAATATTACTAGACAGCTATAGAACGCTCTAAATCGGCTTTTTCCCTGACATCAAAATTCCTTATCTATGTTCAATATTTTTCAGGGGCGAAATAACTTCTGAAAACTTCAGAAAAACCGTTTTCTTCGCACCTGTCCACTAGCCTTCATTGTTCACACGAGGGTAAGAGACGAAGAGATCGGACCAAGCCCGCAAAGACCCCTTGTCAATAATTACCCAGAATTCATCTCACGCTTATGACGCTTATCAGTTTCAGATTTACCAGCACTTAACCCTCAAAGTTAAACTGAATGTAAACATTTTAACAGATTAAATAGACAAAATAACAACGCTTTTGAATAATTAAATATAAACTTAAATAATCCTTCCCTGTATTATGATTAGGAATGTTGTGTGAAAGTGCCTTAAAAGGGCTTAATACTGATTGAAATTGATCACCATTTGGGCTAATCAATGACTGGGCCTTTATTAAGATCATAACTTAATTCCAGTCATAATTAAGTTAGTTCAATAAGTATTTGCTTAAAAGACTTTAGTGTTAAAAAGAGTTAAAGTCATGATTTAATTGCTTTACAAGGAATTTTACAATTATTCTTTCCTAGTTGTCAATACTTTAACTGTCTGATATTTGAGTTTCTAGATGGCTGACAATGTCCATTGATTCAATGGATTTTTATATGGTGTAATGGAGCCACATTTGGTATTGCTGAAATGAGAAAAATTGGAGAAATGCATTCCCTTCATCTTATAAAATTTTCCTTGCATTTGCCCACACTCTTCAAATCAAGAGAATGCAATAAGTTGTCCTAGGAAGTTGAAATATAGCTGAAGTATAAGCTAAACTTCCATTTTACAGATGTGAATACAGCTGGAATGACTCAAAATGACAGGAGCATTTCAGACCTGTCAACCCCTGACCAAGGTAAATCTGGAGTTTCTACTTAACATATCTGGAGATTCTAAGAAAAGTAGTGACATATTGTTATTTTGCCACAAAAACATGTAAAAATGTACCATGTTAGCATCAGCTCCCCATCCATGAATTTGCAAAATTTACAGGGAAACAAAGCAAGGCATCAGGATGTTGTTAATAATTAAATATGACAAAAATGAGTAACAAGTGACAGCATTTTGGATGAAAGATCAGTGGAATATTCAGTATCTTTAAGAAGAAAAAATTGTGAGATACAGAGTTGCTATCATGAGATTGTGAGAAATGGCAAAAAATTGACTTATGGCAAAACTGGGAGAGTTGGCAGGTCTGGCATTTACATAACATTCAGGTGTGGAGACAGATACAGATACAACTCCTGGACATTATGTTAAGAATAAGATCATGTGGCAATCTAGCTGCAGCCATAGCCTGGTTCATATGCAATTGCATATGAATTTTCAATAAAACCTCAAACAAATTGTACCAGAAACCTCATATGAAGGTCCCTTTATTCACATATTAAATAGAAATGTTTCTGAACTCAGTGTTTCCAACCAGCAGCATGACCATCATCCATTTGGGGCTCTAAGAAACCCCTGAAAAGCTTTCCATCAGATGACCACCTAGCTCCATAACCCAACTGACTGCGGACCTCAAGAACTTTAACATCATGTGGTAACATGTGGATGTTGATCCATGCAGCATCATCAAGAATCTTTTTTAGAATCCTATCAGCATGTTCATTTTTATCACTCTCACTTCCAGTTGAAGCACCCCACCAGCTGCTGGTTGAGTCACGATGACAATGTTTTGACAAGGCCCTGGCACCACATGACAGATTGGTGTTTGGTTTATGCTTTTCTCTGAATGATTTCCACAGCAAGGATTCTGGTGGAGGAAAGACATCTACACTTCCAACTGTCTGTCGCATTCCAAGCAAGTCTAAAATCCCCCTTAACTGTAAAGTTTCCAAAATTTCCTGCATCACTCTTTGCTTTTCCAGGGTTGTAAACACGTGCCATGACTCAGAGAGTAGTTCGAGTTTCAAATCTACCAAATGGCACACTTCCTCTTTCTTATTTATATTTTGCACTTCCTGAAGTAAATTGAGGCTAGCTTTAGCATCGCTAAGTGCAGACTTTCCACGCCTCATCCACACAGCAAAAATCCTTGAAAGTTGGCAGTAAAGTGGATATTGTGGGTAGCCAATGAAAGGGGTGTTAGTATATGAATGAGATAAATAAGGTTTTATAAATTTCAAGCAGTTAAGCTGATTTTGTTCGCAAAGGCCATCCTCCTTTCTCAAAAGAGCTTCAATAGTTTCCTTCAAAAGAATACCACCTGAATATTCTTTTAAAACACTGAAAACCAACTCTGAACATCCAGTTAATTCTGTTTGCATTTTGCAAACCACAACAGAGTCGAATGGAAACGATGATAGTACAGCATAATACAATCCGTCAAAATCACACAGAAGCCAGTTCACATTAAGTCAGTGTAACTAAGGAAAACTAAGTAAACTAACAGGAAACTAAGTAAATATTAAGTTTACACTAGCTAATAAATTAATTAAAGTCTACATAGGATGATAAATCAAAAGAACGAATCCAGAAGTTCAACATGGACCTGGTCTATAAAAGATTTCAGTTTTAATTATTGGAACTTTGAGCGATGTTAAATAGTTACAAAACTTAACTGTTATGAGTGAGCTTCAAGTGTTATCGAGGGCCAGAGGTTAACAAAAGAACAACCGGTATATTGCCTTAAAATGTCTTCAAAAATATCGAAATAATATGAGAACTATTAATTTACAGTGCTGTTATATTCTTGCTGTGCTATTAGCAACGTTTGGCGTGATTTCAGCCAAAAACTTGGTGGTAGCTTCGTATAATCTTTGGAATGTTATGTTCCAGTGGCATGTGAGGAAACATTTCATTGCTGAAAAGGTGAGATATGTAATTAAAAAGGAGTTAATTCCATATTTCTGACTTTTAGCAAATTCTTTATCACGTTTTCTTACATAGTGTTTAACTGATGTTTTGAAGAGATACAGTAATTATTGAATATTTAATATTACACAATAATTATGACGGTTTCTTTTAGTGGGTGGGGGGACATTTGCCCGTTTGGACAGTTCTGCTTACCTTGGAAATGTCATGCTCCTAATGCTTAATCTAGCAAGAATTGAGTTTATATTCAGAATTATCTCATCAGTACACAATAATTATGAAAGACAGAAAACTTCAACAGTGATGATAACTGTGTAATTTTACCTTTGTGAGTAAGAACCATTCAATATGCAAGGGCTTTAGTTTTTCCTTCATGTTTACATTGCCTAATTTGATAAATTACTTGGGGTGATAAGCATTGATTAGCATAATAATTTATGCAAGCTCCAAGTTTTATCATTTAAAAGGAAAGTGATTGTAATTTTAAAGTTTTCTCAGTGGATCAAATCTTAGTTAAAATTAGTCTCAGAGGATCACATAGAAAGTCAAATACTCTTTATGGGCTATTCCCATGAGATATTCAGATCACTCAAGTATAATTCACTCTAGATTTTTAAAGTTCCATGATTATATTTTTGTCGTCCCTTTCATGACATATTCCAAAAGAAACCTTGATTTACTAATAAGTTTAAGATTAACTCTAATGATTTGTTATTAAAATGTAGTAAGCAGCTCTTTTGAACACAGAAAAAGGGAAGAATGTGGATTATCTGTAATGTGGTGAATTTATAGATCACTACCAGTAATGATCAAAGCAGGTATTTAAAAGCCAAATGAATGGCTACTGGTAATGAATGCTTCTGTTTTCCCAAACCAAAAGGATTTTTTGTAATTCTTCAAGAAAAAAGTGCTAGCTTCTTTCAATTTCATCCCAATAAAGAAATCAAACAACTTGAAACAGTGTGGAAAAGGTGAAAAAGAAAAATGCACTCCACTACATAAAGTTGCCTAATTGCAAAATAGTTTTTAAACCATTGGTCACTGTTGGTTTTTCTCACTGAATACCACACTTGGGAATTGTATCTAGATCTTATGGATGAGTCAATAAAGTTTAGTACCATGGTATTAATTGTACTATTAATAAATTATTAAAGGAAATCATAGTTGGCATAATTATGAAACTGTTTTCTTCCCCTGATCAAGATACGTCAGGCAAATCCAGACATCATTGGTTTTCAAGAAGTTCGTGCAGATGAAAGTGGAAAACAAAATCAACTTCTGGATCTGCAGCAGCTTATTCCAGAATACAAATACAGCTCCTTTCATGCAACAACAACAGTGAAGAATAGGTTTGGTGCTCATGCCATTTCTGGTTGGGAGAAGGAAGGGATTGGCATTCTCAGTAAACATTCCATTGTGATGTCACATCAGATTCCTTTATCTAAAGTGAGTGATGATGACAAGAGCCCAAGGGCTTTGCTTCATACTCAGATATCATATGACATGCATGAAATATTTTTCATCGTGGTTCATTTTTCAACAAGTAAGGAAATCCAGTGCCAAAATGCTATGAGATTGATCAACTTTGTAGCATCAAATGGGGCTGATAGGACAATAATTGTTGGAGATTTTAACACATATGCAGACTTTGATTGGCCACTGAAAGCTGTCAAGAGTGGCTCCTTTGCACCAAATGGATGTCCTCAGCCAGTCAGCTTTGAATCAGTTGGAGAAGACCAAGGATATGGTTTTCACGATTCCTGGTCTGAAACAAATAAGGGTGAACTAGGGCTTACATTCAGTAACATGGTAAGGTTATCATAAAATAATTGTTGTAATGCATGTACATTAATAATTGCTGCATGTTATTATTTTAATGTATATTAAAATTATTGCCACATTTTCTTTTATTTCAGGAGAGACATTTGCTGTGATCTCTAAATTCCCTCATCAGCAAACAAATTTCATTTTAACAATTCCCGGTGCATGTAAATAAGGGGAATTTTATTACATTTGAGTATGCACACCACTAGAGCACAATACATGTTTATCAAGTTACAGCTTCCATAAACATTAATTGACTCTGTCTATACACCTGACATTGAGGCATGCAGATTAGCAGTACATGTTCTACCATGATCATAAGAAGCACTTCCAAATGCAACTGTCATTCACCATCTGGGTCTATGTAGTACTTTGGTTGATCACATCAATGGGTTCAATTTCCCTCAGGGACTCAGAAAAGTTTTAGATTGTACTCAATTTTTAAATTTTACTCTGCTTAAGGCCAAGCATTTTTACTTGTCAAGATGATGTGTCTTGGATTGGAAAGAGTGAACCCTACCCCTACTGAGGTTGTGCTTTGCTAAATGTACTCCAGATAATCTCTCATGATTTTCCTCTTCAAGACCAGACCTCCACAAGGAAATGGCTGAGGTCTTTGGTTTTAGATGTCTGATTAAATATCCCTTGATCATATGTGGGAAGAGTGTTTGGTTTGCCTCTACAACAAGTTAAAAGACAGGCTGATAAAAATTTGGTTATGAACTAATTTTCCAATCATATAAAATATTCACTAACTTTGCAAGCCAGTATCAACACTTACTAGCTTAAAATGTTTTGGGGTGATTTTCTGTTCATATGCTTATCAGTACTTTTCTAATCAGAAGCACACTTGACACTTTAAAACAGTAAAATTTTACAAAGCCTCAGTAATTTCATTAGTCTTTCCTTCTTGCTTTTCAGCCATCACCTGGATTTGTCAATCGACCAGACCGAATTTTGGTATCTCATGTTGGATTAGATCCTGTTAGGACAGATTTGTTTGGGAAGGGAGAAGAGTATTGGAGAATGTACAGTATCTGGAGTTATGTGAGTCGTTTGCAGACAATGATTAGTATGGCAAAGGAACAATGGAATGGACATGATATTGCCTATTCATGTCATATTGATTGTGGACCCCATGGTTCATGCCGCTGTGGAATATGTGTTGGTGGAGGAAACAAGCAAAATTGTGATCTTTCAACTTGTTCAGAATGCCGTGCCAGCCATTATATAATTGCAGCGATACTCTATTATTCTATAATTACATATGCTGTTGGTGTTCTGTATGTATCAGTTGGCCTATGGGCAAAATACACACAAAGACGAAGACTAAATCAGTTATTCCGCTGCAGTAGATGGTGTACACTGAAACATTTGGTTGTATTCACAGGGGCTGGTGTAGCAATATTTTATACACTTGTTAAGGTTTCTCTTTCTGGGATGATATCATCAGCACTGAATCGGATACCTGAAGAAATGTTCCCCTCAGATCATTTGATGGTTGTCAGCGAAATTAAAATAACTTATCACTAAGTAATCTAACACATGAATAACACTTGTATACTAGTAATTATTATTGTGCAATGAATGTATTTTTTCAAAGGCTGAACATTTTTATGCTTGGTACATAATTATTATTTATCTCTTAGAGTTGAGTTCATTTCAAAATAAATTCCTTAAAATCATACTGTAACAATACACATAATTTAAAAGAAATTAATAATTCATGACAAAAACATAAAAGGAAATTAAGGTTAACTGAGTTCTGTATAATATTTACAGAACTTGTGTTACATTAACTCATCCTGTATCACATTAACTGATATTGCTGCTGACTTCTGTACACCAGCTTTCATAGTAAAACTGATTACTTTTTACCTCTTTACCTCTTTAATTGTTCAGAAACCTCTAATAATCTTCAAAAGATGACTTAGAGCATGATTTAGAAGTAATTTACAAAATTGCTGTCCATTTTGTCTTGAAATATAAAGGCATTTGACATTGCCTTGTGTATGTAAATGATGATATAAAATGGCCTCCTGTTTTATTAGACAGTGCTTTAAGTAAAATCCATTTATATTAACCTTTGGGTAAAAATAGAATGTTCTCTGTTTATGTACATATCCACTGAATGTCAGATGTTTTCTCTGACTATCTTTCATACTGTTTGGATTTCTTAGGGTCAGAGGAAGGAACGATAGAGTGAGCCACACTGTACACTGTATTTAGCACCTACATAAAGGACACACCATACACAAAATTGTCTGAAATAATGTTACATTTCAAGAATCACTTTCCTGTGTTCAATCCAAAGGGAAGGAAACTGCAAGTTTACATTGACAATCAGTTCTCCCTTAAAAGTTTGACACCTGTTGCAATGCAGTGTTTATAGACAGGTTTGCAGTACTGGCAGTTATTGTGTCATGGCTCACCACAAAATACATCCACTCCATAATACTTTGCATTGCCAAAGTGGTCATACACTTATTTTACCAAACATACTTCTATCTACTTTATTCAGAGAAAGTACTAGTATTGGTCAACAATTTGGTATGTTTTAAAGCAAAGTAAACATTTGCAAAGGTTTAGCTGACTAATTAGAGCTTTCCAAATACAGCTGTTGACATTTTTACCACTATACTGCATGATATTCCACACTCTTTGAAGGGTCTGCCTCAAACTTCTTCTGACAAAATGTCATCAGTCTTTTCAGGGCCTAAAAATAGACAGTATCATGGTAAAATGAGTTTACCAGCTGTAAATAGTCACCATTTATTTTAGTCTGCAACATTGCCACTCTGTTTCTTTTTACAATCCTTTCAGAATAAACTTGTTAATAAAATATATGTAAGTTAAGGCTTCAATGATTTTAGTCTTAAATTTCTCAATAATAAGTGAATGTAAAATATGCACCATTGCTTTTTAACTTAATATGATATAAAAATAATATAAGAAGCCAAATGGATGAGTACTGTTGAACTTTGAACTCCAACCACAACACACCTGAATGTATTTCCTCTGGGTCTCATCATTAAGTACATCTGATTCTATGTTAAAGATTCTTCAATTAAACATTTCCTTCTGCTTGTTACTGTGTAGTCCTCATGGAGATAGTGAGGGCTAGCAGCAAGTCAGACCACTTGGTGATGGACATTGACAAATGATGGGATAAGGTGCTGACAATGTGATAAGGTACAATGGTTATCTGCTTTCTTGAGTTACCTTTTTTGACTCTGTTTGAAACCAACAGGAACCCATTTTCATCTAGAAAACCTTACAATGAAAACAGGCTAACACAATGCCAACTCAATAATACTATTGCATAAAATCATCAATGTTTGCTGGTGTGATTCCAAAGGATACGTGCTACATGCTGTGCAAAAATTTTCTCCCTTCCTGTTCGAGCATGAATGCCAACCATAGTTACACCAATGGGCCATGGGGCATTTCCTATTGCCATTTGCAGATAAGAGTCATTAGCCTAGAAAAAAAATTTATGAGTTATTCATAATTATAATTATGTATGTAAAAAATCAAACTGAAAGTACTTGCTCTACAGCTGCATTAATAAGGATAGTTACTCAAGACTATCCTGGTGTGTGGCTGGAGTTCTTTAATATTAACTTGCAATTATACAGTGTGATTAACACTGCTAGACTGTTAAACAGTATTTTCCTGTTTGTTCAAAAAAAGATCTATTACCAATGATTGACATGCTGAAGAAGGAACACACTAACAATAAAACTCACTACAACATTTTACATCCTTCACAAACCTTAACATATTCCCTCTCCAGCAAAGCACCAACAATTTCAATCAGGAAGTCTAAAATATCTGTTGGAGTTGCCTAGTAAAGACATAGTCATATAAACACAACAGGATTAACAAAACTGAAGGCTTAACCTTTTGGCTGCCAAAGCTGTTAAACTATATTCAGCAAAAGAAAATCTCTAGCAGCAGCAGTTTAAGGTATAAGTCTGAAGTTATCTTGTCTAATTAAGCTTTTGACTGCAAAATTGGACATTTTTTAACTTTACTGATTTTGGTCTGGTCATTTCTGATGATTTTATTCTAACAGCAGCAAAGGGGTTAAAAAGATCCACCATAATTTATGGAAAAATGAGCAAACAAGCAAGCAATTACTAAATTCTTCTAAAAGATTGCAAAACAAGTGAAACATTAAAGCATTTAACTTGCTACAGTGTACTATTATGCCTTGTATTTCTATCTATTTTTAATTTACATCACCAATGACACTCCTTATTTGTAGAGTTCAATATCATTTTTAAGTAATCTAAGCTTGACAGTTTAAGTTTGGGTTATATAATTACCTTGCTTTTTAGCTTGCGATACAAAGGTTTTAGGTATCGTTCAGTCTGTCTATGGGTTGCCATGGACATTTTACCCTATAGGACAACAGAACAATCAACAAGTTAACCTTCTCTACTCTTCTCGTTGGCCCAACAGTTCCTATCTACCTTCCTCTACCTGTCTACTCACCTACAATACCTTCCCACCAATCCACTGATTAAAAGAAGCATAAAACCCACTACAAACCTGTCTAATCACTCATCAGCCTACCCACTAACCTCATCTTACTTATCTACTCAGTCATTCACTTACTCCTTCATGCTACCACTCACTACTTCCCTCACTCTCTGCCCACTCACTCATGCATCCATCCATCCATCAACCAACCTATCACTCACTCAGTAGTTGTCTTGTTCATTATAATTTGTATATTTACATTGACTTTGTCACTCACTCAGTCATTCATTCATTAACCCTTTTGTCTTGAGGAGGCTATCCTAACCATTGTAAAAAAGGAGAAGGTTTTAAATGCATGTTGTAACTCAAGCAACCCTTTTCTTCCAACAGAGAGCCTTCAGCACTTTACAATGGTTGAAAAGCTAGATGATTTTATTCAACAGAGTGACAGTCTCAAAGGAAAAGGTTTAAACCACTACAAATCTGTCTACTGTCAACCATCTCTGCCAACAAATCTTACGAGTATATTTACAAGTACTTCAGGTCAGTATACAGCCATTTAACTCACTGATAATTGTACAGGGCCACTATACCTCTATACTTTGTTTTACTTCTTGTGGTCTGTTATTTAAATCTGTTGCCCAAAGAGTCATTAAGAACTTTAGAAACTTTAATATAACTTCTTGATCAAAATTTTTGTCCCCTTTACCAAAGTTTGCAGCCATGTCCTAAGAATGAGAAAAAAAATTCAAAGAAAAAGAAATAGAAATGAATATAATTTTCAGTGTGAATAGTTTTCCACAAATGATTCCCACAAGTGCCCATACCTGTATACTTTCATATGTTATTCCATCATCACGTACTTTGATATTGTTGTCCTGATCATTCTGACCACTGGCACCCTGGACAAAATATTTAATACTTACTGCAATTATTACATTGGGTCACTTTAATTAGTTCTTAATCATGAGATATGGAGAGATATATTTTACTGTGTATTGTTCTATAAAGTTTGATTCATAGAAAGAAAGAAAGAAGGAAGGAAAGAAAGAGAGTAAAAGGCAGAAAGTAACTGAGAAAAAAACATTGAATAAAAGAAAGAAACACATGAAAGGAATATAGAAAGCATGCAACAAAGAACGAAATAAATAACAGAAGAAAGAAAAAAAGAAAGGAATGAAAGGAAAAAAGAAAATAGGAAAGATGGATGGGGAGCAAAGGAAGGAATGAAGAAACAAAGAAATGTTTGGGTAGATTCCTGTAATAGAAGAGTGTACACTCCTTCTTAATTTTCAGCTAATTGTAATTTTTCTGCATATTTATACTGTGAATTAAATACCTGTTGCAGCAACATGTCATCAAGATAGTCCTGATCAACCTGCTCCATAGCTTCACGAAAATCATTTCTTAGACCTTTGTTGATGTCAGGTGCCAACATTTCAAGCAACCTACATTAAGCATCAATTCAGTCATACAATATTACTTTCAAAGTAAAATCACTGAATAATGTAAAACAAATCTAAAAACAAGTTTTCAGATACAAATTGTATTAATGACACATCATGGTTGAGCTCAGTACTTAAGCCTCTTGGCAGCTTCTTGATCTGATTCACCAAAAAGTCGAATTGGTTCTCCCCTCTCACGTAGACGATGTACAACCTGCAGTTTAGTGACAAGAAATTGATATACTGCATAGTATTATAGCATGTACATGTACACTGTATACCATCATCTATCACACAACAAAGTAAATCTATGGCTAATTGTTCATCTTAAAATTGAAAATACTGTAATTATTTAGTGGCCAAGTTAATGCAAAAAAAAAAAAAAAACAATTGCTTATTAAAGGCACTAGGTAAATATACTTTATACACATCTTTATCTTGATGGGAATCCCTTTAGGGTTTTATCAAAAGATATGCTTTGAACGATTATCATTTTAATGTAAAATGTGCCAAGCAAGTAAGAGAAACTGCATTTTTGAGCACATGAAGTTCATGCAATTTGAAATACTATTTTTTTATTTGAAACATGATTTAAACTGTATGAAAGACATTCTTTATTTCTAAAAACATTTGATCTTTTACCTCATCCTTTGGAAGAAGGTTCAAAGCTGCTGCCTCATCTTCACTCTTCTTTCTTTTCTTAGAGAAAATGGTGTCTGCCTTATCTTCTTCTTGGTCCAAGTTCTAACATGCAAGAAGATTAAAATAAGATAAAAATAGCCAAAATGAACAATCCCAGACAACGTAAAGGGTGTAACTCAATGTAATTTAATAAATCTATAATTTAGTGAAGTCTCATGGCTAACCAATACTGCACTTACATGTTTTCCGAGCTTTGTTGAAAGTTTTTCCTAAAAGAAGGAATTATAACAGAGAAACAAGACTAGTCATTAAAGACAATCAACTTTTACAGTTCCTAGCCTCCTAGGTAAATGTTTCACAACATGATGCATTAAGAGGCAAGGGCACAATCTATAATTTTACTCTAGCTAACATCAGACAATTTTACTTGTGAAAGAGATGAGCCCTGCCCCTCAATAAGTTAATATAGGAATGAGTGAAGGAATGGATTTACTTCCCTTAGGAAACTAGGATCTTACAGGATCCTGTAGGATCTTAACAGGATTCTGTAGGATCTTAACAGGATCCTGTAGGATCTTAACAGGATCCTGTAGGATCTTAACAGGATCCTATAGGATCTTAACAGGATCCTGTAGGATCTTAACAGGATCTTGTAGGATCTTAACAGGATCCTTTAGGATCTTAACAGGATCTTGTAGGATCTTAACAGGATCTTGTAGGATCTTAACAGGATCTTGCACAAGATCTTGTAGGATCTTAAAAAGGATCCTATAGGATCTTACAAGATCCTGTAAGATCTTGTAAGATCCTGTCAGGATCCTGATTTCGGAAAGGACAGGGTCCATCTAGGATCCTGTTATGATCCTGTAAGGATCCTGTTAGGATCCCCCTAGGATCCTATTCAGGATTTCTACCAGGGTAGTTACAAAAGTATTATTTCAATCCTCTTAATTTCCAGTCCAGCCAGTATGAATTAAATGTAGGATATACAGGAGATGTCCAGCATGTAGGTGCAGTCTACACTGGCATGTTGGTGTTGTCTCACATTTTCTTAATGCATTTATGTATTGGCAATGTGATACAAACTTCTAGCCTCACTTTGGCATAATGCAAACATTTATTCCAGAGCTGCTAATTTACCATTACAAAAGAAGAGCAATGGTATGATAAGTTTTAGTTTCTCTGGCATTTCCTTACTGCAAGGAAAAATGCCTGGAATATTCAAAATTATTTAACAAACAGCTGTGTATAACTGGAAAGGTTTGGCATGTCTTCAGTGTGACATTAACAAACAGAATCTAGCCTTGCAACTATGTTCCTTGAGGAAAAACAAAGAACAAAAGTAAATGGTGAATGGTTTCTATTCAGATAGTCAACCACTAAATATCTTTAATATGTTTAAGGAGGGAGGTACCCTGGTACAATAATATATGGTTTATTTTTAATAATCACTATGGCCCACAGAGACTGGGGATGACAGTAAAAGATCACAATGACCCTTTGGTAATCAGGATGAAATTTTAAGGAAGCACTCAACCCCGGATTTCATGCATCAAGTTTTTCTTTGTTACTTGTCCTCATCACCAATAATTTACTGCTGGGGCCAAACTTGTCTATGAAGCTGATCCACACCAATAGCAAACCTCTTGCTTTTTCTTGTACTCTTCAGCTTTCTGCCTTTCCAGATCTCCTCGCCGGAAATACTTTTTATCCTTTGGGTACAAGAAACAAAAGGTTGCTGTTTATTCAGTATTCACTAATACATGTTACAGGCACAAACGTTTGATTGACCAGTGAGAATGTGTTGCACTTACTGCAGTAACTTTATTTTGTTTCAGTTGCTTTGCTTTTCTTTCTATTTCAGCTTGAAGGAAGTCCATGGTAGAGAAGGAAGTAAATATTTCGGCTGCGCGGCTCCACATTTAACATGGGCCACACGACCTAACAGCACTAGACGTCTTGACTCTTGAGTAAAGGAACCAAAACCCAAAAAACCGAATTGGAATCGAACTTTAACCTTATGGTTAATATTTGAACAATTAACCAAAGTTTTTTCTCACCACGAAGCCTATTTGTAACTTTAAAATTTCTGGAATATACTCAAAGACAGCTCTTTTGGTCCTTGTTGTTTAAGGGTTTTCAAATTTAATGCAAGTCGCCATCTTTGCTTCTGAAATCTACTTCATTCCATCACTCAAAAAGATAAGAGCCAATATGGCCTCCTAGGGTATAAAAATAGAATACTGTTTACTCGGTGTTAAACAAAGTGAAGAGTTCAATGGTCGGTAACTGCCGTGACTGATCTCAAAGAATTCCAACGTTTCGAGCAAACGTTTGAATTCTCTCCGATCAGATTAATTAAGAACTGTATGTATTGCATGGCTCCGAGGAAGAGCACGTTAAGTGATCGTGGTTCCGTGGGTAAATAAAGATTTTATTATTTATTATTATCGGTCTCGGAAGTTACCAGCCAAAGGCTTTTCTCATGGTAAGACCGGAACTTATGACACCACTAATGACACCAGAAAAAATACCACCGGAAAAAGTGCCACCTCTAATAGGAAAATTCAACGTACGTATATAAAGTAATAAACAAATGCAAAAAAAAATGGCCCCGATGGAAAGAATAGATGAATTATTTTTAGATTTTTTGTACTTTTAAAATATTCAGTAATATTGTCAAACACAACCAGCACAAAAACAGCATTTTGTAGTCACACGTTTTATTTTCATATTTCTTTCAAGTACTTGAACATCTGTTTACAGAGAATGTGAGAACTTCATTCTATGTCAGGGAGCTCTCCTGTCTCACAAATTAACGCGTCAGTCCCACGCGAATTCGTTTTCCGGAACATCAGTCTTTCGTGTCTTGCCAGGGAATCCTGAACTACTTTTTGTGAGTACCAGTTTATCATAAGCAAGAAAAGAAAGGTAAAAGTGAACTAACTTGGAGAAAAGAAATGATGAACTGTCAACTCTAAAACAATTTAGCTCGCAAAAATTGAAAATTTCCTGGTCGGCCATTCTACTTAGTATTGCACATTTTTTGACAAGAGTGGTTTGCCTCCAACAGCTGGAACTTTGGTTTCACCGGATCATACGGCCGGTTCGAGAGGGACGAATAAACCTTAGGAGTCAGTGATCCCTGATATAACCCCGGTCTCTAATCCCTACGGATGAGTGATCCCCTGAATGAATCTACAGATAGCGAGAAGTATATTATCAAATCCAAGCCCAATCCTAACTCTAGCCCTAACCCTATCCCCAGCCCTAATTATCATTCTAACTGTAATTCTAAAAGGTAGCTGTAGCTGGAGTTGAATAACCAGGAGGTCAATCAGTCCAGGGGTCATTTATCCCTATGTCACCGGACTTTAGTGGTCGTTTAACCTTTTCACTGCGGGAGCTCCCCCCTTGACGAGTCTGGCGTTAGTCTGAGTAAGATGATAGAAGTCTTACTCCTTATCCTTAGTCCAATGAAGAATTTTACGTTCAATTTTCAAAGTCTAATTTCTTTATAAAAACCAACTCGTCTCTTCGTCACTCATCAACCTTTTACCTTATTTTTGAGTTTCTCTGACGTCAGCGGCTAACTACCCACTTGTGCCATCTGGAAAATTTCTTGCGGTTGCAATTGGACAAACCGGTGTTTAACCCTTATTGGGTCCAATTCGCTGTTCTCAATCCTTTAGAGTGATTTACACATGAAAATGACAAAAACCTGACCAATCACCACAAGATTTGAAAGCAATATGTTTACAGGTTAACACAAAGGGAAGCTTTCCAAATGCGAAATGATACTTGGCTAAGCCACGAATAAAAACAATGTTTATCGAAATTTTCATTTATTCTATCTTCTTGGCACCCACCAATACGTCCAGTAAAAATAAAACAGAGGAGACGGATAAACCTCCTGACACTCACATTAATTTGACAGGATATGCAAACTCAACCATAACGACGCCAGAATATTTTGAATGGCATTGCACAGTTTTTTGTCGCAGGATTTGGTACTGGGATTTCTATTATTGTGATTACCAACTAGGTAAGTGAGATCTGGAAAAATGTCTGATGAATTAGTACAAAAGCTGGTAGTATTCGAAAAGCTAAGCTGCAGAATAAGATATGTGGGATGTTACACTCTGGGGAGAAGTTTTGGATTTTATGTTGCAGTGGGATAACAGGATCTGACAACTGAACGAACACAACATTATGGCAGTTTGTACAAGAGAAAATATAACGCTTCTTACGTCTGACAGTTTCTGCATATGGCACGGAAACGCTTGTATAAACAGTGCAAAAGTGATGTTCACGTCTTACTTAGGTCGCGTTTAAAAACATGGTTGGTACTGGCAACGGAAGAACCAGAACGAGAATCTTAGGCGAAGAATGAATACTAATGCCCAGCATATAACGCGGAATAAAGCCATAACAATTGATAATTTAAAGCGTAATTTATTGAAGAAGTAACTAACGTTTCGTCTAACGTTTCGTCTAAGTTTCGAAACTAACGTTTCGTAATGATGACATAGTGACTAGGAGTTAATTTACATATGATCTATGTGACAGGAGGGGCTACATTACGTCTCTAATTAACCCTACAGCTTGTAATATAACCCCTCCTGTCAGTTATAGATCATATCTAAATGAACTCCTAGTCACTCTAATGATGTCGCGACGAAACATTAGTTGCTTCTTCAATAAATTATGCTTTAAATTATCAATTGTTATGGCTTTATTCCGCGTTATATAGTGGATATCAGAATTCATTCTTCGCCTATGGCTTGGTACTAGTATATATTAGAGCGGTTCACGATCAACGTAAATCGCGTCTTAAGCCCGTTTTCCACTGGGAGAATTTTGTCGCGCGAAGGGACTTTTCATTGTTTAAATTGAATATACCCATCATTAGTTCCAGCCGAAAGCTCATGACACAAAAGAAAAAGTCGCTTTGCGCGAAGAAATTCGTCTAGTGGAAAACAACCTTAACCCTAGACTTGGTGGTCGTATCAACAAGCAGATTCACACCATAGGTAAGCCACCACTAACACAAGACAAGGCTTCGTACTCGTAGAAATGGTCCAGTTGACGCCTAAATCCATATTTATAAGCCGTTTAAGTTTTTATAAAGCTTGGTTCACACGAGCGACATAAGCATAAGTACAAGATCAATACAAAAACAAAGCATGATATATCCTCAGGGACTTGCGAAGACAAAACAACAAGAATTTTTGTTTGTTTCGTCTTTTGTTCGGCTCTTGGCTCATGCTTGAACTATGATCTTTTGCTTATGATTACGACGATCCTTATGTCGCAGGCTTGACTTCATTCCTATGTTTGGCCTTTTGTTTTGTCCTTGTGCTTATGTTCACATGTGAGCCAGGCTTAATGTACTGAAATCGAAGAAAAAAAATCATTGTTTTTGTATTAAGTCATTCTTGTTTGCCTCATTCTTTTTCTTGCTGGGAACAAGTAAGCGAAAAGTACCTCATGACGAGGTCCGTGGATGGCTCAACGAGTGCTCGGTTTAGAGAGATGGAATCGAGATTGGCATACTAGCTGCTGGGGTAGGCAAATAGGTTTACCAATTACCGTCACGATGGTTAGAGACGGCAAATCAAGGAACCAGCAGGGAAAAAGGAGTTGATATATCATATCATGCAATCTTTGGTTGAGAGACATTTTTATACCACGTTTCCTTTTAGAAAAAAGGGGTTTCCTCCGCGTGCGCTGTCCTAGTACATATATATTCGCAAACTGTTTAAAAACTCGTCGTAAAACCGAGTTATTCTAGAATGTACCGAAGTACATGCAATGTAAATCGCTAAGAATTCCACACTATAGGAATACACGAGATTTAATGTCCGTTGAACCTTTTCAAGGTTTCGTTTCTGAGTCCGTTCAACCCTTTCGCGACTGAAGTTTTCCCCTTGACGAGTGAAATCGTCTGATGTTAGAGTAAAATACTAGAGTACTCGTCGTTAGTCAGGAAATTGTTAAGGAGATAGTTTTTCACACTTTGGTGACTTGTGGTCTCTCTTGACTAGTAAAATCTTCTGGTGTGCTAGTCATAGTCATGGGCGTAGGAAGTAGGGGGCTACGGGGGCTTCAACCCCTCATGCATTTAAATGGAGGGGCTGAGCCCCCCCTAAATGGGCCAAGCGTTACGAAAGTAGGTTCTTATTTTCACTGGTTCGAAAGTAACACATGCATGCGATGTTAAGCCATGAGCTGCCAACTGCGTAGCAACAATTGAAATCTTTGCTTGCTTAAGCCAAGAACAAGCTTCCCTAAAAATGGTTTTTCTTACCGGGGAGCTGTGATTTGGGATAACCTACGAGATAGTGTGCTCGACAAATGTCTAACAGAAAATAT
This sequence comes from Heliopora coerulea, assembly GCA_030142905.1. Lineage (NCBI taxonomy): Eukaryota > Metazoa > Cnidaria > Anthozoa > Scleralcyonacea > Helioporidae > Heliopora > Heliopora coerulea. The sequence goes on along the minus strand of JASJOG010000135.1, from coordinate 441,124 downwards.
TTCTGTCGATTCTCTCAAACTAACGTTAAAACATATTAGTTTTAATTAGTTGTAGCAGGTAATATTCGTAATTAATCACTCATATTGTAAATATAGTTATACTTGTAAACCGTATTTATTGTAAATAATAGTACTTAAGTTATTTTGTCTTTCATAGGCTTTGTAAAACGTTATGACTTTCATATTACCTTCAAAACACGGCCTTTTAGAAATCAGACTTATCTGAAAGACTACCGTGTATAAAGAAATTTAAATGGTATATGGTTTATGGACTGACACTCGACCTCGTCTTCAAGATTTTGAAGATTTCACTAACGGACGGGTAGTCGGTGTAGCTAGACCGTTGCAGAGGAGCGCAGGTTTGAAAATGAAAGTTTGAAGATGTTGACAGAAATCGAAAAACTTTTAATCAATGCATGCAATGGAAATACATCGCAGCCATCTGAGCCACAAGAATAGTATCAGTCAGACATCAAGTTCCAGTAGTTATGAGCACTGCGTTTCTATAAAAACAAAACAAAACAACATTTTTGTATAAGCAGAAAATAATATTTTTCAATTAAAAAATCTATCATTCTTCCAGGGGTGTATATGTGTATGCTGACTTCAGCCCCCTTTCCCCAAAATCAAAGTCGTTTCTACGCCACTGGCAAATTAAAATAGTCTGGCGTTAGTCAGACTAAAATATTAGAGCCTGTCGTCATTTGAAAAAGTGTCAAAAGGTTTTACTTTTTTCTTGTAGAATATGAATGTAGAACAAAACGGATATGTGATCATCCACGAAGGAGGCACTGCATCATATGTAAACATCGCCAGCTTAGTAAATGTAGTAATTTAATCACCTCCCGATATGAAGTTCAAGGCTGCTATCATTTCTTTAAATATCGAAGATGCTGCTGTGAAGTTCATGCCAAAAAAGAATTGGATCAGACCACCTCCGTTCCCTCCAGCTCGTCAAGCACGGTATGAAATTCGTAGAAATTTTTGTGTAAAGCCTGCTATCAAGAGACGAATAATTTCAGCGGTTGATACTCCTGATTTATATGAGCACGACCCGACTGTTCAAAATGCAATAAGAATGAGTAGAGGCTTCAATAAGGATCACAGAGGGGCATACAGTAAATTTACCTTTGAATTATAACCTGGCCTCCTTACTTTTCTTACTGGGTGCAACGGGGTGCTGGTGACACAGTGGCAGTGCACGTGTCTTTCACCACTGTGACTAGGGTTCGATCCCGGCTCCGTGCAGTTATCTGATTAAAGTTACCTTAGTCACTTGTGAGAAGAGTGTTCTCCAGTTTGACTCTACCAAACATCGCAGGTTTTCTCCTGGTACTCTGGTTTCCTCCTGTAGTAACACTGGACCCGTGAGGGGTGGCCCTTACTGGACCTCTAGGGAGAACAGCTTAGGTGGCTGATAGGGTTATCCAGTATAAATAACGGAACTTTACTTTTTTCAGATGTATCAAGATAATAGGTTTAACAATCTTTGTACCAGAAACCAGGCGCGGTTCTTAACGTAAAAATTTGGAGGCTGACTGCTGAGGTTAGGGAACGATACAACCGAGTTGGGGGTGTGAGTAAGGGTTCTCCCAAGTCCCCGCAGTGGGAATTTTTTGATCTTTTTTCGTTTGAAACTTAAAAGGTGCCTTCCAGCACTTTCGACGCAGTTTATGACCTATTATTTTGATTGCCAACAAAGGCAATCTTCACCTTTCTTCTAGGCTCTTACACTTTCTTGTTCTAACACAGCAATGCCAAACCCTCTCACACAACATTTTATGTGGCCACTGGCCACTTCTACCATTATTATTCATAAACACATAAAGACATATTATTTATGAGACACACAGAGGAAATCTGATGAATTGAAAGCTAGTTAACCAAGACATTTCGAATGTGAAGAACTAGAAAATTTTGAGGGGTTAATTAGAATTTGGGGGGACTTCAGCCCCCCATAGAATCGTGTCTGCCGGAAACGTCCGATATCTGCAACTAAAAAGGAAACAGACATTAATGACGTTTACTCATAATTGTAGTATAAATTACAAAACCAACTCCGAAAGGAAGGATCTTGGTACCCAAAATATGAGTAAAAACTAATGACAAATTGAGAAGGTGAAATTTCGACTATATTACACAATCATTGTCCAGCCTAATCATTTAGTTGGGATTTTCTTCATTGGAAAAACAGATGTTGTACACTTAATACGGTTGACCGAAATACTCTATCTTTATTTTGTCTTTCTCAGGATCAAAATATTGACAAGACTGAATCTACTACTAGACTTTCTTCCAGCACAGGTAATGAAGACCACGTTAAAGTCTTGTCGGACAATGTATCCATTTTCAAAGCGATATCGTGATAAACTGATCTAAAGTTTTCTCACGGCTTCGTTCTTTTATTCATTGAAGTCCATAAACCCTTCTCATCACATCACCTAACGAAATATTCCACCACACAAGATCCTTGCTATGTAAACAGTAAACATCCATCATAAAGAATAGCATTCTAGAACAAGAGTACAACGGAAAAACATTTTCACGACAAGAAAATTGCTCTATGTCGCCATTTTATATGAGTTTTCCACTGATGTCAATATAAAGAACGTAAGATACTTTCTTCCTTAAAAGAAAGGCGGCCGTATATCTAGCCATAATGCTTTTCAAACTTAACTAGACGGCACCAGGAAAAGACAACAGCTGTGACCACTATGCTTTGCAAGCTTAATTCTGGTCTAAAAACGATGGAAGTACGTTTTACATGTTAATAAGAATCAAGTATGTAAGAGCTTTTCTTCTTACTCATCTAAAATTAAGTGAATGAAGACTTGAAATCTCAACTTCATCCTCCTTCTATAGAAGTTGTCATTGAGAGCAGTTTTACGTCGTTAAGACAACCTCGCCTCAACTGTAATCCAAAGTGTCAAAAAACTGTTGGGTTTATTTGACATTTATTCAATGGCGAGACTTAGTTTGGAAACGTCGATGCCTAGAAGACAAAACATCCATGATAAAATTTCGACGTCCTTATAATTAACTCGTTAATTTCTTTGATTTCTTTAATTTAATACCTAAGACGGTTGGAAACTGTCCGTTCAACCCCACAGTCATTCTAGTTTGCTTAAATTCTCTGATGATGGAGAAATGATGGAGAACGGCGTCTCTGCGACAGCAGTTCAGCTTCCGAGTAGCGAACCGGACGGTTGAGGATGTTAATAATATATTTAAAAAAAAATGAAAATTACTAAAAAAATCATCTTTCTAGTTGGGCTTTGAACGTAATCAATTTGCTGAATTTCATTTTTAGAAAGTACAACGACAACACCGAAGGACAGCTCAGATGGAGAAAGCGTACGTTTTATATATGCGTTAATAATTTCCCTCTCGGCCAACTTAAGTTTGGAACAACCAAACACTAAACACGCCTTATAATAACAGAAATGTCCATGTAGAAAAATTGTGGATATCAGTGGGTGTAGCTAAGCTTTTTAAGCTGAATGACTTGCTATCCATTCAAAACTAGTCGTTGCATCAGGACCCAACCCACTGGAAAACTCTTCAATATTGTAAAAAATGTTCCTTTAATATCCTGCGAAGTAAACTTTCCTGCTTGGCACTGAGAACTATTTGTTGAAGACGGAGATGCCTTGCCACCCTAGTCTCAATCTGCAGGTATCGGTTGGAGGCCTCCATTAAGTAATCTGTCTCTTAGGCCATAAGAAACCTCGCTACGCCAGGGTTAAGTTTGTCACTGGTTTTAACCGCATGAGCATGTTATGATTCATGGTTGCCATGAAGGTTGTATGGGCCATTGACGTTTATTTGTATATTACATGAAGAAGATTTGTAATTGAGTTTGGATCATCACTTCTTTGAATTCCCAGGTGTAACTTAATGTAGTTGCTCTAACCTTTGTTGATTAAATGGTTGGAAATTTGTTATCAATTACGGTAAAATCCCGGCTGTAAGCCCCCCGGTTATAAGTTCACCCGCTTATAGGCTCATCTATATGTAAACACCCAAAAAAAAGTACCCCCCGCTCAGAAGTCCCCATCCCCTCTTTGCCTTGTTTCCTTAATCATAGTTGCCTTTATAGAATCACTTTTACAGAACAAGTAGAATACGGAACAATGATTTTTTACTATCTCGTCAAATATCGTCCAAGAAACCATTTAATGTTTGACCGTAGTTTTCAGTGTACAACATTTTAAAGGCCGACATGCAGAGCATCTGTTCTTTCCATTACGTTATCAACTCGTTTAGAAACGTGTTTTTTATCCCGCTTATAAGCCCCCTCCCGAAAATGAGCCCTTTCGGATATAAGCTCACCCAAGACCCTTGACAAAATTGTATAAACCCAGGGCTTATAACCAGGAATTTACGGTGTGTACTTTAAGAAACTTTCTCCATATGTTAATAATATTAAGATCTTTTCAAAATTTAAATAAAATTTTATTTATTTGCTTTATTTTGTTATTTTTTTCCCCCGCAAAAGATTCCTGGGCTTATTCTCGGAGGACTGGGGCTAGCATTACTAGTCGGCATGTGGTTGTACGAAATCTTCAGGAAAATTTATCTGGGTGAATGGTAAGCGTTATAACTGGATGTATTTTATAGATTCAGATTAGTTAAAGGATAGGCGGCTTTGTCAGTGACTTAACGTAACGAAGCATGAAACTACGTCAAAAACTTAGTTCGAACATGATGGTATCAGTGACGTTATTTTGAAGTTGATTATTAGGTCTTTCCCGACCGGATGAGACTTGTATTATTTTACTCTGGCGAATGATAGACGATTTTAGTTGTCAAGGAGAGAGGTCGCCCAAGGAAAGCGTTAAAAGACGTAAGACCAAGTTCATTTACTCAGGGAATTGGTCTTGGCTGCGTCTAAAATTGTGAGATTCTGATACTCAAACATTTCCTTCATCATACGCAAACTCCATTATATGCACTCGGGAGCAAATGCCAAATATTCATTGAAGACTGGGGTCGAGTCCGCCATCTTCTGATCGCCAAGCTCCGACATGCAGAACATTTGAATACGACTCGGGTTTTTTTGGGGTCTTTTTTGTGGAGAACAAATTTACAGTGGAACAATCGTACGGCTTCGACAGAAATACTTTTTGCTCAATGGAGAGAAAAATTTGCACGCCGATGTTTTACGTTATGCAAAATTAGGAAACATTTAGAAAACTTTGAGTTTCTTTAATAACAACGTTTTCGTGACCACGTTTTTCAGTTAATGATGTGACAGGACAAACGTTTCACCAAATTAGATCTGACGAAGTCTTGAGTGTGCGGGTCAAAATCCCAGCGAAATAAAGCACTCGTGATGAAAAAAAGAAAAAAAAAACAAAAAACAAAAAAAAAACCCCCAAAACCCCGAAAAAACAGAGACAGAGAGACAGAGAGAGAGAGACAGAGAGAGAGACAGACAGAGAGAGAGAGAGAGACAGACAGACAGAGAGAGAGAGAGACAGAGACAGAGACAGAGACAGAGACAGAGACAGAGACAGAGACAGAGACAGAGAGACAGAGAGACAGAGAGACAGAGACAGAGAGAGAGACACAGAGAGAGAGACACACACACACAGAGACAGAGAGACAGAGAGAGAGAGAGACAGAGAGAGAGAGAGAGAGAGAGAGAGAGAGAGAGACAGAGACAGAGAGAGAGAGAGAAAAACTAGCTCATTGCCCTGTGCTGTTGTATAGTACTTAATCGTGCATACTTTGTCATGCTTTGTCGTGAGCATCTTGACTGATGCACGCGTTTTTCCCATGGTAATTTTATTCCTATGGGTAATGGAAAGAAGGGAAGAAGGAAAAAGACCAGGTGGGAGACCAAGGAAATGATGGATGAACTGTGTCCAAGGAGATTTGAGAAAACACAACTTTGCAGAGAGCGTTGTTTTAGTTCAGGGGTGTGCAACAATTTTCATCGGCGGGCCACATCAAAGGATTGGAACAACAATGTGGGCCAGCCATCCCCAAGAATTCAAGTTTTAAATGAAAATTACTTGTATTAGCATATTTTCCATTAAAGAAATAAACACAGAAACAATTCAATTTTTATTAGTGTGATACTTATAATACGCGTACGTATAATAAAAATAAAAGCTTGATGCGGGCCACACTGAAAGGCTTCGAGGGCCGTAGTGTGGCCCGCGGGCCGCCTGTTCCACACCCCTGTTTTAGATCGAAGTCAACGGAACGCTGCGACAAGAAGACCTGACCTCCCATGAGGAGTTATCAGGTTGATGATGATGATGATGATGATGATGATGATAATGATGATGATGATAATGATAATGATGATAATGATAATGATGATGATGATAATGATGGTGATGATGATGATGATAATGATGATTCAAAGATTTAGACCTATATTTGATGTTATAATCTGACAAACTATATAATTTGTCTCCTATTTAGTGTGATTCCGGAAGAAGAGAGTGAAGGTAAGACGCAACTGTGAACGACGAAACACTCGCATTTTAAAATCTTTCAGCCGTAATGACATGAATTACGACTTTTAAAAATCAAATATATCCTACGCGAAACAGTTGTGTTTTTTGCATGGGTGTTGCCGATAACTTGATGCAATGTTTTAAAAAAATGTTGAGACTATATCATGGTGCATACACCAAATGTGAATGACATGGTGGTACTTTAACATGAAATTTGTATACATGATGTCTTTTCGTTCTGTTGCTCTTTAACAATGGTATTCTAAGCCCAAACTATTCCTAAGCTTTCATATTGGCCAGCAGTTTTCTAATCTGCCTTCATTTAAGTCTTCGATTAGTGACCTTTATGAAAGAGATCCGTAGTTGCTTATTTGTACTTCAGTCTTCAAGCCATTTTCCGCTGGCTTTCCGTATCGAAACGTAGTCCGGCATACTGATCAGCATACGCAGTAATTAATTGACGCAAAATCTTAACAGCTGCACATGATCATCTGTACTCTCTATCCAAACCGTACCAAGGTGGTAATTAATCCGAGGCAAATTTTGTTGAAGGTGCCCCTTCAACCTTCCCTAACGCACCCCAAGCTCTTGATCATTATTGTACAACTGAACGAGGTGTTTCTGTAGAAACAAGTGTTTAAAGTGCCTTTTGTTTTTTTATTACTCGAAGTGTAATTAAAAATTTATATCAAGCACCTCCGAAGCTTGACAGTTTCAAGGTCGTCAGTTAACGATCAGAAGTCGAGACATTGATTTAACATTTTGTCCAGCTTTGCAAATTATTTTTGAACCTGGATGAAAAAACAAAACAAGTCAAATCTTTGTTTCTGAAAATGTTGCCCCAAAAAATTTGGCGTCCGGGGAAAGCGTCCCAGTAGCCCGCATTTCGGCATGGCACTACTCTCTATTACGTTTTGGACCAGCGTACCTGAAATCGAAATCGGTTCACAATGCTATAATTGCGGGTTATTTCACTGAATTGTAATGTTGTTTAATGTTGTGTGAGAGGCTTGATTAGATACTGTAGCTACTCTGATGTGTGTTTTTTTGTTTGTTTTTGTTTTTTTTTCCTTGCCTAAATCAGAAGATTCAGAATCGAGTTCAGGCGAAGAATATGATGTAAGTATCTGATACATTAGAGGACTAAGAAGACAAAAAAAAAAAAAAAAAAACAAGTAAAGAATGTAAAACGTAAACCGAAAAACGTTATCTTGTTACTTGCTTGATGTTCACTGTACCTTCGTCTCTGCCTTGTTTATAACTTGAATATCAAGCTAACAAGATGACGTTTTTCGGTTTATGTTATGTCTTTACTTCTCGCAATTGTAGGCTGGTTATGGATTTTGGTCTAAACAAGCAAATAAAATGGGAATTTGAAAAACCGATGAAAATCCGGCCAGCCTGACATTAACTTCTCCCCTAAGACATGCAAGTCTGAGTTGCATTAAGGACCTTAAGATCTAAGACGACAACTTGAAAGACGACGTCCCTTAAAATTTCGACATTTAAAGGAACGACGGTTTGTTGAACACTATGCTTGATACTTGTGGTATGTTTTATGCCTCTTAAAACGCTCTTGTCTTCCTAAAATGACTGTAGTCTCGGGTTGAATTGAGTAACAGCTTTTTTCACTCTGCGAGCTGACGTCGTCCTTAGGATGTGAAAATAGTTTGGGTGACGAAAATGGTGAGAATGCTCTGAAGGATAAAAGGTGTTTATTCTCTTTGTTTTGGATGCATGAATCGGGGGCGTAGGAAGCTAGTCGAATTTAGGGGGGCCGGGAGCAAAATTTAAATTCAAGATGGGCGTTTTTTGGTAAATGTTTACATCGACTTTATTGTTGACAATGTTGAGACAATATTTATAGTTTTACACCTATGGTAAAGAATATTATAAAGGATTGCTAATTTATTCGTTACAAGACTAAATACAAGTATAAAATGTTGTAGCTCTTTTAACCTTTAATTTCAACGATGCTAAACGTGACTGTGCGTTTATCAGAGTCTTAATGGCATCTGTGTGCAACTCTCGAATGAAGTATCAACTATTGTTAATACTATGCACAGTCGATTAGATTTTTAAATATTGTCTTCTTTAATTTTGAAATGCAAGTGCGTGCGATGGTAAAAATTAAAAAACACTTCGCATATTGTTACCATATCTGTTTTTAAGGGGGCCGAACAATATTGCGGCCCCCCTAAATAAAATGTTGGGAATTGCGGCCCCTGTACCCCCCGCTTTCTACATCAATGGCATGAACAATATTTTTTTTAAAAGATGTTGTCGTTCAAGTTGACGGGGTAGATCTTAAGGTCCCTACTATTTTACTCAGCCTAACGCCAGACAATTTTGCTCGTCAAGATTTAATAAGTAATAAGATGAGCTGACTTTTGAAACTTTTTTTTAAACAAAAACACGTTTTTCTAAGACTAGTTTTAAAACTTTTAAATAATTCTAGTTTTTCCATGTTTAAAATAGCTTGAAACATTTGATGACGAAGAGCTGGTGGAGAAAGCAAAATTTGAGTGGAGAAGAGGTGATATCATAGTTATAAAAGTAAAGTGCTACCGTAGGCAGTGATCAACGACGTTTAAAAAGCAACAATAGGTACTAAAGCTTCGAAAGAAACCCCTCTCTTAGACGGACAGTAAGGGTGGTCCGAATGGTATCCAGTTTGGAAGGAGTTCACTGTATTGAATCACGGAAAAACATGAAGCGTTTGTTTGGTGTAAAGTGTTTTTGTACTCTAAGGTGGTGTTTACATGTAGGCAAGCCAGCCTTCTTTGAAGGACTACCCCTAGTAAGAGGGCTGGATTTCACCTCGCTTTTACATGGGAACTTTCTGGCTCTTCTGGCAGGGTTGGATCTAGCACGCATGCATGTATAGGAGGGCTAGCCCTTCTTGGTGTGTTTACAAGACGGGATCTCGGATGGTCAATTGCGAGATCTCCGTGAGGACTGGCCTCGTCACGTGTACACGAAAACAAATATTATATGCAAGGGATTTCACTGGGAGGCAAGATCTCGGCAAAAAGGGCCAGTCGTACTTGGGGGGCTGGCTCGCTTCCATGCCAACACCACCTAATGAGGTTACTTTTTTAATCTTTAGAAAAAGAAATACGATCTCAGCTCGCATTGGATGATGCATTGGGCTATCGGACAAAGATGAAACGAATAAAAATCAAATACGTAAGAGAAGAGAAGACAGAAAACGACAGTCCGAATGTAAGTTAAAGTGAAGATGTGCAGTGCTTTGATTTTGTTTCAGAATCACCTTCAGGGTGGCGTGAACAGAATATTTCACGATAAACCTACAATGCTAAAGTCAATGAGAAAAATTGACTTGAGCAGAATTCGAACTGGCATCTTCGGGTTTTGATCTGCACAGCAGTTCTACCAGTTGAGCTATCTTGTCAATTGGGAATAGGACACTCGTTTAATCGATGTTAAAAGAACGAGAGGTTCTCCTAACAACTTAACGCTTTGTATCCGTAAGGGTGTACAGTGTTTCGATTCTATTAGAGAATCATCTGTAGGATAACATGAATATGATTTTTGATGATAAACCCACGCTGCTAAAGTTAACTAGAAAAGTGAACATAGTACGTTTTCACTTGCCAGCATACTTGCAAAATTCAATAATAAGACCAACTGTGATGTTTGCCCAGAGATTGAAATCGTGAAGCTTAAACTCACTATTATCATTAAAATGATAAAGAACCAAACCACCACGTGAACTGTGACCGTCAATTTAAACTAAAAAAGGAAAAGTCGGTCAGGAATTTTGGCATCTTTCAGGGACCAGAGGGTGACGAAGAACCAGCAAAGGAAGAACACGATTACTGTGGTTGGTAGAGTGATGAATTGTTAATTTATTTGTCTACTTGTTTGTTTGTCTGTTTGTTTAATAAGGCATAATTTCCTGACGAAGTGCTTACTCCACTACCTGAAAGCTTGCAAGTTCTACGTTGACTGGTGCACCGCAATTGCCGTATCTGTATCTTCAGTACAACTGATTTGAGAAGGAAGAACCTTAATTACTTCCTTTGATTTGTCTCTTTGATTAGTGCCTTGTTTACTTGTTATCAACCAGTGTAATATAAAATGTAATTACTGGGATTCACATGTTTTGATGAAGATAGAAATATTCGAGAGACAACTGTGTGCAATGATGGACGTAGCCGGGAATTCGATAAGGAGGGGACAATGTCATAATTTTTTACTGGTGTACTAAAGGTGCACCATCGAGCACCTAGGGCTTGAGTTTTTGCGTGTTCGGGGGCCACGTAATTCACAGAAATTTTGAAATTCCTTGATCTCTGAGGCAGCATTTCCCGTATTTTGAGACCATTTTTGAACAGAATACCAATGTTTTAACACCTGACTGTTGTTTATCTTGCGCACAACGGGGAAGCGACCACCTCTTCGCTCCCTGCCACGCGCCTATGTGTTGTAAAGGGGTAAAGGAAAAAAATTAACGATCATAAACTTTTATGTAGGAGTTAGGTATTCGCGCGGCAACTCTGCTACCCATCGTCATTTTTCCTTGCAAGGTGTTAAAGATTTAATATATTGCTGTTGTTGTGGTTGTTTCGTTGTTGTTTTTGTAGTTGTTGTAGCTGGTGTTGTTGGTCATTTTGTTATTGAGTAACGTTGTTGCTTTATGTATAGAAATTGATATTGACGACGTCATTTTTACCAAAGACCAAACCCAAACAAAATCCTCTCGAACGTGCGTTTCCACCGACGCCACGACATCCCACAACATCGATAAAGATCTCGAAGGAATAACGACGGTTCAAGTGCACACACCAGTCTACCGTCGTCCTAAACCAAACGACATCAGTACTACTTACAAAGAGCCGTGTAACGTGATGAAAAAGAAAGACATGGGGCCGGAACATTCCTCTGATAATCCGAGCAGTGGAGAGCCTGACTACAGCGAGGTAAAAAGAAGAGATAAGACAATAGGAAAACTAGTGCTCCTGCCTTACACACCTAAACCAGTATCGCATCAATAAATCCATATATTCACATAATAAATTAAACTTATAACGTTTTATGAAGGGTGCTCATTTAATACATACGTAAAAACGTTCTGTTTATCACAAGCCTACAGTAAACGGAAGACGTTCTTTCGTTGGCCTAAGAGTGACATCAGGTGACTTCACAATATTTCTCATGCTTAGTCCTTTCTCAAACTCTAACCCTAACCTCCAATCCAATCTCTAACATTAACCCTAAATCAGTTTTTAATGTAAAGTTTCAATTCAGATTTTTGGCGAAATGTCGGTCCGAGGCCAGCGAAATGATTTTTTCCACAGTAGACGTGCATGTAGCAAGCTTGTTGATGCTAACCCGAACAACATTTCGAATGTATTCAAATACCGGCTAGCGTGTGAAACGGATTGTGTGGAACAGATTGCTTAAGACTATTAACGAGGTTGACAACTGAATCGGACTTGTTCCTAGTTGTCCCAGTAAGTGCGATGATGTTTAGTGGTTGTTCTCCAACGTAAGAAGTTGCTATAATGAAATTAAATCATTGTTACGTGTTTATAGACATTTTAGAAAACTGTCAAGGAAAGAAAAATAATTCAGAAGCCTGTGTGATTTTTTCACGTGTTAAGAGACCTTGGGCCAAAGTTTGTTTTGTTTGCACCGAATGATGCAAAACTATTGTGCATTTCAGGCGAGAGAAACCGACCGAAAGACAAGCAGAGAAAAACAACACGTAAATATTGGTAAGACTTTAATCAAAATACATCGCTGTTGTTTTTGATATTCTTCGTTTTAATGTTACCATTGTTCATATGTTCTTGTTATTGTAGTTTTTAGTGGGTCGACAAATTAAAATCAGGTTATCAAAATAAAATAAGAGCTTCTTTCACATTCTGTATGGTTACAAACGAACTTCAGCCACAATTTAATTTGAATTATTAGTAAGACGTTAACGTGTTCAACACACCAATCAAACGCTAGCAAAACAAAAATTTGTACTACGTACTTCAAAAATCTGTTGGCACAAAGTAAACTATTGCACTCTGGCATGTGCACGCAAGAAAAATCTTTCAATACAAAAACCAAAATAGAAAGCCATAAATCCATGCAAATCTTATCAAGGCAAGTCTATGCAAAAACTGTACGGAAACGTGTACTGTACAACAAAAATGAACTGGAATGTATTCAATATTATGAACATACAAAATGTTGTACCTGATAAACCAACTTTTAAGGACTTGACCTGCAAAAAAGCTTGGGGGGCAGCCACCCTCTTGTCCCTCTTCAACTACGGCCCTGTTTTAAATCACTGTTGATGTCGTTGATTCTGTGGTTGTTCTTGTCATTTGTAACTGTTGTAGTTGCCAGTTTTACTGCTGTTGTTACTGGTAAGACTTAACCCATGAACATGGCGGTCGGTGTGTTGTACTTGCAGACTCCCCAGTACGTGACATTCAAAGCGAAGGTAAAGGAAAAGCAATACCACGGCAAGTACAGGAGGGAACCTGCCTGCCTTCTGCATCTGTGGAGCCCCATATTTACGAAGAAGTAACTGATGTAAAGGTATAGGCGCACGGGCCCTAATCTTTTTTTTTTTTGGGGGGGGGGGGGAGCAGAGACGATCTGCCCGAATCGCTCTGCTCGAATGTTTAGTGAGAAAAACCTAGGAATAAGAATTACATACTGCATACGGTATATATATGGCAACCTGAATGCACGCTAATATCCAAACTCTTGTTCATCGTTACCGATTTTTGAGAATTTTTCTGTTTTAATCACGCTAAGAAATTTATTTTTCCCAATTCTACCCGAGTTACAGTCGAACCTGTATATAACGGCCCTGTATTAAGCGGCCACCCTCTATTAAGCGGCCAGTTTTCAAAGTCCCGATTTTTTTTCTATAGAAATACTATATTTGTTACCTGTATTAAGCGGCCACCTGTATTAAGCGGCCGCGGCCACAGTTTGCCTCTCCCATGTCTGTCTTTTGTTATTATTTTTACCTGTATTAAGCGGCCAGTCGGCCACCCTCGAAATGAAACCCGAGAATATTTAGGTAAACACGCATATCACATTTTATATGGACTTTATTCTGTTCAAGTGATCTGTCAACATTGTGATTTAACAAAACATTTCCTATATAACTACACTGTATAACATTTATTGATTGTTAGCATGCAGTTCGGTGTCGCTATTCTCTACTCGAAACTTCTCTTTAGCTAGGTTGTTCTTCAGCCATTTGATTGAAAATAGATCGCCTTCAAACGTATACTTGCAGGGATTTCCAGGCCATAACCTCCACCTCTGTTAACGCACTTGCCCTTTACAACAACTTTTCCGCTGTTTGTTGGCCGTTTCAAAAATTTGGTTAGCCATGCCATCAACTTAGGGACAGGACCAATCACTTCGTAATTGTCCATCATTGCGTTAGGGTGAAAATATGGTTTTGAAGCAGTCTTACGGCAAACAGATCTTGTTGATCTTGATTTACGTTTTTGGCGAGCAACTGCCACAGCATTCGTGTCTTATTTATTTTGCGGCTCTCGTTTCAGTTCAAAAAACTCATCGACTTTCGGCACCCAAATACCCATGTATGCATGGTAACCGCGAATATAAGAATTTACGTGAAAAAGTTCCATAGACATCTTAATTTCAGACAGAATTGTAACAGTGTAGCGACAACGGAGTGTCATTCAAAGCTTCCGCTTGTGATGTAGCTGTCAAAAAGGCGATAAATGTGTTCTAATATTTAGCTGAACCCAAACAATACTGCTCAAGGCGCAGCCTGCGATTACTTTCGGACTTCATCCACGATGTCTAATAAGAAGTGTAAATGTCTTTCTCTTAGCGAGAGAATTGTTTTCCCTTAAGACAGTAGGTTTATATATTCTATCGTTATTAGTACCTTTCATTTAAATATTTTATTTATCATACAAATTGTTTGAAATAGTACTGCTTGTCTTATTCTTTTCTTGAATGAGGTGTTGGTGAAATTTGACCACGCCCAAGTCGCCCCTCATGGAGTATTTTCGGTCATCCTGTATTAAGCGGCCACCTGTATTAAGCGGCCACTTTTCAAAGTCCCGAGGGTGGCCGTTATATACAGGTTCAACTGTATTTGCTCGAATCTGGTCCTCTCTAAATTTTTTTTGGGGGGACAGTTGCCCCCTGTCCCCCTGGCCCGTACGCCTATGTGTAAAGGTAAAAGAAGACAGCATACGACAACAAGCATCTCAGAGTACTGCACCTATAATCATTTCTTCTCACTACGATGAACCCAAGACAATATCAAATAAAGACGACGAATGGCAAAATCACCCCTCTTTCTCCATTGACGCGGGAGGCCACGAATAGCCTGGACCAGTCGCGCAATAAATAAAAGAAGTTGGAGGGTGAAAAAAAACCAAAAAAAAAAAACCCATTAAAAAATAGACCTTCTTTAATTCTATCACTGCTGGATAAGATTAGTAATAACATAGTGAAAGGTTTAACAAGCGGCGAAAATTGTCAAAAATTTAAATGAAACGCTTGTTTAGAGGGCTAGTTTAATGCCTAGATGAGTCCAAAACGGAATTGCTGTCTATTTAGTCCAAAATGGTACTGGAAAAAGTGGGCACTTTAACAGTATTATCTGTTTTGAATTTTGTGTGTGTTTTGTAAGCATTTAAGTCTACATGTGCATGTTTTAGTTTATATAGTCGTGTCGGAGAATCTGAATGATATTCAGATTGTTCAATGTCGCCAAGGTTAATGTGGTCAATATTCTCTACCCACTTGTAAGCGAATTCAGAGAGTTAATTGCACGTCAGAAAGCTTGTTTACCTGTTACAACACCCATCTAAAACTACCAACAAAGAATCCATTTGAATTAAGTCAGAGAATATTAGCGCTAAAATACAAAAGAGAGGACAGAGGCTACTGTGAAGCATCTCAACACAGTGGAGAAAACATTTCTTAAATTCTCCGTTGTATAGATTGCTAGTTCTGTCTTTCGTTTTGATGTGTTAACATTCATGTATTACTACGGGTGGCCAGAAGAATGTAAATTATTCAGTGTTGCACAGAAAATGTAAATGAGGTAAATGACGTATTAAAAAAGTGAAACCCAAGTAACACAAGTTTAGACTTACATAAAGTACTCGTAGTGAATAGATTATGGCAAATGAATGTTGTCAATATTAAAACATACACTCTGGGATAATCCATACATGAAACGAATGTCAACTATTTCAAACCTTTGAGGTAAATCTACACGCAAAAATCTTCGGTGATTTTTTGCCACTTCAATCCTTTCCTGTCCGAGATGTCTCCCCTTGACTAGTAAAATTGTCTGGCGTTAGCTGGAGTAAAATTAAAAAGTCGGATACGAACCGAAAAGGGTTAAAGAGGCTGCCTTAAAATCAACATTTTTGGAAGCTGAAGTTAAACCTGAATCCACAGAGCTCTTTATTAGACACACGAGGTTTGCTCTATAATGAGATTGTCTTCCACATTGCCATTTAAAGACGTCGAGCAGTCTATTTATTGTGTAACGCTAACAGAATGTTTGTAAAAGCGTTGATGTGAGACGAATGTTACATACAATACCAACAACTTTGATGTTTACGATATAAAATTAAACCAATGGTATTATCATGAAAAACAGCTGGAGCACGTCTTAACTTGTGCGGATGAGTAATAGCATTTGACTGCGTTCGTGAATTGGAAATTCGACCGAGAACTCTGGCAAGGAATAACCGATCAGTCATGAACTAAACATTCAAAATGTGGTTTCTTTTTTTCTTGTGTCACAGGGTGGTGTTTACACAAACCTACTAGGATACCAAGTTAAGTAGAATCAGGTGTGATACGTATCTTTCTTTCTTACGCTGACTGAATGCGACATATCTTTGAACGAATGGTTATGCTCATGAAATTTGTATCCGAAACACAATACTCCAACAGATTGTTTGCTAAAAGTTCGGTCAATTCAGAACATCTTATCAGACGCAACGAATAAATACTATGACACGAAAGATGTGTGTGCTTAAACGCCCCTAAAGCCGAAGGATGTTTTGTGAAGTCCCACAGAACAGGCCCGTAGAACTTTAGAAACCCTCCTGAGGGTAAATATTAATCACTAATACCTTTGGGTTTACAGTTAGCTAAACTTAACCAATTCTCCTTTTCAGTTTAATATTGAGTATATCTTGCTGCCACAGTAAATCGGCTGACTGAATAGGCCCGTCCTGTTCGTATAAATAATTATTTTTGGAATTAAATTTCCCTTTGAGAACAATAGAAACGGATGTAATAATGGCATTATTATGAACGTGCCAAATAGCGAACGTTGGTCAGTTCACCGCGAAGAACGACATTGAAAAAGAAAAGAAGGCATAAAAAACTGTATCACGACCCATCTGCAAACGAACTCTTTGAGAGCAAAGCTTTTGAATAACGGATGGTAAGTTTTGATGATCTTTCCGCCATAATAAGCCGCAAGGATTTGATGCTTGACCAATAACGTGTCCACCATAAGGTTCACATGATCATTCTAGTTAGGATTTAACCTGGTTTCAGATCGGATAACCAAAGTTCCTTGGCAAACCCATGGTTCACGAAATTGCATCCTCCACTCTCCTCGGAGATCGTTATAGATTAATGCACTAGCACTCAGAGTATACTGCAGTAGTAGGCTGTTCTAAGACATGATGCTCTCTACCAGGGAGGGGTGGTTTAGTCTTCAAGAGATTTTCCACAGCAGTGACATCTTCTTCGTCGGAGGATCCCACTTCTTCGTAGTCAGGTTCGCTGGCTTCGCCTGGACCTTCAAGGACATGATACACTGGGATAATGTCGGTTTTGGATGATCGAGGAGCCACAGTTTTAATAACAGTTTGGTCTCCTGACAAACGGCAGCTATATCTTGGCTCTGACGAGGGTTCCATGGATTCTTGAAAATTACAAATTATACATTACGTTCGTTTTACAAAAGATCATTCTATTTTGTAAATCATTGAAGGGAGTTTGGGACTTACCCATTGACGCAGCCTCTTTCAAGACTTGGTTTATAATATTCTGAAGCAAAATCAAAAAGCGAGTTACAGATTCAGTTCAAATCGTCATACTGACAAAAGCAGCCTTAGCATTGTCATCAGCGGAAGTTGTGGTTGCATGAAAAGAAAGGAAAAGCAAGATAAAGAAGAAGAGGTAGTATAAGGAGGAAGTGAAGTAGTAGGAGAAGAAGAAAAAGTAAAAGAAGAGGGAGGAGAGGGAAAAGGAGATAAGGAAGAGGATAAAGAGAAGGAGAAAAAGAAAGAGAAGGACAAACAAGAGTAAAAAGAGTAGGAGGGGGAAAAGTAGTAGGAAAAGTAGAAGGAGGAGAAGAAGGAGAAGAGGGAAAAGGAGGAGGATAAAGGGAAGACGAAGAAGAATAAGAAGGAGAAGGAGAGGGAAGAGTAGAAACAGAAGGAGAGCGGGAAGGAGGAGGACGAGAAGGGAAAGGAGGATAAAGAGAAAAAGACCGACAAGAATAACACAAACAGTTAACGAGAAGGAAGAGTAAAAAGAGAAGTAGAGCGAGAAGTAGGAGTGGGAAAGAGTGAGAAAACATTTAAAACCCAGTGTACACTTACGAAGTCCGCATCATCCTCTCGGAGAGAGCAATAAGGATTGAAACTTCCACGGTTGTCTTGCAAACAGGCATAGTCATCAGCGCCCATTTCTATCTGACGAGCTGGGGAAGATTCAGTTATTAAACTGAATCTTGTCTGTGCTGTGAAATGAACTACATGAAAATTATTTGATTTAAAAATGAATATTTCAAGATAAAAATATTTGTGCACAAAATGACAAAATTGACCAACACTATATTACCTTTAGGTGCTTCGTTGCTAACCACTGCTTTGGTCTCTTGTGAGTTCCTGTCGAGGAAAGTTATGGAAAATGCCGGTCAAGATCGGGATTTTTTTTCAGGTGCAGTGGTAAACAATTTTTGTTATACGTTCGTTGCATGCAGTGATGAAAGAAGTGTAGTGCTGTAACGGTTTTCTTCATTTTAAGTTGTTTTTTTAATGATTAGTAATGTATATCGTGCTACGACCAGCATGGAAGAGGAAGACCAAATGTTTATCAAGAAGCATCTATATGAACATAAAATATGCATGGACTAGGCATACCTCGTTCGGCATCGCACACAATATACTGCCAAGATAATAATCGCCAAAACACCGCAGGCAACACCAGCAGCTACTCCAATCAAAACACTGAGTGGAACGGTGTAGGTGTAATTGTCAGCAACATTCTCTTTTGTGGTACTGCCCTTTTTGGTTGGAAGTGTAATGAATGCCTACCCAAAAAAAAAAAAAAAAAAAAAAACCAAAAAAAAAACCAAAAAAAACAGGTGATGATATATTGGGACCGACAAGTAAAGCGAGAGGAGGAGAAAGGAATGGTCAGAAAGAGAAAGAGAGAGAGAGAGAGAGAGAGAGAGAGAGAGAGAGAGAGAGAGGAGAGAGAGAGAGAGAGAGAGAGAGAGGGAGGGAGAGAGAGGGAGAGAGAGAGAGAGAGAGAGAGAGAGAGAGAGAGAGAGAGAGAGGGAGGGAGAGAGAGGGAGATATTCTTTTAAATAAATTTTTGGCTTCCTGTAAATATAGGTCAAACAGTGCTTCAATAAATACAGGAAGATATCTCGCTTTAATATATACTAAGTACACTAGTCTCAATTAAAACGACAGGATAATGACAAAGTATTTTACCGTTCGTACCTCGAAAACATTCGGTTTTGACGTTTGGTTGGACTTTCTGATAGATATTTTAGACATCGGTATAACAGTAGGGCCATTTTCTTGCTCAAAATCTGTCAAAATAAGATCTATATTTCTTAGTGAACTTCTTTTCCTGGGGTCCACCTGAATAAAAGGTTTAACTTTGGTTGGGATACTTAAATATGTTCAGTAGGCAACGTGGTTAAATCTCGTTGCATAAACCGTCTACTTCAGATTTCATAATTTAGCTTGGTTCAGAAAGTGAAATTAGGCTGAAAGAATTAGTGATGAAATTTGAGGATTTTCTTAAATTCTATTGGCACTAAAACATGTTCGAAGCAGTTTTGCTTGAAAACTGTGTTGCACTACAAAACAAACGAATAAGATGTAAACGACAGAGTTTAGTGATATACCACAACGAGTGAGTATAAAATTACAGAAAAGATTGGCAATGGTTCATATGTTTATCAAACGAGTTGACATTTGACTGTAAAGTTTTTTCGAGAACAGCCGTACTAGCAGATGGAATAACAACACTAATGGCAAAAACAAGAATGTTGACAAAGATTGATTGTTTACAATATAATTAGGTTTCGTACCTTTTAGTTCCCTCAAGAACTATTTGGCATGAAGAACTAACATTCATTTTACTTTTCTCTCAATCAATAAAATAATACCACGTTGTCAGAGGGCTTATATGTCAGCAAAATGTAAGAAAATTCTGTAGGTTTAACTTAAACTTGCCGGAGACAATTCTGAGGAAGGAAAACCGTCAGCCAATCAAAACGTTGACATCATTTTGACGGGCAAAAAATGTCGTGATATTTTGTGAGTTTCCTCCTATTGCTTATGGGAATCTTTAGGTGGAGTAAAAACAACTTTTCATTTGACTCCGACATACGAAATTCATTTTCGATAAAATATTCAAAAACTCAAGAAAAAACGAGCAATGCACAAAGAAAAATCGTGACTGATAAGCGTTTTCCTTGTGATAAAAAAGACGCTTGCTGCTTGGAATAAACTTCACGTCAGCTTGTGTAGCTGTGAAATCTTTAATTTTCAAACTTACTGAGCGAGTGAACGTAAACAGTAACTTGTTTTTGAAATCGTTAAAGTAAACTCGCAGTGCGTCTTTTATCTGGTCTAAAACATTCAACATTTAGAATTATGAACGTCAAGCATTTAGAATCTGTGTATAAAACTTGAAAGCTGAACGTGTCCTTTTCGCAAGAGAAAAAAGTTTTGTTTAATAAGACCTACTCCACTACCGCACTTTCTTTATGAATTGTTTTCTTACCCCTGTGCTCTCCTTTAGTTTTGAACAAGAAGCAATTGGTTTCCAAATCAGCGCCTGTCATGGAATTGCAGTCAATTTGCAATTTAATCAAAAGTCCAAAATATTCCTTGTTGACACCCTCCCACTGAAAAAGACAAGACCAACAACTCGTTGATCAAACACAGGTAACAAGAAGAGAATTATAAAACGTCGAGATTTGTTTGCTAGTTTATGGTTGAGTTGCGCTGTGCTTTTAAATATCTCATCTGATTCGGAGAAATACTGAGAACTTTTAGCGGAACGCTGTGGACTGACTGTAAAATTCTTCTCTTCAAGGACTTTCTGCATCAAAAAAGGAACAGTTGCTACCCAAATATCAATCATTTTATACGACATTTAACTTAAGTTTAGCGATACTAAAGGATTAAACTAAAAAGTACTTGATTTTGAACAACTGTACTATTGCTATGTGTTCGCATGTTGTCCCAAACACTTTGCGTTTTCTGGAATATTTGTGACATGTTTGAGGAAGTTGATCGTCCAGGTTAGTGTAGTCTTGAGAAAGACAGTTGGTTGAAGTGACTGACGTTTCGACAGCCTTAGCGGCGGTCATCTTCAGAATCAAAAGGAGAGTAAATGTCAGGTTCTCCTTTTGACTCTGAAGATGACCGCCGCTAAGGCTGTCGAAACGTCAGTCACTTCAACCAACAGTCTTTCTCAAGACTACACTAACCTGGACGATCGACTTCCTCAAACATGTCACGATTCTCCCAGGTTCAAACCATTTACTTTATTCTGGAATATTTGTTAATATATAGACAAAAAAGGCACAATGGTAAAAGCCGACGTCCAGTTTTAGTGCTAATACATATTTTATGGCTTCTTACATTCAAATTCAAATAGCGACGAAATGAGGCAGAAGGATCACGGCGAACGTCTACTTTTAACGAGTCACTAAGATTGGTCAAGGCAGTCCATTGCCCGCGTTTGTTGAGGAATCCTGAATTTGAATCAATTTCACACGTTATTCTAAATGCCGAAGACATATGGAGTGGAGCATTGATATCTTTGCTATGCTTTTGTGAGAGATCCAGTGTTGCCAGTTTATCATCCATCAAGCCCTTTAGCGGGTCTTTCAAGCCTTTGTAAGCACAACCTAGAAATAACAAGGTCATATGATCATCCGGAAAACAAATATCTAAATTGTAATGCACTACACTAACGCGACTGGGCGTACAGTACACCACATCGTGTATACAGTTAAGAATATGTAGTAAGTCCTTAGGGAATTGCTGCTTTTCAGGCTGAGCTAACTTGTGATAATTTTTACGCAACGCACTTTTCAAATAACCATTCAAAAAATCGTGAGATGACCGATGTTCATTCGACAATTGAAAGACTCAGTTGTTCGTATTTAAATCTTTGATAAAAATATCTATCCCCTGAACCTTCGTTCTCATGTCATCTACCAAGTCGACTTCGATTATTAAAAGGTGAACTGAACCTTGGAAATTCGCTCGAGGTCATATCCATGTTTTTCGACTAAAGACAAATTGACACCTGTTTTATAAAATCAACGTAGATTTTTGCAGCAGTCAAACCCAGGACCTCGTCAATCGAGTTCAGTGTTCAGAATACCTAAACTCGTTGTTTAATACGTACTGAACATCTTCAAGTAAACGTAAAGCGAAATACCGTATCACTCGAAATCATACTTCACTGGAATGTGTTCATGCTTGTTTGGAGTTCACATGAAATATTTTGCTTGTTCTTGTCTTGGCACTTGTTAAGCTGGATTAAACCAGTAACCTACGTCATACGTAAATTTCTCTCGAGGGATTAAGAGGTACTGAAAGAAGATACCATGATGGGAAATATTGATTCGAATACT
Organism: Heliopora coerulea; assembly: GCA_030142905.1. Classification (NCBI taxonomy): domain Eukaryota; kingdom Metazoa; phylum Cnidaria; class Anthozoa; order Scleralcyonacea; family Helioporidae; genus Heliopora; species Heliopora coerulea. Next base: position 418,738 of record JASJOG010000135.1, on the reverse strand, counting down.
TTAACTGTAGACATACAGTAGTTCTGGAGCACAGTTCAGACGACAATAGTTTTGGCCCCGACACTCCCAATTTAAGCACGCGATACCAGGATATTTAGCACGCTACTGTTTCGTATACATGTCAAAATTTTGGTCAGTGCGTCTACAATATTCCCATCTATACAACCAAACTTGATGGCACAAGGTCTAAGATTCTGGGCACGCGTCCCAAAGTTTAAACTGGCGCAAAAAACGAGAGAGCCAAACTTTATGGCGACGTTACACAAGACGAAGATTATCAACACAGCGACTGTTGCACAAAAACTTGACGGGACTTATTATTACTTGTTATTGCATCATCTTTAACAATGATGTCGTGTAATACCATCCTAACTCAGTTTGGTCCGTACCCGACCTTGGTTATTTTACTCTGACTAACAACAGACGAGGTTATTGGTCAAGAGTAGACACTTTAAAGCGGAAGGAGTTAGGAGTACAGCGCCCAAATCGAAGTTAATGTGGACTAATTTGCGGTGAAAATACAACGCAATGCTGTCCACTCAGCTGCTGATAAGGGATTTTACCAAAGTCTACCAACATATGGGCGGCAAGTGCAAGATTTTTAACGCAATGTTCATTGAAACAGAATTAACTCTACTTCGTCAACATTTAAATTTTTTATTATTTTACCCTGACTAACGCTACACGATTTTACTCATCAGGAGAGACGTCTTGGACTGGAAAGGGTTAAAACATGTTTAAGCTTTGGTGTTGATGTGGTGTAAATAATTTTAGAGTTTCGGGTGTGGAAAGGAACTACACCAACTTCTTATTCTTAATCCTATATCCCAACTCTATAGTTAACCAATCATTGGTCGGCACATTGTGCTGTCTCGATTGAACCGCAGCTGTTCTTGTCCGAATCACGAGTCATCATTAAATAAAAATATCCATGACAGTAAAATTGGTCCACGGAAATAAACACTTTGTTAATAACAAACAGTTGGATCGGGTGAATCAGTATAGCGAACGCAAAGAACCCGATTCATCAGTTATGGTCGATAGGAGTTGCGTGCGATTACGTTCTAAGTTTTACGAATATGTAGGTGGCACAAATAATTTCAAAGGTACAATTTTAGGTCAACTTTTGAGTTAAAAATTGGTATGTAAAGCTGATCAGAAACACCTAAAAGGATGTACCCCGAAGAGCTGTACCTGGCTACACAAATGCAGCTGAAATTCGAAAGTTTATCACAATTTTCGTTGTCAGCTTACACACACAGTTGCAGATGCCGAATAGCACACAATGGATGGTTAGCGACTCTTTCTGTTAATTTATTTATGTTTCTCTATTTTGTACACACACAAACACACACACACTTACCGGTATAGTTATCCAAATGTTCACCAGAGACACATGTTTTTAAATCGAAGCGATACGTTTCGTTGCCAAGATTACATTTACAGAATCTGCAACTTTGGTCAAGATCTTTGATACATCGCGCTTGGAACTGTGTGCAGTCTCCTCGTCGTTTTGAAGTCATAGAAGGGTTCGAGAACTCGTCTCCGTCGCTCTTTCGGCTGACTACTCTCGACCGTGCGTGAACGGGGACATACAAACCAACCAGAGCTGCGAAACTTAACCAGTATGTAAACAAGCGAAAATATTTCGACCAAATTTGGTTTCCATTCCTGAACGTGGCTCGATTTTCGTAAAAATACGTCATCTTTGTTGGGCCAGATTGTTGTTTTGATACCAGTCACTTCATCACAATATTCTTTGGTTGAGAGTGACTTCTCCTTGACAAGGCACAATTTGAGACGTTTTGGGACAAGATGAGAAGGGCGGTGAGGAAGGAAATAATCAAAGAATCAATCAACACTATGCACCTTAGGAGATTGTAAATGGATCAGGTCAAACCGTTGGGTGGAAATGAATGACGAGAGGCACGCAGCGAGTTAAACTTAAGCGTTCTAGACAGGTGTTACTTTTAAAAATGACAAACCATTAAAATCAGGTGATTCATAAATCAAAAAGTCATTACAACATGTTAGTGCTAAATGATATTGCTTCTTTCGTAATGAAGGGAACGTTTTAACAGGTTTGGCTAAAACGCGTTTTCATGTCAGTAGCAATTTTGAGCCGACATCCAGCGGTGACTAACCGGAACTTGGTCGCCCTCCCTGACGTCTGACCGATAGCATGTTACGAAGAATCAAATCTATCTTAACTGGTGATCTTGACTGGATAAAACCTAGGCTGAGCGTGGGACGTGTCAGGTTCAAGTTGCGGGAAATTCTTAAAGTATCCTTGTCGAATGCAGCATTAATTGTACATGTTTGTGAATTTGTCAGCCAATGTTGGTTCACCATTTCTGTCAAATATCTGATCTCTTTGTAACATTTGGATTGAAATAGTTTTGCATTGGGCTGCTCATTGGGTTATCTTACATCGCAACAGAAACGTAGAGCCGCCCGACTAAATTGGGTTTCTATGGGATCCATTCTGGGCCCACTTTTATTTGCAATAATTAAAATAGTTAAAATAATAGAAACATACGTCTGTTTGAAGGCGGCACTGTAAAATGTTAGTTAATTTGTTCACATAAAATGAGTAATGTCATCACATGGGTTCGTCAGTTTTCATATTGCCATTAGAAAAAACATCAAATGGAAAGCGGAACTCGCTTGAGTGGGATTTCTAAACTTGAAACCTTAACCCACGATTGATATACTTCACATTTCTATCATATCACGAACCTGATATATCTTAGATCAACCTTACGTCCAAGTACCTTTTCTTTATGTCTCACCATGGAAGCCAAAATTACGTGCGAGGTACTATTGAAGCAACTCTGGCTGAAAAAGGTGAACACAGAGAAGACTGAGTTTGAGATAAAATTTAGAAATACCAGCAAGCGACATATTCATTGTTGATTTTACCTACGGGAAATTACTTTCGCCAGTTTATTTATGCACAAGAATGTCGGATGTTGGAATGTTTGTTTGTGTACACATTGAAAGTTTAAGGTGTCTCTAATAGGAAAGGTGACAAGCACTCTTCATAAAAATGGTGTAATTTTCATACGAGCGTTTTTTTTTTCAACGACGCCTGTTTCCTACGCCTTTCTGATGGCAAACTTGACGGAAGGGATCGAACATTGACGAACGGTTTTTCGTACTCGATTTTTCAAAAACAACAGCGATGACTTTTGGTATTTGATTCATTACACATAACATCAACTTATGCGACTTCAATATTTTGTCCTTAAAAACTTTCATAGCACACAGTAGTTCGACATACCAGCTATTTACTTTAGTTGCAACTCGCGGCTCGCGTAGCTGCCAATTTTAGGGCTTTAGGTTTAGGAACAGGCCAGATGGAAATGAATCAGCCGCTCCTAATTATATGTAACTCAACAGTCAAGTTATGCTAAAAAGATACAGTGTTATAAATGACCTGACAATCATCGAATTTCTTTTTCAAAGGACGTCTTCCTCGTCCCATTTGGTAAACTGTTTCAGGATACGAATTAAGAGATGAATCGGAGTATAGGGCGAGGTTTCCGTCTGCAATTTATCCATCCATTTTCCCGTCGTTGAGACGTGAAAGTGAGACAAAAAACTGGTTTGGAATTCACACTAATGAGCAAAATCGACGTCGGCAACAACAGTGAGAACTCAGCAGCAAATATAGGACGCGAAACAATCATTAAATTCACATTAGACAGTAATCCGTCTGACTGATTTTTGTCTTGGACAAGTTTCTAATCTTTTGGGACGAATCTATGAATTATAAATTTAATATATTGTAAAAAATACGACCATTCGGAGCAGCTCGTCCTGAAAAAAAGCGTCGTACGAATCCATATCGCTTCAATTTCACGCGACGCGGAGACAGCTTCAGTCTAAGTGAACTCCGCCATCGCTCCAAATTAAAACGTTTACCTGACGGATTCAGCGTCACCCTACACCCGTTCTTAATTCTTGTAGAATTGGGAGAGCAGCGTTTGAAAAGGTCTTAAGCCGATTGACCTGGGTGGAGTTATCCCCTGGGTGCACATTCAAAAAGAAAGTACAGTAGCACGGACCGTTTCCCAACTGGAGTTCTCCCCTTGACAAGTAAAATAGTCTGGCGTTATCCAAAGTAAAATAGTATGGTACGAGGCAATGTGAAATGGTAGAGCTTGTCGTCAGTCTCACTCAAACTGAGATTGTGTTCAGTTGTAGCCAAATGGTAACTATGTGTTTCAAAGTGAGATTGGCAACCCCAATAAACATTTTACTCTGGCTAACGCCAGACGAATTCACTTGTCCATGGTAGACCTACTGTCTGGATAAAGTGAGCGATCAAAACATCAGTAGAAGTGTCGTTATAACTGGGGGCGGGGGCAAGGGGGGAAACTTGCCCCCCAAGGGAAAATTTCGTTTGAAAAATTTGCTCTGTCGGGAATAACCGAAATGGTTATTTCGTATTTTACTAGCTAGGTTTTATAGAAGCTCTTTTCAACAAATTATTTATATTGTTCACGGTCTCGGTACTCAAAGCAATATACCTTAATTATATTTTAAAGATTGGACTAAATCGAATTGCCGTCCGCCGGATTTTGTGAGCCAAACGGCCCAGCTGCGTGATCTTTTTGCGCAAAGAAAAATGAAGCAGTACGCTGATCGTGTTGATTTGTTTACAATGCGTTAGTGATAGGTCTCACTTTCGGAATCTGGAATACCAGACACGCGGCAATCGAGAGAACTATGGGAGTTTAATTATAAATTTGTAAAAAATTAAATATTTTTATAAAAATATTTAATTAAATTAATAAATTCAAAAATAGACAATTGAGAGGCTATTTCATAAACGTGTGTCTCGTCTTTTACCAGGGTTTACAAATATTCAAGGACAATAAAAAGCACTCGGCCTACCTCCTCATCATTTTCATTGTTTTCCAGCGTTTGTAAAACACCTGCGGCCTCGTGATATTCATTCTTCCCTCGTGTTTTACAAACGAGAAAGAATAGTGAAAATCACTCGGTCTACGGCCTCGTGATTTTTATTGTTCTCTCGTGTTCGTAACACCTGGTAAAACACTCGCCCTCGTTTATGAAATATTACATATAACATCGTGGAGGTTGACCACAATAGATAATTCCAAGGATAATCAATCGTAAACATAATGTTATAAAGTTTGTCGGGAAAATTAGGTTTTCGCCTCCCCCCCCCCACAAAAAAAAAAAACGCCAGTTACACCACTGGCTGCCGCTGCAGTTGTTGTTTTTGTTGTCGTTGATATGTATGGTTATGTTCGTCGTTGTGGCTGGTGTGGCTGTTGTCGGTTGTCTCTTTCTCTCCCTCGATCATTTATCCCTTTTCTCTCCTCTTCTTTTTCCCTTCTTCTTCCCGTTTCTCACCTTCTCATCCTCCTTCCTCTTCTCCATGCTAATTCCTCTTCATCCTTCTCGTTCTTCTCTTTCTGTTGCTGCTTCTTGGTCTTCTGCTTATTGTTGCTTATGGTTGTTGTTCCTCATCGGCTTCTTCTTCTCCTTCTTTGCCTTTCTCTTCTACTTCTTCCGTTTCTTCACTTCTTCGTCTCCTTCTTCCTTTACCACTTCTTCTTCTTTCTTCTTCTTCTTTTTCTTCTTCTTCTTTTTCTTCTTCTTCTTTTTCTTCTTCTTCCTCTTTTTCCCTTCTTCTTTTCCATCTCGTTCTCATTATAAAGCAAAGAGCAGCACAGCACAGCAAAGCGAGGCAGAGCAGAGCAACAGCACACCACACTAACAACAGCGAGAGAGCAACAGCGCAGCACAGCTAGGCAAAGACAAGAAATCAAAGCTAAACACAAAATGTAGAGCAGGGCACAGAAGAGTCTGCACAGCACAGCTCACTAAACTAAAGTAAAGCCAAGTAAGATCAAACTCAATGCCTAAGCTTCACTTAAACGTAATCATCCACTAATTTTTGCACGAGTTCTTCTAATATTAGACTAATATTTACTCAAATATACATTATAATCTACATCTACATTAAATATCTTCTGTTTTCGTAATCCCAATTCTACACAACCCCTTTCCGACAAAGAGTCAGAAAGATATCTTGGTGTCTGGTTATTGTTCGAGCAGATAGTACACAGGTTCATCAGCATCTGTAATAGAATCGAACAAAATATACGGCTTAAAAAGGTCTATTTAAAAGTTACATGGATATGTTAGTACAACCCTAACCTTGTTTGTCGTAATATCAGACCATCTCAACTTTTAAATCGATTTTTCTGATGAAGGAAAATTACGAGTGTCTGATACAATTTTTAAGACCCACCCGGGACCTGTTGTGAAAAATGCAACTTTTGGCCATCTGGCTGGGAATCGAACCCGCGACCTCGCGCATCTAGTGTGATGCTCTACCGACCGAGCTCCGGAGGCCGTTGCCGACAGCATGGCCACAAGTTCAGTATTTTGTAAGATGGTATTACCGATATGAAGTGCAGGGTACATTCAATGGAATATGATGGCATTTACAGTCGACTACTAACAGTTAAATCGATATTTCTGATGCGATTCCCAGCCGGATGGCCCAAAGTTGCATTTTTCGCAACAGGTCCCGGTTGGGTCTTAAAAATTGTATCAGATTCTTGAAATTTTCCTTCATCAGAAATATGGATTTGTCTGTTAGTAGTCGACTGTAAATGCCATCATATTCCACCTCAACTTTTGTCGGTTATAACTGTGATATAACTTTATGCCATCGTTAAATAAAAAAAGTTTTTACCTATTAATTCAAACTTCTCCGCGTTCTGCGTACCAATCTAAAACAACAAGTGGGTTTTTAAAACAAAAACAAGCAAAAGAAACTCCAGTTCGGTTTTTTAATGATCGAAAGGGAAAGGTACCGGTTTGAACAAAAACCAAAAAACCAAACAAAAAAACAAAGACAATTCCCGCAGGAGTGCCTCGACAACTCAAGACGCGAGTTAAAAGCAAGACACTTTGCATTAGTAATATTTCGACCTTGCTGATGTTTGAAATAAAGTTGAAATATTCTTAACTCAAAATCGTTTTCTTTCAAATTGATTGTACTTTGTTTTTTTTCATTTGACCATACTTTACTCTGCTTACTTGGTTCTCAGGCTTTCTATCTCCCGTACACAACTTCTGGTATGGTTTCTCTTCGTCCTTTTTGTCACCCTCTAAAAATGTGTATCCAGAACTGTCGCATGAAATTTGAGTTTCTAAGTCTACAATGCGATAGGGTCGGCTGTCTTCGTCCTCTAAATAAATAGAAAATGTAACTTTTAGAGCGTTAAAGTTAGCCCTGTTGGCTGCCTTAACTGGTTGCGCAAGGGGTTAAGAAAACGATGAGGATAAAGACGCTGTTAAACGTACAAGCATAAATTTAAGTATGAATACGGTTAAATATTCAAGCATAAGTTTGAGCACGAACGTGGACATGAGGGTGAGTGTTGATGTAAGACTGGGTGTGGGTACAGATTTGTGGGTACGTGACAGCAGAGATGTGGGTGGGGTGATAGTGGGGTATAGGGGAGTGTAGGTAGAGGAATGAGTGGGGTGTGGGATGAATGGTAAACGTCAATAATGTTCATGTGGGTGTGCATGTCTTATGCAAGTGTGGGTGTAGGAATAGTGGCGGGTGTTCGTGCTAACGTAGCTATGAGTGCAAGTGTCAGTGTCAATTTATGCGTGGACCCAGGGCTTGACACTAACTTTTAACCAAACTTTCTAATGTGGAAACTTAATCAGAAAATTCATTTTCCATAGCAAAATTTTACTTTCCATTAGACCCAGTTAGACTGGCACATTGCACGCCCCAACGCAAATCAACAGAAAACCAAAACTAAAATGGCGACGTGCAATTCACTTGCATCACCAATATCGTACCCAAGATTCCTCTGTCAGACATCCAAGATGGCTGCTAGGAGTGGCAGGAGTGCTACGCCACGTAAAAGGACGCTTGTGGCTTTCAGAAATCAAAATATGAAATACTTCTTTTGTGGCAAATTGTTCGACTTTCGTGGGTTTTTTTTATTTGGCTTTTTTTAACACAAAAAAACTACTTTCCCCATCTCTTCAGAGTTACTTGCTAGATCGGGCAAGTATTCTCGGTTTGTGTTTTTTACTGTCCACTGAAAAATTTTACTCTCCAGTAGTGAACGGGTGAGAGTTAATGTCGAACCCTGGGATCAAAGAGGTTGGGGACATGAGTTTGATCTTGATTGACATTTTGAGTGTTGGTGTGTTCGTGAGTGTCAGATCGAGTTTAAGTGGAAGTATAAAAAGAACAAGGATAGCGGTAAGAGTAATTAAGACCAAGGATTGGAAATGAAGATGATAAGGATGAGTATAAGGAGGTAAAGATAAGGATTAGGGAATAAAGATAAGGATTAGGGGATAAAGATATGGATTAGAGGATAGAGATAAGGATTAGGGGATAGAGATAAGGATTAGGGGATAAAGATAAGGCTAAGGATATAGGGATGACAGTAAGAAGAAGAATAACGATAAAAAGAAATTGGGACAAGGGTTTAGTTCAAGGTTAGTATGAGGGGTAAAAGATAGAGTTTTAGACAGTTGTTTCTGGAGAAGCTGTTTTCGGGAAAATGCAGATCAGTGACAATTCATTTATTCAGTGGTGTAATATTTGGGCATGCAGAATAATTCAAAACATTGTTTCACTTGCCATCAATATAATCATTTGTTTTGTCTTGCTTCCTTTCAGGAGTCTCTCTTCTAGTAAGGAAGACAAATACATTACTAAAAAAACACTGGATTTGTATTAGGATGAAGAACGAAAATTCGAACATTTAGCAACAGTGGAAAAGATGGATTCATTACGTACTTTCGTCTAGTAAACCGAATGCAAAGAAAAAATGCCACAAAACAAGTCACCAGACCAATACTCAGTCCAACGCTTAAACCTCGTATTACAGGAGAAGAGAGCTTGCTCTTCTCATTTTCTAGTTTTGCTACCTGTTTTGAAAAAGAGGAAAAACAAGAATATAGAAAAAGTTATCTCAAACGATTAATTTACGAGTTTTTAATGAAATTTTTTGTTACGCCAACACCTTCCTCTTCAAAATATTTGCATAACTACTGCATCAAAAGCTGGTTCGGATCATTCGTTATTTCAACTAGCCAAGAACTTATAGGTAACGGGCCATTCCCGAGTCATCTTCTCACTTTGTTTTAAAGAGAGATCTGGTGCGAAACTTTTCATGCGAAAATTAGATTTTTAATTCAAATGAAACTAAAGAATTGATTTTCATACGACAAATTTACTACCAAGCCTCGTTTTGCTGCCAAGCCTCGTTTTACTGCTAGTACAGTAAGTAATTCGGATATTACTCATTCTTCTAATATTTAATGAATCCTTATCAATATCTGGGTTTGCATTTACAGTATGCAAAATCAACCTGCCATGGACTTTCACCCACGCCGATAATCGTATTTGGGATATATTTTGGGACCGTGAAACCAAAAAGCAAGTTCGGAAAATACTTAATTACCAATTAATTAATTTGTTGCTTTTGCTGTTGTTGCTGTCGTTGTTGTTTCCATTGTTACGGCTGCTGCAGCTGCTGGACACTTTTGTCGTGTGTTCACTTCAAATTAAGCGAAGGGACTGAGTGTTCTCGTAAACATTTTGCTTCAGAAAAATATCTAAGTGACACACCTGAGACCACTTGTACGACAAAGCACACTAATATGGGTGTTAAACATTTCAAAACGGTTTTTATAACGGTAGACTTTATGCTACCATTTATGTCACTATTTAACGATAGACCATCAGTTTATTATTCTTTTTTGTACATCTTGATCAGCCTGATCATCTTGTATTTTGGTTTGGCAATTCTGAAGAACCACTGCTTCAGACTGGTCAAGCTCATCAATATGCACATAAACAAATTCTAAGGTTTCGAACCATACCCAGGAGCCCTTTTGAGGCAGACAATGCCTTGTAAATGACTTTTATAAAATTGAATTTGTACTTTGAAGATAGATGGATTCTTACATTTTCGGCGGATTTTGCTGTAATCAGGGTAGCGTTGGATGCTCTACTCAACGAAGTTTTATCTGAAACGAGATAACACCGACTCTTTACAGAGAAAATATACAATATATTCAAAGTATATATTCGATTAACAAATGGCTAAAATGAAGACATACTCTCAGTGTAGAAATGAGATACACTTACTTGGCGATTTTTGTTTAAAAATTGCATACACGTTGTGGTGCTTGAATCTGTCTCGATTTTCTTTACGAGTGAAATTTAAAAAAACCAAGAAATAATTGAAATCTTTTTCGGCCTTTCGTCGTGTCGAACACTGCAAAACCAAACGCAAATCAAGCTTGTGACAATATCGCTCGAATTATTTTCCTTATATTGCATGATTATTTTCAGCGCCATATTAACATAATTACTAATACTTAAATATTTCCATTCAGCTTAGAAGGAAGAAAATTCCGCATAATTATACCACAATTGACTGTCATGCAAACAAAATTCTCGAGACGCACTTCTACAAACGGAATACCTTATTTCCTTCAATAAATTCTCCCTGAACGCATGTTACGAATTTGGGTTCTTCGGAAGGGCGCGTGTTTCAGCGCATTTAATTCAAAAAGATAATTTAACAAAACGAAAGTTCATAAATGTTCGCTTTCGCATAGTTTATTCGACTTTGACTTCTTCCTCAACATTTGTACCAATTGCGTTGAATTCCTCATTACCGCCGGGCGCTTCGAACATTGGTTTTTATTTTAGATGCGTTTAATAGAGGGGTGGCGGGGTGGCCCTTTATCGAGGCTGTGCGCTTATTCGAGGAAATACGTTGTGTACTCGCTAGAAATTCATGAATCTTATTTCAAGTCTAGACAAAACAAAGTAAAGTTAAAGATGCGGATGATAATTTTGGCCGTGGTTAACTTACTGTTAATTTTCCAAAAGATAAACTTGACATTGTGAGATTAAGGGAGTTGTCTTCCAGTAAATTGCCGTGACTATCAATCTGAAATACATCCTTGACGACGCAAAAATCCTTTCCGTCAATGAGTTTTTCGGCCGTCAGTGTGTCCTTCTCACATGAACAATTACCTGCAAAATAACAAAAAATGAAAAATGAGACAATACCAACAAAAAGATTGATTTATATACGTTTATCAAGCAACAATTTCCACCATCTTTTGTGATTAGAAGATGAGAATTCTACAGTCTTGACAAACATTCAAAACGTAAATTTTTTGAACACGGTCTTGCGGTGTGTAAGTTTACGCCCTGTTGACGTATTATTGGATCATTTTGAAAGGTTTTTAATTGAAGAATGTACCCTCGTTCTTGATTTTACCAAGAATATTACACTCTGATGTAAAATATTTCACAATGCAAAACTGCGAAAACGACTATGTTTACCGGGGGAGTTGAATATACGATACTGTACTCCCATACAGCTTTTAAATATTCCATATAGTATCTATATCTAAACCTATATATTTCTCTATATTTTTATTTATATCTATATCTACGTCTATAGATGTACATGTACTTATATGTGCATATGTATATCTACATGTATGTAGATGTACATAGACACATATATAGTTGTATATGTACGTGCACTAGTGTATGTACAAAATGCCACTATAACTTTGAGGCTACTAGAGAAAGTTCAAGAACTGACATCTAGAATCGTTTCGACAAATTAAGTATAAAATCACAACAACTGTAAGCTGAATTATTGTCCACTGTTTTGCAGTTTGAGTCAACGGGCACGAAAGTTCATCAAGTAGATATAGGTGGTCATTTGAAAAATTACTGGTACTGCAAGGTAGTATGTTTCACGTAAATCGAACGCATTGTTACTTTATATGGGCAGCGAGTTTGAAACAAAGAGATGTTTACACCGAAATTTATTTCGAGATTCCGGGAAACGGCTGCGCATGGAAGGTAAAGGTAAGTGGTTTCTTCAACGATAAAATCAAGCTTTCTTTAAAGACATCAATAAATAACACAACGCACACATAAGCATACATATGAGAAGTGAACATGTAATTTAAATATATAGGACTTTAATAACGTTAATCACGAGCAATAACAGCCAATCACTCAGTGTATGATCACGTATAGCGACACGGTTATATGGATACTTAACAAAGGTTACTACGACAAAAGTGACGTGTTCTTATATTTCAGATTCTATTTTTAAGCTCGGGTGAACAATTGGCAAACGTTCACTGATACTTGATGCTTACCTGTGTTGGTAAGTAATTGACATGAAACGCTTGATATAAATGTTTAAGAATGTTTTGCGCAAACATGAACAGACCAAAACGATACAGAGGACGAATAAGGAAGTCAGTAAGACATGTGCCTGAATCACAAACTTGAAAGCGCAATCTACCATGCGCGGTGTATCGAATAACTAGTTTCCCTTAATATTGTTAGCACGGACAATTTAAACAATTATATGAAAATGAACCAACTTACAGCGCCGTTTCCAGTTTTCAAAACTGTTAATCGGAACTTCTCGACTAGCACACGAACCAGAAATAGGAAGACATAACCAAAACAATGCTTGAGTTAACGCCAGGCATAATGGCAGCTTTGTAGTCGGAGACATTTGTTTTGCCGTCGGATTGTCGTACTAATTTATTATCAGCCCAAAGAAAACTGTTCCTCGGCTTAAATGTTTCCGAGTACCTTCAAACAGATCTTTCGTTCCACACAACTGACCCGTGACGACTTTTGCTGCATATTGATCAACGCGGAGGGGAAGAGAAAGAGGAAGAGATAAGGTTTTGGTGCGGCGATAGGTGACGTCATGAATGCGAAGGATTGGCTCCCTTAGACTTTGGCTATTTAACATTTCTTTCACAAACTGGGTGAGGTTAGCCAATCCATGAATGAAAAGCGAGCAAGGAAAGACAAGAACCAAAGTATGTTAAAGATTATTGAAAAACTGCCTCATCGAGATTTCGATAACAATAATTCATACTTGATTAACAAATAAGAGTGAAGGTTCCGGTCACATGTCCAATGGTTTAGATCTATTTTAATGAACATTAAAATTCTCTTTTAACTTCAATCACTTGCCTGAAGTTTCAGATGTGTCAGTATAAACTTCGGTCAGCATCTGAGATTTTAATTTTACTCTGGCTAAGGCCAGGCCATTTTACTCTTGAAGGGCAGACGTCTCGGACAGGAAAGGGTTACTGTACATTAAAATTAGCATTTAAAGATTACAAAATTTAATCTCTGATTAGTTTTCATGCAAGGATTGATCACTGACGCGCAAAAAGGATTCTCACGCGGATTTAGGAAGATCAGTATATCCGGGATGCAAAACGACCCCTTGTTGGAACCTCTGAAGTCTTCAAAGAAAGTTAATACAGATATAGAGTAGACGACTAACTGGAAAATGAGTGAGGTAGCATTCTCACTGCTCGGTGATGGAAAACACTTTAGAACCAGTTCTAGTACCGGAAAGGTTGGATTGCACACAGTTGATGTTCTGGCGTCAAAATATTTATTGGACACTTTTGGTCTGAAACCGATTAATTAGGTTAGGATAAGCGCTGGAGTTATGGTTAGGGTTTGGTCTTAGTTTTGGGTCAGAATTAGTGCCAATAAAATCGCCACATTGTCCCGAGAATATGTCACGAGCTCAATAAAGCCTCATCCCGGACACGGCCCTCATCATGTGGATTTTGCCATCACTTCTGGAAGAACGGGTACAAAAAGATCACCATTTTAGGAAAGGTTAGTTACTGGGCGTGAAAGATGTCATACCTCAAATAGTATGACATTTGTTTGAAGCTTGTTGTTTTAAGGGCAAAAAGCCGGTAGTTCTGGCAGCTGTCGTAATACGAACCATTATTTACAAGTAAATCAATTTGAGCTAAGAAAGCTTTTTGAAAAGATATAGCAAAGATGTCAGCAATCTTTGGCTACGGCTGTAGAGAAGAATTACAAAGCGGACAAAGGCTCGTTAAAACCTAAATGGGCAATTTAGGCAAACCTGAAAAGATTTCGTGAATATCTGTAAATCCTAATAATCCAAGTGTTACATATAAGCTTTCTGATAATCCCTTGATCTTTGGCAATTTTCACCTGCTTCCTGTTCCAATTTTGCTTCGGAAAAGTGGGTTTTCGGGCGCGTTCTCATGGTTCGTTGTATGCGACAAACCATAACACGAAGTTTGGCAATATTTTTTTCGCCATTTCTTGAATTTGTCCGAATCATTAGTACAGAGTCCAACAACACGTTGTTGTTACAACGGGAATAACTTTCGGGAATAACTTTCTGCCGTTTAGAGTAAGCTACTTAACGGCATTTCAAAACCTTTTCGAACTGACAACTTAAAGTACTTCACGAAATATCAAAAATAAACCACAAGTAGTTTGTAGTTAAAATTATAAATTCAGCCAAATCGGCCAAAGGCTTCATAAAATGGGTTTTTTAAAATAGTCACATGCTGAATATAGTCTAATACCTTAATTTATATTATTTAATTTATGAAGACAATACTTTGTGAATTGTTTACGTTAATTACATTTGAATCGAAGTTATAATTTATATACACTTTTTGAATAGTTTAATTTTGAATAATTTAACAATGCACGAGACGCCAAACATTGTTCTCACGTTTATTTACAGTAAGTTTCAATTAAGGTTCGAATAACATAAGACTGTGTTTAACTCTGAAGGTCTGACAGTAAATAAAAGATGATAAAAGAAAAATGTTGAGGAGGAAGCTCGAAGCGAACGATGACACAAAATTTTGGCAGGCCTTACGTTGTAAAAGGAAGTGTTCGAAAAGCTCTTGTATCTTAAGAAGACTTCCACCAAGCTTATTGCCTTAAAAGACGGATAAGCGCCCACCCGAACGTGAACGGGAACAGCAGGTAACACCTAAGTCGTTGTTTTCCTAATAACAAGGATAGTCAGTCTCGGAAGATGGAGAAGCCTGGAACTACTTCCTGAGTGAAGAGTACCAAACTATAATTTTCCACAGTTTAATTTAAAACAATGAAAAAGTTACATCCGTGATGAATATCACTCCTCAGTGTCTCGCTCGGAAACGCCATGTCTTGTTACGGAAGAACTTCAAGATATACGCTTTCTGGATCAAAATAACTGTCGATATTTTCGTACGATGGACTGTAATGTAAAAAACCAACGTCCACACTTGGTTTATCCGAGTCCGTTTCGTTCTTAAGACTTGACTTACTTGATTGAAAGTTGCTGAGATCGTCTTTGGCTTCCACTTCGGACATATTATCATGTGCAGGTGTCTCATAAAAACCGTCAACGTTGTTTTCTACCAGTAGATGTTTATCATCGCCTTGGGGAGGTTTTTCGTGACTTGTGAAAGAAGCGTCAGCAGGATGTTTACCAAGATGTGAAGTTATGAGGTCTGGTTGACCTGGTTCAATTGGAAAAGGGAGAGAAGGAAGTCTGTCAGTTCTACTTTTTCTTTTCTTTTTGGGATCGTGGTTTTCCGTGTCTCCTGCAGATTTCGTTTGAATAGGAAGGGAAGGGAGTCTGTCCGTCTTACTTTTTCTCCTCTTTTCGAGCTCGTAGTGTCCCGTGTCTTCAGCAGATTTCGTTTGAATAGGTAGAGAAGGGAGTCTGTCCGTCTTACTTTTTCTCCTCTTTTCGAGCTCGTAGTGTCCCGCGTCTTCAGCAGATTTCGTTTGAATAGGAAGAGAAGGGAGTCTGTCCGTCTTACTTTTTCTTCGAGGGTAATTTTCCACTATGCTGACTTCTGTTTCTTCATCATCTGAACAGGTGGGGTTAGTAAAATCTAAAGCAGATGATATTGGTCGTCATGGTCATGTCATATGTGAACGGTTGTTGCCGAGTAGTGGTTATGATAATGTTAATATTCACGACAATATTAATGATATAAAAAATAACATTAATGCAGGAAATTAAAAGTATGAATATTGATAATGTGCATTGTAAATGACGACGTGCCCTGTTCAGGTACACGGAGAAATTTTAAGAGAACGTGAATGATTAAACGAATCAATGGAACACACGGATGGACAGATGGACCGACCGGCCAACAGCGCGATGGATGGACTGATGAACGAATAGACCAATCGATGTCAGACCAACAGCGGGATAGATGGACTAATGGGCGGATGGACCAATGGACGGACAGACCAACAGCGGGACGGAAGAACAGACGTACAGACAGGCAAAAACCGGATGGACAGACGGGAGGACGAACAGACATACAGCGAAACGGATTAACAGACCGACGGACATATAAACAGCTGAACGGCTGAGCAGACTGATAGACTGACTGAAAGACGGACTGAAGGACAGAGAGACGGGTAGATGGATGGATGGGGAGGGAGGGTTAGATGGATGGGGAGGGAGGGTTAGATGGATGGGGAGGAAGGGTAAGATGGATAGATGAGCGGATGAAAGAAGGAAGAGGGAAGGAGGAAGGGAGAGGGAGGGAAGGACGAACGACGTAAACGTATAAGTGATTTTAATATCTAGGGAGTGGTTAGCTTATTAATGATTACAAATTAATAATATTAACGGACCCTCGACTGTCTTACCTGAAGTTTTCAATTTTGGATCGGTGGAAACGTGCAAGGCCTTACGCTTTTTAAAATGAAGTATGAATAAGACGCCAACAAAGAAGCCAGTAAAAATACACGCCAGCGGAATGGCGACATAGAATGCTACCATAGACTTATCACTGCCACTCTGGTTTCTCCTCAAAACATCATTCACTGAGACAGACGACTGGGAAAAACTTGAACGTGACAGAGTAGGAATTGTTTGGGACAATGTCGAAAGAGAGGGTGAAGGATGTGGTTTTAGTGGCAATAGATTTGAATTGTAATGTGATTCTGAGTGTAAAACTGACGCAGGTCTGTATGCTGCTGACGGCGAAATGTTTTTGCTTGGTAACAAAACAGTTGACGAATGGCCTGAAGGTTGCCTTGGACAAAACGAGGTGACCTGGAAAAAACGAAAAACTAAGTCGTTAGTGTTCTTCAAAACTCGTTTCATATACAAACACTGTATCAAGTAAATGTTGTATCAGAAGTTATATTGTAAATATACTTCTAAATGTATATAATGAATGAATAAATTATTGAATAAATTAATGATTGAATAAATTAATGAACTGAGTGAATCTTGATCAGTTAGTCGGTTATTTTATTGACCGGTTGGTTGAGTAGCTGATTGGTTGATGAGTCAATTGCTTGGTTGGTCGGGTTTTAATTGTTTGTTTTTTTTTGCTGCTTGACTGCATGCTGGGTTGGTTGGTTGGTTGGTTGATTTGGTTGGTTGATTTGGTTGGTTGATTTGGTTGGTTGATTTGGTTGGTTGATTTGGTTGGTTGATTTGGTTGGTTGATTTGGTTGGTTGATTTGGTTGGTTGATTTGGTTGGTTGATTTGGTTGGTTGATTTGGTTGGTTGCCTGGTTGGTTGGTTGACTGGTTGGTTGATTTGGTTGTATGATTGGTTGGTTGGTTGGTTGATCGGTTGTTTAGTTGGTTGGTTGATAGGTTCGTGGATTGGCGGTTGATAATTGGGTTCATTTATTTGTTTCCTGGTTTGTCATTTGATTGGTTGGTAGGATATTGTTTGTTTGTAGATCATTTATTGGATTTCTTTAGTTGGTTACGCTTATCACGGAAATGTGTTTTTCAAACGTTTTTCTAAGCGCCAGCGACAGGAATTGTACTTGTATGGAATTTATTTCAACTGATTGTCTACAGACAAAGTCATAAAGGCAATCTGGTGTAAATGCCAATCATTCCTTGTAATGTACTTACATCTACTTCACTTTCTTTCGGACGGTCTACGTTAATGAAAACAAACAAAAATTTAATCAACTAACTTTCCACAAAGCAATATAAGAATATCATAAAATTACAGTGGAATTTTCGAACGATTTACCGAAAAGTGGAGCTTAGCTTTTGGAATGTTCGTGATACAGTAGTAGCGTAAGTGTCTTTTACCTTTATCACTAGCATTCAATGACTTGATAGGTAAACGTACAGGTAAAGTGCTTTTATTTATACTGGATAACCATATAAACTACCTGAGCTGTTCTCCCTTGAGGTTCAGTATGGGCCACTCTTCTTGGGTGCAGTGTTACTGCAGAAGGAAACCGGAGTACCCGGAGAAAACCTGCGATTTTTGGTAGAGTCGAACTGGACAACCCTCTTCTCACATGTGACCAAGGTAACTTTAATCAGATAACTGCACGAAGCCGGAATCGAACCCTAGTCACAGTGGTGAGAGACACGTGAACTACCACTGTGCCACCAGTACCCCATTACCATTTAGCAATTTATGAATAACACGAACTATGCATAAACAACACAAAATCTCATTGCAGTGTTGTTTTCAAGAAATGGAATTAAATCTGAAACAAACTGATTTACATCGATAAATTGTGAATACCTGCACAGAGATAATTATTATTCCATCCATGAGGGTCATCTGTACTCCATTTAATGCATTCCTTTCCCGAGATCGGGCCAGAATGCGACCAGCGAAAAGTTAAAGGTGTTTCTGGTGGCACACAAAGGAAATTGTTCTCCCAAGAGGAAGAACTGGGTTCTTCGGGTTCTACGATTTTAGTGCAACGCAGTTTGTTCATAACGCGTTTTCGTTCACGAAATAGCCAAGTTATTTTTATGGGAGTTCCAATTTTCTTGGAACACAAGGTAGAGTTTGTCCAATAGCTCGAGTGTTCAGGTTCCGTTATTGCTGCACAGCGGTACTTTGCACGATCCAAAGATCCATTTGAGGAGAATTTAAAATCATTAGGCCATTCTAGGAATTGAAAAAAGATAAAAAGAACAATAAGAACAGAAGTATTCTTTTATCCAGTGTACTACGTCAAGTAATATTTAAAACACGACCAGGACTGGTCTACCAGACTTAAAACACAAGGCCTTAGCCGAGTGATTTAGATCCGATAAAGCAGGTACTGCGAGTTTTTTAAATGACTTCAAAAACGAACCTCTACATACGCTAATTCGGGAAGTAAGTTTGAGAATTAATGCTTTCTGAGCTACAAAAATTCGCGGAAAAAAGTAAATATGTTTTATCACATTTAAAGCCACGACACAGTGATGATTTTCCTTTGTATTTTCCTCATGAATTATTAATGAGTTTTTGAATTACACTTCAAGGAAGTTATCTGTCCGTAATTCTAAGCTGATGTTTCCAAAGTCCGTCGGTTCGCTTTATTATCGTAAGCAATTCCATATTTTGCATCTTGGTCTCAAAGCCAAGCGCAATTCACAGTTTTCGAAATTGTATGTATTTTGCTTTCTGGTTCCAAAGACGATTTTCATTGCCAGAATGACTAAAATAGCAACCAAGAAACATAAGAATATTCCGGGGTACCTTATTCCGCAGTTGCGTTTAGTAGCCAGGGGTATATCCCTGAGATGATCAATCAAAATATTTCATTGGTATAATCACTTGAAAAGTTTTTTAAATCGGAACCTTTGTTTCGCTGTTAACTATGAAATCCAGGACGCCCAAACACATTAAAACATATCTACATTTGTAGACTAAAAATACAGCTATGCATTATTTGTCAATGTCAACGAGACAGAGTTACCATGGTCAGAGCTGGAGTGGCGTTTACCTGGCATAGATGCGTATAGAGAATACGCCTGTTTCCCTCCGCAAAACTTCGACGGATCCCCGAGGCAAGGGATGACGCACGATGATCTCGTTCTCAACCAGGAATTTGCTTCAGACATTTCCCCACAGACACATTGCTTCCCGTTCGTTAACGCGGCTAAGGAACGTCCCAGCGCTCGACAGAAGTCTGTACACAAACGTGGCGTTATCGTGCTACAATTATGCGAGACATTCATCTGGGTTTTCATTTTTGGTGTTAGGCATCCGATGAAATTTTTATCGTTGTCTGAGAGAAGCACAGAAGGCAATGTTATAACAACTGTTTATAAATTAATCTATCATGATTATAGATCAGGTGTAGACCTGTGGCACATAACGAACTGATATATTAAAACTATATCTTTTCGGTTTCTTTTGAAACCGAGAGTACAGAGATGGATGGTAACTTGAACATTTAGCCATAGCTTTAGCACGCAGTAAACACTGTATCTTATTTAAAAACTGGGAAGATAAGGTTCCCATTCTGGAATTAATATGGAGGAAATTTATTATAAAAACAGTAATAATGAACAGTCTAATGAATATAGTGAACATCTGGTGATATTGATGTAATCGGCCGCTGTAAAGCCCTGAAAGGGGAGAGAGCTGAAAACACTTCGTTTGATATTTCATGACATCAGCTAGATACTTGTGTAAAATTTTTTTCTGAGTTAAGTTGCCCTATAGCATACAAGCAGCCAGAAATATTCACGATATACTCACAATTCTTCCTCGTCTTGAAAATGATTGTTGAATTTATTCCCACGCATTGAACAGCAACGCGAATGACAAATCCTTGAAGTTTTGCAAGAAGCGCTCTGCTTCCAGTCGACTAAAAAATGAAAAATATTTCCAAGAAAATACTTCGCAAGGCCTAGAAACGGAAAAGAAGTTTTATATATAAGTTTTAAAAGTTTTATATAAGTTACCTTCAAAGTTAAGCTGTCCTTTTTCTGACTTAACACAAACACTCTTTTTTCTGTGAGGTTCTTCAAAGACTTCCATCCTCCTTGTTCAGTTTCAGACCAATACTGTGATCCATCTCGCGCCACTTTACACCTTCGTAGCGGTTTGGTATCACCCACCGCCCTAATTTGTCCAAGATCCTTTGACTTAATTAGTCGAAGAAGAATAATCTTTGATTGGATTTTTCCATTTTTAACGAAGCGAAATAGACTATCTAGATGTGTTTTTTTTTTAGGAAAAAAGTAAAACGAAAAAAAACATGATTAACTCATAGTTATGAATTAGGGTAGATTACATCAAGAAAAACTCCACCATTACTGCCGTAGAAAGTAGGTTTTTCTCAAACAAGATAATCTCCGAGTTCGGAAAGGTTTTATCTCATGAAGTTTGAAATTCCTCAGCTAAAAGTATAGAAACAAAACAACTCATCAAGTCCTAATCCAGGATTGGTGAAAACTTCTGTGAACGAAATTCTGGGGCTTCAACTAAGTCGCTTCTGTCACTTAGTTCAGGAAGGTTATACCTCATGAATTACGAACTCAACCAACCAACCAACCAAAACGTAGGAATAAGAAAACAGATTAAAGTTTAATCCTTGATTAACTCTTTCGAGGCGGGAGCTCCCCGTTTGACGAGTAAAATCATCTGGCGTTAGCCAGAGTAAAATAATAGAAGTGTTTCGCCGCTGGAAAGGAGTTGACATAAAGCTAACAGGCCACGATGTCAAATTTTACCCTTTTACAACAATATTACAGGTGACAAAAACATGGTGAATATCTACACCGGAGCAAAAAATAAAAAATTGCCTGAAAAAAAAGTTACAGAAAGAAATATTTCGTGAGAGCTATAAAAGAGAATTTTTTCAAAACAGTATAATTCACCACTGGACGATATCTGGGACAAGGTGACTTTCTTCAGATCAGGTGGATGTGTTACCACCCATTAAAATATATCTGGCCAGACCAAAAACACACATTCAGTCAGAAATAAGTGAAGTATGGTTATAAACATTATAATTTCAATAATTTTGATGAGAACCATCGCTGAACAATTCAGACAACTCGAATTTGAGACAAAGTTAAATTCATAACTGACGTTTCGGTACTGATCACGAAACGTCTTCATCAGTTTTTAAAAAATTCATCGTGTCTCAAATTTGAGTTGTTTCAATTATTAATGGATGGTCCTCTTCAAAATTATTTGCTGGGCTATAACATTTATTACCAGACTCCGATCCCAGCTTCCGATCCCAGCCTGGTATTTCAGTTGCAACGATTAAGTAAAGTTTCTGAAGCATTTTAGGACTTGTTTCATCCGACCTGAGAGAAACATACAGTCCGAAACGTTGTCAACAGAATTACGCAGGTAAGGTTGCTTCAGTATTTTTCGATTTGATTCATCTGCCCTTATGAAAGAAGTAAACTCCAAACGTTGTCAACGGAAATAAGTAAGATACTAAGAACTTTTAACTCTTTTAGTGAAATTCTCGTATATCTTTTCTGCGAACGTTTTTCTTAGAACGTAGCAACATTTTTGCAATTCTCTCCACAAGACTACAAACACTTCATCGTCAGATGATTTTCAAAATATTGTGCGTTGTCAACTAGACGTAGAAAAGCCTCACGCTAAGTTTGAATGAATTAGTCTTTTTAAGCATGCTTACTTGTTCGCTCATTAATCACACGAAGACTCATCATGATTCTCGTAATGTATGGGTACCTCACAGTTAATGTGCAAAGTAATTAAACTAAATTAAAGTTTTAAAATAGATACTCAAGACTTTAAGGCTCTAGAAAAACATTTAAAGATCGTACCACCTTCAAATTCAGGAGATTAGTTTAAACCAGGCATAGCTAAAGTGGTACCTTTTAAAATTCGTATTGCTTATTTTTAGAGGGCGCGGAAATTACGATGTTCTTGTGATACAAAGAACTAGTCTAAATTCAAAAGAGGTCTTTCTGGGTTTTGGTTAATATTGTTTGCTGTTTCAAAAACAGGCTAGGAGGGCTGTAATCACTAGTTAACGAGTATTTTTGAGAAGGAAAGACCAACACTTTCATTACAATCACTGTAAATGTACCAGACCTTCCGGTTTTGTTTTAAGTATACCTTACGGGAACATTAACTATTGAAATTGCATGGTGAAAGAAACTTTGAATTCGATGAAGAACTTTAAGAATCGTATGCCACAATCTTATCGTGCCTTCGGGCCTTAAAGAACCTATGAATCATACACTTGCGCCGGATATATCATGCCTCGATATCTTGATGCATAATTGTTGTGAATATTTACTTCTAATCTCTTGGTGATTTTTCGATAGGCACGAAATGCGAAAGTTCATCTCATTATTTCGCGTTGAATCGTTTTTGAAGTTTTCGAGGTCTTTATATTCGGATCGTATTTGGTATTATGAATGCCCAGTGTTGGAGGAGAAATAACTGGAAGGTAGCAATTATACACTTTCTGCTGTTCACTAGCGTAGATAGGCAGCCATTTGCATCAAAGGGCTTTCCATAGCGCCAACAGACAACCTCTAAAACACCATTCTACTATACATTAGGGATAACATAATTTCAGTTACGCAAGGGAAACATCTTGCCTAACTAAAATTTTATTATCACTAATGTATAGTAGAATGGTGTTAATTGTCGTCTGTTGGCGCTATGGAATTTCCTTTGATGCAAATGGTTGCCTATCTACGCTAGTGAATGTCGATTGAATAAAATAAATGTATTTTTGCGTTAATGAATTTGAGGCTGGCCGTTAATGACAGTATATTTTCTGGTAATGAACAGCAAAAGGTGTAAAGAGTAGGAAAGTGAAGTAAATAAAGGTTAGGACGATGGACACTTATAAAAAGGAATACTGTTAGTTCAGGTGGGTTCACAAAAGTATTCATGGACTTTACTTTACGGTAAATGAGAATGTCGGTAGATTATGCGTTGTAAGTATTAACCGGAGACTTACACAGGCCAAAAGAGTGAGTGAACTGCAGAGAGGATGTCACTGACGTTTCGTACCAAGGACCTTCACTCCCACAAAGACCCTTTGCTCGAAACATCAGTCTATTCCTCTCTTAAATTTCGGCGGTTCCTTCATTCTTTTGACTTTTCAAACAAGTTGTCCAACACTATCGGCGTAGCACTCTACTTTTTCATCATTGTTCGAGACCTGCACAGTAAGGTTTGGAATTCTGCTAAGGTTAAAAGTGCTCAGACACAACGCTCACTAGAGTGTATTGAAATTTCCACGTCACTGTGACCTCTTCACTACGCCAAGGGTGCTTGTCATGCACCTAGTGTGAATTTTAAGGTAAAGGTAAAGTGGCTTTATTTATACTGGATAACCCTATCAGCTACCTAGGGTGCTCTCCCTAGAGGTCCAGTAAAGGTCACCCCACATGGGTCCAGTATTATTACAGGAGGAAACCGGATACCCGGAGGAAACCGGATACCCGGAGAAAACCTGCGATGTTTGGTGGAGTCAAACTGGACAATACTCTTCTCACAAGTGACCAAGGTAATTTTAATCAGATAACGGCACGGAACCAGAATCTAATCCTAGTCACAGTGGTGAGAGACACGTGCACTGCCACTGTGCCACCAGTACCCCACATGCAATTTCAACTCCTTACCATTAGACACCTGACTGGCCTTTTAAGATTTAAACCTAACTGAAGCCAGATGTCTTCATTTAGTACCGTAGACCCTCCAGGATTAAAAAGTTAAAACTCAATGTAAATCAGCCCAGCACTCTCAAGACGTCGCAAAAGTTGTCCAGCCAAGTGAACTGGTTGCCCCGTGCAATAAAGCGTTAGAAAGTGAGTGTAAAAAATATCGTGACATAATGGCGTGCACGATCGCCTAATAACAAGATGTGACCAGGAGGGGTCAAATTTAAAGTTTTATTCACAGGATGTTTTTGTTTCACCTTGGGCAAACTCTTACGATCAAAGAGCAGGCACCAGACCATGTCTTACATATAAAATTGGAAAGGTAAGACAAACAGAGATTACGTTTAGAGTAAATAGAATGTTCGGAAATCTAAGGTTGCCTACTGCATCAAGTACAAAACGATTTGACATAGCTCCATTTTCAACGCAGACTTCCATTTTCAGTCATAATTCCTTCATTATATGGGGTTAAGAGGTATGTCCATGGCTTAATGGAAGTTCTCGTCTCTAATAATTCGTTAAATTTTGACCAATTCCTGTGAACTCAATCGACGGCTAAAACTGGCCGCAGAGTTAATGGCAAAGTTTTCCTATCGACAGATATTTGCCTTAAATCGTCGGCCATGTACACAATGTCCGTGACTAAATATGACTCTTGAAACTGGCTTTCTAAAAATAACGCAGGAAACTGGGAACTGATGTGAGGCTCAAAAACAAGATCACAAAGTACTAAAGAGATCTTTTATTTTGCACTCTTTCACAGTCTGACTTTTCCCGGTTAGTTTAGACGAAAAAACGCGAGAAATTATTTCATACGCAACTGAAAAACAAATCATCAGGAGAACGAAGTTGTCCAGCGTACAACTCTTAGGAATAAACTACTTGAGGTAGATGAACGATCTTCAAGCCTTTAAACCGCAATAAACTACTTGCTTGGCAAGATTAACAAACTTGTCCCGGGCGCCCAGGCTAGCAATATCTCGAACCCTGACTTTAAGACTTAATTCTGGCCAACCCAAAACGATGTTATTCAGCAACTGAAGTGCAAGGACCTCCTCCACAGTTCGAAGGAGGTTAAAAACCAATAAAGACATTTCGAAAAATCACGATATATCGTTTTTCACATACCAGGAACTCTCCAGTTTATTCGACAATTATATATCCAAAACACAACATACCTGAAAGTAAGGTCTTGTCAGCTGTGCATCGCCCCTCGGTTTGGTTGTAAGTTGAAAATTTTCCATTACATCGGCACAAACAGCAGTTGTCTTCTTCAACGCATTTCGCCTTGTAGTTTTTGCAGGTATTGATGCCACAATTTGTGACGGACGTATAGTCAGGATTCTTGAATATGTCCCTGGTTTCATAACGATATACTGGTATACCAGCGTCGCCATACACCAGAGTTATTACACAGAGGAGGAAAGTTAAAGTCAGTTTGTCGTTTTCCATTTTCTTTCAAGTGTAGTCCTTGTTTATCCGATTCCAAAGATTTGGTTCAGAATGACAAGGGAAGGAACAAATCTCAGCAGTTTTGTCACGTTTTCTTCAGGAAAGTATATGTACACTTTTACTCGAAGACTGCTGTTCTTCGACTGTCCACGGTGACAGGAAAGTACTTCAAAACGAAGTATGTGACTCGAAATCGCCGGAAGGGGTTATTCATTGGTATGTCAATTTAGGCTCATAAACAACATAGTTTAGACAACGGCTCGCAAGCGCTGTGTGTGTGATAACCATGGAGAAAACAAACAAATTCGTTCCAAAACCCCAACTTAATGACTGGGGATATTGATTAACAAACCACAACAGACGCAGGGGTTTCATTAGAAGGTAGTTACAAGTGACCTACTCCAATTTTAACGATCAATAAACATTTTTTTTAAAGGTAAATTAAGATAGCAAAGTGCAGTTCGATTTCTTTAATATAAGATAATTTATTTTTATGACTTATTTTGCTAATTAACGCATGAGAAGAAAAGTTCAAAGTCAGGTTATTTGGCACAAGCTAATTGCAGTAATGACAAGGGCTAGGCGAGACAGTTGGTTGAGTATAGAAGATTTGCTCGCCAAAGTCAGGAGTAATACGTGGCCGTATACCATGTCCAATGATCCATACAAAAACAAATAGAAAGAACTACGCGTAAAATCACCTGACCAAACAGACGTATGTTTATTAATCACTTATAAAGAGTAATTGATAATTATGAGACGAAAAAGGCAAACGATGTATAAATTAATTTACGGATGGCCGGCAGGAGGAATATATCCGGTAATGCTATACCAACAAAAGTATACCGACAAAAGTATACCGATATCATCGGTTTTTGTACAGCTACGCTTCGTATGTTCAACAGAACCATGAAAAAGCCCGCATATTCTTCACCATAATCTTTTTGGGATTGCTTGTTTCTGTCTTGGACGAAAGATTTACTGCTTTTTGTTGGCGTTAGCGTGAAGAAATTACTTTCAACACAAACGTTCAACAACTGCAGTATATCCTTATCTCGAAACTGGTATTCTTCGGTATTTCAGTATCCTCGCTATAGCTGAAATCCCGATCTGTCAGAAATCTTAACATATCGGTATTATAACTGAAAAAGTCATACCGAAAACCGATATGGGATTTAATACTGACATCTTTCGTACATAGATGTCCTCACAATGTTTTGTTGATTAATACAAAGCATAATATGGAGCCAAATATTAATTAAATTATTGCATCGTGTATGATTGCTATTCTACAGTATCTTATATTTTGATGGTAATTCTTTCCCACTTAAACAGTGTTAACAAAACCTAATATAAAAAAACCAAAAACAAACAAACAAAGAGGTGCAAAAACCCAAAAAAGGTTCATTTCCTACAACTTTAAACTATGAGTATTATTTCTTCAAAATTTTGAAGACACAATTTCACATAGCAGTGAGTTTTCACCATTACTAGCACCATATAAAAAAACACAGGCTAAATTACTTCTTTTTGTCAGAAGCCCTATAATGAGTGACGATGTGAACTGCTTAATATTCACAATGAATAAGTCGATGGACTGTTCAACTGGAATGAAAAGTTAGATGTTGACCTTGATTTGAAATTGATGAGAGACCAAAGTTGGCCTTTCTACATCTATACCATATTCTTACTAAGGCTATACATGCAGATGATATTGTCTGCCTAAGCAGGTTTTGTGCATAATTCTTTGTCAGTTTTTTTAAAGGTAGAGATCAGTCAATCATCATTATTTGCTACCCTATTATCATTTCTAACTTATAACATTTTAATATTACTCCAAGTTGTGTCTGTCCTGATCATTTGAGACAGAAATATCCTTAAGATTTAATAGTGCTACCAGATTTTCATGAATAAACATAATAACATAATCTTCACTCAGAACGTCTTGTATCATCTGGGAAAAGTTGCACAGTTCTTTAATTTTCATGGAAGTTTTTTGGGTTAAATATTCTTATCAACATCTGATGCTTGATAAACTGTGGTGTGCCCATCTTTTACAAAGATGCCATCCACCTACTGCTGGTGATGTAGAAACAGCACCTTCTACTCAATAGTTTTATGATATTGAGAAGTTACTGGATTAACTCATTAAGTAGAAGGGTTCATCCCTTTAATGAGTAAAATTGTCTGGCATTAGCTTGCAGTGTAAAATATCAAAGTGTGCTTTTGCCTCTTAATGGGTTAAGCACTGAACCAGGGTCTTACAGCTTCTTGCTAAGTGTAATGACTGGTACAACATGGCAGCAGGTTAAACCAATAAGGCAGATATCCTGAAAATGTTTTGAGTGTATATAACTTTATTTCCCATTTTGCACTGTGCATTTATAATCTACTGTTAGTATTTCATGGCTACAATTCCTGCTTAATTCTTCCCCATACCTAAATGTGCTAAAAAGACTCACCCAACAGTATGTGCACCACAAAATCCCCATGGACTGCATAGCCTTCTGGGTTGATTGCAAACTATAGCTGATTTTCTTGTACACAGAATGCTAAAATTTGCACACCGAAGTTTTCCCTTGTTCTTTACTGTAAAAAGCAACTAACATGTTTAATGTTATACATGAATCTGTTATAAATTACTTGACAGGTAATGCCATTTGACTTGTATGATAAATTTTTGCTTCCTTAGGGTCATGCAATGGTTCACAATCCTTATCAACCCCTAGGGCTCTTTTGGGTTTTGGGAGCACAGGTTCCACTGGAGGAATAGTATGGTATTAAAAATAGAGAAATTTGCCTGAGAAGAATGATGGATAATCTGAAAAAAAAAAATTGAAAATAAATATACGATCCACGTTGGATTGTATAAAGTAGAAATAAAATAGCCCAGCAAAACACACGAAATAGAGGCATAGTAAAGTTTTATTGAATCTAACGTTTCGTTGCAACGTGCAACATCATCAGAGAATGAATGGTTATGTTACATGAATGATTCAATAAAAATTAGATTCAATAAAACTTCACTATGCCTATATTTCGTGTGTTTTTCTGGGCTATTTTATTTCTACTTCGCCATGTATAAAGTACTTCTTCAATTTTGTGCATTACCCATTATTGTTCCCGCCACTCATGCAAATTCTTCCGTTCTGTACATAGTTCTCACCCTTACTTTCCATTCTTTCCACGATGTATATTATTTTTAACCTAATTTTGCGTACCATGCAAGACTTTTTTTATCAGACTGATTCTTTTCTTACTTAAGTTCCATCTCTAGACCAAATAAAGATAAAACGATGTATCCACTTACATCCTTCGGTAAACGTCTTCCACAGCAGTTTTCTGAATTTCCCATATCCATTCAAACGTTTAAACAACATTTTTCCATAATTTCATCAAATAAATATGGTGGATACTGGTCATAAAGTGAAATAAAATTAAAGAACATCGACCATTTCTCATCATTTCTTTCTGGGTCGCCATATTGGGAGTTTATCTCTTATGAAAGAATCCGCTGGGAAAAGGTTTAAATATGGCGGGCTTTTAGAACAAAGATGGTACTCACGAGTACAACTCGAACGAACATGCAGAAGTTTATTAACAATGTTTTATAAACGCAACCAAACCTTACCAACTTGAAAAGGCATCTAAAAAGTACGAGTTTTAATGAAGTTGAAGATGGCTGCTTGCCCCTTCAGTTCTACTTGTGCACGGAAAGGAAATCAATATCTTCTCCATTTACAGTTGTCCAATTTTCATTTCCACGTGGTGAAAACTTGCCGTTGAAGTGAACTCTGCTCTAGTTTTCTTCTTTCGCCAATCCAGTAAGGTTCAGAGGTAGGTGGCTAGCTAAATTTACATATAACGGAAGTTAAAAGAAAGAGCCCCGTCTGGGGCTCATAAATCGTTTTTCTGAGGTACATGTTAGAGCTTGACGAACGTTCATCTATCATTCATTCAAGATATCTCCAAGCTCCCACATTTCCAACATAAAATAATTATGTGTCATAGCAAATAGGTTTTCAATATTTAAGAGTGTTGGCGTGGGAGTGTTAGAAGCAGTTAGACCTGTGGTGTTGAAAGAAGGAGGATGATCGGATATATGCCATGTGAACTATAATTGGGGTTCCAAATCAAAGCAGGCAAAGCTATTACAATGTTTATGACATAATATATGACATACATGAAAGAGAGACTGACTGGCTGTATGGAGTTGACATATTTAATTTTTGACTATTCAGTATTTGGCTAGGTAGGAATGAAACGCACCATTTTGTGTTTATGAAGTTCAAAATTTTCCTGGGCAGGGCTTTCAGATATTTGACACAGGAGGACTGGAGACAGGAGGTATGCCAATCATTTGGGCTTATGCCAGATACCAATCTTGCCAATTTGACTTCATTAAACTGTCAAAAATGAACATACACAGACTGTAATTGTTTATAACAATTACCAGTAGTTCTACCAAATGGGCAGAAACCTAGATTGGGTGAACGTGATGTAATTCAAAGGCCAGCAGTTCATATGTACTTGAGATGTTGAGAGGGTACCCCATTAAACACATGGTTATTGAAAAAATTATCTAAATGAACAGTAACTGGAGCAGAAAAATTACTGGTCTTCAATCAGTTCTACTGTATATCCCCATTTTAACCACAAACATTGCTAAGTAGTTAGAAAATGTTTGGATAAACATACTGTTATCAGGTGACAGAGTGGAGAAGTTGTCAAATGACTTTTCATTTTGAGCAGGGGTAGGCATCCTTTTTGGTTTGGCAGATCAAATTGATTCAAACTTCAAACTTCAAACTTTATTGCAACTCCCTACAAGAGCTTTTCAGTTACAAGACTACATAGCTAAATGGAAAAATGTAGGAACTAATAAAGTACATTACAATACATTGAAATAAATGAACTATATGATAAGATTAACTTGACAATTTGTGTCTTGCACAAAATACATGTAGTTAGCAAGTCACCACTTCTTTCATCAACTGGCTATCTCCTCCAATAAATTTGCCTTGTTGTGAAGGAGTGGTGTATGATTTAATGTCCCAATAATGTTAATAAAGTCTTTAAAATTATCAATACTTAATATTCTGACATTTGTTACTGATAGATGATTCTAAATTTTATCATAGAAAACCATTTTGTTCAATAAGTATGTCTCCGTGGGCCAAAGAAACAAATTTCGTAGGAGGTTGCGCATCCTTGGTCTTTGATGTGGATTGCTTCGTCTTGCTTGTTGTCTTCTTCAGCGGTTCATTGTTTCTTTTTCAATATTCAGGAGTTTTAAGAAATTGTGGTTATTTACAACAAAACGAATCATGGAATAGAAAATCGTTAATGATAATTCTTAGTTTGGTGACAACAATCACTTTTTGCCGTCCGCATGATCAAGAACATCATATAAAGGAACTTCATTCGCCATGCCTTCGGAAACATAGCCGTACATGTCTTCATAATGATCATAATCATCGCAGTTTGGATTCTTAAATCTGGGATTTTCTTTCTCAAGAGTCGTATCCAAAGGTTTTTCAGCTGGCAAATGGTTTTGTGTTCCTTTTGCCAACATTTCCTCTCTTGTTGCATAGTCGTAAAACTCAGAGTAAGTTTCTTCCGGTGTGAGAGGTAATGGTTTTTCGTAGTGTGAACACGGTCTGTAGTCATGGGTAAAAGTGCCAGCACCGCCTCCGATATCCTCATTCCTTTCAGTTGGTATGAAATCCAATGGGTCGTCATAGACATCATGCGCACTCCGTTCAGTTTCGTAAGACAGCGATGAGTAGGATTCAGCCTCGACTATGTCAACTATCTTCTCTTTTTTAGGCTTGCATGGAAGAACGTCTGGCCGTCTGTTCGGTGAGTTCTCTGACGTATTGCCCTCGAATGCTTGACTACGAAGTTTGACCCTTTGTAACTGAACTGGTTTCTCGTAAGTACACGAGTCGGGTCTTGGAACCGTACAAGGTATGGTGTGTTCATAGAGCTGATTGCGAGCTGAAATACCCAACAAAAGAATCGTTACTTCAGTCTGTTAATTACGACATTAATTCATAAAATTACATTCCGCCAAATTTAGCGCGACTGAAATCGTTGCAAATCTATCACTAACAGAATTTGTTTTTGTGAGGCGATGTGGGATATTCTTATTGCTTCTTTAATTTTTTATATCTTGGCCAACGGCCGTACAGAGTACTTCACCATATCTGGGCCGGGTACCATCAGCTGGAGCGAATCAACCGTTGAATCGAATTTTGCGCCAATAAACCGAATAGCAGAAATTTATACGATTAACAAAATCTAAAAATAGACGAGAGAGAGGCTTCCATCTCTCTGCCTGTTTATATCCATCTGCAGCTTCACAAAGCCTTCTAGTAAGAAGCGGAAATGTTGTAAGTGTATTGTGATAGTACTGTGCTCTAGTTTTAACGAGTTACTTTACCTATCGTCACTGTTGGGTTTGCGATTGGAGTACACCGTTGGTAGTAAGGATTTTCATTTTCCTAAAGAAGGAAATAAATATGTCATGATCTTCCTTAGTCTGAGATAGAAAGCACCAGGCACTGAAATAACCACGGAGATGGCCTGCCTCGTTCTTGGTGTCATCACGTTATTAATCGTTGCGAGGTACTAATGGCGGGCAACGGATAGCAAAGTATTTGTGAAACTTTAGCCAAAAGGCATGTTCAAAATGGTGGACTCGGAAATGGCGGAAAGCGAAAAATTTTTGAGGAAGTGTTCCTGTTCCCATGTAATCCCTGTGAAACACCATGTATGGTTTTGTATAAATAAACGTTCTCCCGGCCGACATCACAGAACCACAATTCTCGCATCCATGTGACATTTTCTTTAGAAGTTAAACAACAGCTTCAGCTGGAAGACGAATGCGTTTGAAGCATTATTCGAAGACTTGGATACCAGCGAACAAACACCAAGTTTATATGTGCATTTTTTGTACTTGTTTTTTGTGTGAAGGATACGAGGGTCGTCGCTATTTTATATTAGCATATACCTCGCAGTTGAATAGTGTTTTTTGCGCAATCTGATTGGTTCTTCTATCTCGGGATATTCTGCCCCATTCACCTCCGAACAAAACAAGATGGCGTCCAGTTTTATTTAAGTTACGGAAGAAGAACTTTTTATTAATAAACGAAGTCACCGTACCATACAATACCAAAAAGGCAACGAAATTTGGCAAGAAAGTATTCAAAGATTTGTATATCTTTTACTTTTTAGCGATAAATGCACTTAGGATGAGTTTAAAATGTTTTGTTTACAAATGATGAGTGGACGACAAGCCCACTCTGAGTTTGGTAAAATTGTTTTAAAAACTTAAAAATATATATATATATATTAAAACAATTATGCGAAGTTGCGGCGGGGTAAATATCTAGTATTCTGTTCACCGACACTGAGGTGAATAATTGTTAAATATAAACAGCTCTCAATCTATCTGAAACAAAACAACACAAAATCGAGAATTTTGCCGAGAAATAGACCGAAGATTTCGCATGGATCTATATCATCTCATCTGCTTTTGCAAAATAACTTAGTTGACGACAAGCAGGATATCTGCAGGGAATACAAGTCTGAGA
Source organism: Heliopora coerulea (assembly GCA_030142905.1). Lineage (NCBI taxonomy): Eukaryota > Metazoa > Cnidaria > Anthozoa > Scleralcyonacea > Helioporidae > Heliopora > Heliopora coerulea. Next base: position 385,377 of record JASJOG010000135.1, on the reverse strand, counting down.
CAAAGCTTCCTTTGGAGAAAGTTCCGATTTGATACGAATTCTTTTTGCAACGAAAGCTGATTATAACATGTCATAAGTCAATTTATATGCCTCACTACAGTTTCTATTTTTTCATGATGCAGTTTGTATGGTCTTCATATATGGGCTCTTCTATATTCAAAATGGTTATAAGTTCAGTACGGAGTGAATTTAACTATGGAAGAACTGTCACAGACATGAGATACTTGTAAAAGTGCACATTTATCTGTTGTTGTCTTTGAAACAATAGCGTTAGACCGTAGCGACTAAACCGCTGTGCAAGCGTGCGTGCCAAACCAGCTTTAGCTACCATCGAAAGCCACCTTAATTTGTAATCAGTTACTTTGCTCTAGTGCTATACCGTGACATGGACCAATCGTATAACACATTGTGCAGTTATCCAATCCTATAATATCTTGTACAATTCCATAATACGTCGTAATTTATGTCGTTCAGTTTTATCAGTAACGTCATAAAATGAGGGCTATTTCTGGTGAATAATACCTCCATTTCATGTCCATCCCCTGGAAAACGGAAAGCCATGTTATGTATTTCGCTTGAATCTTGACTTTTCAATTGAGCTTGAACGTTTACAGTTGAGGAAATGACTTCGGAAAGGGAAGAAGAGAAAACGAGGAAAGATAAAATATGAAAGTGAAAAATTGAAATAAGAATTGAAAAATCTCAAAGTGTTAAACAATGTCTCACGTAACCTTATTCCAAAGAAGAAGTTTTATGATATGGGTAGCGAAACTACGACATTCTAGCTGCTCGAAAGGTGGCAAATCAAAGTACTATTTGAGAAACGACCAGGAGTGTTTTGTGAGATATAAAACACAAAGGTACAGCTGGTTGCTTTGTATCCAACGCAACAACACGTGCAGTAAGTGCTTCAATGGCTTCGAAAACAAACCGCTATATTCACTGACTTGTGAAGAAAGTTTCAAAATTATTGTTTTCTTAGCTGCAAAATTTAGCGAGAAAAGAAAGCATGCCTTCATCACGTTAAGAGAGACAGCACGTTTATGATCTTACTTTGGGTTTCGCTCAAGAATTATCAATGAATTTTTGATAATTCATTACACTCTAGTAAGTACGGCCAATGTATCCATAGTAATGATAAAATTCAAAACGGTAGTCTACTTTGTAAAGGAAGGTTCAAATATCAATTTTACCTCGAACTTATCTCATGCTAATCAAAACCTCCGTCAAAGCACCTTAACTTCGACAGACGGTAGATCTGGAGTTGAAATACTCATGTTTCTTTGTGGAAAAAGACGTTTTAAAAGACCTAAAGGAGCGTACTTTTCTTTTGATTTTAATTGTGTTTCACTAGCACAGTGCTGTTTACCTTGCATTCTTTTGTTCTTTTGGCTTTTCACTATTCTACAAAACAGGGTATAAACAAAACAAAAATATTAAAGAAAGTAAAGGAGTGATATTGTCGGACTACTAAAAATGATTTTTGTTTGGAACACCAAGAAGTGGTAGAGAAGTATTTTGTTGAAGAACACACTGTAAAATCAAAATCCATGTACACAAAGTCGAAGTTAAAATTAAATTAAAAATTAAAATAAAGACCAATTTTATTTTCGGGGTTTCCATAAGAGTTGTAATTTTGAAGGTAAAACTTAAGTTAGGTGTTTATTGTAGTAAAGTCATTTTTCTATTTTCTGAGGTTGTTGACTCCGATGTAGCTCTGTTGTATTCGCCTTATATTGACGAATTTTGTCCACTACCTAAATATTTGAGAAAATATAATAACCGAGAAGACATTCAAACAATTTTTCTATATTACGCTACCTTTATACAATTTGTTATTCGATAAGAAAACTAGTTAGTCACTTTAACCAAGCCTGGCGTATGTGTCAGGTTGAGATTCTCATACTGTAATGTTTACTTGATATTTAATTGTACCCAATTTAGCAAATATTTCATGGGCAAAATTTATTTGCCCATTTACCACATCAGACCGGGAAATCTAAAGCTGCCACCTTCGTAACGATGGCCTTTCGTATGCCTGCCTTGGTCGACTGTCATAAGCAAAATCATTCCACTGGAATGGGCCTTTATGAAACCTAACTTCAAAGCCTGTTAAATCTATCAAAATAATGTTCAAAACATAGATTGCATACCTACGTTTTCGACGATAAAAATAAAAAGTGATTAGTAAAACGAAAAATAAGATGAGTAACAACACAACCGGTAAGATTATGGCCAAGTTGTCGCTATTCTTGGAAGACGTTTCATCAAAATTTCCCGTCGTAACTGCAGGAAAAAGAAAGATTAAGACGACTACTATGAGTTGTCAGCCAAGGTATTGCTATTCAAGTATGACAAAGAGTCTCTTAAAGTTTGGAGTTACATAAGTCATTTGGTTGTACTCCTTCCCAATCGGAAAATGGTTGAGGCCAGGTATCAGTATCATTATCACTATCATTATTATCGTTATTGTTATACATGATGATGATCATCACTTTGTTATTTCTACCAAGATCTCTGAATATTATGGACAATTTGATTAATTAGATTGTTAATAGCCAATCGGAATAAAACAGGCAAGACACAGGTTATTATGTTAAAACAAAGGTTTTTTTTTAAACCTTTAAAAAGCAAAATGTACGTTAGCAGAAAAACGTACACAAAAAACAAAGAATCCACTTGCTCTCATATACACTCACCATCTATTTGGAAGACAAGACAGGATTTTTCTGCTATGCTGTAATTTACGTTTCGGTCTTCATAGCAAAAAATGGACAGGTTGAACTTCGTTTCTTTAAAATGTGAATTCCAAGTTGATTTCCACTAAACATACAAAGCCAAAAGTGTAAAGTAAATGCTTATTCAGATAACACATCACCATCACTTCGTGTAAACGTTCAAGCGTTCAGGCCACTTATAATTTCAATAACAATCTTAATTTATGAATTTTAATACAATCCAGGACACATGATCCATGAGCAGAATGTTGTAATTTGGTGTTAGCCCATTATATGGAAAATAGAAAACATTATCTAGTATTCCCATCCCGTTACTGTGACACGACAGTATATCTGGGGAGACGATCATTGAAGGTAACAAAAGAGCCAGAAATGTGATTATTTCATTATACTGCATTTAGTTCTCGTTTGCTTCCAACAGCGTTTCAATAAGTCAATTAAAACACAGAAAATGTTCTGTATTTTCTTTCCAAAATAAACGGTGGAAATAGTAGAAATAACCCTTTCTTTTACTGTCGTCAAAACATGAATTCGTCGTACTGTAAAGGATAGTGGGTGCGATATCATGAGGTTTTCCATGTATCCGTGAAATAAAAGAAACACAGCTTTCAGCCCATCACTGTACACGTTTCGGAAGTGTTCCGACCCGCTACTTTCTGATCGCTGTTGGGATTCTGTGACGAGTAAGCTGCGCTGAGTTTGACGGTCAACAAAGATAACAGATGTATACTGGCTCGCTATGACGTGACATGTGGACTACCAATATACTAATTTAATGTTAACTGTTTTTATTATAGGTCCATTAGGACAAGTTTATTTTTTTCATATCCAATAGTCCAGGACATGTTTGTTTATACTTTCATTGACAGCTCACCTCAAGGCGTAACGATTTGTTGACATTTTGTAGAAAAAATAATTCATTTGTGTTGTCGATACCCATCCATGAACTGCCATTTCTTGTCACTGTCGATTCATTCCAGAGAATAGTACAAACAGCTAGGCTTCGGTCTAGCTTCAAGGGAGCTTCGAATTGCCTTGAGCATGAAAAGTTGACACAGTCGTTGCTAAGGCTCAATACAGGGACGTCGAATTCTGTTGGTAATTGATTATTCTGTGTAAACTGATAACATCCTGCGGGAATTGACAAAAAAATTTTGAAATTCAGCGCCTATTAACCAACTGAAATTTTTTCGTGATAATCTGTCAATGCCGAAGTGAAGTGTGATACTTGGTATATATTTTTTTTATATATGTATAATTATTCATGAATACTGTTCGTTTTTGGTACCTGGTACTGTTCTTTGAAGGATATCTTTGACTATGAAAGCAAGGGTGTATTCGAGGAATCTGTTATCCTCACTCAAACATTCTATTGCCAAATTAATTGAGGCTCCTGCTAATGGAGAATATGGATCGGCCTTCCACTAAAATAAGAACAATAAGATATGAAAACGATGAGAACAACCATTTGAAGATTTAGTGGATAGATTCTGTCAGATGAGAAAGCGGCCGAAATTGGCCAAGTTAACCGATGTACTTTTAGAAAGTTAAAAACCTAGTGTACAAATAATTGGTTAATAACACTGAGGAGTGACTACTGTTGATGTTTATAAGTTCTAGCACATCTCTCGAACCATAACCAAAACCTGTTTGGGGTTCATCTGTAGCTGGTTTATGTTTTATCGACTGTGGTCACCATGTATTAAATATTAATTTGGAATCAGCAAGGTCATGATCTATATTAAACCCCGTTAACACTGCAACATTTCAGGCACAGCACGGCAAATTTGCCGTGCCGAGACCTACATATACAGAAGTGCTTGACACGGCTAAAATTTGAGGCTCGGGTACCAAATTTTATGAGACGTCCGCTCCGTTTACACTGTGAAAATCACCCTTGCCGTGCCCAGAAATAGGGGCACCCGTGCCAAAATTTCAGCCGTGCCGACCCCAAAATGTTAACAGTGTAAACGGGGTTTCAGTCTCTTTAAAACATCAGCTATGGATTGACTAGGCGGAAAACGTAATCTCAAGAGGAATATCAAAGCCCAGCAAAATATCTTTACGAAAGCCATCGAGTCGGACACAGAAGTAAAATCATAATATTTAATAAAGTTCTAACGTTTTGTTGTATCATCACAACATCATCAAATAATAATTTACATAACTGCCTAAGTATATAGTTACAGGGTGTAATAATATTGATGTATTAACCAATCAGAGGACGTACTAAAAATAAAAATAAAAGTTACAGGTAGGAGTAACACTAACAACATGGAAGAGTGAAAGAAGAAATTATAAAAGGAAAAGTGGTGCTGAGCCAATATTGGCATTTAAAGAGGGTTTAAGATTGCGAATGAGTAGATTTTCTCGTAAGAGAAGCTCGAACTCGAAAGGACAAGAAGTAAGGATTTTAAAATCATCAAAGGAGGCTGGGTGATCCGTGTCAGGGTGGTGTGAAAGAATACTGGTGAGGGGAGGGTTAGTGCGCTTTTTACCTGTGAGAGGTGAGATTCCCATATGGTCAGATACGCGTGTATGGAGGTGCCGGATAGTTTCTCCGACATACGAAGCTCCGCAGCTTCGACACATAAAATGATAAACTACATGCGATCTTAAGTGTAGAGGAATCTCGTCTTTAAAAGAGAAGAAATGGAAAAGTCTAAGCGACGGGTGAGCAACACACCTGATGTTGATGTGAAGAAAAGCGGATGAGAAAAGTTTTTTTATCTGAGTTCGGATATGAGAGAAATGTTGCCCAGTAAATGGTAAAGAAAGGTAAACAACATGTTTGGGAGCCGTAAGCAATTTTTTGTTTTTAGTACGTCCTCTGATTGGTTAATGCATGAATATTATTACACCCTGTAACTATATACTTAGGCTTTAGGCAGTTATGTAAATTATTCTCTGATGATGTTGTGATGATACAACGAAACGTTAGAACTTTATTAAATATTATGATTTTACTTCTGTGTCCGACTCGATGGCTTTCGTAAAGATATTTTGCTGGGCTTTGGTATTCCTCTTGGGTTTCAGTCTCAATCAATTCTTTAAGTGGAGAGGTGAATTCATTGGTTTTATATGCATGCTCTTATGTTAAAGCAGATTGCATTAAATGTGTACAACATGCAAAGTTAATTTTTAGGCTTGTTTTTGGTTCATCTCGGGAAGTCCCATTTTCAAAGTTTTCCAAAAAAGCCTGGACTCTTCATAGGAAATTTTTAAGTTTTTTTGCTCCTCCCATGCAAAAATGAGGATAAGAAACATTAGTAATGGGAGAAGCATTCATGACCGGAGGTTTTAGTTCAGTTTTTGATCTAAACTCTCATAAACGATCGACCCACCTTAAAATAGATTTCGTCTTCGTTCTGCTCTAAAGAAAAAGATGGCTTGCTCCGATTCGAAAAGATGTTCCATTCACTGTTTGAGTTCAGCCAACTGGACTCTTTCCATATTATCTTACAGCGTGACAAAGAACGGAAATTCACCGAGCTATAGAGTAATCTGGAACATCCGTTGGTCGATTTAGAACACTCAGGAAGCAAGTCAATCTGCGTTGTGCCAGTCTTACTTTCATTTAGGTAAAAATAACCTACAAAGGGAGTAAAGCGCGACGTTTCACATTGCTTTTACTTTTTTGTAAGGACTACAGCTTTTTGAGTAATAGGATTTTGAATATAAATAGCTTTGATGGTGGGTTGTTCAGCTAGTACAGAACGTTGATATTAGCGTAAAGACATCACATTAGATTTAAAAATTGGGTAACGGAAGGTGGGTAGATGTTGAAGTTAGCAGAACTGCTGAAGACAATTAACTACGAACTTCTTATCAGGGAAAGTCTTCTGATTCGCACGCTCTATCCCTCTTACTCTCTTTTAAACTTATATCTCCCCCCCCTTTCCTGTTATCTTTCTTTTTATTCCCTCATAATATCCTGTCTTTCCACCTTCCTTTCGTCTTCATCCCCCTATTTCTCTCACACGCCAATATCCAGTGAATATCAAATGATACTGATTGTTGTAGTCCTATTCATTTAAATGTTTTCATTCATTCTCGGATGATGTCGCGCAACAAACGTTAGAAACAATACAAGCTTTTTAAATATGCCTTTAATTCGAGCTTTTTGCTGGACTCTGCTATTCATTTTGCTAAAGACTAAAGCACACTTGGTGCCGAGTAATCCATTGAAGTAAACTTTTTGTTTTCAGGTGCTGAAAATAATATTCAGGGTTCGTACAGGTCATGGAAAATCAAAATTTCAAAATCCAGGCCTGGAAAACCAGGAAAATTAGTGTCGGTCATGGAAAGTCATGGAAAATTAGATTTCTTCTGGATCAGTGAATAATTCTATCTCAATTTTCTTCGCTCGCATTTTCAAGTTTCTTGGGGCCACAAATGAACGTGAAAAATATCGCAAAAGATTGCATCCACGATACTCGTAACCACTGATTTCGTAACCTTAATTTATCATAGCTTCGCCGTGCACCTCAATCCAGAGACTGGGTCACAGCTATCCCTGTGGTTTGACGAAGCCCCTGTTCAGTTCGTTTCGTCGTTTCTAGCTTTTCCAGGTCATGGAATTTTGTAAATATGGTCATGGAAAGTCATTGAAAAGTCATAGAATTTCGATGGACTAATAGTGTACGAACCCTGCATATTATGCAATATCCGGGGAGGTCTCCACGCTGGTTTACGTTCTAGTGATACCTCACCCCTCCCGTCAACACGTATTTATTAAAAGATGAAAAGAATTAAAAGCGGATTATAATTACCCTTAGCACTTCTTGCTTCGCAAATGCTCTGATTTCCACCAGGATAGATTGTCCAAAGATTACCTTTATTTACGATATTTACTGTCCTTGCTAAAAGCGTGTTTCCGCGTGAATAATACCTCATAGCATGTGTGAGTTGTGTCGAATATTTGTTGGAGGAAACCCCAAACCAGAACTTGTCGTTACACTTCCATTTTTGGGTATCAGCCGAAGAATTGCAAGGCGATAACGAAATACTTCTATAGCTTTTAACTTTTTCCTCGACGTCCAGGCATTTTAACGTGAAAGCGTTCATTAAAAGATCTCCTGGTGTCCAAACCCAAACCTGGCGTGAGTCGATCGAATTGCACGACTGCGCGAAAACGTAACGATCATTTGCTCCATCAACTCTTGCGCAAGCCTTTCCGGGTTGATGATAAACGAGAAAGGTTTGACCAAATCCCGCTAGAAATAGAACAGTAAGAAATCCAGTACGGATGGAAATATCAAGCAAAAACAACCAAGAAAAAAGGCACTAGCCCGTACTCTGTGATTAAATGACCGTTCTCAGGATTTATCCTGACCAGAAGTTTACTTCAATCACGATAAGGATAAAGGTAATGATAAAGCAAATCGATTAACAGCTCCCAAGTCCTCAATTTGTAACCTTTTGGCGGAAAGTACACCTTTCGTCAGTCACAACAAAAACTGTGAATACTTAAATCGAGTTACGAAACAGTCAAAATAACCCTCTTACCGGCCTTCAGTACATTATTGCTGCTCACACAGACTGCTCCGTATCTCTTCCTGATATAGAATGTTCTGTTCTTCTCGTTAAGGCAACGGCAATTTTTACACTTTTTCGTATCGGCCTCCTGACATTTGCTCCCCAAATGTTTACACTTGCAGTTAATGTCTGAGCCAGGCGCTTGGCAATACATTAATAAGAACCTCGTGCGATAGTTCGCTGGTATTTCGAACATGTTAGTATCGCTGATCGATGCAGTACGTTGACTGGTTATTGTAAAGACCAACGGCAGCACGTTCCAAAAACAAGTGATATAACAAACGTTGGTGGTTAGTTTCATGGATAGGGCGAAAATGTATCCAAGAGTTCGCGTCAATGAGTTGATGGTTATTAAAATGGAAGAATATTAAATAGCGCACCAAATCAATAAAAACAAAAGCTTCCCTTTCCTGTATTGCTGACCAGACTAGGTATGATTCACTTTAGGTCCGCCATAACCTTTGTCGATTTCGAAATAATGCATCAAGGATTTTCCTGAAGTTTACATTTCCTGGTTTGGCGTGGATGGTTGATACTTGGGCATGCGGGGGAAATGTTTACTTTAGACTTGAGTGTCTAGTTGGGTTTGATGAGCAACTGCAGACGTAGTGTCGATGAAGGAGAAGTTCGAGCAAACATGACAATGAACGAGCTTTAGATTATTAGGCAGTTAGAACTGGATGTTTGTGATGGCCTGGCTGGAGTGGTAGAACTGCCTGAACCTCTCTTCAATTGTGGTGTGTAGTTACTGTCACATCGTGGGTGTGCACTTGTCTCTTCTGTTGACGTTCTTCCGCGGGACTGAACAAATCCTAATCGAAGACTCCATCATCTTCTAGAAGCGAGAATGGACGCAAGTGAACAATGTCCAAAGACCCAAACCTTCTGTGCGCAGTTTTTGCAAAGTAGTTGCCAGGACAGCAAGCCTACTACACTCCTTTCCAAAAGGGCGTCTATTTAGCAGGTGTCATGAAAAAATGCCCAGTGTTCGTTTGCGCGGCAGTTCCAATAACCGAATCTTTCAACCTAAGGAACTTTCTAGTTCAAAACCTTAATTACACATTTGCGTTCCGTAATCTTAAGTTATTGTTACACGCAAAACCTTTTCCCTAATATGTTATTTTCTGCCAAACATTTTGCTGTAAACGTGAAGCATTGGTTGTCTGCAGGCCTAAATCCTGGAGTTACTACGCGCCCTCAATTACCCTGCTACCTTGCCCCAGGGACTCACTCTTACCACAGTCCATGCAGGGGCACGTCAGGGAAAGTACGCTCCTCAGAAAAACTTGAAATCTGAACTGGTAAATAAATCTTTTCAATTTCGCTGTTTGTTTACCCAGTCGAGACCTTTTGATAAAGCGCGGAACCATTCCTTTACTCTTTGTCTCGTGTACCGAGTCTAAATAAATACAATTAAAGGATAGCAAAGATAGTGCTGACGGCACCCACGTGGCCAGAAATTTCTCATGGAGGGGTTCAGTGTCTTGTGTCCCATACATTTGGTGTCGTGTATCGCTTTTCTGGAGGCGTTTTTTGACGCTTGTGGTAGCAATGGGGCAATTGAACATTTGAAACCCGCAATATCCCCCTCCGCTATGTCAGTGAATGAATCTGCGAAGTTGAAGAGGTTTAGGAGAAGGCCTCTATCATAACCAATACAAAAGAATGGCACTTTTTAGGAAAGTCAGTACAACATGGAAAGAAGCCATCTAGTTTTGTCAAACTCATAAGTCAGCTGACAACAAAGAAAGTGAACGCTGAGACCTAGGTTTAAGTATTTAATCTTAATCAGCAGAAAATTTTGACAACTTTCCACGCGAATTTCTCGTAAAAGGCGGAGATGTTTGAGGAAGTCCTTCAAATATTCGAAACGGTGTTTCGTCCTCTATTCAAAAACCTTAAAGTTGTTGAAAAAACTCGGCTTCCCCTATGAAATACTTGCTTGTAAATTGAACGGTAGTTTCTATTGTAAGTAACAAAGAACTGGAAATATCAAGATACATCCTGGAGCTAATCTCGAGTCAGTAAGGTTTCTCGACTCATCGTGATTATACTTCATGTACAGCAACACAAAATAGGCATTGAACGGTTGTATAACTCTTCGACGATTGTTAGCAAGACCAATGTTGTTATGACCTTCAAAGAAATTAACTCTCAAGTTACCACATGACATGTGGGAAACCAGTTGTGAACCTAAATACATGTTTGATAGATCTGATTTTCTTTTTTTTAACACTCGTTTCGATCCTTAATTTCTTTACCTGCCAAAAGCTGAAGAATTAATTTTTGAATAAACTACAGACACATTTTTTATACTATGATATTCGGAAATCATCTGTCATTATATATCACTCTTCATTACATAGCTAAAGGATTTTTTTTCCTCAGTGCATCACGGCCAAATCGGTTGAGTCGTCAACAATTATAAAGTCTACGGACCATCCAGTTTGCGATACAGTAGCTCAGCCGTAGACACATCTGTTGAAGATTTATCAAGAACGTCCGAGTGATTTTCCTTCTTTAATTTGACGATGGACACGTATTCGACCTTCGAGTCTGTATTATGTGGTGTTGATATCTTCGACGGGTTCGTAGAGTGGGTTAACACGATCTTTGCCTGGAGGCATTTCTGTTGAATTTGGGCCTTCATCGGCCGCTGACTCGTATTTCAGAGTAGGATTTTCCGCTGCTCCTTGTTCTGGTTCTGGTTTTTCCAATGTGTGGTACACACCTTGGCTAGGGTCAGTTGTCGGAAGCTTTAAGTCATATGAACTGGCCGGATCAGACATGCTTGGATTGTTGTATACGTTTTCTTGGTTAACCGTAAAACTTGTTGCACCAGTTTCAGCTCTGTCAACGTCCTCGTACACTTCATTCACCGTACCCGGGGAGTCAACGGAGGGTGAACTATTATTTCCTTCTTCCTCAGCATGCCTGAGTTCTTTGTCGGCTCGTTCGACCTCTGTTTCCTGCTGATCGTTGCTGCGTGTCTCGTCAATCTGCGACTGATCTTCGTGAACACCCAACGTGCTATACCGCGAATCAAAGCTGGCCATTTCTACGCAAGAGTGGGGAAAATATTAGCTGGCAATATTTACTATCCGGTCAGGTCGGAAGCGAAGCACTGAATTGTAGTTGCTGTTCTTGTCATTCCTAACTTGGACTGTTGTGGGGGCATTTTCGGGACTTTCTAGGCACTTTCCCCAAGGGCCATGAGGTTTCTATATATCCCACTTCAACAATATTACCAGTTTCTGTGCAGTGGCCGCGCGTTTAACCAGAAGCCTCTAATAACTGATTTCTTCAGCAAAACAGGATGAAAGTTAAACCGAGTACTGTGTGCATTATCTATTTTGATAAGTTACCAACAAATTGAAAGAAACTGTGTGTTATTCATCAAAATAGATAATCCACGTAATAATCGGTTTAACTTTTATCACGTTCATTTAACGGACACAAAAATGTCCCGTTCTGTCTTACCTTCCATGGCTGGCTCTCGAGACCTGAAGAACAAAAATTAAAAAATATATGTTTGTTGATTTAACTTCACGCAGGTTTTGCATGGCAAGTTAGGTTATTTCATAATCATTAACTCTTTCAAAGCAGGACCTTTCCCCTTAACGAGTAAAATCATCTGGCGTTAGCCTGAGTAAAATAATAGAAGTCTGATGCCGCCGGGAAAGAGTCAATAAACCTAGACATAATTAAACTAACAGAAGTGAGATATGGAAAAAAAGTTGAAGTAATATTCAAAGGCCGACAATGAGGATTAGACGTAATATTTCAAGTACGAAGAATTCGTTCTAGTCCGAGGCGAAGCCGAGGAATGTAACGAATTCCGAGTACTTGAAAACTCGGCCTAGTTCAAATTGGAGGCCTGTGAATGACTTCTCAAAATCAATTAGCGTGCTGGCACAATGAATTAGTGTATTAGTTATGAGAGTATCGATGAATAAACCGATTGTGTGAAATTAAATTTTAAGCCCAAGGGATTGAACTATTATTTCCAGTCCAAGGATTGGAAAAAACAGTTTAAGTTCTCTACCCAGTACTTCCATGTTATTTCAAGTTCGCTCACGTCGGGTGCCATTCAGCGCGTCTGATTGAATGATGTACTCATAAATTACTAATGAGCTTGAGAAAGTTTCTATGAAACTTCGAGTAAGAAAAACAGAAGGTTTTTGACATTTCATTCTTACCCAGTGTCGCGCCTCTTTAACGACTTGTAACAACATACTCCCAAGATGATAACAAAGAAAATGGCGGCAGGTAAAGCGGCGAAGAGAGCTATATAAAGACTTACACTCCTCATTGATTTAGCCTAGTTCGATGAAAGAGAGATCAAATGTTTAGTTATTCAGAACTTCATTTTTAGGATCAAAATTTTACAATAAAGTTCAAGTGATTTGTTCATAAGCCATTATTCAAAAACCTGAAGAAGATTGAGTTATTGGATATCCCTGTTTTTGCAATGGTGTGCAAGAAATGATTTTGCAATCTGTTTCCACAAGTTGTTACTACTTAGTCACTAAAATAGCGCTAGGAAATGAGCTTTTGAATGATTGACACACGACGGACTTAAAAACTGACGAACAACGCTTGAAATAAAATTGGTTTTCTTATATAATTTAACTTTCATCTGACCTGCAGGTCTTGGGGTAATGTTTGAAACTTTATCAGGACGCAATGTTCTTCACTTGAGCCTCTTCTATGCTGCGTACTTTGGCAGGTGATCGTCAACTTTAGTAATGACCCATTCCATATTTTGAATGCATCACGGTTTACCTTGTAACAAAATGACATCAAACAAATTGAAATTTGAAGCAGAGTTGAGATTGCAGTATAATTTTTTTAAACTTAAATTAGCCAAATACCTTTCGGTAAAATCTCACACTCGCTTGATAAGAAATCGATGTGGAAAAACAAGGTCTTTGAAAAGCCAAAACGAAGGGCTTCGCTCGAAACGTCAGTATATTCCTCTCACATTTCGGCAATTCCCTTACCCTTTTGACTTTTCAAACACTTCGTTGAACACTCCCTACGCACCACTCTTACTTTTTTTTTAATCCTTGTATAGAAAAACAATCCTATTTTCTCTTGCCTGTAATACTATCCCTCGCATGGTGCCTCTAATCTTTTCCAGAGAAAAAAAAGTGTTGTTGCCTTCGACTGGTTTCCATGGGCCAAAGTGTCTCAAATATTTAGATTCTGTCCAACTAAGAGAACATTCGCTGTTCTCATTAAAAATAGGAGCTAGGATTCCGATGTTTGAACAATCTTGACATTTCTGCGGTCTTAAAAATTGCAAAAACGAGCCATCCGAGAAACGGTAACAACCTGAAAAAGTGGGAAAAAAGGAAAAAATGTTGGCTTACACGTTTAGTTTGAACTATTTTTGCATGATATTTTTGAAAGAAGGTGTTCACGCAGTAATATGTTTATGTATTTATGAATTTGGGATACCGAGAAACGCTATTACAAGTTTTAATTTGTTGATTGAAAAAATCTTTGCTCATACAAAGTCCAAAGCGTTAGAACAGCTCTGAATGGTTATTTGATATTCCCATGCTGTCATTGGGAAATTGAGCACTTCCAACAACCAAACTAAAATATCTTTTCATTAAATTGAACTTTGTCGTTATTTCTTTCCCAATGCCATGCTTATTATACACAGTCGAGTTATGTTGCACTCGTGAAGTTGAAAGGGCACGCAAAAAGCTAGAGTTACTTTGAACTGTCGGCTCATGCAAGTCTTGTGCTTTCTTTGTCGTCTCCCAGCTTTCTACTGGAATCCAAAACTGGAATAAGCATGTTGAACTGGTAACCACTTCTAAACCATCGTTAACCGAACGCTTATTCTTTGGGGGACAATTGCGGCTTATATAAAATATCGGTATGTTAAATACTAATTCAATAGATTTTATATTTTGTGTTAATGATTATTCTACTGGACGCATAAATGCTGACAAACCGCAACACCTCGATTCTCGCGTTTAGTTAGAAATTTTAGAAAACTGGCATCCTTTTTATGCGAAGTATGAACAGCGTAAAATCAACTGATCATGCGGTGTTTTGAATTGACTTCCCTCAACTTTAACTGGAGATTATGTGCTAGAGTCCCTCTTCTTGAGGTTTGCTTCCACTCATAATATAGCTTAGTGATCCTACAAGACTTACAGATAAAAGGAAGATAATTGGACAAACTTGCAAAATTAAAGCGTTCAAACTTTGATGTTGTAAGATTTTTATGACCCGGTCTATTATAGTTTTCGACCCTAGGCCCTTTTGGTCCCTTCCAAAACTCAATACCTCTCGTTCTCGATACCAGGCAGTCCGTGATGCGCTGACGTTGTGATTACCTACGTATTGTCAAAGGTATTTCAATATATGCGACTTCTTTGCCTCTTCTAGTATCAACATATTCATGCTCAAACGTTAGTGAAAGATACCGTTTTGAAAAACTCTTGAAATTTACGTACGTTTGCTTATATTTTAGTCTTGGTGATGTTCTAACAGCCAACCAGAATTGCCCTCATTCAGAAACAGGTTGGTGGTCTTGAACTTCGGTACAAACCAAAAACATGGAGGGCTCTTGAAAGCAGAATAGCTCAGCTACTAACCTTGGTATCTCGTCAAAGAGCAGATAGATTCACTGGTATTGTTGAATTGGCTCCATTGTTGCGGATTTTTGGACGACTCGACTACCATATACCTTTTTGGGGACGGCCCAACGGCCGTATACCTCTTTGTGACTACAGTTTTGAAACGAGGATAGATTTTCTTACTTGCGGTCACGTTTTGATAGGGTTTAAACTTCTCTTCACATGCCCACTTCTGTTTCTCTGAGCTACGGTTACAGGGCTTCATTACTACCCTGCCAAAGTTATCAAGTGGTGTACTAATGCATTCCATCGTTTGGATATTCATGATATTTTGTGTGGCTGTCCACATCCAGTGCGTTTGACGGGAAGATGAATCACACTTAGCAGCAACTACATCGCCATCATTTTGTGCAATTGCACATAACCCGCGGTTTTTATTGAAGATTTCAAAGCTGCTCTCAGGAACTTAAAAATAAAAAAATCACAAAAAACCAAAAACAATAGGTCTTCTTGATTCAGTATTCTAGTCATGTAGGATAATTTATTAGTTTAATCATTACTTTTTTTAATGTGTCCGTATGTCATTGATGCCAGAGACATCTCGTTAGTATTTTACTTTGGCTAACGTCAGACGATTTTACTTTTTAAGGAAAGACCTGACGTCTAGAAAGCCGAGGGAAAGACGTACTCCCTGGAAAGGAGGAAAATTATGATGTTTGAGAATCATTAACAATATATAGTGGCTTCCGCTTAGGTCGCACATATATATATCGAATTCGCAACTTAGCTCGCCATCTGAGTCTCGGTAGCTCAATGGTTAGAGCGTCTAACCGGTCATCAGAAGGTTGCGGGTTCGATCCTCGTCTGGGGCTCAGATATCATTTTCTAAGTATCGAGCTTGAAGATCGTTCATCTACCTCAGGAAAAATTATCTCGTTAACCTTTTCCAGACGGTGAATATCCTTAACCCTTTAAAGGTTGATATCGATTTCTTTTGTTCATTGTTCTTTATTTTTGCTTTGTTCTTTCACTTGTTCTTTCGTTCTGGATGTCCTGTATGAGGACGCTGAGCCTTAAAGGGTTAAGTACTTTATTCTGACTCAAGCCAGATGGTTTTACTACACCAAGAAAGATCTACCGTCTGGAAAAAATCAAGGAAATAATTCTTCGAGTGAAGTCACATAATCTAGTACGAAAAAACAGAAAGCAAAGGTAAAATGTTATAGGCAGCAAAATGTTTGGGGAAACATGGTTTCTCTTTGCCGCACACCCACATTTAGCAGGAGTTTTATTAGAAGCCGGCCACCGCCGGAACTCCGATGGTTGTCATTCACTAAGTCACCGGCTGCTTTCCACATTGGTTGCTTTTGTTAATAAATACTTCTCACTGAATTAACAAAATTCAATGTCCAGAATGTTGGAAATCGGATTTCTGAACGTCTAAATTTCCAAATTTTCTAGGAGGCATGCCGTTAGACCACTCTTGGAGAAAAGGGCCTTACGGCTTCCTTGATTGGCACAGTCGCCTAATTCAGTACGAGCAGACGCGTACTTCAAACCTTATTGAAAGCTTTGATTTAGTGGTGGAAATTTGCTTGTTTGTTTGCTTGTTTGGCAAACTTACATAGCAATTCAAAAGCTGAATTGTTTAACTTACGAATTCCTTATAAAGATAAAATACATATAAATGACATTATACGTCACTTCCGGATCCAGGACTGAGCTATTGCGGCCATGCCACCCTCAGCTATCAATAAAGAGGTAGAGAAATCATTTTGCTTAATTACTAAAGATAAATTATAAATTATATCACCTCGATTTGCACCTGATTTGCAGTATTTTGTGACCTCCACTCTGATAGTTTAGGTTGTGGGTATCTGTATTTCAGTTGTATTGAACGTGTCTGGATTCGTCTTCAGAATGGTCCCACCCAAAAATTATGTTTAGATCCGCTAGTTCCTTAAGCTCAGACGCAAACAGAAATTGACACTCAGCGGTCTCAACGTAACTGCCTTTCCATTGTTGAGAACGTAGAAATAATGAATAAACTCTTACATTTACAAAGTGACCGCAGGGATGTCATCCCTGCTGAGTGCTATTGTAATGACGTTGGTTCAAACAGGAAACGTTGATACGGAAACACTATGGTTTTACTTGCCGACCACCTTCCTCCTTTCCCACGCGATTACCCACGTTAATTTGTTATAGAGATGCTTGACTTTTTAATTGAACCAAGTATTTGCTATGTACTGAAAAGCTATATGTATATACATAGAGCGATAAAGACTTGAGGAATATATCTTGATATTAATTTACGGCTACTGCATGTTCCTTGTCAATTAAATCTAATCTAAATCTAATCTAAAATCTTTATTTATCCACGGATGTCTCTTCATACATATATGCTCTCCCAGAGAGCCGTGCTAGAATAAATTAATTTTAACTATTTACAAAACTAAGTTCTAAATTATGATATATATGTAAGTTACTGAAATTCCATTACGACTACACAATATTAAAAATTTAAAACTAAAATATACACAGTATTATGGGAGTGAGTGGAGAAATATTACATAATTTCTCGCAACCTGACATGCCATAGGGAGTGAATTCCAAAGCACTGCACCCCTGAAAGAGAAACGTCTTTTCCCAGACTCGTTATTTGGTCTAGGTACGAATAAGGCGTGGTTCGAGTTCCTCAAATTGTGATTTTGCACTGAGCTAGTTGTAGAAAATATATCACTGAGGTAAACGGGCACTCTATTATGCACACATTCGTACATTATGGAAGGAAACTGTGACCGGCATCTTTCGTTTAATTTCTTCCAATTTAATTAAGTTAATATATCGTCTGACCATTTCTCGTAGCTTGAACTGGTAAAGATTGAACTAATAATATAACTTGTTAATGTGCCACTTAATACCACTAGGAACAATGTCGGGACTCTGTACAGAAATGATTGTATTAAAATGATGGCGAACAAACCTGATTCAGGCACTATTTCTTCATCTTTTACACACATTCCCTCACCAGAAGTGGAACCTACAAAGGTCTTGCTTTCGTTCTTTTTACAAATGCAGTACTTACAATCCTTGGTGTCGTTACATACTGCATTGAAATCATGGCAAGATTTTGAGCAACCTGATCCATGATCACCGACGACTTGTAAGCATTTTAAATTTGAAAAAATGTCATGTTTTCCACGGAATAATTCGAATGATTCTTCCAGTATCGCACTTCCTGCAAGCCAAAGAACTGACAGGCCAACATATAGGCCTGTAACGCCCTTTCCAAGCGCCATCGTAACAAGTGAGAGAAAGGCCAACAGAACAAGGAAGACCTTTATCATAACAGGACGCACAAAACTCCGAACCACGCATAGATCGGCTACCAATCACAGACAATACATCCAACTGCGCTTTTGTTGCTCCGCATACTAAACTGAGGTCCATGACCGAAAATTTGAATACTGACGTATTTCAAATTTGAAAATGTAAATGATTGTTTATTCCGTGAGTGTCGATTGTTGTTAGGATCCTTTTTGGAAGAAGCAAGTAGGTGGGCTAAATCTGACATCATAACATACCACTTTGGATTAGGTTTGGGACTTGTTTGCTTAAAAAGGTGTCGATAAATGAAGATTTGACTGTATGTATGTCTGTATGTATGTTAATGAGTATGTATATAAGAATGAATAAAAAGCATGCAAGTATGCACGTACACAAGAATCTGACTGAAACTCGAGAATAAAAATAAATAAACAAACGTGAATTATGAAAGCCTTAAACTATCATGTTTACAATGCCGTTTTCTGCGTACATACTTTTTTGAGGGATGGGGTTTAAACAATGTTATTGTTTTAAGATTATCGATTGAACGAGTTTTAAGAAGCTACTGTGAGAGAAGGGTTTTGACCTTATAAGGTTTACTCGTTGACTCCACCTTTGGGAGTTCACTTTAATTAAAGTGACGTAATAATTTCATTTTGGTAGGCGCACACTTTAGTAAATATTTCCTTACCATGAGGGCAATCCATCCGTTCCTTGGCTAAGGCAAAAGAAAATCTACACCATTTTAAACGGCAATATCTATTCACTCAATGAGGAAAAATCTCCTAATGGACTAAAATGCATTTCTAATTCTCGAAACCATACCTCAACATTCATATTAATCAACAATTAAACTTTAAAAAGCTTTATTTATGGTTAACATGCGTCTGTCTTTCATGTAAGTCTGTATTATTACAATGAGAATCAAATCACTTGGATTTACGCCAATGGGAATAAACCGCCAAAACTCTTGGATCATATATGAACATTAGATCACACATGTATATATTTCTATAATCATTAATAATTCATGAGGAAAATACAAAAGAAAATCATAACCGTGTCGGGTCTTTATATGTGATAAAGACACATGTGTCTTTATATGTGAAGAAGAGGTTTATTTTTTTTCGGCTTAGAAAACATTAATTTCCAAACTTTCTTCGCGAGTTAGCTTGTTAGGAGGTTCATATTAGAAGACATCTAAAACACTCGCTGTACGTGCTTTATCGGATCTAAAACACGCGGCGACAATCGGGTGTTTTAAATCCCGATAAAGTACTTCTGTATCTATAAAGTATCGAGTATAAATAGTATGAGTATAAATGTAAGTGCTCATCTGGCATCCTTACAAGTACATACACCAATATATTTACACGTACACATATTCCTACTTTAAAACTAAGGTCCTTCCAGAACGTTATAAAAAGGTTCACTTGTTGCTTTTTCATCCAGCCTCTCGTAGATTCCCTTCTCGTCACTTTTTGTTTTGTTAGCGTCTTCCAACATGTGGTAGAAGGGACTTTCACTTGGCTGGCCCGGACTACCCTGATGATCTATGACGTTACCATTTGGTCTAGCGATTTCATTCAAAGGTTTATCGTCGATCACTTGGTAAAGATGATTGGCAGGAAACGCCAAAGATGTAGAGGCGAATGAAGAAGTTTCATTGCCAGTTTGATTGTGGTTGCTTTCGCGTGATGTCCATGACGTTCCCTCTGGTGTGGCGTAGTCGTAATCATTCTGAGAGTTTTTTTGAGAATTTGTTTCCACAGTTTCGTGGAATGGATATTCGTATTCTGCTTGAGCAATTGCTTGGTTTTCCGGGTTTTCGTAAACTCCGGCCGATAATTCTTGGATATCGTCTGGTTGGGCAAATCTTTCTCTTCGCATGTTATTGGACAGACTACTCTCTTCATGTAAGAGAAAAGAAATAGCAATTCCATGACTTGTAACGTACATTTCGTGATCTGTTTTAACCCTTTCCGGTTCTTACCGGAATTCTTAATATTACTCTGACTAACGTCAGACGACTTTACTGGTCAAGGGGAGATATGTCGAACAAGAAAGGGTTAAGAACTATCTCCTTAACCCTTTCCGGTCCGTACCGTACTTTTTAATTTTACTCTGGCTAACGCCAGACGATTTTACTTGTCAAGGGAGACATCTCGGAGGAGAAAGGGTTAAGACGTTTGATGAAAATGACAAGAGGTTTGAAATCGTGTGAGAAAACAGCAGAAAATAAGCCGCCTGTCAGGGCGCGTTTGTACGTGGTAAATTTTCTTCATCGATTCACGCAAAAACCAGAAGTTAAGTTTCATTTACCCGGTACATTAATGAACTTTGAAAAGTCTTAATATTGAAGGAACAAACGTTATGGAGTGTTTGGCTGGGCCGTGAACGGATACAAATTGTGAGAGAAATTAAATTGAGATGAAACTTGGTTAAATTTATGGAAGATCTTCCATTACAAACACTCCTCTGTGGTGTTAATATTTTTTGCCTTCGGTTTATGAAATACTAATGAGTTTGAGAATAGCATAGTTTGAGAATAGCTCCGAAGTACGTTCTTTTCCGCTCGAATTACCATGTTCCCATTCTTATTCATTTCAGTGCTACTATTAAAAAAACAACAGTAAAAAGATGAAACCTAAGGGCCCTTTTAAACGATAATATAATTGTTCATCTCGGCGTATGAAATGTTGTATAGAGGTCAAAATTCCTGCTTACCATTGGCACGTTTTTATATCTATAGCTATTTTTTCAAATAATGTTAATGATTTGGCGACTATTAAAAATCGTTCGAAGATTGCGCTCGAAATTCATTTAAATAAACGTCGTATTTTATGTCTGATGTTAGATTTGTAGGAGCTTTCATTATTAAACTGGCCGAGTTTGGAGTAGCGAATCGAGAGCTCCTTTCATCCTAAAGCTGCAATAAGCTTCTCTCTGACTCCCGTTGCTGAGCCTATGACGTCCAAGCGTCTTTTAATGCTTTCAGACTTTCGACGTACTGTATCTATATTTCAACCTATCTGGAGACGAAACTCCGCATAATTACTTATTTCGGTGATATCGTTAACATGATTAAACACGTGGGGTGCTGGTGGCACAGTGGTAGTGTGCGTGTTTCTCACCACTGTGACTAGGGTTCGATTCCGGCTCCGTGTAGTTATCTGATTAAAGTTATCTTTGTCACATGTGAGAAGAGTGTTGTCCAGTTTGACTCTACCAAGCATCCCAGGTTTTCTCCGGGTACTCCGGTTTCCTCCTGTAGTAAAACTGGATCCGTGTAGTAAGACTGGACACGCTTCAAAATGAAGACTTCATTTTAAAATTTATGCTCCTTTTGAAGACAAATATCCAAAGGTTAAGGAGCATTTTCGAAAGCAAAACAAGTATGTTCTGTGTATTAACATTTGATAGATTATAAGAAAAAAGCTTGCGTTTTTGATTGATCTTCTTAAAAATTTGGGTGACATATGCACCTAATGCAGCCCAGAAATGGCGAGAAGACGTATGTCGTAGTTAATTTACTGCCACTTACCTTCATACAAGTGAATGTTGTCTTGTTTAGAGTTTGATCTATATCAAGAAAAGAGCAACCACGTAGACTGAAAATTTCCCCGCATTTTTACATAATTATATCTACGTAAATAAACATGCATAACACGTTTCTGTTTCAACATATTTCCCACTTTCCGCACTTGAATCATTGGAAGTGTAGATTGGCTCTTTCCATTGGGGACCACGAGTGAGATTGAAGTGTCTGTTATTAGTAGATGATCATCATTTATTATTGAAGATTGTTGCTATTTATATTTACTTAAGTTCTCATATGCCGGCAAATCTTCCTGCTATCAATTCGGGAAGTCAAACGTGAACGGCGACTCTCTAGGTATGCGTTCGACTGTGCTGTAGTAACATTCTCTGACCCAGATACCCGTCGAACTCCTGCACGCTCAACAGACTTTGCCAAATATTTCAGCCAGGTCCCTGAAATATTTTGGTCTGGTCGCGCCCCCGACAGAAAATAACTAAACCTGAAATCGTTTTTCTTAAATAACTGAAAGAAGATCACATTTACCTTTTTCGCCGCCGATACAATAACATTATTCCAATCGTTGCTATTAGCAAGCAAAACAACACAACTATTGGGGCCACAATAGGTATTATGTTAGACGAATCTTCATCACTTCCCCGACCCTGGTTGTCGTTCCCTGGGTCTGGTGGTAATGTTGACAATTGGGGATACACGAGGACTTTACTGGCTGTTCCAGGAGACTCTGAGGTGGATCGTCGGTCGGGTGAATGAAATATCGTTGGAGCCTGGCTTGAAGGTGATGGTGAAGTTAACGTGGATAAGAATTTAAACGTTCTGGTGAAAGTTGAAGCAGATGATGACGTAGAAAATGAAACAAAGGACGTGGGGAGTGACAAGGAAGGCGTCGTAAAAGATGACGTGGAGGTTGACGTAGAAAGAGTCGTAGAAGCTGACGTAGATGATGGCACTACTGATGACGAAATCATCTTTGCACTCTATAAAACATAAACGAAATCAATAAGATGTTAATGAACTGGAACGTTGGAAGTAACTTTAACAAAAAGAGCTTTCAGGGGCTTTTCTGCATCCAGAAAGGATTCCCTCAAAAGACCACTTTTCGTGCTTTTAAAAAAGTTTTGTAAAAACCGATTGACGATGCAAGGAAGCCGTTCTTCAGGAAGCCATTTTTATTATCTCAGGTCAGCTAACAGTTACCATTGTGGAGTGACTTAAGATTCGTTTTTAGATTTTACGGATCAACAAAATATTTCTCGCACAAAGTTTAATTTGTTCATATTAAATATTGAGACCTCATTAAAGTTTTTGCAATTAAAAGCTTTAAGGCCTTAATGCTGAATAAGATGACAGATCGCATCGTATTCAAACTGCATGGAATGCAATCAAACGGACATTGAGTTGGACATGTGTTGGACTGGTCGAGGAATTTTTCAGGTTTTTCGATGGTAATTTACTAACTACTCATCCACGTTGTATTTGCAAGACGATTTTACAACGTTTGTCCAGCTCAAATCCTCAGAACATGTTTCTAAACCCAACTCTCAATACGGTGGCAATACTCTTGTTATTGACTTTCGGCTGTAAAGCTCCTTTCAATTTATATTCTTATCTCTTCCTAGTGTACCCAGACGTGTTCTCTGTAAAAGAACTTGTGTTATAGATTAGCGAATAGTTTTACTTACTTTGTCGTTTGCTATCTCCAGAAGAACATAGTGATTTTCTGACGAATTGGAAAAGTTACTTTTGCATACGATCTCCAGTCGAAGCAGAGTCCCAGACCATTTTTTAAGGAGCAAAATCTTATTCCTAATCTGTAAAATATACACGAGGCGTTCTTAAAACACATATCAGACAATTATGATTAGGTGAATACGAATTAGAACAATTTTACATTTTCATTCTATATTAATTCTATATTCTACATTCTGCGTTCTACACTCCGTACTCTACACTCTACATTCTATATTTTATATTCTGTTATTCCATGTTCTATATTCTTTATTGATGGCGCACGCGGACAAACATCGGATAACCCCTAAGCAAATCTTATAGTTTGGCTTTCAATTCATTTTGCATATATTGTCAAACTGAAATTTTTTGCTTTATAAATAAGCTTTAACTGCGAGATAAGTATTTTAATTCTGGTTCACGATATTTACTTATAGTCGGTTGGTCAGCTCAAAATCTTGTAAATTTTTGCAAAAAACTAGACAATATTTTAATAGCCCTTCATCTTCGATTCAATACTGTCGTTATCTAGAGTTCCATCCAGTTTTGTTAGTTATCCACGCTGTTACTTAATTTTATTTAACTTACAGTTAAAACAGTTTCGTTTGGTGATTTAGTATGCACTGAAAACTCTTCACGATCTTCCTGAATGTAATGCCAACGACCATCATCATGGGAATAGTTTGAATTAATCCAGTCAAAACTGCAATAAGTATGTTGAATGAAGATAGGAGCACGAACGTTAAAGGTAAGGCTACAGTTTTGTTCTTCAGCTGTGTTACAATTTCCCGATCTGTTCACTAACTGTCTGAACTGACCGTCAGAGAAACGATAGGAACCTAGAAAAAGACATTTAAATAAAATAAATTTTGGAAAAATCATTTATCACCGAGATACGTTTTATGGCAGTTTTTGTAATACGAACCCCAGCCTTGATAATTCTTGGTATCATTCCCACTCTTACGCGACAATTACCAATGATAAGGACATATAATCGTTTTAATGATGATAATCGCAATAATCAAGATTGTAACAACAGTAATAATTACAAAGATAACAAAAAAAATTACATCATCAACTGCAACAGCTACAACCACAGCAACAACATCAATATCAACGACAACATATGTAACTTATCTAATTATGTTAAGGGTGAATGAAATTTTTCAGTACTTGAAATAGTAACGGAATGTCAATATTATGCCATACAAATGAAATTACAACACTCATTAATAGTTGATAAAGAATAACAGAAAAACTTAAAGTTTAATCAGTTGTTACAAATGTAATACAACCACACATGTTGTATCAAATGATACAACCGCTGATTTACGTGAACTTTTTGTGCTTGTTTTGCTTTTTTGTGCTATTTTCTCGACTAAAATTGTTAGAATCTTCAAGATTTTGGAAGAATATAAATGTTTGCATGGGTAAATTCGTATCACAAGTGCTTTACAATATTCTAGTAGTTGGTGTTGTATCGGACATAAAATCACTTGCCCTCGGTTCATGCTTGTTGTATGTCTGATTCAGCATCGCCGCTGATATTGTAAAGATTACTTATGATTGATCTGGCCGCACTGACATTTGGCCGTCAACTTGGCGACTCCTTAAGCCAGGTACTTCGGTGTTAGTGTCCGCTTATCGTCCAGTTCAGGACTCTGTGGCCTGTTTACAAAAGCATTTAGTTTGACTAATCGTCGTCTGTCTTCTGGTCACGTATTTACCTTTATATGAAGATCTGTCGGAATTACAATCCCTAAAATACGACGAAGATCTCGATTTCTTCTTGCGCTTTCTTATCCATCTCTTTCTGAATCCTTTTTGTCCTTGATTCTGAATAGTCGAGAATCTGTAGCACGTCCATCTCTGGTCTAGATTGTTGTTGTCGCATTGCTTAAGTATCAACGTTTTCCTCCCCCGCTGTGTTTTTGCTTGAAGGCATCTAAGTGTTCTCAAATTCATCATGTGTCCAGAGTTTGTCCATAACCAGCGCATAGAAGGATGGTTCCTATTACACCTCAACCTCAAAATTTTATCATTTGCAGATACTGCTAAGCACCGACCTTTTTCTGGGAGATATTTGCTTTCTATAAAAAGATGCTCACTTATTAGTACAATAAGAACAGTATTTGAGTACCACGTACAATTCCATGATAAGTTATTTTCCACTGAAGCTGCAGCGATAGTGTTGTGGTAGTTCAGGATTTCATCACGCAATTCATAGTAGATGTTTTTGCCGTGAAACTTCGACGTGCTTGTATTTTTAAGTTCGCATTTTAGATATAGAACATCCCTCCCAATTCTCCTGTTTATTACATGAACAGCAAACGACTGAAATGGACGCATTGCCCTCCCACACAACTCAAGAATTGATTAGAAAATTCTTGTTTAATAAAGCGTCAAATACACACTCCCGTATATATGCATACATACAAAAATATACTTTAAAAAATTCTCAGTTCGTGCTTTATCGGGTATAAAACACTCGGTTATCGCCTCGTGTTTTAAATCCCTATAAAGCACTCCTGCTCGGTTTTTAAATATCATATATATATATACATACAGTATATATACATATAACGAAAAAAAAAAAATTGTCCCTTCGGGGCTTAATGTGAGAGACTTGTAATTTATGCAAATAACTTCTGTAAAGATATATAAAGACTGCCGTAGTTGATAGCAGGTTGATCTGAAGAAGGGGCTGTGCCTCGAAATATGTTTTAAAGTTTTTTAATTAAAGTCAACAAGTTTTTGAAAATTGATGTCATATATATATATATACACATATGTACATATATACACATATACATATACATACATATATACATAAAATATGCCTGCTCGACGTAAAGTTAAGAATAAAATATATCTCAAAACAAACTATCGATGTTGCGAATTACAAGTTGTTGTAAATTAACTTGACTGTGAAAGGAATATCTTAGCCATATAGCACTCCCTTAATGCCGATAAATATATGATTGTGTAAAAAGTAAATATATATATATATATATATATTTACTTTTTACACACTCATATATTTATCGATACTAAGGGAGTGCTGTATGGCTAAGAATTCCCCTCACAGTCAAGTAATTTACACATCCTTGGAACGCAATCGTTTACACGATAATTCTGTGGTAACCTACGCCACAAACTTCCTCAACGGCTTCGAGTGTTACAAAACCAGAAGTAGTTTGTCCATACTGACAAACCAACAAGTTTTCCTGGAGTCATGTCTAAGAAACATTAGTCTGAATTTCTGAAGAAATCACAGGGTTGAAATTACTGCTAACTAAAGGTTCTTTGTTTTCAGCTTGATACCGTTGACCAACATGCCCCGTCGGTGATCGTAGATAGCAAATCTCCGCATATTTCCAACATTGCTTTCCGTTGTCGTAAATGAAAGTATGATAAATACCAGTACAAGAGGGAATAGCGATAATTACTGCACTGTATATTGTTCTTGTTATGGCGAATATTGGAATTGAAACGTAATGTACTTACTGCGAATTATATCCAGTTGAAAACATCGAATCCATGCAATTTGAATGCACGACAATAGAAACAGGAAAAATTTCACCATAATTTTATCGAAGAGGTCACATTAGGTTTACTGTAAACAATCTGACGGCCTTCTTTCGGCTTCTTCCTTGTCGCTCTCAGTTGTCTTTGGCACTTAATATCGACTTATGAGTTGCTTGAACAATTGCGTGATAATGATCCCCTGCTAGGAACAGAATTTGCATTTTTCATTCGTCGAGATATACTTCCGTAAACAGATGGAAGTGAAATGTAGGACATTCTGAGGGACTTAAATTTGTTGCTTAATTTACAGTAGATACATTAAACAAACGCTTTGGAATATTTGGGATTTCCAAATATTTCTTCGTGGAGGTACTTGGATTACTGTATATATCTTAAATCTGTGACGTCTTAGCAGTCGACTTTTGATTTCCTCTTGAGAGCTTAAAAGCTGTGTTTTTTTCAAAAGTAAAACTCAAAATAAATAACTTTAAAACCCTAATGTGTAATGTATGATCGAAAAAAGTGTCAATGTTTAAAGTGTATGAAACGTAAAAAAAGAAGTTCTCCCGTAAGGTCGCCACAAATTTTGGATATTCTTCTCTGCAGTGAGGGAGGGCCACACTAATGACTTCTTATGAGTGACACTCCACATATAGAACAACAACTATGTAAAATAAGTGTCCAGCACGAAACGCGAAACAAAGCCATGATAAATAGACAGAATAATTTATTAAATGAAGGACTAACGGTTGCAACGAAACGTTAGTCCTTCGCCTAATAAATTATTCTATCTATTGATCATGGCTTTGTTTCGCGTTTTGTGCTGGGCACTTATTTTTATTTGACGTATGAGATACCTACCTGGTTATTCAATTGTAACAAGTATGTAAAGCATTAATAGCAGTCATGACGTTTAAAAAAATTGGAAATATTATTGCATTTGGCATTTAAGGTGGTATGGTACTCTTAACATTTCAATGAAATTTAACATTATTAAACATTTTTTTCATTCCTCGTAGCTATTTTCTTGATTTCGACAACGCAAAAGGATTAAATATTGAAAAGAAATTGCCCATCCTTTTAATTGTCCCTTAGCAACCGCCATAGCAACGAATTGTTATTGTCAAATTGTTGTCTCTGGACTGTTTCTGCAATGATTCTTAACCACCCCTCCCTCGTCATTGTAAGATTTAAATCTATTTTACTGTGTATTAACGTGAGGTGACCAGCGGTAGGCTGTGATTTTGGCGCGCACTGGATTGTTTTCTTTGCGAGAGACGTTGGTAATGGCGGTCAGTCGCAGGATTTGTGGCTGGTTCGTCAAGCATGAAATTCGGCTCCTGCATAACAGTCGCAGCTGGCCTAAGGGACATTATGTGAAGTCCGAGGATGGCCGATCTGCCAGAAGCCTTTCAAAGAATCGAGAGGTGCCTTTATTCGTCGAGAATTTGCTCCCGACGTGGGCGTCCTCGATAAAAAATTTAGTATAAAATATATTATATGAAAGGGGGAAGGTGGGTGCTGTTGAACATGTACAGAATTACCCATAATGCAATAGAGGCATAACATGGCTATAGCGTGATAAGGCTATGCCATCCATGTACACAAGGGCGTGTTATGCGTGATCACTGCATGCTTATCGTGCACACCTCCACAATAAGCGAATCAGTGCGTTTGTTTACATGATTGTAAAGGGCGGGACGAAGGCGGAGAAATTGGTCTGTTCCGAAATTGACTGAGATGTCGGAGCGAATTGAAAGTATAGTTGGATGAGTAATTTTGAAAAATGAAAAGCAGCTCCATTCATGCATGAGACGAGCACGGAAACATTTTCAAAAGTATTATGGCATTGCCATAAGAAGCAGCACTGGAAACCTTGCTGAAATGAAAAGCAATATCCTTGCTTCTCTCTTTCATTGTGCTTGCACTGACAAGCGGCCGTTTATCGGAGTTTGTCGGAGTTTGTAGGAGCCAATGTTTTTAAGCTAGGAGTGTATGATGCTGTGGCCCATTTTAACATTGGTGGGAGGGGTACTGTTGAGGTTTTGGAAGGGCTAGGAATGAATCCAGGAGGATTTTGTCTTACTGGACTTCGACAAACAGATTCCCTTCGTGTAAGCAGAGCAAACTACAAACCATCAGATGTTGTAAAAACACGCAGGAAATTCCTCAGAGGAAAAAGGAAGAGGCAAGGAGACAAGAACCAGGAGAGAGAAGGGGAAACCTATTCAACAGGATCACTTTAACAGCTTTTTGACTTTATTTGGTCTGTAATTTATCGTTGATCCTCTTAAAAATTTGTTTGAAAACTTTAAACTCAATTTTCTCAGTTTGCTGTCTTGCTCGGTGCCAAAAACTCTCCTGCATTTAATATTTATCGAATTGCTGTCAAATTTTCAGCATTTGTCAAAAACAAATAGGTCTATGATGTGAACCTCATCAATCACCCATATAAGAAATAGTTTTTGAAAAACACAATCACTATATCTGTTGTGTCGAACTGTATTTTGAAGCAGTTATTAATAAATAAAAAATTCCCTACTTAAAGCTTCTAATTACTTCTTTTTTTAGGTTCATGTCATGGGTACTTGTATTGAGGCTCTATTAAACTTAGTTTTGTATTTGTCTAGTTTTTACTTTAGTCCCTATAACTTTTGCCATAAGTGCCCTAAATTTCACCATAAGGGTTAGTATCTCGGTTACCATGGAAATAACATGCTTATAAATGGCTGATTTTGCATCAGTAACTTATTTCTTATCTGTTACACCAGAAATATGTTAGCAAAAACTCAAGTTAAAAAATTATATTTTCAAGAGTACCATACCACCTTAAACTAGGAACAAACAGGAAGTTGGCGAATCATAAGAATGATGCAAAAGTATATAAGAATGCGGGTTAAGGCCTAGGTCATACGTCGAAGTTTTCATTTGCCCAATCTAATGTTAATGAGCAAAATCCCTTGTTCAAACTGATTTACATTTGATTCAGCGCATGAAAAGTTCGACGTATGAACTGGGCCTAAAGCAGCCTTGAAAGACGTTTACTTAAACTGGATAACCCATTCTCAAACTCATTAATAACTCATAAAGCAAAAACAAAAGAAATATTTAATTAATCAGTATTTAGAAATCGGAGGAAGATTACAGATGCATTTTTCCAACTTTCGGCTGGATTTTCGCCTAAAATAATGGTTCGTTTGAGAAGTAATTTCAAACACTCGTTTAGTGTTCTTCCTCCGATTTCTAGATACCTCGAAACTCGTTAAAAAAACTCGGCTTCGCCTCGTTATTCAACTCGTTTCTCGGTATCTAGAAATCGGAGGAAAAACACTTACTCGTACTTAAAATATTACTTCAAATACATCTAAACTGTTCTCCCTGGAGGTCCTGACATAAACAATAGATTAGACAATGCAATGTTCAAGCTTTTGGGCTAAAACTCTGTTTAATTTCAAGCAAGGTCGTTGTGTTCAAGGGTATACTCGATCAGATGTCACCAAGTACGCGTAT
Source organism: Heliopora coerulea (assembly GCA_030142905.1). Lineage (NCBI taxonomy): Eukaryota > Metazoa > Cnidaria > Anthozoa > Scleralcyonacea > Helioporidae > Heliopora > Heliopora coerulea. The sequence continues at coordinate 354,844 of JASJOG010000135.1, read as the reverse complement.
TTTGTGCCGCTTTTTTGCATCCTGCAAAGTTTCATCCCTGTTGATTCTCTAACGTCACCACTCCAAATGTTCGCAAGTTATCCTCTTAATATATTTTGATAACAGTGTTGTTTAATTTGACGTATTGAACTCGTTTGTTTCCTCACGCTGGGCAAACTTAAACAATATAAAATAGATGTATTCAACAAAGTATTATTTCCTTTCAAAATTCATTAACTTAAGACCGGCTGCCACCTTAAAATGTGACAGCCACATTGCTCAAAGTGATTTATTAATAATACAACTGAATTAGATTGATTTTAACTCCCGCTCTTAACATTGACCACGTTACTCTTACTTAGTCATACTGTCCATTTCGAGAGGTCGCTTTTGTCCATATCGTTATATTGAAATGATAGAAAAAAGACCTTTTCACATCTGTCTAATCATTAGCAGTCCTTCAAATTCTGAAGCTCATTGTAAGTTTCTCAGTGTTCTAGGAATCGTTTGCTTTCGGACGCACAAGTGTTGTTCACGAGCGTCTTTCCGGGCATTTTTGACTTCGTAAAGTTCTACAACAGAGATCTGTCATTTTCAAGACCAAAGCTATCCTACATTTTTACTTAGATTCTTCTAAAACATAATAAAAGGGTTCATGCCTTGGTCTTTCGTTCAACGCCTCATAAACTCCTTCATTCTGTGTCATTCCGGTAGTATCCTCCAAGGTGTGGTAGAATGGAAATTCACTTGGTTGTCCTATATTACCACAACGATCCCCACTGTCACCATTGGATTTGTGGCTATAATCTTGAGGGTCATCTTCCACTGTTTGGTACAAAGGACTGGCAGACAACTGCGAAGATTGATCGTGAAAATGAGAAATTTTGTCTTGATTGTAATGGTGGCTGCCCTGGGGCGATTTCGAGAAAGTTTCTTCACGAGTTGCATAATCATAAGTTATATCGTAATCTTTCTGAGAATTTTCCAGCGAATTTGATGCGAAAGTTTCGTTGTTGGGATTGTCATATTCTGCTGCTATGTTTACGTGGGATCCTGGGTTTTCGTATTCCTGGAATTGCTGGAGGTCGCGTGGCTGGGTGGAGCTGAGTGTCGGCACATTATTTGACGGCTTACTCTCTGTATTTAAGGACGCAGAACATAGGTTAGATAAAAAGCATCCTTCCCTGGCCCGTTCACTCAAAAAGTACACATATTTGCTTGGAGGCTATAATATACAGGCAGTCAAAAAGAACTGCTCAAGCTCGACATTTTGCACAGTAAAGAGTTACCATCGCTTACAGCCTGCACCAAAGACTAGTTTAACCTACATGCCAGAACACTTTATTTCGGTAGTTTTTAAGGCATATCCCACAATTTTTGCAAGGATTTGTTGCCATTTTGAGCAGTTTTCAAGGGAAGGTCTGGTTTTTTCTGAATTTATCAGAACATCACTTCGAATGATGGGTACAGCAAGAATCTCAGGCCAGATGCAAAGACTATGGGTCCAAAACTAAGGATAAGCCTTGAAAATCGCAGGAAAGTGCTTGCTTTATCAGAGGAAGGCTACTTACAAAGAGAGACCACCTGATCTCCACCCAATTGAGGATTAGTGGGATCATCTCAAGACCATTGTGCAAGAGAAGAACTCAAAAAAGTGAAAGAACTATGGACCGCTGTCAATGCTGCCTGGGAAGAATTTTCACGTGAATGCTTAGTTAATTTGAATGACAGCATGTCTAGCAGATGCAAAGCTGTCATCAAGGCTAGAGGAGGGCCCGCAAACTACTAAAGTTTTCCTCACCTATAGTTTCGAGTCTTATTTTTGGTGTATTGGTGTTCTGTGATAATGTTACTTAATATCGCTATCTGCCCTGCTGGTGAGTAGTTCTTTTTGACTGCCTGTGTAATTTACATTTTCCAGTGGCATTCGTTATTATATAGTGCAGTGTAATGTAGTGTAGCGTTGCGTATTATTTATTATATAGGGTATTTCTGGTATAGTGTATTGACAGCTAATATAGTATAGAAAAGTATAATATATTGTAGTGTAGTATTAATAGTATACTACAACATAATATAGTTTATAGTATAATATACAGTATAGTATATAGTGTAGTATAGTATATAGTATAATATATAGTATAGTGTATAGTATAGTATATAGTATAGTACATAGTTTATAGTATAGTATATAGTTTATAGTATTTAGTATATAGTATAGAGTATATAGTATATTAACCTAACCGCCATTTATAGTTCTCCCTGATTTGTACTCCTCTATGACTCGTCGAAAACATTGTAAACGTTTCTCATTTTATTCTTGAAGGATCAAATGACAAGTTTACGTACCTTCATGTAAATTAATATCGTCTTGTTTATTCGTTGACCTACAAAAGGAAAACAGTAGTCAGTACGGCGATATATCATTAAGAAATACCAGTTCACTAATTTTATCGAATTATTTAACCATTAGATATGTAATTCTATATAAAAAAAGAATATAAATGATGCTTAAGAAATGTTGCATATACCTTTTCCCTCGTCGATAAAATAATATAATTCCAATCACTGCCACGAATAAACTGAAAATGGCTGCTGGTACAACAAAAGGAATCACGTTGGATGAGCTTTTATCGTGTTTTTGACCTAAGTTAGTACTATCTGCACTTGATGATAATGTCGAAGTTCGTGGAAATATGGTGATTTTACCAGTGGTTATTGAAGGATTAGTAGTAGGAAAATCGACTGACGTATGAAGAGGTATTACTTTACCCTGGCTAAAAGGTGACGTCGACGAAGACGTAGAAGACGATATTAATGATGATGTAGATGGTGACATAGAAGATGACGTAGAAGTAGAGATGAAGGATAACGCAGAAAACGAAGCAGAAGATGACGTAACCAATCTTGGAGTCACTGTTGGGATCTATAAAATTTAAGGTTATGAAAAGATGTTGAGAAATCAAAACATTATTGTGAAGGACAGAGTCTTTTTCCTCATAATAACGACACCGATTTGGTTTTTCAAAAATTCTCACTCTTGTATATTTTGTTTTTGTTAACATACCTTGATAGTGTTCTATAGAACAAGGACGCACGTTAATATAAACCTAATAATCGTGATGAATGCCAGAATTATTTTGGCATCCATGATGGGAAACTCATGTCTAATGTGTTTTGAAAAAAGGGTTATATAACGGCTATACATATATATATATATATATATATATATATATATATATATATATACGTGAACGTTTAGGTTTACGAAATACAAAGAGGGCTCAATATCGCAATATGAACCCAAGCGTGCTCAATACCATGTGGGGCAGAAGTTAAAGGTAGTGAGATTTCGCTTAAACGTTTGTGGTTGCTACTCCGAGTTTCAGGCGATAGCCGAGTGTTTTAGACCCGATAAAGCAGGTGCTGCGAGTTGTTTAAATGTCTTATGAAATTCACCACCTAATACGCTAATTCGCGAAGGAAGTTTGAAAATTTATCTTTTGTAAGCCGAAAAAATTGAATTTCTTTTTCACGTATGAAGGCACATGTATCTTTATCACATATATAGATCCGACACGGTTATGATTTTCTTTTGTCTTTTCCTTATGAATTTTTAATGAATTTTAATAAATATATATATACATTGTTATGTAATATAACTATTATATAACATTAAATAGTTGTATAACAGTACAGATTAAATGAACGAATAATTGAATATGAATACAAACATGAACAGGTGAAGAGCTTGCTGTCTTTAGAAGAACGCAGTGACTTTCCGAGGAAGCTTTGCCATGGAAACTGGAACTGCATTGAATTTCCAATTTTATGAGATTTCCAGGCCATTTTGAAAGAAGCGAAGTCGTATTCAGCACCTGTAGCGATTGTAAATAAAATGAGAGCCAATTCTCTCTCCCGCATCCTACATTCTACATACCACATTTGGCATCCTACATTCTACATCCCATATTTTACATTGCATATTTTGTATTTAGCATTTCATATTAGTCCTTCATTCTACACTCTGCATTCTGCATTTCATACCCTATATCTTATTCCTAAAATCATTATACCCAGACTTCCCAACATCGCAACACACTAACATTCCAATATCCTTATATCACGCAGCCCTACTGTACATATGCCAACATCTTGCATCTCAATTAAACCAAGATTTCAAAGTCCCAACGCGACAACATCCACACATTCCAACATTCCATTATCCGTACATTCCAACATCTTCCAACATCCCAAGATGGAACATTCCTTCATCCGAACATTTCAACATCCCAAAATTCATACATCCCAACATCCCAATTTCCCAACAAACCAAAATTTCATCCCAACATCCTAGCATCTCAACCTGGCCACTTGAGAGCGTCCCAGCATCTTAACATTCTAACTTTCTAACATCTCTCGTTCTTGTCAAGAGTATTGATGCTCGGCATAGTACGCGGAGAAGAACCGTTCACCATCGTGACTCTCTCTTCTCCGTGTACTATGTTGACATTAATTTTCTTTACAATAATACGTTTCCCGCCTGATGAATCTACTTCTGAATGTTCATCTTACATCCTCCAATTCTACTCCACTTCAAAGTTTAAATCTCTTACTTTACATTCTACATCCTACATTCTACATTCTACATTGTAAATGAAGGAACCTTACCTTTAATGTTTTCTCGTGGTCTTTGGAAAACTGGAATGAAAATTCTCCTGAACCATTTTGAAAGGAAAGCCAAGTACGACCGTCAAGAGAATACTCTGATTTCTGCCAGTAAAGTCGACAATGACAATTTTGTACATAAATGAGAGCGGGAACCTTAAATTGAAGATCGCAGTTTTCTCCATCACTGGAATCGCAATCTTCAGAATGTTTCACCAAACTCATGAACTCATTATCAGAAAAACGGTAGCAACCTTAAACACAATTAAAACAGAAAAATATATTTGACGAAATTTGGTAAGGATATGTTTTTTAGCACTAAAAGTTGCAACATGCGGTTTGCTATTTTAAGTCTTCAGAGTTACATCGATTGCTTAGGGTTGATTCAGTTGGTGCATCGAAAAATCTCATGAGAAATGTTTCAATGATTTTCAAAAGTTTTCGCTCCAATGGTGAACTGGAATTGTGAAAATTTATTTGCTCGTACGTTTTTCAGGCCTAGAGCTTTTGGTTTAAAACTTCTTATAGTTCCTCAAAAATTCCCAAAAGCTTGCTATTTGCACTATAATTATCTGAATTGCCATTGTAAAACATCTTGTTTTGTGATCCTAAATCACGTCATCAGTGAATTACCTTGATATGATGACTTATCGTTGCAGTTCATGATATAAGATGATCCAAGATTATACCAAATCCGGTTCCTGTAATCGCGTTCCTTTTCATTAAAGATAAACCATGAACTTGACCTAAGTGGAAACCTCTTACATTTCCAAAGCTAGTGCATTGCTGAACGGTCACATTGCTCAACCGTTAAGGATTTTCCCTGTACGCGAAGACACTTCAGAGTTTCCAGATTCAATATTTGTCCCGAGTTCGTCCATAACCGGCGAAATGAGAGATCATCGTCTTGGCATGAGGAGTCGGTTACATCGCCTTCTGGAAATACTTTTAAACAGCCATACGAAGAACCAGGAAGATATTTACCAGCTATAAAATGTATAGTAACATATTCTAGTATTGCAATGCTCTGATTGGTCTTAATAATTTCAAAAGTAGAGGAAACAGCTGTGAAATTATAATTAGACGCCTCAAAAATTCACCCTACACCCATCTAAATATCCTTATCTATACGTAGATCCAAATCCATATCTATATCCTTATCCTTTTCATTTGTTTGTGAAACTCTCTGTTCAGGTCTTTGACATGTAATAACGCCTATGTCTATATCCATATCTACATCCATATCTTACACATGCCTTTGACCAAATCTTTATCCGTACATGTATAGCAATATTTATATCTATAAATCTACTTCAAACTCTATATCACTAGCCACGTCCGTATCCACATCCATAGGGATATACATATGCAAACGGAAAGTTGTGTCCACTTTTGTGCTAACGTATTCATACGAAATATCGGACTTGCGGTATTTGAAGGAGTGAAGAGCTTTGTTTTATGCTCTTGGGTTTTTTGAGTTCAGTATCTAGTAAGTTTTACAAATGTCCACACAACAACAGCAATTTTCTCATGTATTTTGTGAGTTGCGACCTAAGTCTGGAAAAATGTTTCCAGTGACCATGGTCGACGACAACACTTATAGAATTCAATTTTTCGTCTTTCCATACCCATATCCACATTCACATACGTAAATACGTACATGCATGTATACATACTTACATACTTACATACACAAGCATGTGTGTACGTGTCTATTCACCATATCGCTCACAAGATTCGCTCACCAAGGGTGGGGGCAAATTGACACTACATGTACTTTAACTGTTTTATTCCTCAGGACATTACCTTTTCATTTTCACATTCTTTTATCTTTATCGACACCACGTCTCATTTTGATTCTAATTTTTTTTATTTAGAGCCGTGGCATGCTAGAATACTGATAAGTAGGGTTAGGGTAAGCGTTGGGAGTTTAAGTGTTGTGTTTGGTTCCGGGACTTACACAGTAGAGTTCTTTCAGGAATATGAATTAACCATGATATCTTCGATGAAATAAGGTCATATTGTTCAAAAGACAGCATAGGTGGATGAATGAACTGTTGGCCACCAGGTAGAATCCAGCGTGGCTATGTTCATGGAAGAGTTGTATAATCAAAATGTTTTCATGAAAAGTTGAAACACCCTTGAACTGTCGACATTTGAAAACATGATGCCTGAAGGCCTTCGATTTAAATAGATATATTTAGCATATACCTGAAATGATAACTTCACAATTAACCTACGCTGTTGAAGTCAACTGAAAAATGTTGACTCGAGCGGGATTTGGACTCGTACCTTCGGGATACCGGTCCGCCGCTCTACCTGTTGAGCTATCGAGTCCACAGGGATTGGAGGCGAGTTTTTATTCAATTTAAGTGCAGGAAATATTCTCACGACGACTTAACGCTATCCATGAGATTGGATGTGCAGTGTTTCAATTCTATTTCAGAATCATCCTCAGGGTATTATGAAATGATAACTTCACAATTAACCTACACTGTTGAAGTCAACTGAAAAATGTTGACTCGAGCGGGATTTGAACTCGCACCTTCGGGATACCGGTCCGCCGCTCTACCTGTTAGCATATACCTCGCGGGTGAATGATGTTTTTTGCACAATCTGATTGGTTCTTCTATCTCGGAATATCCTGCACTGTTCACCTCCGACCAAAATACCTCAGCAATGGAAACTCGGAGAAATTTCTCCTGTTTTTAAGAAAGATTTTTGCTTGACTAAAACAAATTTTAGACCTGTCACTATACTGCCGTCCTTGTGAAAGTATTTGAAACTTTAGTCCACTCAAGAATCAGCTCTTATTTTGAAGACATATTTCATGAACACGTATTTGCATATAGGAAATATCATGGAAGTGATACCGCCCTCCTTTGCCAAACAGAGCAATGGAGGAAGCAGTTGGACTCTCATAATATTATTGAAATTGTATCAATGGACCTATCTAAGGCCTTTGATGCTTTACCACACGATCTGATAGTGGCAAAGCTCAAATCTTATGGAGCCGACGATAATACCGCTAATCTTATTCAGGATTACCTCAGAAATCGACGTCAGCGGGTTAGATTAGGAGATCAGTTTTCAACCTGGCAAGGAATCTCAACAGGGATTCCACAAGGCAGTGTCTTAGGTCCTCTTATATTTAATATATTTATGAGCGATCTTGTCCACGTTATTAAACACAGTAGTTTGTCTGCTTACGCAGATGACACGCAAATATCCTACGCCCATAGCGAGCCCGCGAAAGTTGAAGAGGCCATCAACAAAGACCTTGCCAATGTAGATAAATGGTGTGAGGAAAACGGTATGAAGAGGAATACTTCAAAATACCAAGCAATTGTAATGGGAAAGTCGAAATTTAAGCCTAAGTTCCATGGTGAAAACGCAATTGTTCCCATCACTGATGATTTTGAAATGCTCGGAGTCAAAGTGGACGACAAAATGAAATTTGAGAAGCACATAGCCAAAGTATGCAGAAAAATCTCTCAACAAGTTGCCGTACTTAAGCGTATGAAAAAGATGCTCCCACTCGAAACAAGAAAGAGGCTTTACCATGCATTTATTATCCCGCACTTCAACTATTGCTCAGAGACCTGGCATTTCTGTAGTATAAATGATACTGCAAAATTGGAAAAAGCTAATGAACGTGCTCTTCGATTCGTTTTTAATGAAAAACAAACGTCTTACTGCGAATTACTTAATAAGATAGGACTCCCGTCACTTGCCATCAAAGACTTATAAAAATAGTCTGCACAGTTTTCACAGCTATTAACAATGAACATGCTCCTACAAGTATAAAAAAGCTAATAGAGATCAGAAATACCAAATATGATCTGAGGGGAAACGATATTTTAAAATTACCAAAGGCCAATTCCTCTACTTATGGCTTGAAATCATGGCGTTACCTTGCGCCAAAATTGTGGAATTTTATACCAGACACACATAGAACTATCAGAACATTTCAAATTTTTAAAAATAGTGTGAAGAAACTTGACTTATCAGACTTTTTATAACTTCTACTTGTGATTATATTATTTAATTTTACTTTATCATAAATTGTGGAATACCTGTAAATTAGCTGGCGTGCCATTGTAGACTCTGTCGCGATGTCACACCTTATTTAGCTAAGTGTATGACACATTAAATATATTTTATCTTATCTTTTATCTAAAACAAGATGGCGTCCTGTTTTGTTTAAGTTACGGAAGAAGAACGTTTGTAAATATGCGAAATCGCTATGTTATACAACACCAAAAAAGCAAACGAAACTTGACAATAAAGTACTCAAACATTTGTAATTCTTTTGCTTTTAGCCGTAAATGCACTCAGCATGTGTTCAAAATCTTTTTTGTTTACAAATGATGAGTAGGCGACAAGTCGACTAAGTTCAGTAAAAAAGTTTTCAAAATTTGAAAAAATTTGTGAAAACAATTATGCCACGTATATGCTAAAAATATTATTCATCTCAGAGTCGTGTGGAGGTATGAATTATGGGTGTTATCTCTTGGAAACTGATGAATCCGCAAAACTACTTGAACAAAGTCGATAAGACGCAAAAAAGTAGAATATAACGTAGCCAGTTTGAATTAAGCGTAACAAGCCAGAAGGTATATAAAATTGTTAAATTGAAAGTAAAAAGTCTCATTCTGGTGCACCTTTGTGTTCGAGAAAACGATAATGATCATGGCTCGTCAGGAACATGGTGTTTCGGTAATGATTCTGAATTTTTAGCTTTGTCTTCCAGGCAGTTTTTAATCTGTCGTTTGTGAGACAACGTTTGTTTGTTCAGCTTTACTTTGCTTTCATCATTTCCAGGATCACTTGCATTTGATGCATTATACGATCGCTCGTTACTTCCTTTTGTGCAATCTTCAGCTGGAATTTCGCGATTCGAGCACTGTCCTGTAAACTTCGGAAGACCGTCATTTATGGCGTAGTCGTATGTTATGTGTTGGGGTGGCTGCGGTATGGGTTTGTGGTCTGTGTCGATATATTGATAAGGATGGTGAGGACTAGATTGGTAAAGCTCGCATTCTCGATGGGATCCAATTCTTTCTGAGTAGAGCGGGTTCGATGATTCCAAAGATCGTTCTACTGAATGTAAGGCTGTATTTTGACGTTGGTCTAAAATAAATTTACTTGGTTTAAAATTATCACACTTTTTTCTTTGCTGATTTAGTGACAACATGTTCAGTCAAGTGTTATAAGGACGTTTTAAGTGTGGTTAACCTAATGCAAAAATTTTCAATATCTTACCGGTTATTGCTCTCTGAGATTCCGTAGGTTGGCATGACCTAAGAGATAAGTTAGAAATGCGTTATTGTGACCAATGTAACAAACTCAGAGATCCCAAGGAAAGTGCAAAGTTTCTCGGAGATAATTAGACTCTAATGTGAATGAAAATGATGTATGGTACAACTTGCTTGGAGGTGATCATGATATGTTTAATTTCTGATCAGTTGCTAGCATGTAACCGGCCGTACAAATACGTAACCGCGTATTTTTACCAAGAAAAATGAATAATTTTCAAATATTTGAATACCGGAAAAAATAGGAATGAAAACGATTTATTCGGACACCGTTCATTGCAAACGTATTTATAAGTAAACTTGATTTCAGATGTCGAAGTTGGAGTCATGACTTCGAAAGCGAAGTTCGTGAATTGTTTACAAAGTAGAAAACTTCGTTACAAAATATGCAATTATTATAAACTCTGATTTAGAAAGAACATTAAGCCCGTTTCAGACGCCGCGCCACTCATTACTTGTGATATAAAGGTATAAATGTCGAGAAGTCCAATAAACTGAAAATGAACTGATTTCGACGAACACTGAGAAAATACTTTGTGAGAATGTAGTTTACTTGTATGCGGCATACCATGTTTAATTATGCCATCCATTGACCACAAATTCTTGGTCATTTTGAACATAGGCAGGTATATATCAGTCGCCTTCTGTACCAAGACGATTTTACCCATTTCCATGTTTACATCAATTGCAAATCTCGCACAAGAGCCGCAGATTGCCCAATGCCAACGCAGTTCTCGTGATAAGGCACATGCGAGCAAATTCGGGGGGAGGGACACTGAAAAGAATGTCAGGAATGTGTAAAAAAGAAGAAAGACAAGGCGATGCTAAGACTTTGATATGATAGATATTTGATGGATTATGGTGTAAATCGCTTATTCAACAAGCATGCAATGTTTATTGCGTCTTCAAGAAGCAAAATACGCCAAAATATTGAAAAATATGACTTATTTTCGAAATACAGTCTACAAATTGCACCCCCCAGAATGTTAACATTTGTTTATCTTCCCTAGCTGATGTAAATTTTCAGCCTCATGACAATAGTGCAAATTTTCTAAAGAAACTTTGCACTAAAAAGGGAATGTTAAATGCAATCACGGAATACTAATTTAGTGGATGGACCTATCAACAAATAAATGACACGAATCTATGAATGAACGAACGAATGAATGAAAGAATAATGTACGATTTGCGAACGGAGGGATGTGACGACGAAGACGGGGCATGCTTGTATTCATTATTTTTTTATGTATGCAAGGAAGGAAGTATGTATGTATGTATGTATGTATGTATGTTTTTTGTAAATGAGGTGTGTGGAATTTAGCGAACCGCATGAGGTTTGTTTCAGCTGCTGGAGGTGGCATCTTCATCATTATGGAAAATCATCTTACCTTTTTCCGCGCTTTTTCAGCTTTACTTTGCTTTCATCATTTCCAGGATCACTTGCATTTGATGCATTATACGATCGCTCGTTACTTCCTTTTGTGCAATCTTCAGCTGGAATTTCGCGATTCGAGCACTGTCCTGTAAACTTCGGAAGACCGTCATTTTTGGCGTAGTCGTATGTTATGTCTTGCGGTGGCTGCGGTATGGGTTTGTGGTCTGTGTCGATATATTGATAAGGATGGTGAGGACTAGATTGGTAAAGCTCGCATTCTCGATGGGATCCAATTCTTTCTGAGTAGAGCGGGTTCGATGATTGCAGAGATCGTTCTACTGAATGTAAGGCTGTATTTTGACGTTGGTCTAAAATAAATTTACTTGGTTTAAAATTATCGCACTTTTTTCTTTGTTGATATAGTGACAGCATGTTCAGTCAAGTTTTGTAAGGACGTTTTAAGTGTGGTTAGCCTAATTCAAAGATTTTCAATATCTTACCGGTTAGTGCTCTCTGAGATTCTGGATCCATGTGGGGTGGCCCTTACTGGAGCTCTAGGGACAACAACTTATGTAGCTGATAGGGTTATCCAGTATAAATAAGGACACTTTACCTTTACTTTTACCATGAGGGGTGGTCTTTACTGGACCTCTAGGGACAACAGCTTATGTAGCTGATAGGGTTATCCAGAATAAACAAAGGCACCTTACTTTACCTTTACCTTTACACATAACAAGCGGATTTTTCATCTGACAACTGTTTTAAGCTTTCCACAAAAGTGGACGTTTTACCTTGTGATGTCACTCACACAATAACAGCTTGCTGGAACACGCTTCAAAATGAAGACTTCATTTTAAAATTTATGCTCCTTTTGAAAACAAATATCCAAAGGTTAAGGAGTATTTTCGAAGGCAAAAAAGTATGCTATGTGTATTGACATTTGATAGATTATAAGAAAAAAGCTTGCGTTTTTGATTGATCTTCTTAAAAATGTGGGTTACATATGGACCTAATGCAGCCCAGAAATGGCGAAAAGACGTATGTCGTAGTTAATTTACTGCCACTTACCTTCATGCAAGTGAATGTTGTCTCGTTTAGAGTTTGATCTATATGAAGAAAAGAGCAACCACGAAGACTGTGAAAATTCCCCCACATTGTTACATAATTATATCTACATAAATAAACATGCATAACACGTTTCTGTTAAAACATATTCCCACTTTCCGCACTTGAATCATTGGTAGTGTAGATTGACTGTTTTCATTGGGGACCACGAGTGAGATTGAAGTGTCTGTTATTAGTAGATGATCATTTATTATTGAAGATTGTTGTCATTTATATTGACTTAAGTTCTCATATGCCGGCAAATCTTCCTGCTATCAATTCGGGAAGTCAAACGTGAACGGTGACTCTCCAGGTATGCGTTCGACTGTGCTATTGTAACATTCTCTGGACCCAGACACCCGTCGAACACTTACACACGCAACAGACCTCGCCAAATATTTCAGCCAGGTCCCTGAAACATTTTGGTCTGGTCACGCCCCTGACAGAAAACAATTAAACCTAAAATCGTTTTTCTTAAATAACTGAAAGAAGATCACATTTACCTTTTTCGCCGCCAATACAATAATATTATTCCAACCATTACTATTAGCAAGCAAAACAACACAACTATTGGGGCCACAATAGGTATTATGTTAGACGAATCTTCATCACTTCCACGACCCTGGTCGTCGTTCCCTGGGTCTGGTGGTAATGTTGACGATTGGGGATACATGAGGACTTTACTGGCTGTTCCATTAAACTCTGAGGCGGATCGTCGGTCAGGTGAATGAGGTGTCGTTGGAGCCTGGCTTGAAGATGATGCTGACGTTAACGTGGATAAGAACTTAAACGTCCTGGTGAATGGTGAAGCAGATGATGACGTAGAAAATGAAAGAGAGGACGTAGGGGGTGATAAGGAAAGCGTCGTAAAAGATGACGTGGAGGTTGACGTAAAAAGAGTCGTAGAAGCTGACGTAGATGATGGCACTACTGATGACGAAATCATCTTTGCACTCTATAAAACATAAACGAAATTAATAAGATTTTAATGAACTGGAGCGTTGGAAGTAACATTAACAAAAAGGGCTTTCAGGGGCTTTTCGGCATCCAGAAAGGATTCCCTCAAAAGACCACTTTTCGTGTATTTTAAAAAAGTTTTGTAAAAACCGATTGACGATGCAAAGAAGCCGTTCTTCAAGAAGCCATTTTTATTATCTCAGGTCAGCTAACAGTTATCATTGTGGAGTGACTTAAGATTCGTTTTTAGATTTTACAGATCAACAAAGTATTTCTCGCACAAAGTTTAATTTGTTCATATTAAATTTTGCGACCTCATTAAAGTTTTTGCAATTAAAAGCTTTAAGGCCTTAATGCTGAATAAGATGACAGATCGCATCGTATTCAAACTGCATGGAATGCAATCAAACGGACATTGAGTTGGACATGTGTTGGACTGGTCGAGGAATTTTTCAGGTTTTTCGATGGTAATTTACTAACTACTCATCCACGTTGTATTTGCAAGACGATTTTACAACGTTTGTCCAGCTCAAATCCTCAGAACATGTTTCTAAACCCAACTCTCAATACGGTGGCAATACTCTTGTTATTGACTTTCTTGTTATTGACTTAAAAGAACTTGTGTTATAGATTAGCGAATAGTTTTACTTACTTTGTCGTTTGCTATCTCCAGAAGAACACAGTGGTTTTCAGACGAACTGGAGAAGTTACTTTTGCATACGATCTCCAGTCGAAGCAGAGTCCCAGACCATTTTTTAAGGAGCAAACTCTTATTCCTAATCTGTAAAATATACACGAGGCGTTCTTAAAACACATATGAGACAATTATGATTAGGGGAATACGAATTAGAACAATTTTACATTTTCATTCTATATTAATTCTATATTCTACATTCTACGTTCTACACTCCGTACTCTACACTCTACATTCTATATTTTATATTCTGTTATTCCATGTTCTATATTCTTTATTGATGGCGCACGCGGACAAACATCGGATAACCCCTAAGCAAATCTTATAGTTTAGCTTTCAATTCATTTTGCATATATTGTCAAACTGAAATTTTTTGCTTTATAAATAAGCTTTAACTGCGAGATAAGTATTTTAATTCTGGTTCACGATATTTACTTATAGTCGGTTGGTCAGCTCAAAATCTTGTAAATTTTTCAAAAAAACTAGACAATATTTTAATAGCCCTTCATCTTCGATTCAATACTGTCGTTATCTAGAGTTCCATCCAGTTTTGTTAGTTATCCACGCTGTTACTTAATTTTATTTAACTTACAGTTAAAACAGTTTCGTTTGGTGATTTAGTATGCACTGAAAACTCTTCACGATCTTCCTGAATGTAATGCCAACGACCATCATCATGGGAATACTTTGAATTAATCGAGTCAAAACTGCAATAAGTATGTTGAATGAAGATAGGAGCACGAACGTTAAAAGCAAGGCTACAGTTTTGTTCTTCAGCTGTATTGCAATTTTCCGATCTGTTCACTAACTGTCTGAACTGACCGTCAGAGAAACGATAGCAGCCTAGAAAAAGACATTTAAATAAAATAAATTTTGGAAAAATCATTTATCACCGAGATACGTTTTATGGCAGTTTTTGTAATACGAACCCCAGCCTTGATAGTTCATGGTATCATTCCCACTCCTACTCGATATTTACCAATGATAAGAACATATAATCGTTTTAATGATGATAATCGCAATAATCAAAATTGTAACAACAATAACAATTACAAAGATAAAAAAAAATTACATCATCAACTGGAACAGCTACAACCACAGCAACAACATCAATATCATAGACAACATATGTAACTTATCTAATTATGTTAAGGATAAATGAAATTTTTCAGTAATTGAAATAATAACGGAATGTCAATATTATGCCACACAAATGAAATTACAACACTCATTAATAGTTGATAAAGAATAACAGAAAAACTTAAAGTTTAATCAGTTGTTACAAATGTTATACGACCACACATGTTGTATCAAATGATACAACCGCTGATTTACGTGAACTTTTTGTGCTTGTTTTGCTTTTTTGTGCTATTTTCTCGACTAGAATTGTTAGAATCTTCAAGATTTTGGAAGAATATAAATGTTTGCATGGGTACATTCGTATCACAAGTGCTTTACAATATTCTAGTAGTTGGTGTTGTATCGGACATAAAATCACTTGCCCTCGGTTCATGCTTGTTGTATGTCTGATTCAACACCGCCGCTCATATTGTAAATATTACTTATGCTTCATCTGGCCGCACTGACGTTTGGCCGTGAACTTGGCGACTCCTTAAGCCAGGTACCTCGGTGTTAGTGTCCGCTTATCGTCCAGTTCAGGACGCTCTGGTCAGTTTACAAAAGCATTTAGCTTGACTAATCGTCGTCTGTCTTCTGGTCACGTATTTACCTTTATATGAAGATCTGTCAGAATTACAATCCCTAAAATACAACGAAGATCTCGATTTCTTCTTGTGCTTTCTTATCCATCTCTTTCTGAATCCTTTTTGTCCTTGATTCTGAATAGTCGAGAATCTGTTGCACGTCCATATCTGGTCTAGATTGTTGTTGTCGCATTGCTTAAGTATCAACGTTTTGCTCCTTCGTTGTGTTTTTGCTTGAAGGCATCTAAGCGTTCTCAAATTCATCATGTGTCCAGAGTTTGTCCATAACCAGCGCACCGAAGGATGGTTCCTGTTACACCTCAACCTCAAAATTTTATGGTTTGGAGATACTCCTGAGCACCGACCTTTTTCTGGGAGATATTTGCTTTCTATAAAAAGATGCTTACTTATTAGTACAATAAGAACAGTATTTGAGTACCACGTACAATTCCATGATAAGTTTATTTGCATTTAAGCTGTAGCGACAGCGTTCTGGTAGTTCAGGATTTCATCACACAATTCATAGTAAATGTTTTTGCCGTGAAATTTTGACGTATTTGTATTTTTGAGTTTGCATTTTAGGTCTAGAACGTCCCTAGCAATTCTCCTGTTTATGATATGAATAGCAAACGACTGAAATGACGCATTGCCCTCCCACACAACTCAAGAATTGATTAGAAAATTCTTGTTTAATAAAGGGTCAAATACACACACCCGTATATATGCATACATACATATACTTGTGTACTGTGTATGTATGTATATATGTACACACGTGTGTATATATATATATATATATATATATATATATGGATATGATATCTGGGAATGTAGTTTCACATATATACATGTATACATATATTCATATATGCATATATGCATATATACGTATATATATATATATATATATATAAAATGTTGTGACAGGAAGATGATAATAAAATAACCATTGTTTTGTTTTTAACATTTATTCTACACACTAACGTTTTCGCTTTAACAAGCTCTTCGGGTGTGAGGTTACTACAGTGGTTGTGGTCCTTTTATGCTTATGTAGACGTCAATCTACTGTTATGCAATATATATATATATATATATATATATATATAAGTAAAATAGACAAAATTTTTGCTGTCGCTGCTCTGAGTTTCACGCGCTCAGGCGATCATCAGGCATCAGGAGTTGCCTGATGATCGCCTGAGCGCGTGAAACTCAAAGAAGCGACAGCAAAAATTTTGTCTATTTTACTTCTTTATTCGCTCTACTGGTATGGTATTGAGCGCTCTTCATTTTCAAACCAACACTGCAACCTTTCTGGAACCTTTTCCAACGGAACCTTTTCCAACGGAACCTTTTCGGCCTACTGGGCCTCATCAGTGTAGTGCTGACGAGCAGGATGGAGAAGCCTACATTATATAGGCAACTCAAATGTCCCACGCATGTGGTACATCTAAGCCATGCCAGAGTGCTCTAACTAGAGACTAGTGAGCTTGCGCAAATTCGCTAGCGACATGACTCATCTTGTAGAGTGCTCAATATGAACCAAAAGGCCATAGAGCGATATCTAACTACAGACGGAACCGTTTCGGCCTACTGGGCCTCATCAGTGTAGTGCTGACGAGCAGTAACTAAAGCTATAACAAAGCTATAACTAAATAGTCTATTTAGTTATAGCTTTGAGCAACCGTGAAACACCGTGTAACGACAGTTGCTCAAAGCTATAACTAAATGAACTATTAAAACTCTACACCTTTGTATTGAGCACTCTTCTTTTCAGAGACCAATCAGCTACATATATATATATATATATATACGTGAACGTTTAGCTTTACGAAATGCAAAGAGGGCTCAATAACGCAAAGAAAGAGCAAATGGGATTATATCGCTTACCTCAAAAAGTCACTACAGCCTGTTTCATCTTGGGAAAGAATCTTCAGGTGACTGACGAACTTCGAAACCAGGAAGCTTTTTATGCGTAGGCCGGAATGTGGGCGTTAGGGCGTGGAACAATAAGGGGATTTTGTTTTTGTTTTAGGTTGTTTATGCGGAATTTGACCTTGTGTGGGTAGGCCGAAACTATTTCCGATCTTTTGTTTAGCAAGTTATTTTTATCTTTTACGTTCAAAATAGAAAATTTTTCCTCTAGACATAAATTACATCGTTTTGATCCTCCTGAATATGAAATAGCGTGTTTTAAAATAGACCATTTTATGGTGAAATCTTGTTTGTTGTTTTTCAAATTCCAAATGTGTTTAGAAAGCTCCGTTTCATTAGAATATTTTATGTGTTGAAAAGACTTAGTGTGGTTACGATATCGCTCTTTGAATATCTTAGATGTCATCCCTATGTAGTGTTTTGTGGTGTTCGTGTTGCATGTTGTGACTGATGCTTTGTATACTATGTCCTTGGTTAAGCATTCTTTCTGAAGTGGGCATGCGTCCTTGTTCCTACAGTTGCAGTTTTCAGTGGCCTTATTCTGTGGTTTGTTATTCCTAATTATGCGTGAGTTGTGTCGTGTGATAAAAGATTTAATGTTGTTCATGCAGCTATAACTAATCTTGACTGTGTTCCTATTGAAAATCTTATGAAGTTTATGTTGTGGAGGAAAGTGTTTATCGATGAGGCCTAAGAAATCGCGCCCGATGTTTGAGCGGACGTTTTTGCTGTATGGTGGGTTGAACCAAATGATATTACGTTGCCTATTTCTACGTGGTTGTTGAGGTGTATATCGAATGTAACTGAGATCGTGGTCGAAACTGCTGTGTTTGAGTGCCTTCTGATACATCGGTGCGCATTCCCTAAATGTCTGTTCATCTGATGAAAGTGATGCAATGCGCGTGTTGATTGCTGTAGGGAGTTGCCTTAAGATACTAGGTGGGTGGTTAGAATGCTTATTTATGTATAGAGGATCGTCATTGGGCTTCCGAAATGGTTTAAATTTTCCGGTGTTGAGGTCGAAAGTAACGTCTAAGAAATTAACTATTTTCAAGTTCGCTTCAGCGGTGATTTTGAGATCGAAATTTTCGAAAATTTTGTGTAATTCTTTTCTTGTTTTGTCTGCCAAACGTGCCGATTTGTTTTTCATGATAGCCAAACCATCATCTCTATAGAGGCCAATGTTTTCTTCCCCGAATTTACTGTTCAAGTGGTTGAGGATAAAAAGTCCTACGAGTTCGCAAACTTCGGCGCCATCGAAGCTGCCCATTGTAACATCAAATAAACTGTTGCTATCTTTTTTAATCCATGTTTTTTCGTTACTGAAAAGTAAAGATTTTCTAGCGTGTTTAATTATTGAAATATCGTCTTTTGAAATACTAGCCAAACTAGAGGCTCAACATAATGCTTGGTCCAAAAGTTTTTCCGAAATAGATGGATAAAAATCAACAATGTCGAAAGAGATGAAAGAATGTCTGCTTTTATCGCTAATATTGCCAAACCACTCGATAACTTGCTAAGTGTTTCTCCATTGATTTAGCTTCAGATTTTCTCTTAAAGTTGAATTAATTTTGTCCAAAATAATTTTGCTCAGTTTTCCGGATTCACTTTTTGCGGGGTTGATTAGGCGGCATTTTGGGTTGTTTTCGAAATTTTCTTTATGGTCTTTTAAAGAAATAAATGCTTCACGTTTTTTCATCTGTTCAATTCGGTCTCCAATTTCTAATTTGTTCGAAATATCTTTTAGTTCTAGATCAATATTTTCTATGATGTCCTCAGATCCGTGTTTGTAAGTTTTTGTAATGTTGTCATGTAGTAACTTGTTGTATTTCCGAGACTTCGCTCTGCACATACAACAAGTTACTACATGACAACATTACAAAAACTTACAAACACGGATCTGAGGACATCATAGAAAATATTGATCTAGAACTAAAAGATATTTCGAACAAATTAGAAATTGGAGACCGAATTGAACAGATGAAAAAACGTGAAGCATTTATTTCTTTAAAAGACCATAAAGAAAATTTCGAAAACAACCCAAAATGCCGCCTAATCAACCCCGCAAAAAGTGAATCCGGAAAACTGAGCAAAATTATTTTGGACAAAATTAATTCAACTTTAAGAGAAAATCTGAAGCTAAATCAATGGAGAAACACTCAGCAAGTTATCGAGTGGTTTGGCAATATTAGCGATAAAAGCAGACATTCTTTCATCTCTTTCGACATTGTTGATTTTTATCCATCTATTTCGGAAAAACTTTTGGACCAAGCATTATGTTGGGCCTCTAGTTTGGCTAGTATTTCAAAAGACGATATTTCAATAATTAAACACGCTAGAAAATCTTTACTTTTCAATAACGAAAAAACATGGATTAAAAAAGATAGCAACAGTTTATTTGATGTTACAATGGGCAGCTTCGATGGCGCCGAAGTTTGCGAACTCGTAGGACTTTTTATCCTCAACCACTTGAACAGTAAATTCGGGGAAGAAAACATTGGCCTCTATAGAGATGATGGTTTGGCTATCATGAAAAACAAATCGGCACGTTTGGCAGACAAAACAAGAAAAGAATTACACAAAATTTTCGAAAATTTCGATCTCAAAATCACCGCTGAAGCGAACTTGAAAATAGTTAATTTCTTAGACGTTACTTTCGACCTCAACACCGGAAAATTTAAACCATTTCGGAAGCCCAATGACGATCCTCTATACATAAATAAGCATTCTAACCACCCACCTAGTATCTTAAGGCAACTCCCTACAGCAATCAACACGCGCATTGCATCACTTTCATCAGATGAACAGACATTTAGGGAATGCGCACCGATGTATCAGAAGGCACTCAAACACAGCAGTTTCGACCACGATCTCAGTTACATTCGATATACACCTCAACAACCACGTAGAAATAGGCAACGTAATATCATTTGGTTCAACCCACCATACAGCAAAAACGTCCGCTCAAACATCGGGCGCGATTTCTTAGGCCTCATCGATAAACACTTTCCTCCACAACATAAACTTCATAAGATTTTCAATAGGAACACAGTCAAGATTAGTTATAGCTGCATGAACAACATTAAATCTTTTATCACACGACACAACTCACGCATAATTAGGAATAACAAACCACAGAATAAGGCCACTGAAAACTGCAACTGTAGGAACAAGGACGCATGCCCACTTCAGAAAGAATGCTTAACCAAGGACATAGTATACAAAGCATCAGTCACAACATGCAACACGAACACCACAAAACACTACATAGGGATGACATCTAAGATATTCAAAGAGCGATATCGTAACCACACTAAGTCTTTTCAACACATAAAATATTCTAATGAAACGGAGCTTTCTAAACACATTTGGAATTTGAAAAACAACAAACAAGATTTCACCATAAAATGGTCTATTTTAAAACACGCTATTTCATATTCAGGAGGATCAAAACGATGTAATTTATGTCTAGAGGAAAAATTTTCTATTTTGAACGTAAAAGATAAAAATAACTTGCTAAACAAAAGATCGGAAATAGTTTCGGCCTACCCACACAAGGTCAAATTCCGCATAAACAACCTAAAACAAAAACAAAATCCCCTTATTGTTCCACGCCCTAACGCCCACATTCCGGCCTACGCATAAAAAGCTTCCTGGTTTCGAAGTTCGTCAGTCACCTGAAGATTCTTTCCCAAGATGAAACAGGCTGTAGTGACTTTTTGAGGTAAGCGATATATATATATATATATATATATATATATATAAGAAAATCATAAGCGTGTCCGATCTGTATATGTGATAAAGATACATGTGCCTTTATGTGTGAAGAAGTTTAATTTTTTCGGCTAACAAAAGATAAATTTCCAAACTTTCTTCACGAATTAACGTATTACAAGGTAAATTTCATAAGACAGTTAAAAACTCCGCAGTTCGTGCTTTATCGGGTCGAAAACACTCCGTTATCGCCTCGTGTTTTAAATCCCGATAAAGCACTCCTGCATGGTTTTTAAGTATCATATATATATACATATATATTCGTATATGTGCATGTAACAAAAAAAAATAATTGCCCCTTCGGGGCTTAATGTGAGAGACTTGTAATTTATGCAAATGACTTCTGTAAAGATATATAAAGACTCCCGTTGTTGATAGCAGGTTGATCTGAAGAAGGGGCTGTGTCCCCAAATATTATGTTTTAAAGTTTTTTAATTAAAGTCAACAAGTTTTTGAAAATTGATGTCATATATATATATATATATATATATATATATATACGTATATGTACATGTACATATATACATATATGCATACATGTACATATACATATATTTACATACCTACATATATGTACATATATACATATATACATATACATACATATATACATAAAATATGCCTGCTCGACGTAAAGTTAAGAATAAAATATATCTTCAAAACGAACTATCGATGTTGCGAATTACAAGTTGTTGTAAATTAACCTGACTGTGAAAGGAATTCTTAGCCATACAGCGCTCTCTTAGTATCGATAAATATATGACTGAGTAAAAAGTAAATATATAAGATATATATATTTACTTTTTACACACCCATATATTTATCGATACTAAGGGAGTTCTGTATGGCTAAGAATTCCCCTCACAGTCAAGTAATTTACACATCCTTGGAACGCAATCGTTTACACGATAATTGTGTGGTAACCTACGCCACAAACTTCCTCAAGTGTTACTTCCTTAATTAAACTTCCTTTGAGTGTTACAAAACCAGAAGCAGTTTGTCCATACTGACAAACCAACAAGTTTTCCTGGAGTCATCTCTAAGAAACATTAGTCTGAATTTATGAAGAAATCACAGGGTTGAAATTACTGCTAACTAAAGGTTCTTTGTTTTCAGCTTGATACCGTGGACCAACATGCCCCGTCGGTGATCGTAGATAGCAAATCTCCGCATATTTCCAATATTGCTTTCCGTTGTCGTAAATGAAAGTATGATAAGTACCAGTACAAGAGGGAATAGCGATAATTACTGCACTGTATATTGTTCTTGTTATGGCGAATATTGGAATTGAAACGTAATGTACTTACTGCGAATTATATCCAGTTGAAAACATCGAATCCATGCAATTTGAGTACACGACAATAGAAACAGGAAAAATTTCACCATAATTTTATCGAAGCGGTCACATTAAGTTTACTGTAAACAATCTGATTGCGATGTTTACGGGCCACACATTAGAACGTGAATGAATGAATGTTTATTTTTATCACTAACTTAATGACATTACTACATCACCGGATATTACATAATTCCTGGTTACTAGGACACTACATTCCTCCCCTTCTGGGAAATGTTAATTCAGTAGAAAACAATATGAATGATAAATTTCAATTATTTAAGTTCAACACGTTCACTTCACTTTTTTTTGAATGTCACTTTACAACGTAGTCCGAGAGGTAGGGTGGCAGGCGTTTAGAACTTCGTTCTGGGTAACGTCGTGGTAAAGCTACCCAAGTTTGGGTGCTTAATTCTTGTTTTGGTGAAGGTTTAGGTGTTTGAGGTTCGGTAGTTATGGCACCTTGTTCCTTTCTAACTCCTTTGTTTTCTTCTATTCGTTTGAATAGTGAGTAGTTTCTTGTGATTTCTTTATTATCTCTTTCGGCTGTAACCATGGTCCCTTTTTGTTCAGTTACCACATAGGGTTTCGGGTCGAAGGGTCTATCTGACTTCATGGGCGAAGGATCACGTTTAACGATTACTGTGTCACCTACCGAGATATTCTGAGGCTTTAGGTGTGCTTTGTTATCTGCGTAGGCCTTCATTTTCCTCTTCGCATTCTCATCTCGTTCTTGAATACCAGCCTGGTCGTATGAATCCATAGGTAATTCAGGAAGCTTGTTACGCACAGTTCGGTTGAACATGGCTGTCGCTGGTGCTTTGCCAGTGGAGCTGCGGGGAGTGGTCCGGTAATTTCGCAGCAGTGTACACAATTCTTCTTTCCATGGTTTGCCTTCGGTTGTAGCTGCGTGTATCGTCTTCTTAATTGTCCGCATGAAGCGCTCGACTTCTCCGTTTGAACGGGGCCATAGGGGTGTTACCTTTCGGTGTTTGAAACCAAGAGTTTCGGCGAAATTTTTGAAGTCATGTCCGTTAAACGGTGGTCCATTATACGACCGTACGACTTCAGGTATGTCAAATTCTGCAAATATTTTATCAAGTCGGGTTATCACTACTTTGGCGGAGGTGCTCCGGACGACATCTACGACTGGGAATCTTGAATAGTCGTCTGTAATCACTAGAAGGTAACCTTTTGATGACAGGTCCTTAAAATCTACACTGACTTCTTGCCATGCAGAATTCGGAAGTGGGGACATTTTCAGGGGGTTCACGTTGCGTGACTGGTGTTGACGCTTGGCACGCGAGACAGGATTTGACCTTTTTTTCCGTCATCAGGTTGATGCCTGGGAACCAGACTTTGTCCCGTAACAGTGCTTTCGTTTTAACGATACCTTGGTGTCCTTCGTGTGCAAGGTCTACCACACGCTGTTGCAACTGATGCGGAATTACAATTCTTGTTCCACGGAGGATAACGCTTGCTGATGTATTGATTGTCAGTTCATTTTTGACTTCTTCAAGTGCTTTGTAAGTGTGTTGGTCGACTCGTACGTCTTTCTTGGCAGTTGTCCAGTTGCTCGTACGAACTGCGTTGACCACAGCTTGCAATGTTTGGTCTTTAATAGTTTCGGCACAGATCTCTTCGAGTTTTATCGCTTAGGGGATTGATGTCTGGATGATTTAATTCACAAATTCTTCAGCCACCTTTGCTTGTCGAGTAGTTGTTGTCGATCGTTTTCCTGGGTGTCTAGACATGTAATCGGCGGGGTTGTTTTCTCCTTTCTGATGGATTACAGTGACTTGATTTGGCTGCAATCGAAGTGCCCATCGTTCAATTCGAGCTGGTGGCTTGGATTTCGGGTTGGCATATATGCTTACGAGGGGCTTGTGATCGGTATATATTCTCACAGGTTTGCCATAGATGTATAGGTGAAAATACTCGCATCCCAAACTAGGGCAAGAGCTTCTCGCTCTGTTTGACTGTACCGACGTTCCGACATAAGTACGACATAAGTTATATCGTAATCTTTCTGAGAATTTTTCAGCGAATTTGATGCGAAAGTTTCGTTGTTGGGATAGTCATATTCTGCTGCTATGTTTACGTGGAATCCTGGGTTTTCGTATTCCTGGAATTGCTGGAGGTCGCGTGGCTGGGTGGAGCTGAGTGTCGACACATTATCTGACGGCTTACTCTCTGTATTTATGGGACGCAGAACATAGGTTAGATAAAAAGCATCCTTCCCTGGCCTGCTCACTCAAAAAGTACACATATCTGCTTAGAGGCTATAATAACTTACATTTTCCAGAGGCATTCGTTATCATATAGTGCAGTGTAATCTGGTGTAGCGTTGTGTATTATTTAGTATATAGTGTATTTCTGGTATGGTGTATTGACAGGTGATATAGTATAGAAAAATGTAATATATTGTAGTATAGTATTAGTAGTATACTACAGCATAATATAGTATATAGTATAATATATGGTATAATATATAGTATAATATATAGTATAATATATAGTATAGTGTATAGTGTAGTATATAGCATATAGTATATAGTATATTATAGTATATAGTATGTAGTATATAGTATGTAGTATATAGTATGTAGAATGTATTATGTAGTATATAGTATATAGTATATTAATCTAACCGCCATTTATAGTTCTCCCTGATTTGTACTACCCTATGACTCGTCGAAAACATTGTAAACGTTTCTCATTTTATTCTTGAAGGATCAAATGAGAAGTTTACGTACCTTCATGTAAATTGCTATCGTCTTGTTTATTCGTTGACCTACAAAAGTAAAACAGTAGTCAGTACGGCGATATATTATTAAGAAATACCAGCACTCTAATTTTATCGAATTATTTAACCATTAGTTATGTAATTCTATATTAATAAAGAATATAAATGATGTTTCAGGAATGTTGCATATACCTTTTCTCTCGTCGATAAAATAATATAATTCCAATCACTGCCATGAATAAACTGAAAATGGCTGCTGGTACAACAAAAGGAATCACGTTGGATGAGCTTTGATCGTGTTTTTGACCTAAGTTAGTGCTATCTGCATTTGATGATAATATCGAAGTTCGTAGATGTGTGGTGAGTTTAGTAGTGGTTATTGAAGGATTAGTAGTAGGAAAATCGACTGACGTATGTTGAGGTATTACGTTGCCCTGGCTAAAATATGACGTAGACGAAAACGAAGAAGACGACGTTGATGATGACGTAGATGGTTACGTAGATGTCGTAGAGGTAGACATGAAGGATAACGCAGAAGACGAAGCAGAAGATGATGTAACCAATCTTGAAGTCACTGTCGGGATCTATTAAATTTAAGGTTATGAAAAGATGTTGAGAAATCAAACCATTATTCTGAAGGACAGAGTCTTTTTCTTCATAATAACGACACCTATTTGGTTTTTCAAAAATTATCACTCTTGTATATTTTGTTTTTGTTGATATACCTTGATAGTATTCTATACAACAAGGACGCACGTTAATACAAGCCTAATAATCGTGATGAATGCCAGGTTTATTTTGGCATCTATGATATGAAGCCAATGTCTAATGTGTTTTGAAAAAAGGGTTATATAACGACTATACATATATATATATATATATATATATATATATATATATATGTATAACTGAGATGATAATGTTTACGATGAATCCAAGAGTGCTCGATACCATGTGGGGCAGAGCTTAAATGTAGTGAGATTTCGCTTAAACGTTTGTGGTTGCTACTCCGAGTTTCACGCGGATGCGATCTTCAGGCAACTGAAACAGCGTCGATTCATTAAAACACGAGGCGATAGCCGAGTGTTTTAGACCCGATAAAGCAGGTGCTGCGAGTTGTTTAAATGTCTTACGAAATTCACCACCTAATAAGCTAATTCGCGAAGGAAGTTTGAACATTTATCTTTTGTAAGCCGAAAAAATTGAATTTCTTCTTCACGTATAAAGGCATATGTATCTTTATCACATATATAGGTCCGACACGGTTATGATTTTCTTTTGTCTTTTCCTCATGAATTTTTAATGAATTTTATAAATATATTCATATATATATATACATTGTTATATAACATAACTATTATATAACGTTAAATAGTTGTACAACAGTACAGATTAAATGAACGAATAATTGAATATGAATACAAACATGAACAGTTGAAGAGCTTGCTGTCTTTAGAAGAACGCAGTGACTTTCCGACGAAGCTTTGTCATGGAAACTGGAACTGCATTGAATCTCCAATTTTATGAGATTTCCAGGCCATTTTGAAAGAAGCGAAGTCGTATTCAGCACCTGTAGCGATTGTAAATAAAATGTGAGCCAGTTCTCTCTCCCGCATCCTACATTCTACATCGCACATTTGGCATCCTACATTCTACATCGCACATTTGGCATCGAGCATTCTGCATCCAATATTTTACATTGCATATTTTGTATTTAGCATTTCATATTAGTCCTTCATTCTACACTTTGCATTCTGCATTTCATACCCTATATCTTATTCCTAAAATCATTATATCCAGACTTCCCAACATCGCAACACACAAACATTCCAATATCCTTATATCACGCAGTCCTACTGTCACATCCCAACATCTTGCATCTCAATTAAACCAAGATTTCAAAGTCCCAACGCGACAACATCCACACATTCCAACATTCCATTATCCGTACATTCCAACATCTTCCAACATTCCAAGATGGAACATTCCTTCATCCGAACATTTCAACATCCCAAAATTCATAGATTCCAACATCCCAATTTCCCAACAAACCAAAATTTCATCCCAACATCCTAGCATCTCAACCTGGCCACTTGAGAGCGTCCCAGCATCTTAACATTCTAACTTTCTAACATCTCTCGTTCTTGTCAAGAGTATTGATGCTCGGCATAGTACGCGGAGAAGAACCATTCATCATCGCACTCGCACGTTTCCCGCCTGATGAATCTACTTCTGAATGTTCATCTTACATCCCTAATTCTACTCCACTTCAAAGTTTAAATCTCGTACTTTACATTCTACATCCTACATTCTACATTCTACATTCTACACTGTACATGAAGGAACCTTACCTTTAATGTTTTCTCGTGGTCTTTGGAAAACTGCAATGAAAATTCTCCTGGATCATTTTGAATGGGAAGTCAAGTATGATCATCAACAGAATACTCTGATTTCTGCCAGTAAAGTCGACAATGACAATTTTGTACATAAATAGGAGCGAGAACCTTAAATTGAAGATCGCAGTTTTCTCCTTCACTGGAATAGCAATCTTCTGAATGTTTCACCAAACTCATGAACTCATTATCAGAAAAACGGTAGCAACCTTAAACACAATTAAAACAGAAAAATATTTTTGACGAAATTTGGTAAGGATATGTTTCTTAGCACTGAAAGTTGCAACATGCGGTTTGCTATTTTAAGTGTTCAGAGTTTCATCGATTGCTTAGGGTTGATTCAGTTGATGCATCGAAAAATCTCATGAGAAATGTTTCAATGATTTTCAAAAGTTTTGGTTCCAATGGTGAACTGGATTTGTGAAAATTTATTTGCTCGTTTTTAAGGCCTAGAGCTTTTGGTTTAAAACTTGCTACAATTCCTCAAAAATTCCCAAAAGCTTGCTATTTGCACTATAATTATCTAAATTGCAATTGTAAAACATCTTGTTTTGTGATCCTAAATCACGTCATCAGTGAATTACCTTGATATGATGACTTGTCGTTGCAGTTCATGATATACGATGATCCAAGATTATACCGAATCCAGTTCCTGTAATCACGTTCCTTTTCATTCACGATAAACCATGAACTTGACCTAAATGGAAACCGCTTACATTTCCAAAGCTGCTGCATTACTGAACGGTCACATTGCCTAACCGTTAAGGATTTTCCCTGTACGTGAAGGCACTTCAGAGTTTCCAGATTCAATATTTGTCCCGAGTTCGTCCATATCCAGCGAAATGAGAGATCATCGTCTTGGTATGTGGAGTCGGTTACATCGCCTTCTGGAGATACTTTTAAACAGCCATACGAAGAACCAGGAAGATATTTACCAACTATAAAATGTATACTAATATATTCTAGTATTGCAATACTCTGAATGATGTTAATAATTTCAAAAGTAGAGGAAACAGCTGTGAAATTACAATTAGACGCCTCAAAAATTCACCCTACACCCATCTAAATATCCTTATCTATACGTACATCCAAATCCATATCTATATATCCTTATCCTTTTCATTTCTTTTTAAAACTCTTTGTTCAGGTCTATAACATGTAATAATATCTATGTCTATAACCATATCTACATCCATATCTTACACTTGCCTTTGACGAAATCTTTATCCGTACATGTATAGCAATATTTATATATATTTCTAATTCAAAGTCTACATCACTAGCTACGTCAGTATCCACATCCATAGAGATATACATATCCAAACGGAAAATTGTGTCTACTTTTGTGCTGACGTATCCATACGAAAAATCGGCTTGCGGTTTTAGGAGTGAAAAGCTTTGTTTTATGGTCATGGGTTTTTTGAGTTCAGTGTCTAATAAGTTTCTCAAGTGTCCACACAACAACAGTAATTTTCTCGTGTATTTTGTGAGTTGCGACCTAAGTCTGCAAAAATGTTTCCAGTGACCATGCTCGACGACAACACTTATGGAATTCAATTTTTTGTCTTTCCATATCCATATCCACATCCCCATTCACATACGTAAATACGTACTTACATGTATACATTCTTATATACTTACATACACAAGCATGTGCGTACGTGTCTATTCACAATATCGAAGATTCGCTCACCAAGGGTGGGGGTGTAAAATTAACACTACAAGTACTTTAACTGTTTTATTCCTCAAGACATTAACTTTTCATTTTCACATTCTTTTATCTTCATCGACCCCACGTCTCATTTTGATTCTAGTTTTTTTTTTATTTAGAGCCGTGGCATGCTAAAATACTGATAACTAGGGTTAGGGTAAGCGTTGGGAGTTTAAGTGTTGTGTTTGGTTCCGGGACTTACATGGTAGAGTTCTTTCAGGAATATGAATTAACCATGATATCTTCGATGAAATAAGGTCATATTGTTCAAAAGACAGCATAGGTGGATGAATGAACTGTTGGCCACCAGGTAGAATCCAGCGTGGCAATGTTCATGGAAGAGTTGTATAATCAAAATGTTTTCATCAAAAGTTGAAACACTCTTGAACTGTCGACATTTCAAAATATGATGCTTGAAGACCTTCGATTTAAATAGATATATTTAGCATATACCTCGCAGGTGAATAATGTTTTTTGCACAATCTGATTGGTTCCTCTATCTCGGAATATCGTTCACTGTTCACCTCCGAGCAAAACAAGATGGTGTTTAAGTTACGGAAGAAGAACGTTTGTAAATATGCGAAATCGCTATGTTATACAACACCAAAAAAGCAAACGAAACTTGACAATAAAGTACTCAAACATATGTAATTCTTTTGCTTTTAGGGATAAATGCACTCAGCATGTGTTCAAAATGTTTTGTTTACAAATGATGAGTAGGCGACAAGTCGACTAAGTTCAGTAAAAAAGTTTTCAAAATTTGAAAAAATTTGTGAAAACAATTTTGCCACGTATATGCTAAAAAAATTATTCATCTCAGAGTCGTGTGGAGGTATGAATATGGGTGTTATCTCTTGGAAACTGATGAATCCGCAAAACTACTTGAACAAAGTCGATAAGACGAAAAAAAGTGGAATGTAACGTAGCCAGTTCAAATTAAGCGTAACAAGCCAGAAGGTATATAAAATATTTAAATTGAAAGTAAAAAGTCTCATTCTGGTGCACCTTTGTGTTTGAGAAAACGATAATGGTCATGGTTCTTGAAGAACATGGTGTCTCGGTAATGATTCTGAATTTTTAGCTTTGTCTTCCAGGCAGTTTTCAATCTGTCGTTTGTGAGAGAACGTTTGTTTGTTCAGCTTTACTTTGCTTTCATCATTTCCAGGATCACTTGCATTTGATGCATTATACGATCGCTCGTTACTTCCTTTTGTGCAATCTTCAGCTGGAATTTCGCGATTCGAGCACTGTCCTAGAAACTTCGGAAGACCGTCATTTTTGGCGTAGTCGTATGTTATGTGTTGGGGTGGCTGCGGTATGGGTTTGTGGTCTGTGTCGATATATTGATAAGGATGGTGAGGACTAGATTGGTAAAGCTCGCATTCTCGATGGGATCCAATTCTTTCTGAGTAGAGCGGGTTCGATGATTCCAGAGGTCCTTCTACCGAATGTAAGGCTGTATTTTGGCGTTGGTCTAAAATAAATTTACTTGGTTTAAAATTATCACACTTTTTTCTTTGCTGATACAGTGACAGCATGTTCAGTCAAGTGTTATAAGGACGTTTTAAGTGTGGTTAACTTAATGCGAAAATTTTCAATATCTTACCGGTTATTGGTCTCTGAGATTCCTTTGGTTGGCATGACCTAAGAGATAAGTTGGAAAAGTGTTAATGTGACTAATGTAACAAAAAAGAGAATGTTAAATGTAATCACGGAATATTAATTTAGTGGATGGACCTATTAAAAAATATATGACATGTATCTATGAATGAACGAACGAATGAATGAAAGAATAATGTACGATTTGCGAACGGAGGGATGTGACGATGAAGACGGGGCATGCTTGTATTCATTATTTTTTTATGTATGCAAGGAAGAATGTATGTATGTATGTATGTATGTACGTATGTATGTATGTTTGTATGTATGTTTGTATGTATGTATGTATGTATGTATTTTATAAATGAGGTGTGTGGAATTCAGCGAACGGCATGAAGTTTGTTTCAGCTGGTAGAGGTGGCATCTTCATCATTATGGAAAATCATCTTACCTTTTTCCGCGCTTATAAAACATCAGGCCTGTTGCACCAGCAAAGGCAACACCGACCAATATTATGCAGACAATGATTATAATGATAGCTTTAGAGCCATCATTGTCTTCATTACTTCGTGTTGTTGGTCTCAGACAGGAACCTTAAAGCAATAGAATTTGTTCACGATGTATTGATGCTTAGATTGTTACGCTGTTCGATAGTACTGGAAGTAATGTTTCAAAGATGAGTTGGTGTTCTTCCTTCGACTTCTAGATACCGAGAAACGAGTTGAAGAGTCAGGCAAAGCCGACTTTCTTTAACGAGTTTCGAGGTATCTAGATATCGAAGGAAGAACACTAAACGCACTGTTTGAAATTGCTTCTCAAACGAACCAGTAGTTTAGACAAAAATCCAGCCGAAAGTTGGAAAAATTCTGCTGTAATCTTCCTCCAATTTTTAAATACTGATTAATTATGTATTTCTTTTGTTTTTGCTTTATCCATTATTAATGTGTTTGAGAACAATACTTAAAGTAAGCAGAAATTAAACGTGGAATATCAACATGCCAAAGTCGTTACCCTTGAGAGAATCTAAGACATGGAAAACATAACCGGAGGCGGAGGTGACTTAGACCTCACTAAACTATGAGAGACAAGGATGGGAGTTCATATATGGAACCTTGACAGTCGAACGTGTAAGAACACCTGTCATCTGTTCGTGAGTATGGGCTGACCACGTGAGGTCACTGGTGGCTATCACTCCAAGATCGTTCTGAACGGTGATTATATCATAGTCATTGAGCTTTCTTAGGTCCATTCGTATCACAAGTAAATATAGATTACTTCATGGTTGGTGAGGGCGTAGGACTTTTCTTCACGAGTTGTGATGAATCACAATAATTGTTTATTATATATAAGTAGTGTGATTAACACTTTTTTATGAGAAGTGATGGAGCAAACGCTCCTTCGAGTTCCTCTCCGCGACAAGTCGGCCAAGTCGTGTACACACAACATAAAGGTTACAAAATGTATTTATCTTTACCGATATTCTTAAAAGTTCAGATGTTTAACAGAATGCAAGATAAGCATGAACACAACGTAATAAAGATGATATTTGAGAGCAAACGAAAAGTTCAAACCCTAAAGATTCGCATCAGTTGTGGCGGGAAACGTCGATACGCTTTTCTCACTAGTGGCGAAGAATCGTCTGGGGCCTCTGATTGGTCAGACGATTGTAGTCACTTCTAGGAAAAATCGCTTGACCAATCAGGATCGAACTTCACCTGTAAGAGACGACTTGGAGGTTGACGTAGAAAGAGTCATAGAAGCTGACGTAGATGATGTCACTACTGATGACGAAATCATCTTTGCACTCTATAAAACATAAACGAAATCAAGAAGATGTTAATGAACTGGAACGTTGGAAGTAACTTTAACAAAAAGAGCTTTCAGGGGCTTTTCTGCATCCAGAAAGGATTCCCTCAAAAGACCACTTTTCGTGCTTTTAAAAAGGTTTTGTAAAAACCGATTGACGGTGCAACGAAGCCGTTCTTCAGGAAGCCATTTTTATTATAAACATAAACATAAACATAACAACTTTATCAATGTGCCAATGTATTTAGTTTTCACAATTAATTGGGGACACTAAAAAAAAGTGTATATAAAAAATAAGTGTATATACAGTCAAAATTCGTAGCATGTATAAAATATACAATAGAACAATAAGTATATAAAAAGTTATCTCTAAGAATTGCAAAGGCTACAGCAGTTATTGTTGTTGTTTAAGGGTGATGTTAGGTCTTTTTTTCTAATGTTCTTTTTAAAGGATTCAATATTCGAGGAGCCTTTCAATTTATTATCAAATTTCGACCATATATAAGGTCCTTGATATCTCAGAGAATGTTTTCCATAGTTAATAGTATTAAAAGTAGGGATATCAAAATCACTGTTTCTTAGTGAGTAACTAGTGTTTTTCTGCTTAAATAGTTCGCCAACAATAATCGGCGTGAGGCCATATTTTACTTTGTACATTAATATAGCGATATCTTGCAGTCTTCGATTTAATAGTGAGGTTATCTCAGGTCAGCTAACAGTTACCATTGTGGAGTGACTTAAGATTCGTTTTTAGATTTTACTGATCAACAAAATATTTCTCGCACAAAGTTTGATTTGTTCATATTAAATTTCGAGACCTCATCAAAGTTTTTGCAATTAAAGGCTTTAAGGCCTTAATGTTGAATAAGATGACACGGATCGCATCGTATTCAAAGTGCTTTAAATGCAATCAAACGGACATTGAGTTGGACATGTGTTGGACTGGTCGAGGAATTTTTCAGGTTTTTCGATGGTAATCTACTAACTACTCATCCACGTTGTATTCGTAAGACGATTTTACGACGTTTGTCTAGCTCAAACCCTCAGAACATGTTTCTAAACCCAACTCTCAATACGGTGGCAATACTCTGGTTATTGACTTTCGGCTGTAAAGTTCCTTTCAATTTTTATTCTTATCTCTTCCTAGTGTACCCAGACGTGTTCTCTGTAAAAGAACTTGTGTTATAGATTAATGAATAGTTTTACTTACTTTGTCGTTTGCTATCTCCAGAACAACACAGTGGTTTTCAGACGAACTGGAGAAGTTACTTTTGCATACGATCTCCAGTCGAAGCAGAGTCCCAGACCATTTTTTAAGGAGCAAACTCTTATTCCTAATCTGTAAAATATATACGAGGCGTTCTTAAAACACATATCAGACAATTATGATTAGGTGAATACGAATTAGAACAATTTTACATTTTCATTCTATATTAATTCTATATTCTACATTCTACGTTCTACACTCCGTACTCTACACTCTACATTCTACATTTTATATTCTGTTATTCCATGTTCTATATTCTGTATTGATGGCGCACGCGGACAAACATCGGATAACCCCTAAGCGAATCTTATAGTTTGGCTTTCAATTCATTTTGCATACATTGTCAAACTGAAATTTTTTGCTTTATAAATAAGCTTTAACTGCGAGATAAGTATTTTAATTCTGGTTCACGATATTTACTTATAGTCAGTTGGTCAGTTCAAAGTCTTGTAAATTTTTGAAAAAAACTAGACAATATTTTCGTAGCCCTTCATCTTCGATTCAATACTGTCGTTATCTAGAGTTGTATTCAGTCTTGTTAGTTATCCACGCTGTTACTTAATTTTAACTTACAGTTAAAACAGTTTCGTTTGGTGATTTAGTATGCACTGAAAACTCTTCACGATCTTCCTGAATGTAATGCCAACGAGCATCATCATGGGAATAGTTTGGATTAATCGAGTCAAAACTGCAATAAGTATGTTGAATGAAGATAGGAGCACGAACGTTAAAAGCAAGGCTACAGTTTTGTTCTTCAGCTGTGTTGAAATTTCCCGATCTGTTCACTAACTGTCTGAACTGACCGTCAGAGAAACGATAGCAACCTAGAAAAAGACATTTAAATAAAATAAATTTTGGAAAAATCATTTATCACCGAGATACGTTTTATGGCAGTTTTTGTAATACGAACCCCAGCCTTGATAATTCTTGGTATCATTCCCACTCTTACGCGACAATTACCAATGATAAGGACATATAATCGTTTTGATGATGATAATCGCAATAATCAAGATTGTAACAACAGTAATAATTACAAAGATAACAAAAAAAATTACATCATCAACTGCAACAGCTACAACCACAGCAACAACATCAATATCATAGACAACATATGTAACTTATCTAATTATGTTAAGGGTGAATGAAATTTTTAAGTACTTGAAATAGTAACGGAATGTCAATATTATGCCACACAAATGAAATTACAACACTCATTAATAGCTGATAAAAAATAACAGAAGAACTTAAAGTTTAATCAGTTGTTACAAATGTAATACAACCACACATGTTGTATCAAATGATACAACCGCTGATTTACGTGAACTTTTTGTGCTTGTTTTGCTTTTTTGTGCTATTTTCTCGACTAAAATTGTTAGAATCTTCAAGATTTTGGAAGAATATAAATGTTTGCATGGGTAAATTCGTATCACAAGTGCTTTACAATATTCTAGTAGTTGGTGTTGTATCGGACATAAAATCACTTGCCCTCGGTTCATGCTTGTTGTATGTCTGATTCAGCATCGCCGCTCATATTGTAAAGATTACTTATGATTGATCTGGCCGCACTGACATTTGGCCGTCGACTTGGCGACTCCTTAAGCCAGGTACCTCGGTGTTAGTGTCCGCTTATCGTCCAGTTCAGGACTCTGTGGCCTGTTTACAAAAGCATTTAGTTTGACTAATCGTCGTCTGTCTTCTGGTCACGTATTTACCTTTATATGAAGATCTGTCAGAATTACAATCCCTAAAATACGACGAAGATCTCGATTTCTTCTTGTGCTTTCTTATCCATCTCTTTCTGAATCCTTTTTGTCCTTGATTCTGAATAGTCGAGAATCTGTTGCACATCCATCTCTGGTCTAGATTGTTGTTGTCGCATTGCTTAAGTATCAACGTTTTCCTCCCCCGCTGTGTTTTTGCTTGAAGGCATCTAAGTGTTCTCAAATTCATCATGTGTCCAGAGTTTGTCCATAACCAGCGCATAGAAGGATGGTTCCTATTACACCTCAACCTCAAAATTTTATCATTTGCAGATACTGCTAAGCACCGATCTTTTTCTGGAAGATATTTGCTTTCTATAAAAAGATGCTTACTGATTAGTACAATAAGAACAGTATTTGAGTACCACGTACAATTCCATGATAAGTTATTTTCCACTGAAGCTGCAGCGATAGTGTTCTGGTAGTTCAGGATTTCATCACGCAATTCATAGTAGATGTTTTTGCCGTGAAACTTCGACGTGCTTGTATTTTTGAGTTCGCATTTTAGATATAGAACATCCCTACCAATTCTCCTGTTTATTACATGAACAGCAAACTACTGAAATGGACGCATTGCCCTCCCACACAACTCAAGAATTGATTAGAAAATTCTTGTTTAATAAAGCGTCAAATAGACACTCCCGTATATATGCATACATACACATACTTATGTACTGTGTATGTATGTATATATATACATACGTCTATATATATATATATATATATATATATATGGATAGATATGATATCTGGTAATGTAGTTTCACATATATACATATATATACATATATACATATATGCATATATAGGTATATATATATATATATACATATGTATATATAAAATGGTGTGAGAAGAAGATGATAGTAAAATAGCCACTGTTTTGTTTTTAACATTTATTCTAGACACTAACGTTTTCGCTTTAACAAGCTCTTCAGGTGTGAGATAACTACAGTGGTTGTGGTCCTTTTTATGCCTATGTAGACGTCAATCTACTGTTATGCTAATCAAATCGGCTACTTACATGTATATATATATATATATGTGTATATATATACACTTATAAAATTCATGAAGAAAAGACAAAAGAAAATCATAAGCGTGTCTGATCTATATATGTGATAAAGATACATATGCCTTTATATGTGAAGAAGTTCAATTTTTTTCGGCTTACAAATAATAAATTTTCAAACTTTCTTCACGAATTAGCGTATTACGAGGTAAATTTCATAAGACATTTAAAAAACTCGCAGTTCGTGCTTTATCGGGTCTAAAACACTCGGTTATCGCCTCGTGTTTTAAATCTCTATAAAGCACACCTGCTCGGTTTTTAAATATCATATATATATATACATATATACATATATACACATAACGAAAAAAAAATAATTG
Organism: Heliopora coerulea; assembly: GCA_030142905.1. Taxonomy (NCBI): domain Eukaryota; kingdom Metazoa; phylum Cnidaria; class Anthozoa; order Scleralcyonacea; family Helioporidae; genus Heliopora; species Heliopora coerulea. The sequence goes on along the minus strand of JASJOG010000135.1, from coordinate 317,330 downwards.
TCCCTTCGGGGCTTAATGTGAGAGACTTGTAATTTATGCAAATAACTTCTGTAAAGATATATAAAGACTGCCGTTGTTGATAGCAGGTTGATCTGAAGAAGGGGCTGTGCCCCGAAATATTATGTTTTAAAGTTTTTTAATTAAAGTCAACAAGTTTTTGAAAATTGATGTCATATATACAGGGTGTCCATAAAGTCTCTTTACAATTTAAAAAATTTATTACAAAAGCAAACGAGCAGACAAATATGTGGAAATTGTTACAAAATGAGGAGTAGATATTGAAGGTTTTTTTGCCTCATTTAATACACCTGTACATGGGCACCATTAGTTGCACGAAGCACATTAAGACGGTACTCGATTTTTTGCCTTGTTCGCTGTAGCATGGCCTCATCAATGGTCGCAATGGCATCAGTGATCTTTTGCTTTAGGTCAGTGATGTCCCGTATCTTTGTTCGATACATGATATCTTTAACATAACCCCACAGAAAGAAGTCCAGGGGAGTGATATCTGGTGAACGAGGTGGCCAGGGAATCGGGTCATCCCTTTCAATCCACCGGTCTGGGAATGTTTGATTTAGGAACTCACGAACATGCAGTCCCCGATGTGGTGGTGCACCATCTTGCTGGAAAATGATGGTTGGTTGAAGGTCATCTAGTTGTGGTATCACATATTCAGTCAGAAGGTCAAGGTAAACATTTGCAGTAATTGATGTCTCGTGGAAGAAAAGTGGACCAATAATTCGATTGCACATGACCCCACACCACACACTCACCTTTGAACTATCTCGGTGAAGTTCCCTAGTCATATGGGGGTGTCCTGATCCCCAGATTCTCACATTATGTGTGTTAAGTTTCCCTGAAACATGAAACGTTGTTTCATCACTAAAACAAACTGGGGTGAGGAACGTTTCATCCTCAGAAGTTCGTTCCAGCATGTTTACTGCAAACTCTTTTCGTCTTGGTTTATCATTTGGCTCGAGTGCCTGTAAGAGTTGCACTTTGTAAGCGTACAATCGCAAGTTCTTGTGTAGGACTTTGTGCACTGTTGGACGTGGTAGCTCTAACTGTCTGGCAGCAGTACGGATGGACTTTGCAGGAGAACGATCAAAGGCTTGTCTTACACGATCGATGTTTTCCTCAAATGTTCTTGGTCGTCCACTCCTCTCTTTATCCAACACTGTCCCTGTCTTCATAAACTTCTTGTGCCATGCACGAATTGACGGACGTGACGGTGGATCTCTTCCATACTTAGTTCTGTAGTTTCGCTGAGTCTGCGTATCCGATTTTGTTTCAATAAACCATGATAGACATTGTGCCTTCTCTTGAGGAGTACCCATTTTTATAGGGGTTCATTTAACACTACCTATTTCATCAACAGGGTACTTGAAATACACAAATGCAATGTGATTAAAAACTTTGATAACCACTGAGTGCATATAACAAATCTGATTAAGATATCTCATCAATTGCCTTTGTAATAATTTTTTTAAATTGTAAAGAAACTTTATGGACCCCCTGTATATATATATATATATATATATATATATATTTATACATACGTATACATATATGTACATGTACATATATAAATATATGTACATGTACATATATAGATATGTACATATATACATATATACATATACATACATATATACATAAAATATGCCTGCTCGACGTAAAGTTAAGAATAAAATATATCTTCAAAACGAACTATCGATGTTGCGAATTACGAGTTGTTGTAAATTAACCTGACTGTGAAAGGAATTCTTAGCCATACAGCGCTCTCTTAGTATCGATAAATACATGAGTGTGTAAAAAGTAAATATATATATTATATATTTACTTTTTACACAATCATATATTTATCGATACTAAGGGAGTTCTGTATGGCTAAGAATTCCCCTCACAGTCAAGTAATTTACACATCCTTGGAACGCAATCGTTTACACGATAATTGTGTGGTAACCTACGCCACAAACTTCCTCAAGTGTTACTTCCTTAATTAAACTTCCTTTGAGTGTTACAAAACCAGAAGCAGTTTGTCCATACTGACAAACCAACAAGTTTTCCTGGAGTCATGTCTAAGAAACATTAGTCTGAATTTCTGAAGAAATCACAGGGTTGAAATTACTGCTAACTAAAGGTTCTTTGTTTTCAGCTTGATACCGTGGACCAACATGTCCCGTCGGTGATCGTAGATGGCAAATCTCCGCACATTTCCAACATTGCTTTCCGTTGTCGTAAATGAAAGTATGATAGATACCAGTACAAGAGGGAATAGCGATAATTACTGCACTGTATATTGTTCTTGTTATGGCGAATATTGGAATTGAAACGTAATGTACTTACTGCGAATTATGTCCAGTGGAAAACATCGAATCGATGCAATTTGAATACACGACAATAGAAATAGGAAAAATTTCACCATAATTTTATCGAAGCGGTCACATTAGGTTTACTAAGGCGTGGGGGTCTAGTGTAGATAGCTTCGATAAAACAGCGGCGTTCTTGAGGTATACACTATCTAAAAGATAGAAAAACAGCTTCTCGACGTTTCAAGCAAAGGCCCTTCGTCAGGAGATTAGTAGTATGGAATACAAAAACACTTGGGCTTTTATAGTAAAACTAAAGTGTGTCACGTAACAAGAAATGAACCAATAGAATGAATGTGGTCAAAACAAACACAAAACAATGAAAGGGTAAAGCACATGACAAATTATATGTGAAACTAGAGAGCAAAAAGGGCGAGAAATAGCGCGTGGATAGAAGATAATAATGTGGGATGGCGAAGGAAAGTTAGATGATGAAATAAAGTATTTAGAGAGCTAAATGTAAGAAAATCGCTCGTTCATACCATGGGGGTGGAGTGTTCCAAGTTTCGAAATGAGACGCATTTCCTGACTCGTGCGGCTATCGTTGCTACCGGAAACGGGAACTAAAGCTCGAATTTGCATATCCGAAACGCTGTGATTAGTACTGTTAAAGTGTCTGGCAACAGGCTGATTAGCATCGTTCTTAGTAGCAGCACGACGATGCTCCCCAAACCTGTCTCTCAAAACTCTTCCAGTTTCTCCTATGTAGAGCATTGACAGAACGATGCTAATCAGCCTGTTGCCAGGCACTTTAACAGTGCTAATCACAGCCTTTCGGATATGCAAATTCGAGCTTTAGTTCCCGTTTCCGGTAGCAATGATAGCCGCACAAGTCAGGAAATGCGTCTCATTTCCAAACTTGGAACACTCCACCCCCATGGTATGAACGAGCGATTTTCTTACATTTAGCTCTCTAAATACTTTATTTCATCATCTCACCTTCCTTCGCCATCCCACATTATTATTTTCTATCCACGCGCTATTTTTCACCCTTTTTGCTCTCTAGTTTCACATATAATTTGTCATGTGCTTTACCCTTTCATTGTTTTGTGTTTGTTTCGACCACATTCATTCTATTGATCCATTTTTGTCAGGTGACACTCCTTTTTAGTTTTACTATAAAAGCCCACATGTTTTTGTATTCCATACTACTAATCTGCTTACGAAGGGCCTTTGTTTGAAACGTCGAGAAGCTTTTTTTCTATCTTTTAGATAGTGTATACTTCAAGAACGCTGCCACATTAGGTTTACTGTAAACAATCTGACGGCTTTGCTTCTGCTTCTCAACAGACGACTTTGAAACCTTTGTTTCACTTTTTCTTTCTTGTTGGTCTCAGTTGTCTTTGGCACTTAATATCGACTTATGAGTTGCTTCAGCAATTGCGTGATAATGATCCCTTTATTGGAGCAGAATTTGCATTTTTCATTCGTCGAGATATACTTCCGTAAACAGATGGAAGTGAAATGTAGGACATTTTGAGGGACTTAAATTTGTTGCTTAATTTACAGTAGATACATTAAACAAACACTTTGGAATATTTGGGATTTCCAAATATTTCTTCGTGGAGGTACTTGGATTACTGTATATATCTTAAATCTGTGACGTCTTAGCAGTCGACTTTTGATTTCCTCTTGAGAGCTTAAAAGCTGTGTTTTTTTCAAACGTAAAACTCAAAATAAATAACTTTAAAACCCTAATGTGTAATGTATGATCGAAAAAAGCGTCATTATTTAAAGTGTATGAAACGTAAAAAAAGAAGTTCTCCCGTAAGGTCGCCACAAATTTTGGATATTCTTCTCTGCAGTGAGGGAGGGCCACACTAATGACTTCTTAAGAGTGACACTCCACATATACAACAACAACTATGTAAAATAAGTGTCCAGCACGAAACGCGAAACAAAGCCATGATAAATTATTCTGTCTATTGATCATGGCTTTGTTTCGAGTTTTGTGCTGGGCACTTATTTTTATTTGACGTATGAGATTCCCACCTGGTTATTCAATTTTAACAAGTATGTAAAGCATTAATAGCAGTCATGAAGTTTAAAAAAAATTGGAAATATTATTGCATTTGGCATTTAAACTAGGGTATTAGATCAATCTCTCAAAAAGGAAGTTGGCGAATCATAAGAATGATGCAAAAGTAGATAAGAATGCGGGTTAGGGCCTAGGTCATACGTCGAACTTTTCATTTGACCGAATCTAATGTTAATGAGCAAAATCCCTTGTTTAAACTGATTTACATTTGATTCGGCGCATGAAAAGTTCGACGTATGAACTGGGCCTAAAGCAGCCTTGAATGATGTTACGAGTGATTGTCCAGGCGGAAATCGTAACTTTAACATGAATAACAATGCCCAGCAGATTGTGCGAAGTATCGCCATATGTAAACATTAACAATTGTTACAAAGAAGGCTAGAAGAGTTTAAAACATATTTATTGACTGACGTTTCGTCGCTACAAGCAACATCTTCAGAGTAGAGATCAGGGATTACAACGAGATATATTTATATTAAACAAACAGTATCGAATGACAATTAAGATGATATATTTACAACAGTAACGGAAATTGGAGACAGCAGTAAAGTGTTATCAGAAAAGGGAAAGAGGCATAGAACCAATATTCCCATTAAGAATGGGTTTTAATTTATTAATTAGACGACTTCCCTTAAGGAGTAGTTCAGAAGCAGAAGACGACGAGGATAATATTTTGAAGTCGGAAAAAGAAATGGGATGGCCAGTTTCAATGTGGTGGGAAAGGATACTAGTGGGAGAGAGATTAACTCTTCTGTTACCCGTCAAGGGTGAGATCCCCATATGATCTGAAATGCGTGTGTGTAACTGTTGGCTAGTTTGGCCAACATACAATGCCTTACAGCATTGACACGTAAATAAATACACCATATGTTACTTAAGCTGGATAACCCATTCTCAAACTCATTAATAATTCACGAAGAAAAAACAAAAGAAATACATAATTAATCAGTATTTAGAAATCTGAGGAAGATTACGGCTAAATTTTTCCAATTTCGGCTGGATTTTCGCCTAAAATACTGGTTTGTTTGAGAAGTAATTTGAAACACTCGTTTAGTGTTGTTCTTCCCGATTTCTGGATACCTCGAAACTCGTTAAAAAACTCGGCTTCGGGTCGTTTTTCAACTCGTTTCTCGGTATCTAGTTTATCAACAAACTACTTATCAACAGAATATTTTTTCCTTTCAAAATTCATTAACTTAACACCGGCTGCCACCTTAAAATGTGACAGCCACATTGCTCAAAGTGATTTATTTATAATACAACTGAATTGGATTGATTTTAACTCCCGCTCTCAACATTGAACACGTTACACTTATTTAGTCATACTGTCCATTTCGAGAGGTCGCATTTGTCCATATCGTTATATTGAAATGATAGAAAAAAGACCTTTTCACATCTGTCTAATCATTAGCAGTCCTTCAAAATCTGAAGCTCATTGTAAGTTTCTCAGTGTTCTAGGAATCGTTTGATTTCGGACGAACAAGTGTGGTTTACAAGTGTCGTTCCGAGCATTTTTGAGTTCGTAAAGGTCTACAACAGAGATCTGTCATTTTCAAGACCAAAGCTGTCCTACATTTTTACTTAGATTCTTCTAAAACATAATAAAAGGGTTCACGCCTTGGTCCTTCGTTCAACGCCTCATAAACTCCTTCATTCTGTGTCATTCCGGTATTATCCTCCAAGGTGTGGTAGAATGGAATTTCACTTGGTTGTCCTATATTACCACAACGATCCCCAGTGTCACCATTGGATTTGTGGCTATAATCTTGAGGGTCATCTTCCACTGTTTGGTACAAAGGACTGGCAGACAACTGCGAAGATTGATCGTGAAAATGAGAAATTTTGTCTTGATTATAATGGTGGCTGTTCTGGAGCGATTTTGAGACAGTTTCTTCACGAGTTGCATAATCATAAGTTATATCGTAATCTTTCTGAGAATTTTCCAGCGAATTTGATGCGAAAGTTTCGTTGTTGGGATAGTCATATTCTGCTGCTATGTTTACGTGGGATCCTGGGTTTTCGTATTCCTGGAATTGCTGGAGGTCGCGTGGCTGGGTGGAGCTGAGTGTCGGCACATTATTTGACGGTTTACTCTCTGTATTTAAAGGACGCAGAACATAGGTTAGATAAAAAGCATCCTTCCCTGGCCCGTTCACTCAAAAAGTACACATATTTACTTGGAGGCTATAATAACTGACATTTTCCAGAGGCATTCGTTATTATATAGTGCAGTGTAATGTAGTGTAGCGTTGTGTATTATTTAGTATATAGTGTATATCTGGTATAGTGTATGGACAGCTGATATAGTACAGAAAAGTATAATATATTGTAGTGTAGTATAAGTAGTATGCTACAGCATAATATAGTTTATAGTATAATATACAGTATAGTATATAGTGTAGTATAGTATATAGTGCAGTATAGTATATAGTGTAGTAAAGTATATAGTGTAGTACAGTATATAGTGTAGTACAGTATATAGTGTAGTACAGTATATAGTGTAGTACAGTATATAGTGTAGTACAGTATATAGTGTAGTACAGTATATAGTGTAGTACAGTATATAGTGTAGTACAGTATATAGTGTAGTACAGTATATAGTGTAGTACAGTATATAGTGTAGTACAGTATATAGTGTAGTACAGTATATAGTGTAGTACAGTATATAGTGTAGTACAGTATATAGTGTAGTACAGTATATAGTGTAGTACAGTATATAGTGTAGTACAGTATATAGTGTAGTACAGTATATAGTGTAGTACAGTATATAGTGTAGTACAGTATATAGTGTAGTACAGTATATAGTGTAGTACAGTATATAGTGTAGTACAGTATATAGTGTAGTACAGTATATAGTGTAGTACAGTATATAGTGTAGTACAGTATATAGTGTAGTACAGTATATAGTGTAGTACAGTATATAGTGTAGTACAGTATATAGTGTAGTACAGTATATAGTGTAGTACAGTATATAGTGTAGTACAGTATATAGTGTAGTACAGTATATAGTGTAGTACAGTATATAGTGTAGTACAGTATATAGTGTAGTACAGTATATAGTGTAGTACAGTATATAGTGTAGTACAGTATATAGTGTAGTACAGTATATAGTGTAGTACAGTATATAGTGTAGTACAGTATATAGTGTAGTACAGTATATAGTGTAGTACAGTATATAGTGTAGTACAGTATATAGTGTAGTATAGTATATAGTGTAGTATAGTATATAGTGTAGTATAGTATATGGTGTAATATATAGTATAGTGTATAGTATAGTATATAGTATAGAGTATAGTATATAGTATATAGTATATTGTCTACAGTATATAGTCTACAGTATATAGTATATGGTATATTAACCTAACCACCATTTATAGTTCTCCCTGATTTCTACTCCCCTATGACTCGTCGAAAACATTGTAAACGTTTCCCATTTTATTCTTGAAGGATCAAATGAGAAGTTTACGTACCTTTATGTAAATTGTTATCGTCTTGTTTATTCGTTGACCTACAAAAGGAAAATAGTAGTCAGTACGGCGATATATTATTAAGAAATACCAGTTCACTAATTTTATCGAATTATTTAACCATTAGATATGTAACTCTATATGAAAAAAAATATGAATGATGGTTAAGGAATGTTGCATATACCTTTGCCCTCGTCGATAAAATAATATAATTCCAATCACTGTCACGAATAAACTCAAAATGGCTGCTGGTACAACAAAAGGAATCACGTTGGATGAACTTTGATCGTGTTTTTGACCTATGTTAGTGCTATCTGTATTTGATGATAATGTCGAAGTTCGTGGAAATGTGGTGAGTTTAGCAGTGGTTATTGAAGGATTAGTAGTTGGAAAATCGACTGACGTATGAAGAGGTATTACGTTGCCCTGGCTAAAAGATGACGTCGACGAAGACGAAGAAGACGACGTTGATGATGACGTAGATGGTGACGTAGAAGATGTCGTAGAGGTAGACATGAAGGATAACCCAGAAGACGAAGCAGAAGATGACGTAACCAATCTTGGAGTCACTGTTGGGATCTATTAAATTTAAGGTTATGAAAAGATGTTGAGAAATCAAACCATTTTTGTGAAGGATAGAGTCTTTTTCCTCATAATAACGACACCGATTTGGTTTTTCAAAAATTATCACTCTTGTAGATTTTGTTTTTGTTAATATACTTTGATAGTGTTCTATACAACAAGGACGCACGTTAATATAAGCCTAATAATCGTGATGAATGCCATGTTTATTTTGGCATCCATGATGGGAAACTCATGTCTAATGTGCTTTTAAAAAAGGGTTATATAACGACTATACATACATATATATATATATATATATATATATATAACTGAGATGATAATGTTTACGATGAATCCAAGAGTGCTCGATACCATGTGGGGCAGAGCTTAAATGTAGTGAGATTTCGCTCAAACGTTTGTGGTTGCTACTCCGAGTTTCACGCGGATGCGATCTTCAGGCAACTGAAACAGCGTCGATTCATTAAAACACGAGGCGATAGCCGAGTGTTTTAGACCGGATAAAGCAGGTACTGCGAGTTGTTTAAATGTCTTACGAAATTCACCACCTAATAAGCTAATTCGCGAAGGAAGTTTGAAAATTTCTCTTTTGTAAGCCGAAAAAATTGAATTTCTTCTTCACGTATAAAGGGACATGTATCTTTATCACATATATAGATCCGACACGGTTATGATTTTCTTTTGTCTTTTCCTCATGAATTTTTAATGAATTTTATAAATATATATATATATATATATGTATGTATATATATATATATACATTGTTATATAACATAACTATTATATAACGTTAAATAGTTGTACAACAGTACAGATTAAATGAACGAATAATTGAATATGAATACAAACATGAATAGTTGAAGAGCTTGCTGTCTTTAGAAGAACGCAGTGACTTTCCGAGGAAGCTTTGTCATGGAAACTGGAACTGCATTGAATCTCCAATTTTATGAGATTTCCAGGCCATTTTGAAAGAAGCGAAGTTGTATTCAGCACCTGTAGCAATTGTAAATAAAATGAGAGCCAGTTCTCTCTCCCGCATCCTACATTCTACATCGCACATTTGGCATCCTACATTCTACATCGCACATTTGGCATCGAGCATTCTGCATCCAATATTTTACATTGCATATTTTGTATTTAGCATTTCATATTAGTCCTTCATTCTACACTTTGCATTCTGCATTTCATACCCTATATCTTATTCCTAAAATCATTATATCCAGACTTCCCAACATCGCAACACACAAACATTCCAATATCCTTATATCACGCAGTCCTACTAAACACATCCCAACATCTTGCATCTCAATTAAACCAAGATTTCAAAGTTCCAACGCGACAACATCCACACATTCCAACATTCCATTATCCGTACATTCCAACATCTTCCAACATTCCAAGATGGAACATTCCTTCATCCGAACATTTCAACATCCCAAAATCCATACATCCCAACATCCCAATTTCCCAACAAATGAAAATTTCATCCCAAAATCCCAGCATCTCAACCTGGCCACTTGAGAGCGTCCCAGCATCTTAACATTCTAACTTTCTAACATCTCTCGTCCTTGTCAAGAGTATTAATGCTCGGCATAGTACGCGGAGAAGAACCATTCATCATCGCACTCGCACGTTTCCCGCCTGATGAATCTACTTCTGAATGTTCATCTTACATCCTCCAATTCTACTCCACTTCAAAGTTTAAATCTCTTACTTTACATTCTACATCCTACATTCTACATTCTACACTGTAAATGAAGGAACCTTACCTTTAATGTTTTCTCGTGGTCTTTGGAAAACTGCAATGAAAATTCTCCTGGATCTTTTTGAAAGGGAATCCAAGTATGACCATCAACAGAATACTCTGATTTCTGCCAGTAAAGTCGACAATGACGATTTTGTACATAAATAGGAGCGAGAACCTTAAATTGAAGATCGCAGTTTTCTCCTTCACTGGAATAGCAATCTTCTGAATGTTTCACCAAACTCATGAACTCATTATCAGAAAAACGGTAGCAACCTTAAACACAATTGAAACAGAAAAATATATTTGACGAAATTTGGTAAGGATATGTTTCTTAGCACTGAAAGTTGCAACATGCGGTTTGCTATTTTAAGTGTTCAGAGTTTCATCGATTGCTTAGGGTTGATTCAGTTGGTGAATCGAAAAATCTCATGAGAAATGTTTCAATGATTTTCAAAAGTTTTCGCTCCAACGGTGAAGTGGAATTGTGAAAATTTATTTGTTCGTTTTTCAAGCCTAGAGCTTTTGGTTTAAAACTTGTTACAATTCCTCAAAAATTCCCAAAAGCTTGCTATTTGCACTATAATTATCTAAATTGCCATTGTAAAACATCTTGTTTTGTGATCCTAAATCACGTCATCAGTGAATTACCTTGATATGATGACTTGTCGCAGTTCATGATATACGATGATCCAAGATTATACCGAATCCAGTTCCTGTAATCACGTTCCTTTTCATTCACGATAAACCATGAACTTGACCTAAATGGAAACCGCTTACATTTCCAAAGCTGCTGCATTACTGAACGGTCACATTGCCTAACCGTTAAGGATTTTCCCTGTACGTGAAGGCACTTCAGAGTTTCCAGATTCAATATTTGTCCCGAGTTCGTCCATAACCAGCGAAATGAGAGATCATCGTCTTGGCATGTGGAGTCGGTTACATCGCCTTCTGGAGATACTTTTAAACAGCCATTCGAAGAACCAGGAAGATATTTACCAACTATAAAATGTATACTAATATATTCTAGTATTGCAATACCCTGAATGATCTTAATTTCAAAAGTAGAGGAAACAGCTGTGAAATTACAATTAGACGCCTCAAAAATTCACCCTACACCCATCTAAATATCCTTATCTATACGTATATCCAAATCCATATCTATATATCCTTATCCTTTTCATTTCTTTGTGAAAGTCTTTGTTCAGGTCTATGACATGAAATAATATCTATGTCTATAACCATATCTACATCCATATCTTACACATGCCTTTGATCAAATCTTTATCCGTACATGTATAGTAATATTTATATCTATATATCTACTTCAAAGTCTACTTCACTGGCCACGTCCGTATCCACATCCATAGGGATATACATATCCAAACGGAAAATTGTGTCCACTTTTGTGCTAAGGTATCCATACGAAAAATCGGGCTTGCGGTTTTAGAAGGAGTGAAGAGCTTTGTTTTATGCTCTTGGGTTTTTTGAGTTCAGTGTCAAGTAAGTTTTTCAAGTGTCCACACAACAACAGTAATTTTCTCGGGTATTTTGTGAGTCTGCAAAAATGTTTCCAGTGGTTATTCTCGACGACAACACTAATACAATTCAATTTTTCGTCTTTCCATATTCATATTCACATTCACATTCGTAAATACGTACATACATGTATACATACTTACATACACAAGCATGTGTGTACATGTCTATTCACCATAGCGACGCCACGTTTCATTTTGATTCTAATTTTTTTTTTATTTAGAGCCGTGGCATGCTAAAATACTGATAACTACGGTTAGGGTAAGCGTTGAGAGTTTAAGTGTTGTGTTTGGTTCCGGGACTTACACAGTAGAGTTCTTTCAGGAATATGAATTAACCATGATATCTTCGATGAAATAAGGTCATATTGTTCAAAAGATAGCATAGGTCGATGAATGAACTGTTGGCCACCAGGTAGAATCCAGCGTGGCAATGTTCATGGAAAAGTTGTATAATCAAAATGTTTTCATCAAAAGTTGAAACACCCTTGAACTGTCGACATTTCAAAATATGATGCTTGAAGACCTTCGATTTAAATAGATATATTTAGCATATACCTCGCAGGTGAATAATGTTTTTTGCACAATCTGATTGGTTCCTCTATCTCGGAATATCGTTCACTGTTCACCTCCGAGCAAAACAAGATGGTGTTTATGTTACGGAAGAAGAACGTTTGTAAATATGCGAAGTCGCTGTGCCATACAACACCAAAAAAGCAAAGGAAACTTGACAATAAGTACTCAAACATATGTAATTCTTTTGCTTTTAGCGATAAATGCATTCAGTATGTGTTCAAAATCTTTTTTGGTTACAAATGATGAGTAGGCGATAAGTCAACTAAGTTCAGTAAAATTGTTTTCAAAAATTGAAAAAAACTTGTGAAAACAATTATTCCACGTATATGCTAAAAAGATTATTCACCTCAGGGTCGTGTGGAGGTATGAATTATGGGTGTTACCTCTTGGAAACTGATGAATTCACAAAACTACTTGAACAAAGTCGAAAAGACGCTTCTACGAGCAATTGTACCACTTGTGAACGAGCTTCCGTTGATGGGACGTGTTCGTCTTCGCTTAGATTTTTTCGCAACGTACTAATCCCTTGGCATGTACTCATGATTTATTTAAAACGGACGGGCTTTTGAAGAATTTTCGAACATGTGAGACACACTATCAGTATCGAGAATAGAAAATTATAGTCATTCCTCATGTGCGTATCGTTAACATTTGCTTCGGCAAAGATTTGAACTGTTTCAGATCGATCTATAAATTCTCTATTCGCTCTCAATCATAAAAAAGGTTTGCTAGAAAACTTGAGAAGGGATAGAAGTGAGAGTCAAGCCATCTAATTTATGGCTTGACTATCACTTCTAGTTCCATTTCTAGCTCCATATCGTGCACTGTATATTTGTCAATGTTGACTGACCTGATTGACTTCGAATTATGTCTTGATCTTTCACGCAATAACCAGACGGCGGAATTTTGCTGTGAAGTACGAACGTGTTTCTACTATCAGTTCCATCACACGTACAATAACCAGGAGGTTTACACGAGGCACCACTCATGATACCCAGAATATCTGAGCGAAACTTGTCATGATCCCCTCGAGTTATATCCAAAGATAAACATAACTGTATGTTTCTTATTTGAATGAACACCAGAACTAAGAGGAGTTTCAACTTGTGGGGAACAGATCTCATTTAATTCACAACAGTACGTGAGCTAGCTTTCTGGCTACAAATCAAACACGAATCGAGACCTTATTCGTTCTCTTCCTCCAGCTTGCTTGTCGCTTTGGTGTCTTGAACACTTGATGTCAGTTTTGTTTTTTGTTTCGTTTGGGATGAAGTTCATTAAATGCGTGGTAATGATTCCACACCCTAATTTACATTTGAACCAAAGAAATATGCTTCCGTAAATACTTTATCTGAGAGAAAGTACATTTGTAAAAGTATATACGACATAATCATGTTTTTCGTTCTTCCTGGTTACTTGAAAATAAACAAGAAATCGCATTCGTTGATCGTTCTGCAGTTGCCAAAAGCGAAATGTGTCAAATGCAAACGAGAAATGTTAAATATCTTGATTGGTGTATAGTTTATCAATGTATAGTTGCATTGACGTAGTAACATTTGCATCTTCAACTTAATCAAGTGATTAATATCAATAGACATTCAACCTAGTCGACAGCAAATCCGGTGATCTGATCGGCTTACATCCTTGACTACTCCCTGGTACACCTCAATCACACGGGCATAGACCTTGAAACAAAAATTTTTCTTGATGTCTTGTTCAAAAAATTTCCGAAAAGATTGACAACAGCGAACAGTCAACTTCGCTGCGCCTCGCTGACAACATGGAGAATTTGCAAGAGCTCTTTGTTCAATTGTTAATTACTACACCCAGGTTTCTATTTATGGCTCCCTGAAAATCACCCATGGCGAGTGGAGCTTCCTGCTTTAGCACTGGTATAACTGAACCAATAAATTAATGACGGAAAGCTTAGGACATTTTTGTACGTCAACGAAACAAGTAGAGGTCCAATGTGTGGCGTTAAATTAACATAAATTAAAAATAACTTTTTTACTTCATAATTCAAAATATCACTTATTTTCCATTGGCTTGGGGCGTTTTACTCGAAGGAAAGTTCTGATTTGAATTTTGTGGTGAATTTGGTTACACAGATATGTCACCTGCCTCAGTGTTCGTGACCCAGGATACTCTAGTACAATACTCAGTTCAAGTGGTACTTGAGTGATGTCTGTCATTGTCTGCTCTATTAGAATTGGGTTGATATGCTACCGTTTAAAAATATGATTAAATAATAAATGAAAATAATAATCAAAAAAGTAGAATGTAACGTAGCCAGTTTAAATTAAGCGTAACAAGCCAGAAGGTATATAAAATTGTTAAATTGAAAGTAAAAAGTCTCATTCTGGTGCACCTTTGTGTTTGAGAAAACGATAATGATCATGGCTCTTCAAGAACATGGTATTTCGGTAATGATTCTGAATTTTTAGCTTTGTCTTCCAGGCAGTTTTCAATCTGTCGTTTGTGTGACAACGTTTGTTTGTTCAGCTTTTCTTTGCTTTCATCATTTCCAGGATCACTTGCATTTGATGCATTATACGATCGCTCGTTACTTCCTTTTGTACAATCTTCAGCTGGAATTTCGCGATTCGAGCACTGTCCTGTAAACTTCGGAAGACCGTCATTTATGGCGTAGTCGTACGTTATGTCTTGCAGTGGCTGCGGTATGGGTTTGTGGTCTGTATCGATATATTGATAAGGATGGTGAGGACTAGATTGGTAAAGCTCGCATTCTCGATCGGATCCAATTCCTCCTGAGTACAGCGGGTTCGATGATTCGATAGATCGTTCTACCGAATGTAAGGCTGTATTTTGGCGTTGGTCTAAAATAAATTTACTTGGTTTAAAATTATCACACTTTTTTCTTTGCTGATATAGTGACAGCATGTTCAGTCAAGTGTTGTAAGGACGTTTTAAGTGTGGTTAACCTAATTCAAAAATTTTCAATATCTTACCGGTTATTGGTCTCTGAGATTCCTTTGGTTGGCATGACCTAAGAGATAAGTTGGAAAAGTGTTAATGTGACTAATGTAACAAAAAAGGGAATGTTAAACGTAATCACGAAATATTAATTTAGTGGATGGACCTATCAATAAATAAATGACACGAATCTATGAATGAACGAACGAATGAATGAAAGAATAATGTACGATTTGCGAACGGAGGGATGCGCCGATGAAGACGGGCATTCATGTATTCATTATTTTTTTATGTATGCAAGGAAGGATGTATGTATGTATGTATGTATGTACGTATGTACGTACGTACGTATGTATGTATGTATGTTTGTATGTATGTATGTGTGTATGTATGTTTTTTATAAATGAGGTGTGTGGAATTCAGCGAACGGCATGAGGTTTGTTTCAGCTGCTGGAGGTGGCATCTTCATCATTATGGAAAATCATCTTACCTTTTTCCGCGCTTATAAAACATCAGGCCTGTTGCACCAGCGAAGGCAACACCGACCAATATTATGCAGACAATGATTATAATGGTAACTTTAGAGCCATCATTATCTTCATTACTTCTTGTTGTTGGTCTCGGAGAGAAACCTTAAAGCAATAGAATTTAGTCACGATGTATTGATGCTTAGATTATTACGCTGTTCCACAGTACTGGAACAATACTTCAAGTAAGCAGAAATTAAACGTGGAATATCAACATGCCAAAGTGGTTACCCTTGAGAGAGTAAGACATGGAAAATATAACGGGAGGCGGAGGTGACTTAGACCTCACTAAACTATGAGAGACAAGGATGGGAGTTCATATATGGAACCTTGACGGTCGAACGTGTAAGAAGACCTATCATCTGTTTGTGGGTATGGGCTGACCACGTGAGGTCACTGGGGACTATCACTCCAAGATCGTTCTGAACGGTGATTATATCATAGTCATTGAGCTTTCTTAGGTCCATTCGTATCACAAGTAAATAAAGATTACTTCATGGTTGGTGAGCGCGTAGGACTTTTCTTCACGAGTTGTGATAAATCACAATAATTGTTTATTATATACATACCGTGATAAACACTTTTTTATGAGAAGTGATGGAGCAAACGCTCCTTCGATTTCCTCTCCGCGACAAGTCGGCCAAGTCGTGTACAGACAACATAATAGTTAGAAAATGTATTTATTTTTAACGATATTCTTAAAAGTTCACATGTTTAACAGGATGCAAGATAAGCATGAACACAACGTAATAAAGATGATATTTGAGAGCAAACAAAAAGTTCGAACTCTAAAGGTTCGCATCAGTTGTGGCGGGAAAGTCGATACGCTTTTCTCACTAGTGGCGAAGAATCGTCTGGGGCCTCTGATTGGTCAGACGATTGTAGTCACTTCTAGGAAAAATCGTCTGACCAATCAGGATCGAACTTCACCTGTAAGAGACGACTTTTATATAATAATATGCAATATTCGTGAACGAATTGTTTGCGATGTACGATCGTTCACCTTGTTTATCCCATGCCGTTCGGCCTCTTATATCTCTTACGCTTCCATTTGTGTGCTATGGCGCTGACCTCTTTAAGACGCAAGCTTCTGGCTCGGGTGACATTTAGAAAACTTCATTTTATCTCTTAAGATCGATGACGTTGACTTTAAACCCTTTATCAAATTGTTGAACTGTGTACTGACGAAGACTTCTTCGCACACGAGAAATTTTTAAACTCATGTGTACCGATATGCTGTAGATACAATAAAGACAAGTTGAATGCTGTAATTCAATCAATTTATACGCACCACTGAAGGCTCCACTGAATTTGATTAAAATACAACGTGCTCGGTCAATCTTTTCTTGTTGTCGATGAATTGGATCAGTTTCACACCGAAATTGTAGTTTGACGATTATTCCCCTCCACTCCTCAGGAACACCATTCAAATTCCACTATAAAATACGACAAAAACATAGTCACTTTATAAACATAATTGTAAAATTGCTCAAAAATTTAAGAATTTAAAGATGCGGTATCTAGAGCAAAAGGTAGATAGTGACTTTAAGATGGCCCACGGTGGAATGGCTGTGTGTACGTCTACCGTATGTGCGAATGAGTATGGGAAATGAAAACTACACCATTTTTCCTAAATTAGTTTTTCTTCCGGGCAGGATGTCTCATGTCTTCCCTTGACGAGTAAAATAACCTGCCATTGGACAGATTAACTGAATAATATAAGACCAATTCTGCCGTGAAAGAGTTAAATAACTGTGCAACGGATATGTTTCAAATATTTCTCACCTTTAGAAATACCTTGCCGAAGTTTACGTAGATCTTGAAGACGCCAGCCTTTAATGGCAACAATTTCCAAACGTCATCGTGCAAGTACTGTGTTTGTTTGGGCAAGATGTCACAACTGTTTGTTTTCATTCCGAGGACAATTTCCTTTTGACCAGTACATTTAGCTAATCGTCTGCAGTTGGTTTTATCCAAGACAGTCAAAGAAGAACCATCAGATGATCTATCACATCCTGAAGCTTAAAAGAGAACCTCATAAAAATAAAATCTGCAGTTATTCACTTTCACTGCAAATGTTCTCCGTTAGTCACGGTATTTGTTCATGGTTCCTTTTTCGACATTTTAAACTGTATTTTTCAATGCTGATTTTGATTCTTTTTATTACTGTGATTAAAATTAAGATTTTCTTCGCATAATAACGGTGAAAGTCAGCAAAACACTTAAGGCTATTGATCCATCGTAACAAATAATTGCTGAATTTGACAAAAATCTTACATTTCTGATGCTTCTTACAAAATCAGATATATTCCGCAATGAATTTTTAATGATTTCATTGATTAGTTAATTAATTGGTTGATTGGTAGGTTGTATTGGTTGGTTGGTTGGTTGGTTGAATTGGTCGAATTGTTGGTTAATTGATTGGTTTGCTAGCTGGCTGGTTGGTTGGTTTGTTGTATTGGTTGATTGGCTGGTTTTATTGGTTGGTTGGTTAGTTGGTTATACTGGTTGGTTGGGTTGTAGTGGTTGGTTGGTTGGTTGGTTGTTTGTTCTTGTTCCATAGCATTGGTTGGTTGGTTGACTCCATGGGTTGGTGGATTGGTTTAATTAGTTAATTGATTAATAAGTACATAAAATTAAATGAAAAGATACCTTCTGAACACAATGATTCGTCCAAATGAAAGCGTTTCCATCCGCTGGAAATGTTCGTGTTCCCATAACTCGTTATATATGTGTGATAATTTCCATAATTCATGTATCTATTCGAATCCTGTTTGGCAAATAATCCCGACTTTTGCTGTTCACATCTCCACAACTGTTTCTTTTCTTTCAAACTACATCTCTTTAGAATAAGGAAATGATAACTTTGGTAAAACCATCCCTCTGTTAGACACTCAAACGTTTCCAGATTTAGAAGTTGACCATCCCTAGTCCATACCCAGCGCTGAGCGAGTGCACTGACGTTGCATGTGTCAGTCACTAAAACAAATCTGTATTTACTGTTCTTTGGTTTATGTTGGTAGAGACACTTGTGGCTTGCTTTTTCTTCAACAAGGAACGAGGAATTATGAGCTTTGAAGTTGAAAGCAAAACAAAACTTAGGTTACAATGGGAAAGATTCAGGAATTTAACCTCCCATGAGACCAAAGACGTAAAAGCTTTTGTCTTAAACGATTCTTTGCACCTAGTTACAATTTAGTTAGAAGAAATAGCCAGAATTTTTTTGGGCTCATATGAAGTATCGGAGAGAATACGCAACAAAATATTACGTTTTCAAACCTTGATTATGGGTTCATGCATGCGTTTCTGAAGTTTTTTGCATTCTGTATGAATATTGTCAGTTTCAGACCATGTGACGTTTGAGTTCTTAGTCATCAGATATTAACCCTTTCGGGCATGATTTGTTTTTTTCTTTTGTTTTTTGCTTTGTTCTTTCATTAGTTCTGTGGTTATAATAGTTGTTGTTGTACAACAACAATGTATATGGAATTAATCGTAATTCTTTGATGGAAGTCTGAACGTCATTAAGATTTCAAAGAAGAAGTTCTTCGGAATGATTTCTCATTACCTGAAATGGGTAAAGAAACTGAAGAAGGAAGTCGATTGTTTTTGGTCGAGAAAACTGAGCTAGACCGAAATGTTCATCACTGTTTTTCAAAGTGAGATATGAAAGTTACGAACGGGTAATGCTATTAATGAAGCCATATTCATGTTACAGACTTATATTTTCAGGGTATTCTTGTATTCGGGAAAAATGTGCTCAACTGTCGGGCCATTACTGAACACTCCCTTTTTTATATCATGTGGCGTCTGCCTACACATGAGTAAGGGTTTTGGCAGAGATGTTTCCTGTACCTCTCCCACGACTTAGCCCTCTCAGGAATTAAAGGAACCTTGCATGAAAATGAGTGAGTCGTTTTAACCTAATGATGAATATAACACGGTTATGAATCTGAGAATGTGAAGCTGTCCATTTAAGTCGCACTTAAGAGACAACCAACAAATACGTCGTGATAAATGAGATTATTATACAACAAAACGTCTCGTATGAGATTAAATACCTTCAGAAAGCACCAAAAGAGTAATGTTTAAATATATATATGTATATATATCTTCCAAATCAATTTCATGCAATCTTTGAAGTTTAAACTCGTTACAAACGATAGCTTGAATACTAATTCAAATATAAAACAACGGTAACTCCGAACAAGGATAACATTTTTTATTTGACGTTTCGAATAACTTTTGGTCATCTTTTACGACTGCTGAAGCTACGACTGACTGCTATTTGGCAATATATTTAGCCGTTCAAAATTTGGCTAATATCGGATTGAACTTAAAAACAAGAGTCAAAACAACAAAAGGTACACGGCAGCATTGTCTTGACTTGGTATTTTCTAATGCCTATTGAATGGAGAATAGCCCCATTACAAGCAGAAAATTTAGGATCTAATGAGTCAAGCGAGTATGTGGAGAAAAAATTCCTAGACTAAGTGAGTATGATAAAATACCAGCACAGACTACTGAATATAGACAGACTTTCGAGGCTACGCAGGCTAGCGTTGGTTTTTGAGCAATGTATACCATGAAATCACTTTACACTTACATGTTGAGTATAAAAAATATTCATTTGCTACACATTGTCCATATTGACCTCTTGTTAGCACAAAAGTTCGATCATTTCCAGCGCATCGACATTTCGTGCAGTTGTCCTCAGCACAGACTGCGTTAAAACCATCACAACTTGGGCAACCGGCTTGTTGATGGCCAAGACATTTTGGATTACTAAATACGTCTTCTTCTCCGCGAGTAATGTGTATTTTCTGACTGTTTCCTACATCGTAAGTAGCTGAGACAATCAAGACCAGAGAAAGAAGAAGTTTGAGTTCCAACAGCATTTTCTGTGAGTTTGTCAGATTATACCAATAAACCAAATGTTAATCTGGCTGTAGCTATGCATTACCACAGTAGGGACACTAATTAATTACGTAGTGTTGCCCACTGGCTTTGTTATTTTAATTGGGAACGGATATTTGAATAACAAACCCAAAATCAGAGAGATTTTAGGGTACAAACACCGATGTTAACGGAATCATCCAAGTTCAATTAAAGCCTTTCATTTGTACTAGCTGGTTGCAAAAAGATTCTTCCCTGAAATTCCAAGTTTAGGTTACATTTGCTTGCCTTCTCTTACCTTTCAACAGTACTCAGTTGTTGACAAACTGAGGAAAACTGTTTTGAATTGTTTAGTTGTGAGAAATTAAGCGTTAGCCTAGCTAGGACTATACGGACTAACTTTGTCTGTCCTACATTTTTAACTGGTAAAATACTAAAGCTGGATGAAAATATCTGCTGACAAGGTTGCATCCACGATACGACATTTTCATAAGATTGCACCCAACATCAACCGCGACGACGGTTGTAGATATTACCCCTTGATTGCCAGTCACATGTTCTCCTGATTTGTCGGCTAAAGTAAAAAAAGTTTGACTCCTACCTGACATTCGATTTGTCGGAAGTGATTTGTCGATCGATCAGATCCGATAGTTTGCGTCTGATATAGCGTTGGAAAATCGAAGCGTGTGTGGTAGGCTTTAGTTCTCTGGTTGCTAAGACGAAGTTTACCGTTGCGTTCCACAAGACAGCTTAACATGTCTTTGTGACAAACAACGTTTCAAGTTTCATACTAACTAGAATTTCACACTGCTATGAATCATGGTGCCGATACATGTTGTGGTACAAGAATAATAACGAGTTTGATGAAGTTTAGTTCCAGCACAAATTGTTCACACTCATACAAAAGACTGTCATATTAGAGTATTACTGCTGTTCCGTATTCCTTTTAATTTTGGCGATAAAATAGTTTCCAATATAGACTGTCTGGAGAGTAGGTAGAGAAGTTAGGCAACAGGCGTTCTTGGGTCACGAACGGCTTTTTCTTTGAATAGAATTTTACATTGAAAACAAAGAAAATGAATTATTTCAAATCCCGATTAAGGGCGTCGTCGAACTTCTAAAACGCTGTTTTAGTTTAGTTCAGACGTCACTAACAGCGTTTCCACGTTCTAATGACGTCGTCTCCGCCTACAAAGTCAACATCTGTCCGTTAAGTTCACCACTGACTCACTGATTAGAACTACTATTATCTCTCCTGGGATTTTTAAGATCATCTTTACTCCTGTTAAAAATTCTATTCAAAGTATACATTGCCCAAATATCAAAAACAGCTGTTCATCAAGTCTTCAGGTTGGCGTCCATGACTCAGGAACGCCGATTGCTTCAGATCTGTATTATACGTAGCCCACCAACCGGTACAGAAACATCGTCCAACACAATCTTTCCATCACAGTACAGGGAGACAAAAACTATTTTGATTGGTTATATTTGTTTTATAAAATAACCAAGGTCTTCTCGAGTTCTTGTGATGCCATCGATATGTCTATAATCCCATACAAAATGAAAATGACTTCAGCAATGTCTGCTCTCTCTGAGAAAAGATGTATAAACGTTGCTACTTGTGTTCTAAAATTTTGGACTCAAGTCAACTGTGCATCTTCTCCGATCAACTTCCGGAAGTTTATTTTATATTTAGTTTTAATTAATGAATCACCTAAAGGAGCGAAAGGGGGTGAGCGGAGGTTTCTTGTGAATTAACTCTTTCCAGACAGTATTACACGGGCTAACACCAGAAGATTTTACTCGTCAAAAGGAGAGCTTCCGCTGGGAAAGGGTGGTACAACGTCCTTTGATTGGTTTTCCCTTGTGTTTGTCTGAGAATTGCTGCATGAACAGTTTACACTGAAAGACACGTAACACAGTTATGTCTTGTCGCAGGGATTTCTGACAATTTGAATTCATGCAACGATTCACGGGGACAAAATTTTGTCACTGAAACAAACTGAGATATGTCCCTGAGACATGAATTGATGTCGACTCAAGCGTTTCTCAGCAACAAGCAAACTTTCGCTAAACTAAATATGTTCGAACATCCTGCAATCTATAATCATTAGTACAAATTTATTCTACAATCTGAAATCTTATGCAAAAACACGTCGTACTTGCATCGGATTCTAGTGGCGCTACCTGGACACTTTCGCTATTCTTAGCCTTTGTTTCTAAGGGTCAACACAAGCATAGGCACAAACTCAAGAAAACTAACGCAAGCACAGGTACAGACGAGAAGAGCCAGACAAAAGAGAAAACAAAAGTTCTTTTGTCTCGTGCATGCACTTGTGGTTGTTTTACCCCGGTTCACACGTAAATTTTGTTTGTGTTTGCGCTTGCATTTGCATCACTCGTGTGAACAAGGCTTAAAGAGTTTTGTTGTCTTAATGATCCTGCCGCAGGTAGCCATCAAGTGAGTATTCAAGCGTTCTGAAAAGGTGCAGGACACATCAAAAATGAGATGAAGTCACTCAGACTGAATTTGATTTAATTCGAGTGAAACCTCGACATTATGGAGCATTTTTTGCCTAATGGATCAGCAAAAGGTTTGGAAGAACTCATTAGGTGGACTCCTCACTGAAAGAGAAAAAGAGAGAATGATGTGAACAATCGATGCCAACATTGCAAATTCGGACTGCTTTTCGAAACGCTTCACCGCTCGATCAACTTATCCTTGACAGCGCATGGTGAGTGGTGTCAACTTTCTTAGTTTGAAACAAGTGATAAGCAAAACAACATCCTTTCAGCCAGCGCTAATCTGGATGGAGAACACCAAAACTTCAGAAAGAATTTGAGAAAGATCTTATTTTCTCTTTACTGTCAAGACATTGCATGGTTTTTAATTAATTTTTTTTTCATTTAATGCCTCGAGGACGCCCTTACCAAATAAACAGACCTTTAGTACACAATCACGGTTTGGAAGAAAGTGGCATGTAAACACAGGAATCTCCATAAATTATCCGATCGGTTGATCATCGGAGCTTTGAAGTTGTCATCCGGATGGATGGTTTTCATAAAGGGCGAATGTCTTGGTATTCCTGGACAGTTGCAGCTTGAACGGATGGATGTCCACAGGATACTGGCGGGCGAACTCATGTAGTTAAGGTAAGCTCCGAGATATCGATATGAATCTGGGCGAGTGTCTCTATTTGATATTGAAGCGAGGCAAGCGAGTAGTCATGTATTTTGAAATGCAGCAAATGTATAAGATTGTCAACAGGTCGTTTCTTATCTTGTTCAGTCATGCTTATTGCCTGTAGCACCGCCACTGTTCTCTGTAATCATGACAGCACTTGATGTAATCGATTTGCGAAGGTAACGGGAGCAAGCTCATATGAACGGTAATGTGTTCAAATGGAAGTTATAAGTTCTAATTCAGAAAACTCCGCCGTTCGCGTAGCTATCGCACCACTATATAGCATCGGTTTCCTGTATTCTGTTGACTATTGACGCTGCTTTTAATACTGCCGTTAATCCAATGAGAGTTTCGAAAGCAAAACCCTATGTTAATAGCTCTGAAATGAAATGTAAATTGAAAGTTTTATGAAGTTGGGTGGGTAACAAGATTAGCTCATGGTATGTCTAATTTATTCCAAGTATGCATGTGTGCATTTGTATTTTATACGTTCAATTGAAATTCAAAGAATCCCGGTTGCAAACAAGCATAGTTAATGGCAGATTTGGCTAGTAAAACTGATCAGCCTATATTCACGGTTGCCAAGTTCGTGCGTATGACACTGTCTGTTCATATAAGAAAAGATCAGTTGGTAGCTAAATCTTGACCTCAGATACTTTTATCGAATTAATTTATGATGTGTTCATCAAAGCGTTTTCTTAATATGAGCATGAAATGCTCTGTTGGTCAATCGCGTGCTCATTGTTAAACAGCTGAACAGCTTGGTATTGATTTGGGTAGAAGTCATCGTTCGAACCATTTTTAGGTCAATCAACCAAACTCTGTAAAAGACACTTCTCCACTCGGCGAATTATCGCACGAATCGATACTTCTTTGTATAAATTGAACTGATTTGTTCATCGGTTCCACCTGACGGCCCATGAGACAAAAGAAAAGTTGCTTCGCACGAAAGTTGTCAAGTGGAAAGCAGCCTTGGAGTTCAAACTGAATTAGGTCTCCTGAAAAAGGTTGATAAATATGCACTATAGCATTTGGCCAGAATTCCACCACTGTGGCTGGGTTTGTAACCAAATTTGAGATCATCAGATCAAACAGTTCTTCCGTTCGAGTGCACGATATGGCATCTCAAGCGAATTTTGCTTTGTTTTATCTTTTTCTTCGTGTTTCCACTTGCTTCACTGGTCTGAATCAGCCTTGAAGGTGATGTTACACGAGACGACATGTAGCGACGACTTTTAAGCGACAAATCTTGTACACTGAATTAATTCGCGGAAGGACCGTTTCAAACGTCGAACTTTACAAGTGCCGATCCTAATTCAAGGTATTAAGCACATTTTTAAGTTCACCCAAATTATTAAGTTCTACCACCGCAGTCAAACTTCATGAAATATATTCGACAAAGTTTGACGTGGTTTCAGATGTCAAACTTCTCATGTGCCGAACGACCCGAATCTCGTGTATATGACCGAGAAAACTGGGGCAAGTTTAAAACTCGATATGTGAAAACGCATAATAAGCACCTTCCTCACAAGCTGCGCGGTCTTTTCGCGTAAAATATTCGATGTGGACGGGCAATATGACGATATTGTATGATTTTCGAGTCGATAGCTAAATATTGTCAAAAAGCTGGGTCTTAATTTGCACTTTGGCACTCAAATACATGTCTTTATCAACTCAGTATGTAGTAGAATGTTCTCCTTGAAACCCTGAATGTCTTTTAAGTCAACGGCAAAGTTCCAACAAAACTCCATTTGTCAACGATTTTTTACGAAATGTTGAGGCGCGAACGCGATGTGTCAAAAATCATCTTTGAAGACCGTCCGCGTAACATCACCTGTTCATTTACAACATCAACTTCAGGCGACGACGTCATGCGAGCATTATTTACGATTTCAGGAATAGGTTAGCTCGCGAAGAGATAAAGCTGTTGCTGAAGATTGACTTGAAATTAAGTCTACTTAACAAATAGAAAATTGCGTAAGTGTCCCTGTGCTTTGATAGAAACATGAATGACGTCATTTCAACCGGAAAAATGCCTTAGAGACACCAAAGCGATTTTCTATTTGCTCATGTGAAATAAACAAGGCTTTTTAAGTTTAGGGAACGTCATTCACGTCTTTGTAATATCACTCATTCCTCTCTCTAATATGTAATTATTTATGATATCAAATACACTAATATAAAATATCATTCAGTCAATGATATGAAAATAGGATACTGAGTAGAAAGCCTAGGATAACGTAAAATACTTCAAAGCTAGGTAACTGCCGCAACTGATAGTAAAGATATTGTAACGTTTCGAGCAAAGACCCTTGACTAAAAAGGGCGTTTGCTCGAAACGTTAGACTTCTTTACGTTCAGTTATGGTAGTTACCAACCTTTAAACTTTTTACATCAAATTGATCATTCATCTCTGTTATATAACATGAAAATGACGTCAGCGTGTCTCTGTACAATAGTCCAATCACAGCATGCGTAAGATGTATGTGATTTTATAAAGTTTGCTAACAATTTGACACCTGAAGACGGCATTTGTCGTCTTTATTAATTTTACTCTGGCTAACGCCAGACAATTTTACTCTGGCTAACGCCAGACGATTTTACTCGTCAAAGGGGAAACCCCAGCAGGGTTCAAAGGGTTAAAAGAGCTGGAGTGCTCTGGAACTCCTAAACTAATGCACAAACATTAGATGAAGGATTGTTTGCGTTAAATACCAAAATTCTGAAGCGTTGTTTTTGAAGGACAGCAGTTAGTCATATTCATCGAATCTCTTCATGTTATGCTTTTTGTTTTGTTTTTTTTTTCCGAAATATCAAAGTAAATTGTTTGGAAAGAAACTTATCAAAAAGCCATGCCGTTCAAGAGAACATCGTGTTTCATTTGGGAGTTCCTTCTGGCGATGCTGCAAGAAGAAGAATGCTCGTCGTTTATTTTCTGGACAAAAAAATCCGACTTGGAATTTCAAATAAAGGATATGGACGAGGTGGCCAAATTATGGGGAATACTACGAAGTAACCCAGAGATGGACAAACAGACATTCTTTCGAGCCTTTAGATATTATTACAAGAAAAATATTATAACGAAGGTTGGTCGAACCCTAATTCCTCTTTACTTTGCAGAGTTACTTTTTCAAATGTTCCTCGGATAAATCTTGTCTTTATACGTGAAAAATAAATTCTTTTTCTTTCTATTCCAGGTTAAATGTCGCAGGGGAAGGTTTAGATTCAATCATTGGCCGTACAACGCTGAACATGTGGTTCACTGATCTCTTCTTAATACAGCGAGTATCGTTCCCTTCAGTTAATCAGGACGACCACGAGTTGAGCTGAACGGAAAAACGGAGCTTTATAGAAAATGAAAAGAGTTCACATGACAATTTGCGTTTGAAGAAACATGGCAATATTGTGGAAAAGAGCCTAGTTTACATAGGTTAATCAGCGTTTGTCACGAGAAAAGGAAGTGACTGGCCCTATATCAAGTCAACATAGGCGCGTTTGCACGTTATGTCAGTTTACACCGGTAGCTTCGTTGCTGCAATACTTTATTGCCACGTTTTGACAACTTTGGTCGAGTTTGGTTCCCAAACACTCGACGTTGATTCTAGACTATCTACTTCAACCACTGCCAGATCTAATTGGAAGTACTGCTGTTTCAGCAACTAGTGGCGGTAATACGAAACAGATCAACGAAAAAGTATCGCGTTCGCAGATGTGTCATAGTTAATTTAAAGTCGATTTGAAAGTATCATTCTTGTCGAAACAAACCACTTGATTTGACGGTTTTGGAAAAGAACTGAGCAAATGGAAGAACGAGACAGAAATTATGGCAAACAATGATCATTATAAGGTTTATTAAATTTATTATTGTAGAATAAAGTCCAAAGAGAGGCTAATTCAGCGCCTAGGAAACGCCCTGATAGCGTGGTCGAACGAAAAGACTTGACAATATCTCTGACAAATACTATAAGTTATACTACGCTCAGTGGCGTAGCAAGCATTGGCTTTCCTGGAGGAGGGGGGGAGGCAAGAATTTATTCCTCCCCGGTAATTGTTGGTTCATCGTTGGAACCCATGGTTAAATAGAATCTATATATAGCTTTCCTTTCTTAGGGCCAGTAATATTTAGCCCATGTTTACATAGACAGATTAAGTTAGATCAGGCCTGATAATCATTGCGTCTATGGTTACCTGTGGTACGGGGAAAAAGAAGGAGGAATATATTTTGACCTTACAAATTTCGTCTCATTTGATGTTGGCATCCCATGTCTAATAACCAGACACCATAGTTGATGTCCCTGTGGATGCAATGTTTGACTTCCATGCCCAACATTTTCCCGTTTACATCCTCGTGTTTCTCTCTCATTCTCATTTTTCGTCCCTGTACGCTTCCTCGACGTTCTGTTTTTCGTCCCGTTTCTTCTCATTTTCTTTCCGATTTTGTCCTTTTCCATCCATCCGGAGGGGCAAACTGCCCCTTCCGTCCCCAGCTGACTACATTGATAAGGTCAGCTCAGTAATAGGGTTGACTTAAGCGGGTTCGAACTCTCAAGTTTGAGTTTCTAGACTGTTGGTCTACCAGTTGAGCTATCGAGTCAAGTGAGATCAGTGTGTTTGTTTGACACATTTCAAGTGTACGAGATCCCCTCGCAACAATAAGTGGATGGCATCAATCACTGACGCACACCGTCATTCTTCGCGGCATTATTTCGCCAATTTGGGCTGTGATCCGGAGCAAAACTTCCCAAACTTCACACGGTGGGTAATAATAACATTTTTTTCAAAAATAGCAAAGATTCTAATAACCTCTGATGTTAAAATGGATTGACTTGCCGGATTAAACTTGTTGGATTGACCATCTCATTGAGAAGATCTTTATCAAATGTATTGATATCAATGATATTCTTGTTGATATCATTGAGGTAATAATAGCCGTTAGAACTCGTGTATCTGTCAAGAGTATCGTCATTATTGGTTACTCTGTTTTGAGTGTTACTAGTACTTTCCATGGGAATCAAGTTGCGGTATCTTGGGTCCTCAAAAGAGGCATATTTTTCTGTTAAAAAACTCTCTAACAGCCCGTCTTCAACGTCCAAATCTGAAGGCGCTATGTCTTGAATCTTTTCATCTCCGATTAGCTCGAGAACGTCGTCATCATTGAGATCAATTTCTGGTAATTGATCTTGTGTCATCTCCGTCTCGTGTCCTTTTTCCATCAAGATGTCGAATTGTACGAATCGGTACACAGCTTTTCGCCTGGGGACCTACATGACGAGATTAGAACAACAAAAGTGTTTGGTAATATGTAAAAAAATAGGAGTGTTTTATCGGATTTAAAACACGAGGAGACAGCCGAGTGTGTTAGATTTGATAAAGCACGTGGTTGCGAGATTTTTTAATGACTTAAAAAAACAAACCTCTAAATACGTTGATTTGTGTGGAAAGTTTGAAAATTGATGTTTTCTAAGTCGCGAAAACTTCAAGAGAAAAGTAAGCGTGTTTTTATCACATAAAAAAACACGATACGGTTATCATTTTCTTTTGTATTTTCCTTATGAATTATTAATGAGTTTTTAAGTAGTCGGAATTGACAGATTGAACATAATGCGAAGAAAATTATCATCAAAAATAGGCACATGGTGTGTGCATGTGTCCACTGATTGAGTTGTTGATGACATAAATAATATTAAGACATACAGGTTTCAAAATGGATCACAATGAACTGAATAAAAATAATTCTTTTGGTATGGTAACAGTTTAAGTAATTAAATGCCAGTGGCCTTCCGCGCCAATGGCGTCTTGGAAGAGTGATCAGCGCAAACACAATGGCTTCGTTGATACACACACGTAACGAGAATCTGGCGCTTGTCCAAGATGTGGAAATGAGAAAACACGAGTGTTTTCTAAGTGCTGTATCCATGTAGAGCGGTCCAGATTACGCGTGGTTGCTAGGCTAATCAAAAAGTCTCCTGTTTATTTATTTTTTATTTTTATTTATCGCTTTTATTTCAATACGCTAGCCTCTGACAACTTTTTAAAAAAACTAAGCTGATTTACAGGAGGGGCGTGACACCTAACAAGTACGAATTGACAATACTTAACTACTACTACACATTTATATGCAAGCTAATCCAAATAATTTATAAACTACATAAATTGTATGCAACTAAGTTAAAAAAACAACAAAAAAATTTCCCCAAAAAACTATATATATACTATATGGATGTCTACATGGTTCATGAGAAAGACAGGTCCGCAATACTGCGTTTAAATTGATAAAGTGAAGTCGCTTTTTTTTGCCTCTAGTGAAAGATTAATCCATAACATTGCGCCACTATATCCAGGCCCGCAGAGAGGCAACAGGAGGCCCAAGGCAAAGTTGTCATCCAGAGTCCCCCCCCCAACCTTCAGATTCTGGCCTATGCGTCAAAAAGGAGTTTCATTCGGAATTAAGGCCTTTAAGGCATTTTGAGGAATTCTTAAGAATAAGGCCCTTACAATCTGAGGCCCCTCAGAGTACGAGGCCCTGGGGCAATCTGCCCCCCCTTGCCCCCCCTCCCTCTGCGGTCCTGACTATATCTAAAGGTTCGCTTAAGAAAATTAGTTTTCGGCTTTAGAAGTGCTAGATCAGTTTCAAGATTACGTAAATCATACCCTCTATTCAGATCTCTAAGTCTAACAAAGCTTTCTCTTAAACACGGTACCGAATTTTCGTTGAGAACCTTATACAGTAAGACACTCTTCAATTTGCCACGCCTTACGTGAAGAGAGTCCCACGTAGACTTTCCAGAAGATTATTCGACCTAATCTCATATCTTGCTCCTGTAATAACTCTGGCGGCACAATTTTGAAGCGTTTGCAATTTGTCTTTTAATATCTTATTACATGTATCCCACAAGTGAGAAAAATAATCAAAATATCGCTGCATTAAAGATTTGTCAACTGAAAAATGTTGACTCGAGCGGGATTTGAACTCGTACCTTTGGGATACCGGTCCGCCGCTCTACTTGTTCAGCTATCGAGTCCACAGTAATTGGAGGCGAGTTTTTATCCAATTTAACTGCACGCCGAAAGTGCGAGTTCAAATCCCGCTCGAGTCAACATTTTTCAGTTGACTTCAGCAGTGTAGGTTAATTGTGAAGTTTCATTTCATAATACCCTGAGGATGATTCTGAAATAGAATTAAAGATTTGTACAGTTTGACAAGAAAGGATAAGGGAACAAATGGTTTAATTCTCCTCAAAGCACCTATGCCAGAACAAATCTTTAAACATAGCTCTTCAACATAAATATCAAAAGCCAACGTCTCATCAAGATCGACTCCCAAACATTTTTGGGAGATAACAGACGATACTGAATTATTATTTATGGTTATGCTGGAGTGTAAATCAATAGCTTTGGATTTCAAATTAGGTTTAGATCGTATAACCATGAACTTGGTTTTTGAGGAACGGGATTGGAGTTTATTTAAGGTTAACCAATGCATTATGTTCTCTAAGTCTGAGTTTAAATTATAAGCTAGTTCAGTAGGGTCACGCAAGGAAGCAAATATTTGTGTATCATCAGCATATAAACAGGGTGTTGTTGAATTGAGACAGTTGGGTAAATCGTTAATATAAATTAAGAACAACAAAGGGCCAAGTATTGACCCTTGCGGAATACCGCATATTGTTTTACCTTTTCTAGAAAGAAAGCTGAAAGCCATTTGAGGCATTGTTGATATCGATTTGTTAAGTATGAATGGAACCACTTAAGTTCCATCTGGGAAACTCCATAAAATGCCAATTTCTCAAGTAGAATATCATGATGAACGGAATCAAACGCTTTACGAATATCAAGTCCCTGTTGCAGGGACTGAAATATTAGACCCGGGCAAGATCCGTTAAAGCAGGCGAAGATGACGAATTAACCAACTCCACAACCGTCTTAATAGCGCAATATTCGAAGTCATCGAAGCCGCGTTTCTCTTCTTACTTTAACAGCTTTGGTCTGAATGACCTCTTTCTGCTTTGTGAGATAGCAACAGCGCTGTTTGGTGTCATATTTCAAGCATCGAATTAAATGCGACACATTAAATTCGACGTCTGAACTGAAACTTGTCACTTCCGTCGAATTTTCGTAGCATTAAGCGCGACGAATTAAATGCGACGGAACTTCGACGTCAGAACTAGACCTAAGACTTCTGTCAAAAAAAATTCACAAAACGTTCTCTCTTCGACGTCGAACGTACGACCACGCGTTCCACTCTAAATTCGCGACCTTTCCTTCACGTTCCATAACTTCTTCGTTCGTTCCCGTAACTTATTCGGCCATCACGTGATTGCCATAAACCCAGCCAGCCAGCCAGCCAGCCAGCCATTCACACCAAGTCGCCTGCATAGTGCCGCTTCGACCTTCTATAGAAAGATCAAACTGGATATTCTAGTCAGACCAAATTAAGTTAGAGCGGAATATCCAGCTTTTCAAGATGCTTTTATTAGGATTCTGTTTTATTTTATATTTTTTCGGACTGTCGGCTGGTATATTGGGTTGTTTTCACAGATAAGTAGATAAATAGTTTATTTACCCGTCTCCGTCCGGGACGTCTTTCCTTAACGAGTAAAATTGTCTGGCGTTAGCCAGAGTAATATGAAAATCTTGAATACTGACCGTAATTAAGAGTTAATTAAGGAAGTTCTTATTTACTCCTTTGGGCGAATTAAAACAACGCACAGTGTTGGAAAATGCGTGTTTTCAATTCAAGATACAGAAGTGGAAAACGTGGTATAAAAATTCATACCTTCTGAATTCTCCAAATGATATTTACTAACGAAAGCCCGACATCAAAACATACTCAGTTAATACGAAAATTTTCTACCTTAGCAAGGAGCTTCTTTTTATAATAATATCTCATCGCCCTTCCAAGCTTTATCTTGTCCATTTGGGGTCGCCCTTTTACTTTGCCCCATAGCTTCGCAATCTCCGCTTGATCTTTCAAAATGAATTCACCTTTGTCTCGGTTCACCCATGATATTGCTGGACAAGAATCCTTTCCGTCAAGTAACTGCAGAAGAAATTCCCAAAGATATAGAGTGGTTCTTGGTCGCACGGTTGGCATAGTGATTGCCGGCAAAACAATGTGTAAGGTGCTCTTTGAATACAGGTATCTAGAAACGAAAAAGACTGGGTAAGCAGTATTTGGAAAATATACGGACAGGCAGACAGATCGACGAACTATCTGAACTGGGACCAACCGTCACTTTGAAGGTTTTTGGGAAAATGCTAGTCGAACATTTTAATACTATCGAGAAATTAAACAAGTGTCTTGCTTTCAGTAAATAAAACAGGCCGTCTAAATGTCTAACCGAATCGTTTTCGTTTACCAGACTTTGTTTGAATCTTCATACCAACATTTTGGTGCCAAATGTTTCAAAATTTATGAGCCAGAGTAAAGTGTTACTAAAGCCATTGCCTTGATCATTTCATACTGGCTATCTGGGCCAGTATAAATATATGTAAAAGTATTCTAAATCCTTATTAGCCATTATACCGTATAACCAAGGAACGAATGGCTTGTTTTCGAATTGTGTGTCCATATAACGCATTTCTTTCGCGCGGAGATCATTGTATTTAAGTAGCTACTCCATGCAGAGAAGAAATCAGTTCATTATTATACCACCTTCCAACCGCTGTCGTTTTGAATATGAAAAATCCGTACTGTGCCTACTGCAGATAAAAACCTCAAATCACGGAGGACTATAAAACACGTATAATGCTGTTTTTCAGCGGATGAAAATACGGTTTAGGCTGATCCACAAATGGCA
Organism: Heliopora coerulea; assembly: GCA_030142905.1. NCBI lineage: Eukaryota > Metazoa > Cnidaria > Anthozoa > Scleralcyonacea > Helioporidae > Heliopora > Heliopora coerulea. Next base: position 283,672 of record JASJOG010000135.1, on the reverse strand, counting down.
TCGTTTTGCGATCTGCAATAATGCTTTATGACAAGTCGTCAACTTTTCCTTTACGGCTGAGATATCAGCCATACCTATCACTGAAGGCAAGCATAGGTTATCTCAGTTTCTTCATTTTCGCTCGTCAACTTGGAACACCGTTTCATAATTTAATTGCTGCATTCAGCTCATGTACGTTCATCATCTCGCATTGAATACGATGCAGTGTAATATACTTACTTGTTTCTCAAAAGACTATTACTATTATTGTAAGACTATTACAAGAGTCCTAGAGAAACTCGGAAATGACTTCAAAAGGGGTGGGCACTAGATAGCACGTCATTTAACGTAGTCGAAATCACTTCCGGCGACTAATTATGGCAGACGGAATTGAGCCTTTGCAAGTATCTTGCAGTCAAACTTACGGTTTCTAGTTCCTAAAGAGACTTCAGAAACTCAATTTTAGGTTCTCTGGCGATAAATTGAAGAATTTGATATGGCTTTAGCTTTTTAATGAACATCAGGTTAAGAACCAGCATGAAGAAACGAATTATGACCTCGGCAAGTATTAACTATGTTTGCCCTTCGACTTAACAAATGGCACATTATGACGTCAGCACGACGAATTTCATATTGGTAACAGACTGTAAGATGGCTTAATTACGCAAAACCTGGGTGTGGAATAAGAAGGCCTGAAGTTCTGAATGCTTGGGAGAATAGTCTCTTCACCTTTAAGTCCTTCCGCTAGGCCTATATCACTCCGCATTTGAATAGAAATGTTATAATTTTACTTCAGAGCAGAGCTGTTGAAATGTAAACCGCAGAATTAACACGCTTATTCTTTAATCTGATTTGTATTGTAATCAGTAAAACTGCAATATTTTCGTCCATGACTCCGGCGTTTGTCCTTGCCATGCCTAAAAAGTCTTCGTACCATAGTATTGGCTTTTATGGTCTGAAACCTTTAGATTATTAAACAGGAAGTCCATTGGGCAAAGGCGTGAGCAAAGTGAAAGAATATGCGAAACTGGGAAAGAGATTCTGACAAACATTAACTAAAAGTAACTAGGATTGTCGATGATTAATCCGGTTCAACCCAATTAATGAAGACAACTGGAGAGATAGATGGATATGTGCCGATTTATAAGGGATAATCCACAACCAGCCGACAACTTTAGAAAGCATAAAACAAAGCAAAATCCGAATAAAAGTGACATCTTGAAAAACCCAAGATATAAGTTATAAATAAGACTAAATGATGAAATGGCAAGTTTCCGACTTTATTGCAAAGTCATCTTCCGGCAAGTTGGTCTGAAGATGACTTTGCAATAAAGTCGAAAACTTATCATTTCGACATTTAATCTTGTTTATAATCTATAACTTGGGTTTTTCAAGGTGTCGCTTTTATTCGAATTTTGCTTTGTTTTATATGGGATAAAGGACACCAAATTGAGTTTATGGAACACAGTTAATTGTAAAGCAGTATGTTGGTTCTTTTTGCACTAAGCCTTCTTTAAATTTATAAAAATAATGATCCACGGAGTTTGACCTTTTATTTAGCTGCATGTTTATCTTTTAGGAAGCGGACTATGTATTTGTATCTGTATGTTTATACGTTCACATGTTTATGCAACAACTATATGTAAATCAACATAACACTTAACATAAAAACCAGAGTTAAAAATGGGTAAGTCAGTCACAATTAACTCTTAAAAACAACTTTATTTAGCCAACATTTCGGGGACCTGCCCCCTTTATTTTGCGAAGACATGTTTATCGAAAACTGTATGTCTTAATACCAATAACTTTATATTAATCAAATTTTAGATGAATTACAAAAACTCTATATGATGTAAGCCATAGATGTTAGCATATGTAAGCCGGACATACATACATATATATATATATATATATATATATATATATATATAATGTTAAAAAAGAACCAAAAATGGACAACGTCTGGCGGTTAAAAAAGATTGGAGAAAGTCAAAGACCGAAACGTTTTTAAATTAAATCTTTTTTCACCACCAGAAGTTGTCTATTTTTAGTTCTTTTTTACTGTTCTTAATCTAGTATGACCAGTTTGGACTAGGAATCTCTGGGAGATCCTTCATGGTGAATATGTCTTCGTTGGTTCAGGAGGTGGTGTGAACAACTACATATTAACATGTATATAGATATATATATATGTATATATACATATATACACATGTATTGTCGACTTAGACGTACATACATACATGCATGTATCTCGATCTTATTTTTCTGTCCACTTCATCGCTCCTTAAAATTTTGTTAACAACGTATTGTTTTTAACCGGATAAACATTGATAACAGGAATTTATATGGTAGGAGATTTCACCCCGTGTAAATATTCGTTAATGAATAAATAAATACGCATGTAATGTTTTCATCGATTTTTCCTAACAAAATAAAAAAAATAAATGATTATTTTCGAGGTAATGTGAGCGTCTTATTTTTATTAACAGCTATATATCTAGAACCTTGTTTAGAATTTGTCTCTCTAACTCTTTGAAAGCGTCGACAGCAGAATCCATGTCAGTTTCGTTACTGTGATACGAAGGCATCATTAACGGATCCATAACCTGGTTTTTCACAGGATTGCTCGTTAATGTTTGCAGTGATTCTGGGAAGACGTTTTGAATTGAAATTCCACGACTTTGCTCCTGAAAGTTCCAGCTTGCTCTTGAATTCGTCGACTCTGAAGTATCATTGCCATTTAGCATGTTTTCAACTAACAACGACGCCAAGAAACCACTGCTGTCAAAATTGTTAAACTCGTTGCTGGACGTGGAATCCCCGATATTCGTATTCGTGGGGAAGCAATTTAAATGATCAGTTGTTTCAAAATCTTTTCTGATATGACAAGAGTAATTATTGTCATACCAACAACTGACTTTCGAGCCATAATTGCTACTGCAATCCGTAAAATTATTGCGAATATCACTATTATTAGTACCTCTTCTTTGAAAGCTACCATTTTCCATAGAAAACACTTTCTGCCATTCCTGACCATCAGAAACCTGGTTATTTTTTTGAGTCAATAAACTCTCCAAAGGCATATCTTCGTGATTCTCGATATTTAAACAGGAAAACGGTCCACCTTGGGGAGTTTCATCCCCGATTAGATCTTGAACGTTATTGTCATTGAGGTCAAGTTCGGGTAAATCGTCGTGCGTCGTATCCCTTTCTCGTCCTTTTTGCATTAAGACGTCGAATTTCACAAATCTGTACACAGCCTTTCGCCTTGGAACCTAAGATGTAAGATCAAGATTAGAAAGCTGTTCTGCAAGCATTAATATTGACATTTTGAAAACCAATATTTTAAATGTTGAGATAATCCAAAATATTTTTGCGAAATTATAACGGTTTTCAATTCAGAATATAGAATTAGAGAACGCGATATAAAAACTCGCAGTTAATGTACAAATTTTCTACCTTGGCAAGGAGTTTCTTTTTGTAATAATATCTCATTGCTCTTCCCAGCTTAATTTTGTCCATTCGAGGTCTCCCTTTAACTTTTCCCCATAGCTTTGCAATTTCGCCTTGATCTTTCAAAACGAATTCTCCTTTGTCGCGGTTTAGCCATGAAATAGCTGGGCAAGATTCCTTTCCATCGAGTAACTGCAGAAGAAATTCCCAAAGATACAGAGTGGTTCTTGGTCGCACCGTAGGCATAATGGTCATAAATTAAACGATTTGTTCGGGGTTCGGCCTGGAAATGAAAAAGGCAAATGAAAATCGATCAAAATTTTCAGCAACAACGAAGTACTAAAATAAAGGTAGTTGATGACGATGGGCGCCTTGCCACTTCATGCCTTTGATTTTTTGTATATAATAGTTTAATAAAAAGTAGTCATCAAAATGGAAAGCAAAGTGCACTGGTAGTATGTCAGTGGACAGACTTATGTTTGGCTATTGTTAATTTCCTTTTCTAAATGGTTCTTTAACCGTCCCCGCCCCCCATTTTCGTCTACATACTTTTAATGAGTTTACAGGCTGCGATTTTTTTTTACCTGCTAAGTTAAATGCCACATCCTTGAAAATTATCAAGTCAGGTTCGGCCTTTTAATCAACGCAGCTTAAAGTACTGACAGTATGGAAATGCACTATTACTTATAATTTTGCTGAAAAAACAACATCGTTTTTACCAAACAACACCAAAAATACGTTCAGAGCGAAGCAAAGAGAAAATTTCATGATTGTCCTGCACTGCAAAAGACAACTAGAGAGATGATCGAGTTAGCGATACCGTTTGATCAACGAATTATTATTCAACAAATTGCACGATCCATCGAGCAAGCTCGGAGCAGTGTTAGTTTAAACTTTAATCACTCGAGGTCATGATAAATTCTCGCGAAGCGCTAATGCCTAGGCGTGAGAACGAGTAGTATTTTAATTCTACTTCGGAATGAAGCCACGTAGTCTTGGGTTGTCACCCAAGAAATTTTCTCTTCGTGAGATTCTGAGGATTATTTTGAAATGGAGCAAACCTCAAGTATATTCAAATCTAATCCTTCGGATCACTTCCGCAACGTATGCCAAACATGAAATTCTGCTAAATTGCTGTCCAATATTGGAAAGTATTTTGAATTGTGGAAAATCTTTCAGTGCGGTGAAGTGGAATCGCATGAATGTTTTCTTGTCACACAAGAAGATTTTGTTACACCATGGCATCAGGTTACAAAAGCATGTGAATTTTTAACAAGGACTGCTGAGGAAGCAGCGGGGAAGCCGGCCTTCGTTTTAAAATCCATTTATCAGATCTGTTGCTTTTTCAGGTATATATTTCATGAAAAAAATGTGAAGCACGGCAAAATATGACGAAAATGTGAAATATGACCACATGTAATGGGGATACAATCTGTCCAGGTCCTCATTTACCCCACATTGGATAAACGGGTCTTGATGGATTTACAGAGAAAATTTTCAAAATCGTCATAGTATTAATAAAGGAATTAGAACCAATGCCATGTTATACTGTAAATGGCTTTCACTATGACCAATGTATGAGATGACAACACGGAGGAGGAGTAGACTACTCAGACATCATTCCATATGCTCCAGGGGCCTCTGCTATAGCTAAAGCTTAAAGTTTGTTGCTGGAAAACGTGAATTTGATCGAGGAACGTAAAGCTTTCGCCGAACGCTTGGTAATTTGAATGAAATTATGTCCATGGGTATGGCTCGTGCATATATTGTAGCCTACAGAGTACGGCCGGTACTATTAGATGTAAGATTTCCGCAGATAATACTGATACATCCAGGCCATAAACACGCGATGTTTCAAATTGGTCGACGCCAGTGTAAGTTTAAAGAGCCATACCTCTTCTAATATGACAGCAATTTTGTGAAAGGCCAAAAATTCAAATCGTTGGGTTGGTTGATTAGAGATTTGTCTGACCGTCCTATGCGGTTAGTCAAGTCGGAGCGTTCAATTTCTTTCCTCAAGTAAACGATAATTCACCCAGTACTTAAGTTATTATGAAACGCATAACGTATACTTACTTCTTCAAATATTGGTTTTGGCTTCTCAGGTTAAACAAACGAACAGATCTCCAAAGTATCCAAGGATAAACTTCCAACTTATCGCTTGGTTTGCCACTCAGATCGATAACCATGTTTCACAAATTTTATGAAGTTTTATATTCAAATTCAGGAAATGACTTCATAGGGGCTGGGCTCCATACTACCCCCTCAATATGGTCCAACGTAGCCTTGGTCTATTTCGGTCGCCAAATACGTCACACGCTGCTGGGCACTTCACGACTATCCACGTTTGACTACTAAAGATAGAGTTTAATTGCCGAAAGACGGCAAAGAGGATTCAGAATCCCAAATATAACTTCTTCAAAGACACATGGACGACTCCGGGAAAGCTCAAATGCTTGAATCACCATCTCATCGAAGGCCTCCATGAAGAAACGATAGCGAATAGCGAGGTGGTCTTGACGCTGTTGATCACTCACTTACTTAACGAGTGCTGTCTGATGACGTTGACGAATATTATTTTATCTCGTTGATTGCTCGGCGATGGTCGGGTGCTCGAGTTAATACGAGTGTGAGACGTCGACTGACGTCAAAGCTTGCGTGGAACACAAAGGACACGTTATCCTGCTGGATTATTATATGAAACCACGTTGAAGGGCGTAGCGAAAATGATCATTGGCTACCAAATTATGATTAGACCGGGGAAGACACAATTGACATGTCGTATCTTCGCCCTTATAACACAGCAGAATGCACGAAAAGTGCGACAGAAATCGAATTTGGGTTTTTGATGACAAGGAGCTGAATTAATCTATCGCTTTATGGCTCCCGAACAGATGTTTCATCTAATCGTGGAAATTCTGAACCAGATGCTCTCTTGTAATGTTTATGTCTGTATTAGACTTCGAAACGCACGTCCTCCGTGAATAATACAAGAATCAATAAATAATTGGATTGGCTAAGAGTGGAGTTGCAGGAATGGTATTCAGCTTAGGTTTAAAGTTAATGAAGACAGTATTTTATATCTATGAGCTCAGGCTTGCGTTTGCTGCTATTCATATCACAAGACGATCGTGTCGGTTATCTTGGATTACAGTATAATACAATTTTGAATACACTATACCATACTATAGTCCACTTATGCTATGCAGTTGCTAACTGTACTATACTATACGATTCATCAACGACTGATAATGTTACTATAATGCTGCGATATATGTCGATTCCGACTGTGGACCCCACGTCTGTTTTCACCGTTAAATATTCACTGCAGTTAGATTACATCGGTTGACGAGGCATGAATATGTTAAAGGATAGCTCATGTTACAGAATATTCGATGATAAGTTTGACCCTGAGGATGCTTCTGAAATAGCTCACGTTACCTTGTTCGAGGTTGACCTTTTGTCATTCGACGTTAATTATTTTTCAACCCGAGTGATCAGTTTAGCCGACAATACCATCAGATTGAGAAACAGAAGGATGAAGGAAGGCATAAAGTGTTTAAGGTGCTTACGGCTTTCCGAAAAAACTGCTTAGATTGGGTTTTTGCTGGTTCTTAAGACTGTGAATGAGCTAATGCTTCGCCCTGTTTACCCCGTAGAGTAGTCCTGGACCTGGTCTGGAGATGATGACATGAACAGAAAATTTTCATGATAATTTGACACTGCCGAAGTGAACTAAAAATGTTTACTCGATAAGCAATAAATATTAAAATGTTGACTGGATAAGCATTAAGTTGTCGCGAGAATATCCCGCACACTTAAGTTGGATAAAAGGTCGCATCCAATCCCAGTGGACTCGATAGCTAAACAGGTAGAGCGGTGGACCGGTATCCCGAAGCCGCGAGTTCAAATCCCGCTCGAGTCAACATTTTTCAGTTGACTTTGGCAGTGTCAGATTATCATGGAAAGTTTCTGTTCGAGTACTGATAGTGTGAACGGGTTTGCCTTGTTGTTCTGGGGATTGATCGATATTGATTTTCAGATATTTCAGAACAAATATTAATGCCCAGCAAAGTACACGTAATAAGGCCATGATTTGTAAAAGAAATAAGTTTATTAACAGGACTAACGTTTCGTTGCGTCTCGCAAAATCATCAGAGTATGAATAAATTAAACGGGTATTGTATTTACAAGGTTAGAGATATAAAGTAGGTGTTATATTACAAGATGTATGGGAAACGGAAATGGATAGAGCGGTTAAAAGAGAGAGATAGGAACAGAGCTTAGATTGGCATTCAAAGAAGGTTTAAGTTTAGAAATAATAAGACTTTATCTTACCAAAAGTTCAGAGGCAGAAGAACAGGAGGATAGGATTTTGAAGTCGTGGAGTGATGCAGTGTGGCTAGTCTCAGTAAGATGAGTTAAAACGCTGGAAGGTGATGGGTTAAGAAGCTTTTTACCTGTCAAGGCAGAGACTCCTAGATGATCAGAGGCTCGTGTATGTAAGTGGCGGGCCGTTTGGCCCATATACAATGCGGAGCAGCATTGACACATGTAAGAATAAACGACACGAGACCTCAGAACTTTAGGAGTCCTGTCCTTAAAGTTGAAAAGTGACAACCAGTGAAGGGGAGAGAAAAGTAAAAGACCTTTTTTGGGACAGTGTGAAGGACTGGTTTGGATGTGAAGGTTTTGTCCAAGAAAAGAGAAACGCATTTGTCAAATAAATGGGTAGGAAAGCCATCGGTTTTAAAGATATTTTTTAACATTTCAAGTTCTTTGTGGAAATTTTCATAACTAGAGCAGATGTTGAAACGGCGATGGAGTAGTGAAAGAATTAGGCCTTGCTTGTAAGTGAAAGGTATGAAGCTGTGAAAATTTGTGAAAAGACCAGTGAATGTGGGTTTACGATAAACGGAAGTGGTAAAAGTGCCGTTATGACAGGTGATGTCAATGTCGAGAAAAGGTAATGAGCGATTGGATTCAGTTTCAAAAGTAAAGTTTATATTTGGATGTCGACGGTTAAGGAAATTAAGAAACAAGGGAATGTGATCAGGGGAACGGAAATGTAGAAAACAATCATCAGCATATCTACGATAGTAACTGGGCTTGAAGTTGGAAGGACAATTATCAAGCCGAGATATGCTATTGTAAGACTTTATTTTAGGATGGTTATTCGTAACAGTAAAAAGGGTTCGGTGTGTGACCCACGAATGCTGAAATCTACTCATAAATAACATGTGAATATAATAATATAATGTATATAAATAAAGTATCATAAAGACAAACGTAAAGACCCAAGAACATTAAACGTAACCTAATAGTGACTGGTTTTATGAGCACATCCTCCTGCAAGTCCCGTCTTAAAAGTCATGAGCAAGCTCGATGAACGTCTAATGGTTTGATAAAAGCTATTCTACTCTGACAGAATAAACATAATTTCTAACAAACAAATCTTCGATATGTTTAGATATGTTTGCATTGTTTATGTTAGCTTCCTTGTGATAAAGTATCCACCTAAGCCCGTCAAACAACGAAACAGATGCGTTTCTAGGCTCGGCATCCAGTATAACCCAAGCCCATAACCTGGGAAATAAGGCCAGCTAATTACTCAGCCGAGATCTCGCCTGGACCTGGCGTGAGCCTGGATTGAAACTGTACAAGAGGATTTTACTTTGGGCCTTCCTAGCCCCAGACTTTGCTTCATTACCGTGACAACAAGCGCTGGCGTTGAATAGTCGAAATGATTTAGAGGGGAATATTTTTATCTCATGGAGAATTTTTGCGCATTGGGACTTCATTGAATGACAACATACGTCGTACAGGGCTAAAGATTTGCTGTTTTACCATCGATAGATTAACACGAAGGCCTGACCATGAAGGGCTAATCCATTGACGAACAGTCAGATGGAGCTTCTATTTATGTTTTGAAACGAACAACTTAAAAATTACAAGGTGACCTCGCGTTTCGATAAATTTCTTTTTGCCAAGCGTTCTTTCAGCATTCGGACAGGAAGAGATTTCTCGACAGGAATTTTGCCGATCAGCGGATCATCGAAGTTTACTTTGATACCGAGATTTCTTGGCAGAGGGGAACCTTTTCAGTTTAGCCTCTATTTATGTTTACATTCGAAGTTCCAGTTGATTGGTTCTCTTCTGTGTGGTTTTGAGAGACTGTCACTCATGCTTATGGGTTGAAGGATCACATCGACAAGGTCAAAATTACAGGGATCTCGTCTCAACGGGTCATCATAAACCCAAGAGTTGAGTCACCATTTCGTTAACACAATTACTTTGTTTGCGATCCATCACTTTTCTTTTTGAATATTCCGCTATCGTTTAAGAAATCTATAAATTGACTGCTACAAAGTGATTTGTCTCCATGCAAGTACGTTTAAGTATCTTTCCTGAACGTCATTAAGAGGTGAGTTACATAGCATCATTTCAGCCAGGACTGAAATATTCATCATGTAACCTCAAGATCATTTGTAAAGGATTCTTTCAGGAGCCGTAACAGAGACTGTCTGCGTATTCAACACCATGAATCCGGGTGGTGGATTCGCAGTGGTTATCATTGCAAAGGCGGAGACGACTCCCAAATAGTTGGGGAGGAGGTTAATATGGCACTAAGATGTAACCTTAACGAAAGGTAAATAACGTTCTGGAAGGTTTCGCAGGATATTTTTCCAACAAATCTGCCTGGCGTGAACATTCCGTGACATATCCATCGTCGCTTCATTAAAATTTTAGTTTTCTTATAAATTATTAGAGTTTCTTCTGCGACTTTCTCCCCTTGTTGTTACACATGATTTCCTCCGGATGTCAAGATTCGTTTCACCGCACACGTTACTGATATACATCATGCCATGGTAGGGATTAGCACATGTACAGACGAAGGAGTTCACGTGTCTGTCCTTAACCCATTCCTTTATACAGCTGTTTTACAACAACGAAATACGACAATAGAAAAAATGAAAGAACAAAGCAGGAAGCAAAAGAGAACAAATGACAAAAGGGGAAAAAATTCATGCACGAAAGGCCGTCAGTAATCATATATAAGTTAAGAGAAAGGGAATGAGTTTAGATTAGTTTAACAGCGGTTTGATTTCATCAGACTCACACGATATTAGCCCAAAAAATTGTACGCTGAACATAAATGGATCTTGAACCCACGACACATGGGAAGACTTTGCAAATTTTGTTATTGTCGATAACTTTTGGCACATCGGAGTCATGTAATGGAACATTACCAAGTTACAATGCCTTTCTAGAGTAAACATCGATGGTACTTAAAAACCCTTGTAAAGCACTCCAAACACCATTAAGAAATCAGCTCGTCAAGCTCTGCTAGCATTACAATGAACTTTAGAACTGTCAAAAATCATGTCCCAATTCCGGGCCTATCCGAATTAATTAGCCCTGCTGACAACCACCCAGAATGGAGCGGAATGAGGCCTGGGAATATAGACCCCGTTCACATGATACCGGTACGAAATGAGACCGTAACGAAATTATTACGGTTAGGCCTTGCGTTCACACGGTACAGGTATGAAAAAGCATGAAACCGTAATGCTAACCGTAACGATTTGAAACCGTAATGAAACTGTACCTCTACCGGTATCGTGTGAACAGGTTCGTACCGTGATATTTTGATACCGGTGCAGTTTCGTACCGTGATATTTTGATACCGGTGCAGTTTCGTACCGGTATCGTGTCAACGCAGGGTCTTAATCTCGCGTTGGTGTCGGGCGACGCGAGTCAGGTCTGCTGCTGTTCATAATGATGATCAGTTAATGTTCAATTTGAAAAGAGAGGACGGTCTTGGTGGATCACTGTTCTTGGGGAAACTACATACAGTTTTGTTACCTGATTCTTGGGCAACACCAGCATTATCTGTTGGTGATAGCCAGGCTTGGACTGCCATCGTACCGTGGAACAATAGTCAGCCATTGTTCTATGGCGCATGACACAATGGCCAGTCCAAGCCTGGTGATAGCAGGGGGTATTTCGGTGTTCTTTTGAATATCGAAGTATTGAGTAGCTCGCTGTGATGAAGTTGCGCAACTGGGCACAACTACCAGAATGTTTGACCACACTAGCTAAGATTTAATCTCATACACATTTTTTAAATTTCTTCGTATGCAGTTGAAATTATAAAGTATAAAGAGTACAAACTTGCCCTCTGGATGAATCACGAATTTGAGAGATCATCTCATAATTTGCACATGTTGAATCTTCTCGTTGGCTAAATAACCCGGTGTGAATCAGGAAAAAAAAATGAAGGACAAAGTTCAAGCAAACTAGTTTACCGAGGTTCCCTTACCAATCAGCAGCTTTTTCAAAGTAAAAAATGTTCTTGAAGATTAGATTTTCATGTTTTGCAACAAAGAACGAAACATGCTCACTCGGACTGGAGGCGAAACTGGAACCTGTTCAGTGTCATGTGGCTTGATTATACAACCTGATAACAACGCATGAAGTGCAAGACTTCGTGTGACGTAAATGGTTGGTAAATGTTCCCTAATGACCAAATAAATTCCCCCATCGCCATTAAATAATTAAGTAAAGAAGATAGACCATAATGGACGAAATGCAATTGCTTGTCAAGCTCGAAATATTTTTCAAGGCCATAGACATAAGTGATTCTTGTACTGTTCTGGTGATAGATGAGACGGTTCATAACAAATTCAGCAACCTAGAGAAAGTTGAACAGAGAAGGCTTCGAAGACGTGTTGGCTCGAGCGGGAGCCTAAGAAACATCTATGTACAATGCATAACAGCCTAAATATTGTTTTACATCTCCTCCCTTTAACTTCTGTGATAGTATGCAGCGTTACACTACCCGGGTTTCCTGAAAACCGAATTTGTGTTTCGGTTAACTCGGATGTAGGCTTGTTGTCTCCACTAAATTTTCATAAGCTGTCATTGGCTAATTTTCCACGGCTTTACTTAGTTTGCAGTGTGTGAAAGTACGACCATGTAATTCGATTTCAAAAGATTTCAAGTGGCTTTCTGTAAATAATCAACTGTACTGTCATAACTCAGGTATATTTTTCAAGTACACGGTCGTCTGCTTCCCATGATACATCCCATCACGATTAACTTGACGTTTAAACGTGGCAGGCAAACCTTTTATGATAGGCTTGTTCGTGAATGGAACTCTCTTTATGTGACCTTAGAACTCCGTAGAAAAGTTGATTTCTTTAAATGATTTTTGAGACAGAAGTTATACAAGAGTCTTCAAATGAATAATTTACAGTTACCAAGCTCGGTACAATTACGTATGGTTGGTATAATTTTTCACCATAGTTAATTATTCGTAATATCACTTTAGTTTAGCCCTGCTAGGAAAAAGATAATTGATTAGTGGTGATAGACCGTATAACCAAGGACTATATGCGATATATGAACCTTTGGGTTTCGCCCCCCGGTAAATATTTTGGTTGAACACTGAGGTCATGGTATATAACTGACTACAATTATTGTTTGTGAAGTTTAACAAGGACTGTTTTACATTGAACTGCAAACATAAAAAAATGACGAAATTTTGTCAGAAAGCATACGAATACGTTAACGAGGTTGATCAGTTATTTACCAACCTCCGGAGAACAAAAGGAGTTGAGCCCACAATGAAATAAGATGGGTTATAACCCTTTCACGGCAGGATATCTACCCTTGACGAGTAAAGTCGTCAGGTATTTGAAAGAGTAAAACGATAAAAGACTCCACTGCCGCCAAAAAATTAAAATTCTTACAATCAAATACTCACCACGCTTTCTTACTTCAACATAAACGTATTTATGCACTTTCCTAATTTTCTTTAATATTCTCAACTGATGAGTTTGACCACTTTATCACACCTGGTTGACAGTGAGCAGGTAAAAACCTCCCAGGCTGGAATAAAATCTCGATCATTCTTATATACTCTGCCTGAGTGACATTTCATCAAACAAGGCATGTCAAATATCAAGTAACCCGAATGTAAACCACCTATGTCTCAGCACTAAAATACTGTTGTATGTAGGCGTATTGTTATGACTCAGCTTTGCGGCGGAACCTTAAGGGGAAAAACATCCCATGATTTAAGTTTTCTTTAGCAACAAGGTGGATCATGCCAATTCGGATCCCAAGAGAACAGGTCAGCTGTGATGTGTATACCTAAAGTGGATTAACACCATGCGTCAAAAATTTTAATAGCAAATATTGGTAGGCACCTAGTAACATTTTTACAATAGAAAGTTTGTTCGAGCGACTTTTACTACAGGCAGAAATCTAGCTTCCCATGTTGAGTAGGTTAACTTGGAAACGATCCCTCCGGTCAACAACTTGAAAGTTCCTACTTTCAAATGGTTTGAACAAGTTACAGAATTCTTGCTTATAAGCACTAAGGAATATGGAAATAATTGCAAGCTCTATTGCGCTCGAATGATCTTCTGCTCGCAATTGAAGTCTGCCTGCGCAAGCAACGTTTCGAGGTTTGGTAAGCGGGTGGAGACTGATACTGGTACCATATATTATATAATTATTTGTTGATAAACCTAATCATCTATTCATTGTCAAACCATAATTACGACTAATGTTCCCTCTATTTCAAACGTAGGTTTACCTAGCTAACTACTGAGAAACCGACTCTAAGGCCCAGTTCAAACATCGAACTTTTCATGAGCTGAATCAATTGCAAATCAGTTTGAAGAAAGGGTTTCGCTCATTAACATTAGATTCGGCACGTAAAAAGTTGGACGTTTGAACTGGGCCTAGAAGACGTAAAGTGGTAAGAGTCTTCGAAAGTCTTCTTCATGAATTCGGTGAAAGTATTGCTCCTGGATTTGGTTACTTTAATTCATCAGATGAAAAAAAATTCATTAGATAAAAAAGTGGCGATTGCAAGGTATGAAGTTCGTTCTACGACATACTTCCGTTGTCTTTAAATCAAGTGTACGAACATGCAGTGCGGGAATGCGTGTCTACGGCATGATGACAGTTTCTTGTTTGTTTTTTTCCCCCACCCAGTATTTGTTTCGTATTTCTCAATTAGGGGCACCAATTTTGCAACATCGGTTATTTCTCACATATTTTACTCATAAAGCTTCATGCAATCGCGGCCAGCCATCCAAAAGTAACAATTTTCCGGGTGCACCTCTGTGTGTGCTGCTTGGTGTTTGGTTCTTATTTGGTAATGGCATGTTAAATAGAAACACCATCACAAAGCGCCATGTCTTGACTCCGAAGTTCATTAAAAATGGGCGAGTTGTTTACGAAAAAACCGTAATGACATCGCAAATATGAGAAATATGTTAGGTGGTTGCGTGACTAGACCTGAACTTTTCGGGTTGAACGTAATAGGATCGTAGAAGGCTGAGGAAGGAAGCCTATTAGAAAAATTTAGTATTTTTGCTGAGATTTCCTAAAATGTTTTGTTCGACTTTTCTCGCAGCAGTATCCTCCGTCTTGGAAATTTTGGCTCGCACCACCCAGATGTTAAATTAAATTAGCAGATTAATAAGACATTTCCATTCATTAAGAAAACAGCATTTAGCAACATCGCTGTCGGCCAGTCTTTGTTCTTCGTCAAAAAATGTATAGGGTCGGAGTCTCACCGTCATATTCTCTCTTTGCAAGGTTCTGTCTAAGACATTTTTATCTGGCAGAAAGCAGTCGGCGAATTTTAAAGGGGTTCCTTGTAGTTCCCCCCCTCAATGTTTTAAAATTCATGTATTCTGTGGTGTAATCAAATGCATTTTGGGATACAACGTTATTTCTTATTTATGGTCACGATCGTCAACGTAACTGACGGGGAAGGCTAGTTTCTCGCCTTAGAGTTTTATTTGGTATAAATTTAATGTCATCAAACAGGCCACATGTAAATATACTGCAATCAGCAGAATGATGTACTTATTTAAAAGCACTGTGGATATCATGTTAAATTTACATCTTTTTTTTGGCCGAAGACGGAGTGGTTTTGGTGTGTGTGAGGGGGATCTTCAACCTCAATACCACTCTACGTAGAACCCCACTTCGCCTTCATCAACGACAACATGTGGGCCAATCGAAACTCACATGGGGAAATTTTGATTGTACTTTCCGTTGTGTTGTAGCTTTGAAATCCAAATTTGTATGTCTATATTTTGATGACTGATTTCTTTGGGTAAGATATTTGGCGGAGCTAAGGGAAATCGGCTTCTGAAAGAAGTTGCCTTAACTTTTTCTAAAATAGGCATTTGCGTCACAGTTGGCGTCAATATGCAAGGTGGGGGATGATAGGAGTGTAGTTGGATAACCATGTCCCTGAATATTGTAGCAGTCGAGCACCATTTCTAACTGGTGACACTCCGTTAACCCTCCAAACAATTGCCATGGTTCCTTCAGTATATCGTTCAATACCATTTACGTGATTGGAAAGACGTCTTACTCAACTGCCAACTATACGTTACGCGGAAGAAATTGCTCTAATGTTTTGCCTCGCTGAGTTGCGAGAGGTATACAAGAGAAAATTCGTTCTGACTTTATGTCCTATTTGCCGAGTCGTTCACGTAAGTGATTAAGCCGACAACCCATATCCGCTCCTTCATCCAATCGCTAACAACATGCAAAGATAGAGCTAGTTTGACTTCAATGTACTCAAACTTGTAACCGCTTTGAATTGTTTGCGATGTTTGCGATGGACTTGCAGCTATTTGGGAAAAAATAAAACAATCTCTTTCCCGATAAATGAATAACCAACTTGAACAATGTAATTCAGGCAGTCACTTTCTAAAACACTTCCTAACTGCTTAATGCTCATGAGTACAGTATAAGTAAAAATTTTTCATGTAAATGCTAAAGTAGCCCGGCTGAGACGAGTGGCGGGTATCATGCCCGAAAAGCCCGAAAAACCCGAAAAGCCCGAAAAACCCGAAAATCCAAGACCGTGTGGTCTAGGATTCACCATTGGTAATATTGACTGTGCGCATAATATTAAAGTGGCGAAAGATATAGCAGCTGGATTGTGTTATATATTGGGGCTAGAACAGAAAGCGTCATATGCTGCCACACTGCCGACCATGTCGTTGATAGGTTTTACTAGCTGAGAAAAGGAAGTATCGTCTTTTTTTGACCTAAGCAACTGCTTCATTTGCCTCAATGGGAGGTACCCCTAACAGCTTAGCAGGTCGTACGTGATCTGCGGAGCTGAGGTATTTTAAAAGCCCTTAAAGGCTGATTGACAAGCGTAAATAATCATAAATGGACTGGTCAACAATACACGAACCCAGTATAACAGAGAAGACATGGGAAGTAATTCTCTGAGATGAACGCCAATTAGAATCAGTGAATACGGTCTACTTCAGCGAAATTTTCAACCGAGTTCGTGAAGTTGTAATCGAAATTCTCGTTGTGACTGTGTTTGTTTTCTATCAATGACTCACTCACTGAAACATCGATACGAGAAACAATTAAAGTCCTTCTTTCAAAAAGGCTTAAGCATGAGAGTTTAAAGATTGCGTGAACATTAGTGACGCACCCAGAAGAGTGCTAAGGGTACTTGACTCAGACTGTTAAGCGGTAAGGTCGTGGCACTGTCTCTGGCCTGGCTTGATAAACATTACAGATCAATGGCGGATTTAAGGTAAGTCAAATAGGTCAGTCGACTGAGGTGACCATCTCAATATCCTAAGATATCAGATCGACTTTGTGACTGCGGCGTTGCCGAATCTTATTTGCCGGCGTCGTATTCAGATCTGGTGCGTTTGTCGTCTCTGGTAACATTGCCGGGCATCAGAATAACACTTTGGCCGATTTCTCGGTCAAGCTCAACCAGTTTGCCGAATCTTTCGATTGTATTCCTCTTTGCAATTGGCTGGGGTTTTTTGAAACCGCTTTTATCGTGAGCCGTGATTGGTTTGTCCAATTTCGCTGCCTCTTTTACCGAATCTACATTTTGTTTCACTTGCTCTGGTTCGCTCAACATTTTAAGGTGCTCCTTAACAACATATTACATTAGGTTTTTGATGACTTGGTTTTCAATAATTTAATTGTATTTTACTTTCATAAGTATTGGTGAAAACGTCTAACGTTGTAAGCGCGGCGTGTTTTCAATGCTTGCGTTCACTTTAAATCTGGAACGCTCCAGGAACATCAAAATGATGTGACAAAGGTATCTTACTGATGTCTCAACTTGACAAGTGCAAGGAATGCTATGGTTTGGTGTCAGCAGGATGTAGAAAATGGCCCTCTAGCGGGATAGAGACTTAACTCCATTTTGTCCGGATAGGTCTTCTTTTAAATCAGGATGGCTAAAGTTAAACTAGAAATGATGTGATTAAGGTATTTTATTCATGTCTCTCATGCAAGGAATGCCATGATTTAGTGCCACCATGATGCAGAAAACGATCGTCTAGACTTAGAGGGATATAGACTTAACTCCATTTTGTCTCTGTAGGTCTTAGATCAGGAACGATGGCGGTCAAGTAACATAAGGAATGATGCGATAAAGGTATTTCATTCATGTCTCATGCGCAAGGAATGCTATGATTTGGTATCAGCAACATGCAGAAAAAGTTCGTCTAGAGGGATAGAGACTTAACTCCATTTTGTCCCCATAGGTCCTCTTTTAGATCAGGAACGCTAGCGCTCAAGTAACATAAGAAGTAGTGTGATAAAGGTATTTTATTCATGCTGCAAGCAAAAGGAATACTATGAACAGGATGCGGAAAACGGCCCTCTAGAGTCTAGAGGGATAGAGACTGAACTCATGTCCGGGTAGGTCCTCCAATGGTTTTCTCTGGTTAACGCAAGCCGAGTTTAGTCACCAAAAGGAGATCTCGGAAAAGGTAAGAGTGAAGAGAATACATTTGACTTCAAACTCAGCTCGAAAAACAGGCTGGCGAGAGGTAAATGCAAATTATGCCAAAATTACGTCCTTTTACTTTAAAATCGTTGCGATTGAAGAGCCAGGTGGGAAACGAAGTTTAGTTAAAAATATGATAGCCCAGCAAACAAGTTTAAACAAAGCCATAATGGAACCATATCTTTAAAAAGATTTTATTGACTAACGTTTCGTTACTTAACCAGTAACATCATCAGAGTAATTATTTACAGGAGTTGAGAGGCTTAAATAACTGTTACAAAAATAGTGATGAAAGAATGTCACAAAGGATTAGCGGCAAGAACAATTAACGGAAAGAGTGCGAATAGTCAAGTGGTGAAGAATTAGACGTGTGAAGAATTTAATTAGAAGGGAAGAAAATAAAAAAAGGTGAAGAAATTAAGTTAAAAAAGTGCTTAGGGAAAGGATCTAATATTAGCGTTAAGAGACGGTTGCATTCTAGAAATTAACAGACTTTCTCGCAGAAGAACGTCAAACTGAGTTGAGCCAGAGGATAAGATTTCGGAATCATCAAATGAGATTTCGTGGTCGGTTTTCACCTTGTGTGAAAGGACATTAGATAGTGTAGGATGTGAGAGCGGTTTTCCAGTGTAGGCTGAAATACCTATGTGATCGAAGATCCTAGTGTTTAATAAACGACATGTTTCACCTATATACGACGCTCGGCAGCGTCGGCACGTGAATTTGTAAACTACATGAGATCTCAATTTGAGTGGTAAACGATCTTTAAAACGGAAAAAGTTAGACAGACGAGAAATGGGCCGAAAAGCAATACGAATTTGGAGGTGTGGATAGGCTGACGAAAGTAATTTGGTAACTTGTTGACGAATTCGTAGGCTATGATTTCCGGTGAAAGGTAAAACTAAAGAAAGCGAGAGCCTAGGCGCAGTAAGAGGTTTTACGGGAGGATGAGATATTTTGTTTAAAAAAATTTGAAAACAGTGGTCCAAGAATCTGCGTGAATATCCATTTTGTTTCAATAAAGTTTTCAGTTTCTCAAGTTCAGCGTGAAAAATATCGTAAGAAGAGCTTAGTTTAAAATAGCGAAACATCAAAGTGTAAATTAATCCCTTTTTAAACACGAGGGGTATAAAACTTTCAAAGTTGGTAAAAAGCCCGGTGAAAGTTGGTTCGCGATAAACTGAGGTTTTAGAGATAAACTATTTTTGTAACAGTTAGCTACTTAAGCCTCTCAACTCCTGTAAATAATTACTCATATGATGTTACTGGTTAAGTAACAAAACGTTAGTCAATAAAATCTTTTTAAAGATATGGTTCCTTTATGGCTTTATTTAAACTTGTTTGCTGGGCTACTATATTTTTAACTAAACGTCCTTTTACTTTGTTTTTGGCAGGAAAATGGTGAATATTTGTCGTTACGATCCTTAACTGGAAAAGCGGAAGTGATGTGTGAGAATACTCAATCTCCTTCTAATATAATTACAACAATATCAGATTCACCGTTGCTTGTGCGACTAGGCGTCCCATGATATAAAGTTTGCACTTTCTTTTCCATTTTTCAGCACATTTTGCACTACATTTGTGTAAACATCTGCAGGAAATATATTAATTAATCATTAACATCAGCTAATTATATATTATTTAGTGGGTGGGGAAAAGGAAACGATAAGACCTTGATATCATCTGAATAACTGACTCGCATAATGACTTTACAATAAAGTCGAAATATTACTGATTCCTCAAATCTTCAGTTTACGAGATGCCATTAATCTGATTGCGTTTTGTTTAGGTATTGCTTGTTCCAGCCTTTTAATGCTCCTTACATTCAAGCAGGCATATTTTAGTTTATAATCTTAAATTTCTATCTTAATTTTACCAATATTCCCAGGCCAATTGGTCGGTAGGCATGGTAGAGTGGAAACAGTGAACTCTAAAAAGACTGGAACGGTACCTCATGTCTGGCCTTACGAGTGAGTGAAGCCGACATGGGGGCAGCCATGTAGGTCAAAAACAGGCGTGTGAGCGCGGGCGCGGGCGCGGGCCTCAAACTTACAGAAGCGGGCAAAACGTTGCTCAGCCTCACCGAGTCAGAACTAAAGTAAGTTTGTCGGATGGACTGCTTAGTATTTTCCCAACGCAAATTAAAGCAACTTTACTTTCGAACTATTTCAAGAATAACAATGTACAAATGAAATACAAGTAACAAAGGATTCATGGTAAGATTTATAACTTGGATCGACGAACTCAATCATTTGATGTTGATCTCGAATCTTGGGTCGAACTCTTACGAACGATTATTTACAGTCAATGACAGTGATATTCATGTATGTTTTTAACATATGTAGTTTTGATAACATTAAAATAGAGAGGAATAGATGTGTTTATTGGTTTTTGAATAAAATTAATTTCGTTAGTTTATGTCGATCGCTTGGCGTTCCATTCTGTAGCAACTGATTGCTGTAATACTTCCCGAAAGTGTGCAATCGTAATGTGAAGTATTTCTCAGCTGTAGCCTTCACAAGCTTCATCTGGTGATCATCTTCAACCAAACTCTCGTTTGACCCATGCTCGTGGTCTTTAAACACAGATTGGCTTGAGTCGAGAAGAAAGTGATGACATATCTCGAGTATCATCTTGCATTGTAAATTTGTGTCGTTGCTTATTCTTCTACAATCTTTTTTACAGACGTATGCTTTGAATACATGCTCACTGTATTCGATAGTTTCGAAAACCGACTTCGATGGAATTCGTAGGCCGCCTTTGTTAATGAAGAGGGTAAAAGCAGAGGCTGAAGCTGCTTCGTTATATCGCGATGCCCCACAGTAATCATGATCAATTGAGGGAGAAAATATTTCAGAGACGAAACTCTCTTTGCATGCATGACAAGTGAGTTGCATTAAGAGTTTTGATGTAATGAAACCAGCGATATAGAATAATACGTTAGCGGTAAATTCAGAATGTTTTTCTTGGACCAGATGCTCCAACATTAGGTGGATTTCTGGCCCTTGGTAATTCGGTATGTCTTAACTCCTAGTACACTCGTCGTTGGTTGTTGTGATCAGTGGGGATGCATGTTTTTTTGAGTGGAAGATGGAAATAATAGTATTGCCATAACCGGAGAAATCAAAACAGTTAGCGTTTTTGGAAGCAGTAACTGCATTTCTCATCAGCATCTTTCTAAGAGCGTATTTAAGCTGTAAGCAGTTAGGGTTATTATTCCAGCCTCCTTGCGATCTAATGCACGAGAATAGCAGCTCGATATGATCTTGAGAAAATTATACGTCAAAAGGTACTTGAATGGATTCTGAGGAAGCGAAAACATTTGATTTGCCATCTCAATAGTTGATTTGATAGTTGTAACAAAACTAAGGAGAAATGTTTTGCGACGATGAGTTATGAGAAGCTGTGATTCGTTAGAATCAGTTCTCAAGGAAAGCAAATAACTTGCTGAGGACTTGAGGATTTCTTCCCAAGTGTCTTTCGTTTCTAAACGAAGCGGTTTTTTATAACCTATGGCCAAAGGATTTCGGAAATTTAAAATATCAAAAAGCCTGTCAATTGTGCCTATAAATGTAACAGTGCCAGTGCTGTTTTGAAACTCTTTTAACTTCATAGAAAGGTTGAGGAAGTCGATTGCATCGGCCACGGAAGAACTTAATGTTTGGGCAGCTAATCTGACGTTCATTTTGTGTTTTTCAAATTTCAAGTGATTTGTTGACAACTTATTTCCCAGCTTAAGTCCCTCTTTCTCCTGAAGTATTTGTAACTGTTGTAAATATTCCCATTTGACTTTTTCGTTGCTATTGTCAATGAATGATGAAATGCTTTCTAGTGCATTTCTGGCCAGTTTCAACATGAGACAAGGGTCTAGGATTACAAAGACATCATCTCCAGTGCTTGGGTGTTTAAATTTTGTAATGATTGAGTCATATGTTGTGCCCAGTTGACAACCAAGTAGCTGAAAGGTTTTCAGGTTTACAGTAGTCCCATCAGCTGTAACTGACCATACCTTCAACCCCACATCTGCTGCCATGTCCAAGGCCTTCTTTACCAGCTTGGTTTGAACTTCTGCTGAAACCTTGTCTACGAGGAAGTAGCCAATTGGACATTTCCAATGGCTTTGTATTCCAACCAAAAGGAAAACCAATGCTTCTGAAGCTAATGTGTTTGAAGTACCTGGTATTGTGTCACCATAATCCACAAATCCAGCATGTTGGTCTTTTGCCTCATTCCAAATAGTTTGCTTTCGGATTGACATGGTATCAATGATTAAACTACAATCTTTCTTCACAGATGAACTGTGAACTTCATTTGCCAGGGATGTGAATGCTTCTGTAAAAAAGTCTGGTTCACATTTGATGGAAGATGACCATTTTCAAATTAGAGATGGATTTGGTAAAGGAATAGTAGACCTGACATATCTGTATGCCTTGGGTGAGTAAAAGTAAAGTGTTAATGCAAATTCTTTCAATTCATCAGAATACCTTCTTGCTGAGGGTGTGCTTTTTAAATTATCTTTTGCATTTTTAAAGAGTGTTAGTTGGAGTGTGTTAAATGGTGCATGTAGTATGTCAGCTTCCTCTGAAGTTATCATCAACTTTTCTTTTAGAGTTGAAATTATCTGCTCTATGCTTTCAGACTTTTGTTTTGATCTTCTTACTTGCTGTTGTAAGTTTTTTATTTTTTGTTGTATTTTTTCCTCCAGAAATGATTTGTCGTGCTCTTCTGATGGCTGTTTTGCATAATTGTGGTCACATTGAACTTTTGCTGCTGGTGACATGGTTTCAACTTCTGGAGAAGTCAGTGGTAGCTTGCTGTGAAGTTCCATCCTAGTTCTTAGTTCTTCTGGCATGGTTGTATCAACCAGCTGTGGGACCTCTGAGAAAAGTGTTGGCATTGCATTTCTTTTTAACCTGCATGTCCCATTTGAAGGTGGAGGGATGGTAT
Source organism: Heliopora coerulea (assembly GCA_030142905.1). Lineage (NCBI taxonomy): Eukaryota > Metazoa > Cnidaria > Anthozoa > Scleralcyonacea > Helioporidae > Heliopora > Heliopora coerulea. The sequence continues at coordinate 260,466 of JASJOG010000135.1, read as the reverse complement.
AATCAAACCTTTCAAAGTGTTTACTGCAGATACAACTAAATCGTGTTGGTTTCCAGGATTTGCTGAGTCTGTTTGCTTTTTGAACTGCAAACTCCCGCTTTTCTAGGACTGATTCATTTTTAAAAGGAAACCTAGATCATTATAAGAGGTAAAATTATATCATAATGTAATATGTGTTTATGCATATATGTATATGTGCATCTGATTAAATGAAAAAGAAAGTAAACAAAAAAACAAACAAACAAAAACTAAGTGTGTGTATGGTCTATATTTATTCTAAAACTTATGATTATTACTTTTCTTATGCTGCAAAGAAGTGAAAGTTGTGACTAGTGCTTTATTTTCTTTTCTTGTTTTCTTTTTTAGGTGGCCATTTAATAACTTTAATTACTTGCATGAAGCAGCACTATTTTGAAAAGAAATTAATACTCACCTGTGAAAAGCAACATACATCTGCTTTTTGCCACAAGACTGAGTTGTATATCCTCTACTATTGCAGCCTTTAATGACACAGTTAAGGAGCATTTTTTTTCTCACATCCAAAAAACCAAGATATTAATTTTTGATAACTTTCAAAATGATTTCAATCATAAGTAAGGAAATGTTTACGAAAAACTCCTGGAAATTGGGGGCTCAGCCGAGCAGACAAAGACTGGGGGAGACTAAAATTCGTGAAAGCTTTATTACCGCTAAAAAACGTTAAAACCGATCAAATTTCAAGTTTGGATGAATAAAAAGTAACTTTTATGTTTGATTTAAGAAACAGTATAATAGTTTTTAGTATATCTGCTTAATATTATAGATAAACTACATAAAAAAGATGAGAAAAATCCACGCGGTCTCTCTCATGATCTTCCAATATTTGTATTGATGATAACTTTACTTTTTCTGAACAGTTATTTCCAATCGATACATTAGTCAACAGGAAATTGATCTTCTAGTTTGTTAGCATAAACAAAAAAATTCAAGGAAAATCCGAACTTTAGATTAAATGAGTTTTTGGCCGTCCGTAGTGATTTATCAACTAGGGGGGGACTGGGGTGACCTGTAATTTGACCTATATGTCAGCCTCCATGCTGACTTCAAAAAAAGTTTGCAGGTATCGTTCCAGTCTTTTTAGAGTTCACTGAGTGGAAATAACACGGCTGTACTCAATAACTGCAGGCACTGAAAACCCTTCGAGGTAATTTTCAGGTAAGACATAGACTAGGAGGAAAAAGTTCTGGACGTTTTCTTTAAGAAATGACTATGAACGTGCATTTACTGTATCTATTTTGACAAGAAGCTCAGCCCTAAAGTCACAAGGATTACCAGATACAGGTTTTCAGAGGTATTACGAATTCTCGAGGAGCAGTTAAACCAAAAAGGAATGTTTGAAAAGCGTTTGGACTTCGATAGAGGTATGTCTTTCTAGTGTTGCTGTAAAACTTGTTCGTGGTATAACAAATGCAAACATCTTTATTCCCCTGTTTTTTAATCTTTTGTTAGACCTTTTTGCATTAAAATGGCTTATTGCTTGTCCGATGACAAAGCTCGTTTTTGACTACATCGCTTTGCAAAAGGATTTTGGTCATTACGCTTGCTGTATTGTGATTTAATTCGACATTTTGCCCCGTACACATGACCAAGTTTCTTCTTGACAAGTTTTTCCTTCAAAAAAAATTTAATTTCCTCTTGTGTACGACCTAGATTGACATGTTTTCCATGACACTCGTCGTATGTACTTGGTCGTGTGTACGGGGCTGTAGTTTGGGGAAATTACTGAAACAAAAATATATTGGGGCAAGATTGATTTTGTTAGCTATAAGGTAAACTTGCCAGTCATAATAATTAACTCGTGTTAAACATAGAGAGACAGAGGTAGATCTTGGAGAGGATATCTGGGAACAGGCTGTTGGGCACAAAGTGTGGCAGCTGCCTGTTAGGACTTTATCTAATGGCTGTTTTCCACTAGACAAATTTTGTTGTGCGTGTCGGTATTATTTCTTTCTTGATGTCAATTAAATAGGTTTCTCATTTGGTACCATACCTATGGGGGTGCCAACTGAGGCACCTGCCCCAGATGAAAAATTTTATGGGGTGACTTAATCAGAAACAAAAATTCAATTTTTTGGTCTTTTTTCCTAGATTCAAAAATATTTTCCGAAGCTCAATCACTGTCTTGACTTCTCATTGTTAATCAATGTAGCTTTTTACCTGTAAAAGTTTCGAAGTGCCTATTTAAAATTTTCAATAAACGTATCCTCAACAGATGTACCACATTTAGCTTTATAGAAGTAGTACAGATATACAACTGTTATACCATAAAGAGCTTGTGGTGCATTAGAGAAGGCCATGGGTTGCCTTTGACAGAATTAGCCCTGGTCGAGTTACCACCAAGGTATGGCTCTGTACTCATTAGTTACAGTCAAGAGCCAATAAGACAAAGGAAAAAGTAACATAGCACAATATAATTTCCTTAGTCAAAAACAGCTGTAATAGTAAGGTAATGGAAGTAAATTGCCCAGCTTTATGGAGATGAGTGACCTTGGGACTGAGTGACTACCAGTTCCCTAAAACTCAGTTACCAGTGACTCAGGGGCACTCATCAATCACCTGTTTTTCTGGTGACCTGTCCCAGTGGTGAATCACCCACAATTGCAGAAAATGTTTGGATACCTGCCCTTTTCAATCAGATAAAGACCCCACTCCCCATTTTCAATTCTGCTTTGTTTGGTCTGTACAAGAAAAGTATTTGGCTTTCATTTTTTGCGTACACTCATTCATCGCCATTTTTACAGTGACAAAAGTAGCGTTAAATTTTTGCCATAATTTGACGATTATAGCATTTGACTTTCTTTTGGTGAATTTCCCAAAAAATTTCCACCAGGATATTTCGCCGAAGAATAACATGGCGAAATTTTAACGGCTCGACAGACTTTTTGCCAAAACGATAATCAATTATCAAGAATTCTGTCTTCTAAAAAACTATCAAAATCAGATGCGCTGTTAAAATTACCCTGTTTGCTTCATCTAGCAAGTTTAAAAAAAAAATAACTGAAACAAACGTCTGTTACGCACTCAAATCAATGATTTGTTTTTCCGTAAGTTTATTCAAAGATTTCTTGTTGTCTCTGATATTTAGATCTCCAATTGCGAAGGCGAATGCATAATTATCCAAATAATAGCGTAATGAACAATTAAAGACCCGATTGCAATTGCGATTTGGTGCCTCGCAATTAACATACAAACAATTGGATATCGAACTCGAGATTTCTATGAGGTGACAGTTGATAAGGGGGCAGACTTCTCATTATCTCTTAGGCTTGATTTCCACTAGGCGGAATTTTCCGCACGGGCGAAATTTTTCTCTTTGTCCCATGACTTTCAAGTGGAACTAATAACAAAAAAAAAAAAGAAAAAAATTTTGTCGGCGCGGAAAGTTCCACCTAGTAGAAATGAAGCTAAAAGGCTTTTGAGGGTCGTACGCATCGGACGTGTTAGTGACTGTCCGCCGTAACTGTACGCCATCACGCGTGGAAATCAGCACGACTTTATTTAAACGGTATCGTTCACATCGAACGCGTCCTCGTTGCTACTTTGGCATAACGAGTTCAGTGTAAAAGACATTAAAATAATATGGAGTTAATTTTCAGGCGTTCCAGTGTTCGCTTACGGCGTCGCGTTAAGTTTCCAATGTGTGCAAGACTTCATTCAGCTCATGATTGTGTCGATCCCCTTTGTTACTACAGGTCAATATTTCTGACATACACTGCTAAGGCCGGAAGGCATTTAAAATTTGGTCGGAAAGAGTGGGATAGAAATAGTTTATTAAAAATTCAAGGTACCATAAGGTACTATGTAGGTAGATACCTCGAGGTCTTATGAAGTATGTTCACTAAAGATTTTCCGGGCGGAAATCTTAGACGCAAAATGAAGATGAAAGCCCAGCTCAAAATTCGAAGATGTAATGTCATCACACTGAGGAATTAGACAGAAACACACAGATAAAGTTTAATGGAAGGTCACTGACGTTTCGTTGCCGACGCGCAACATTTAGTATAATATTTGGATCTGTTAATTACTTTGAAAATGTGGTGCGTCGGCAACAAAACGTCGGTGAACTTCTATCAAACTTTATCCGTGTGTTTGTCTGATTCCTGGGTGCGATGACATTACATCTTCGAATTTTGAGCTGGGGTCTCATCTTTATTTTGCGTCTTGAAGTTATTTAATGTTGTTTAATTAGCACCGCTCTTCCCTTGCTGTAGCTCGCGTGAGGCAGAGGAAGCGGTGGCTTCCTGTGTTATGGGCAAGTGCGTATGCTTTCAACGTTTCTGACGCATGTTTCTTGTGTACTGTGAACAAAAAATGATTTTTGCCTCCTTTTTTACTGAAATCTGGCGATAGCCTTGCCTTCCGAACCAAATATCAAATTCTTTCCGGTTTTGAGACGTGTCTGCGAGAAATGTCGGTAAAGCGCTGCAGAGAATTTTCGCTTTAGTAATACACACAATCACACTCTAAGTCATCTAATGATTTTTCCTCGAAGCCTTGTACAGCCATGAGCTAAATCAGTTAGGCAACTCGAAGTTCGGCTCTTGTTCTCAATATCTAATTTCCACATAGAAATCGGAGCAAGCAATCCAATTGTTTCAATAAAAACCAACTAGCGTTCAAACTTTGAAGAAAGAAAATGTTAGGTTGAGAGCCACTTACTGATGGCTTTTAACGGTTGATAAAGCCAGGTTTACAAGAGCAACAAGCATAAGGACAAGATCAAAACGAAAACAAAGCATGATTTCTTCTCAGGGACTTGCAAAGATAAAACAACAAGAAATTTTCTTTGTTTCATCTTTTGTTCGGCTCTTGGCTTATGCTTGGATTACGATCTCATGCTTATGCTTACGAAGGTCCCTATGTTGCAGGCTTGACTTCATCCCTTTGTTTTGCCTTTTTTTGTCCTTATGCTTATGCTTATGCTCACGTGTAAACCAGGCTTAAAAGACGTGATTTGTAGGAAGATCTAAATCGCTTCACAATTTTTAATTTTCAAGAAAATTTCCAGCATCGAGTGGATTTTAACCTTTGAAGATTTTCACTCTGTAATCTGTGATTGTCTTAGTTTTTTAAAGGCATTGCTCTGGTTATTAATTCCTCTAAATCACAGTGGAAGACTTCCTAAGTATGCGAAATTGGTGAAATATAGCAGTCACCATGCATGTTTAACTCTTTCGAGGCGGGAACTCCCCCTTTGACGAGTAAAATCGTCTCGCGTTAGCCTGAGTAAAATGACAGAAATCTTATGTCGCCGGGAAAGAGTTAAAACTCACGATGCTTTGATAGAAACGCGATATCTGTTGACTGAGAGGCGTTGACTTACTAATCTAAGTAAATCGCAACGTCTACATTGGAACACTAGTTGGCTTTTACTAATTATTAAAACGGTGTAGTTGATCATTATCGATTATTTATTCCATCATTATTCAGCTCCCATGACCGATGTCTTGTGTGTGACGAAATTAAGAATACGATGATTCGAAGCCGGAGTCCCAGAGCCTGCTTTATATCGATAAACGTAAAATCTCTTACGTTTCTAGATGCTTTAACTGTCGTTGTTTTTATCCTTCACCTTCAGTTGTTTCCCATGGCTTGTTTGTTATTCCGACCATTTTAGACCCTGCAAAGTCCCTCGGCATCCCCATCGACCCATTGTGCTTGCCTTGATCAAGGTTACGAGCACCTAACAATTACATACCATGTGAGAATATTTCATAAACCTGTACATGATGTTGCAACTATTGTGTCGCGGTGTAGTCGGAGCAATGCTTCTCTGGGTCATCAACAAACACGAGTTCAGCATCCATCGTCATTTGGTCTATATCATTCATGACATTTTCATGCAAATCATCTCCGTTGCTCAAACTTCCTTTACTTGAGTGAGACGAACTCGAAGAGCTCTCTATTCTTTCTCGGCATTCATTGTTCTCCTCTGCCCCGAATTGGGTCGGTACATGGCTGATCCCTGCTTCTAAACTTTGTTCACATTCCTTAGTTTCGTATGGTAATGATAGAAATTGATAGACTCCCTTTTGACCTTTGACCTGTCGAAGAGAATATTTGACATTCGTTAGTGTTTGTTTTATGTATATTATGCTTCAGGTTTAAGTGGACAGAAGATATTTCTGATATTCCTGAACGAGAATAAGGTCTCCAGCAGCAGAACGAGAATAAGTCTCGGACTCCGACAAGGAAAGGGATCGTGGGAACATCGGGGATGGTAGGCAAGGAAGTAGGTTTGAAGGGGAGACAGATGGTAGTCTGCAGGAAAGGGGGAAGGAAAAACAACTTGGAAACTAGGGAATGGTTCCTCTTTCCTCCGTTTCTCTTACCCTTGTGGCTTCAATTAGGCTCAAGACAGGTAAGAACAAGGAAAATAATTAGTTAACAGAGACTGAAGATTATGAAGTAGAAATGTTAGGTGTATTGCAGCTGAAATTATAATGGTTGCGGTAACAACAACAACAACAACAACAACGACAACAATAATAATAATAATAATAATAATAATAATAATAATAGTAATTATAAGAGGAAGAGGAGGAAGAAGAGGAAGAGGAAGAAGAGGAAGAAGAGGAGAAGAGGAAAAAGAAGAAAAGCAGGAAGGAGAAGAAGCTGAAAAAGGAAACCTGTATAAAGGTAATGATAATGATAATGATAATAATAATAATACCGATACCTGGAGAAGAAAGGGCAAAATGTGATAAGGAATAGGAGAGCAGGAAAGGATGGAAAGGAAGAAGAGAACAAGAAGCAATTTGATCAAATAAGGAGGACTTAAGACAGTGCCACATCATTAAAGAAAAAACGTATGTATGCTTCGCAAATACGAATTATAATCTAGGGTAACAGTTACATATTCCAGTCCACAATACCCAAACAATTTCTCAGTTACAATATACCGTACACAATACGCCATACACTACACAACATATATCCTATTACTTAAAATATACAGCATACAATGTACAGTATACAATTACACTACACGACATGCAATGAAGAATAAGCAAACTAAAACTGCTATATATATCAACTTGTGCGCAATAGGCAATAGGTAGTTAGCAGCGGGCAACATGCAAGATTCAACCTGTGTTGTGCAATTTGTACTATACAACATGTATGTTGTTGGGAAATCTTAACTTTAGTTCAGTATTTCTATTCCGCAGTGGAATATATTTTAAACGGGTGCATTTTTGTTCACCAAAGTGGTTGAAAGATTTTGAACTGGTGCAAAAGACATGAAGTACCAATACAAAATAAATTGATCATTGCACAATGTAGTATGCAATATGACATGTAATGTCCAATATGCAATAGTCCATATGAAATATACAATATACAGAAATTAAGTTGAAGATATACAGTAGAAAACGACAATATATCCTTAGAAGAAAAACTGTTGATCTGACTTAAACTCCTTCTCAATCTTATTTCAATCATTGTCGTGGACTAGTTTTCGTCCCGAACTCGATTCCTACCTCCACTTTTAGTGATATATCTTTCTACAGAACTAGCTTTCAATTCAAGCCAAGATCAACTTGCATACCTAAATCCGTAAATAAGTTCGCTGCTTTTTTTCTACATGTACATCTAAATCCGCTCATATTTACCCACCTGTTCATCTAAATATTTGCACTTCAAACTTTAGACTTAACTCTTTACATCTCTGTCTAATTCCAACCTTAATCCACAATTGCATTACATTGCCTTTCACGTCAATACTTGTCCCTACAATTCCATGCTACGTTTATCTTCATTTTTTATCAACGTTTACATTTTGTTCGTGTATGTACTTATCACTGAAACGCCTGCACACATACGTGCCTGCACCTCTGCAGATATTACGAATTTATGTTTGCACCTGGTTTAACCCATTAAGGCGCAGGGTTCATCCCTTTGACGAGTAAAATCATATGGTGTTATCCAGCGTAAAATATTTAAGTGTATCCTTGCCCCCTAATGGGTTAAAGTATGTATAGTTTGTAGACCTTTAAACCTGGGTTGATTAAAATCGTCACACCTTTTTCAGAATTTTTGTCTTGTAATAGTATCTTAGAGCTCTTAATAACTTTTTGTCATCCATTGTCGGTCTGTTTTTTATAGTGCCCCACAGTTTTGCAATCTCACTGGTATTGACCATTTTAAATTCTTTCATGCTCTTGTTTGTCCATTCGATAAGAGAACTGGAGTACGGATCCTGGAGCAAGCTGTACAGGAACTCCCAAAGGTAAACAGTATACCTGCCACTTCGCCAAGGCTTTCTTACTTTTGCTAAAGGGAAAACCATACCAAAGTGATTACGTTTACTGAGATGGGCATTTGTATTGTCATGCATTTGGAGGAATCGCAGTATTTACCCAGAAAAGTGTATTGTTTTGTTACATTTCGTTACGTTCAAAACTTATGCACCTTTGAATGGAAAACTTTAACATTTTTTTTTTTAAAAAATGCTTCAAATATATATTAACCTCGACTTGGCGAGGTTTGCCTGAAGTCTTATTGTTTATTAACTAAATCTCACCACTCTGTTGTTGTGCTAATACCAACACTTTAAAGAATACACTCTTTTGGAATTGTTGATATTTGACGGGCTTATCAAATTTTTCTGATAAATGTTTCCGTTGCTTTATTTTGTTGCTTCATATCTGACTAGGTTGGCAGATTTTAACGCTCTTAGGTCAAAGAATACTCATAGCGTTAAAAGCAAAGGTACCGTACCAGATTATAGATAAAGTAAGGTTCGAGGGAGATCACTGACCGTAGGCTTATGATAACCCTGTTTCAAGTTCAAGTTAGAAGTGACTCGAGACGCAAAATTTTCGTGAACTTTAACAGGTATTTTGCGCCCGAAGCTGTAACTTCTCTTCGATTTCTCTGTTTAGCGATTAATCTATGGGCGGCAGTTTCTGACAAAAGACAGCCGTCCTGTCAACAGTTTGACATTCGAATGTTCGACAAGGCGTTTTTTGGGAAAAGACAAGCAAGGCGAAAAGCTGCCCTGACACGTATGGGCAGCATCTATTGGGAGAGAATTACTTCTGTGATCCATGGAAAAAACTAATTGCAGGAATAGGAATTGCTTTTCTATGTGCCTTCTACCTTCTTCGTAGAAGGTGCTCAGGCAACCAGTTTCATGCAGCGTTTTAATTATGACAATCCCGGCAGCATCTCTCCCCATGAAAAAGTAGAATTGCCTGGTGTTAATCAGAATAAAGTAATACAAGACTGACCATGTTGGGAAAGAGCTGGGATAATTTTAAACAGTTTTACATGGCCATGCAATCTCCTTGTATCTGTTGTGGGCGTAACCGCCTACATGTCAGTTTGGGTGTATTGACGTGATGGTTATCATGGTAATACTCTACGATATAATTTGTTGTGTTGCTATAATATCTGGCCTAAAACTGTGCTTCAAAACGTGACTTCACTTGAGCAACAGTAAGAGATTTTGTACCAGTGACATGACCTCGTATCTTCCAATCTCAAGTTTTATTCTTGCACGTTTGTTTCGACGGTGAAATAACATCTCGTTATTTCAATTTTGATCCTTCCCCCACACAAACGCTAACTAGGCAACGAAACTTTTCAGCTATTTAATGACATTCGTCCCGGTTGCGATAGCTACGAAGCGAAACGCACGCTTCCACCGACCCACAGAGCTGGAGGCGTTTGTGAAAAGTGGTGTTTTGACTACCTGAGTGCCAATGTCGTGGATGCAGTTTTTATCACATGACGGCATGATTTTGCTTATTTTACCTTTCTTTTTGTCGTCAGTGCATGGAATTAGTTAAAGCGTTTGTTCACTGAAGCAGAGCGGCTCGTAATGAATGATTACAAAACTTGAATGGATGATTTCTGTACTTTAGTTACATCATTTTTGAGGACTTAAGTAGTTTGCGTGTAAAATGTACTAAGCAATTTTCAGCTGCTCGACTTGAGGACTAAAGCTCCCATACAAGGTGATCCTGTGAGAAAAGGCAGTTGATCGTCTGACACTACATCTGGTCAGCTGCTATGCCATATTTGGCGCCCTTTTATGGCACGCTATACGAAGACTACAAATTCACACATTCTCATGGCCATATAAAAACGCTTAACAGGTAACAAAGTTTGTTAATCAAAATTAATAATCTATATTCCTCTTATGAGTAGGATTAAGTACGATCCGATTATGAGCAGTGTGCCGTTTTTATCATTTTTCTTAAATGAGACATCCAATTCTTAATGCAATATCACCAAAGCAGTTAGAGTGGTCAAAGTGATTGATACTTCCCCATGGTAGAAATTATATCTCAGCTGAACAATCTGAGCCTCAGGAGACTATTCACGGGTATTGTTACGAAACTCCTAGCGGTTTCTCGGTTAAATCGAGACGTTTGATACAAGACTTCGAGCAACAATTCCCTCACTACATTCATAGATGTAGGAAAGTGTGTAATAATTTAAGACAAGACTAGTCAGTTCTCTGCACGTTCATATATTACTGTACCAGTTACTTTATCTTAACTGGTATTCTTGCTATTTGCAAGTATGAAACAAATTTTAATAAACTCAAATTAGGTATGTTATGACAATCTGATAGAATGTAACAGGTTTACGCCATTACACATCGCTCACAAGAAAGCAGTTCCCCAAATATTTGAAAGATTTAAAAGGTGGACTCTAAAACTTGTCTACTTACGGTTTCCAGTCTCCTCACTTGGTTCCTCACACGGAGCTTCTGCCATGATATCGTCCTGAACTAAACCTCGAAAAATCATCATACCGATCGAGAGCGTTTTATATTTACAGCCGCCTCAAATTTAAATATATTCATGAATTGTCCCACGTCCCTTTGCGTCACTAAGTTGTAATAATCGGTCTCCAGAGACGTCCGGTCTCCGTGAAAGAACGATCAGGAAGAGGCCAACGTCAGTGTTCTCTCGGCTTTCCTCCAACATTTTGTAAAAGGTTACGTAACTCGTAGTCCTTCGAAAGCCTCATTTGTCAAAATTTACGTTCACAAGATGCTGAACAATTCTATTTATACCAAAGAGTCACATAAAGTGCAAGTGGAACATTGGTGATATTACGGACGATATGTGGACATTCGTCAAGCTCATACCCTCAGCAAAATGACTTCTAAGTCCCCGGCGGGGACCATACCCGCAAGCTTCTGATGACCGGTGAGACGCTCTAACCACTGAGCTACGGACACTCAGATTGTGAGCTGAAGTGCCAACTGAACATATGTACTGTCTATGCCTCAGCCAAGATAAGTATGCGAATAATAAAATCAAATAGTCTGGCTCGATCACATTATGGATGTGATTGAATAGAGTGTGATGCGATCGCACGATTAGCATAGCGTGGCTGCATTTGAGGCAGCACGTGGGTTTGATCTGATTTTATATGGTTAAATATAACAGAACGCAGTTATTTTTTCATCAAATTACGTCACAAAATCGCTCGTGCAAACGCTGAAATACTTAAGAAGATATGGTCAAGCAGCGGTCAGGCGATCGAAAGTCTGATAATAATGGTTATCTCAAGTCTGTGCTTGCGAAACTGGAAAAAGGAAACGCTAATGTTGCAACGTTGAGTTTGTTTCGATTGCAGTTTTGGCAATTTGTCAACCTTTTAGCTTTTTTCACGTGATTTTACCGTGCCTACGCGGCATCCTGCTTTTGTATCATTGCTATATTTTTGTAGTCTGTACTTAGTTTATTCCGTTTGTCTTATGAAGGAAATAGAAATTCTTCTTTTAGGGTCGTGATAGTTAAACAAAGGTGTACAAGATTAGAAAAACTTGAAATAGCAACAGAGCTACTTGGCTATTATGATGCATTTTGTCGCAGTCATTTCCTGTTCTCTTGAACTCTCCCACTTGTGTTTCTATAGCTGTACAAACACCAAAATATTTTCTGTTCAGTTGTTAGTCATTTTGAAGTGGATAAAATTTTTGTTGCCAAATTGCATAACATAAAAATGCACATGATGCAGTGAAAAGGGTAGACCAAGTATGAGAAGTAATATTTAAACATATATTAGTTGTGTAGAGTATATTCATTAGATTCAGGCCTTCAGGATCTACTTTTGCCTTGTTAACGGATAGTACACCTGCGTATTTTATTGCGTTCGATTATCTGGTATTGTTGTGTTCTCGGGGAGCTCTAAGAGCGAAAAACACAGTTTGGACACTGAGATTACCTCAAGTTTGTTCTGGTGTACAATAAAAGTTGCTTTCAATTCAAGTTTTTGTTTCTGGGATGGTGTTAGCGGTGTGTGGCAAAAGAGGTCAAGAGATTCGGTGTTGACCAAAGTGTTCGTCGTCCTGCTCACTTGCAAGTTATGAACAAACTACTACCACAAATGTTAGGAAGCATTTGTGTGGGACTTCATGTAATTCACAATGTGTACTGAGTATTTCTTAAGTTTGCTAAAGTTGTGTTATGAATGTCGAAGCCAGTGTGAATTTAAGTAGATTTTTTTTGGAAAAGCAACGATAGGCCGCAGCACCAATGAGAGGGAATTTGAGCGTTCACAGCCACTCACTTGTGCAGCTACCCACGTACAGCCGTCCATAGTCCTTACTGTTATTATGTTCAAAGAGTATCTAGAAGTGGTAATACATGAACTTGGTTTCCTGTTACCTGATTTAGCTGGGCTTGTAATTTGCTTACTGAACTTCGATTCCGACCTGATTTTTCACTGATTGCAACTAATTTAAACGGAGGAAAATTAACTTGCCTTACGTTGCCGTAAAAGTTCGCATATAACTCAGTGATTTGATGTTTTTTATATGAATGAAAGCAAGCACGTTAGATCTGGTCTCGAACATTGTTTGCTTACATTACGGTATGGCTACAATTGATTCAGTCACAGTTAGCACCAGGAAAAACTAACATTGCTTTTTTTGCTAACTGTATCAATGTATAGATGACGCCTCGACCGTTGGAATACGTTGAATTCTATGCTACTGATTTGTCTGGGCTTTTAAGTTTCATACTGAGCTACGATTCCGACGTAATTCATCACTAATTGCAAGTTTTGTCTGTGAAGTATTTCCGCTATCCGTTACGTTGTTTCTTCCACGTGTGGTATACTTCAAAACCGGAAATTCTGTTAAACTAATTGCCTATACTACCTGCAGTCGTAAAACATCTTTGTCCACAAATGGGAAGAAACGTCTTCAAGGAAGTCGAAACATATGACGAAAATATTTTCCAGGGGAATATATATAATTGTATTTTAAGTCTTCGCATGGAATGATCTGTAACCGAGGATCACGTAATGCTAGGATTCATGTATTCCAAGTGAAAATGATGTGTTTTATCTTTATTTGACTTTCTAATTAGTTTGTTCATTACTCTTTGACGTGTCAGACGCGTCGGCATTACAATCGTGTCCGGAAGGTTTATCAACCTACCTGTACTGTATAAATAAGAATTAAGTGGGTCATACGAGGGAAACACTACCCCCGTAATCTCCTTTAGAACCTTCGTCATGTTGTACGTATATTTTTAGAATTGGGAAGGGATTGCGCAGTCATCGATGCAAGGAGTCCGTTTAATAAACCAGTGATGTAATTCTCCCGAAAGATTTAGCAGAGTATTTCATGAATTGGCCTACAATACTAAAGTCAACTAAAAAAGTTCATTAGAGCTGAATTCGAACTCGCATCTTCGGCTACCGGGCCGCAGATCTACCAATTGAGCTATTGAGTCAACTGGGAACAATTTGCTCGTTTTATCAAATTTAAGTGCACGAGAAATTCTCGCGACAACTTAACACTCGACATCCGTGAAGATGTGCAGTGTTTCGACTCTCAAAGAAACATTTGGCAAATTGGCGATGTTTCTTCGAGATTAAGAAGAGCTAACCTCTCATGACTGGTAACCAAAGGGCAAAGGGCATTCATGGTAAACAGCACGTTTTGTTGATGGTAATAAACACTTATTCAATTTTATGAGTGAAAGACTAAGTGAGCGGTAATTATATATAGTGTGTTTACGTACTACACAAGAAACAAATTTCTGCTTAAAACTCTTTCGCGGCAGGAGTTCTTCCGTTGACAAGTGAAAAATCATCTGGTGTCAACCAGAGTAAAATAATACAAGTCTTATGTGGTCGTACTTACGAATTCAAATCTTTACCATTTCAAGATGCTATGATTGTTTTCTTAGTAATTGGTGTTTCATTATTACACAATTAACTAGTTTTGGATACACGCTGGAAATTGATCTACATTCTGGATATTCCTCCAATTTATCACAAATCTACATTCTGGATATTAAATTCTCATTATACATGAAATTTAATTCGGTTTTTGGTCTAATTGGTTGTCTTTTTCAGAAAGATTTTCATGAGATTTGTGGCAAATACCCGAAGTGCTTAACCTTATGTTAATTTATTTTGAACATTTATCTTTATTTTGTCGTAAGAAAGCGCAGAGCGGTTGTATTTAAACTACCAGAGCAACAAATCAGTCAACAAAAGTTTTTCCACGCTACAAAAGTGCTGGTATTGTTTTTCAAATGAAGAGTGTCATTTTAGAAAGACTCGATGCAAGCATATTTGATGTGTATTAAATGTTCAAGGTCGTGAAGTGAAGCTGATGCCCCAATACTGGGTTTAGCGCAAGCGTCCAATCTTAAAAATCAGGGCGTCACAGCCGCCGAAATATCTTAAACGTTATGTTTTTATGTAAACGAGGATTGAATTAAACCACTACACTGTCACAATATACAAGTGCTTGCTTTGATACGGACAACCAATTTAAGGAGTAAATCAAATGAGTTGTTGAATAGAATTACGTAACCGGATAGTGACAATGATAAAGTTTTGCAAACCTGAAGACACGTCTTGAATTGCAAAGAGGCGTCTTGAGGGAACAACGGAAATGTTCTTGCTCTGGCTATGGGTTTTTTAAGGAGGTTTTCAAGGGTTCGCGATTTAAAGGTAGGATAAACAGAGAAACTAGACAGAGTACAGTTATCACCTTCTTAGACAAGGAAAAGTAATCAAAGAATGTACGGAAAACGAAATGGAGTTTGCATATAATGCATGTAATCGGTGAGACATCCTATTCAGCGTTTCACCTTACCTGTCACATGAGGATATCAAAATGTACCATAAATAAAAAATGTTTCTACACAAGAAGGTGCCTTCCAGCACACTTGTGGATATAAAAATTGGATGTGTTCCCGAACCTAGAGCTTATGAGATAAATTGGCTTGCCAGTAGACGTATGTAATTCCAAGAAATAGCGAGGTCCACCCAATGCACAGTTCCAGTTACAGAATTGCATCATGGAGTTGAAGTAGCGCGTAACTAAGGTAAACTTTACACCTCTTAATACACCTGTTAACTTGTTTTGGGAGCAAAGGTTCAATCTTGTCAAAAAATCTCTGAGTCTAGCTAACACATTTGCTATTGTAGACCGGTATCACCTATTTCCTTTTCACTTCTCTCTTGTTGTTGTTGTATTCTGCATTTTTCTAAATTTACCACTTTTGTATGAAGTGATAAATTTGATAAATATTTTAGAAAACTATGTAGCCTGCAGTAGACGTTTTGGAACGACTTAAAGTATTCAAATAATATCCCTGTCAACCTTTATTTGGTCGAAAAATCATTTAAATGCCTACTATATTTCGTCGTATTTTCTGTTATTGTAGCACACTATTTATACTGTTGTCTGTAAATAGCTGGTATAGAAAAGCATTAAAGTCAATTTGCAGTTTAAGGGTTGATATGTATAACTTCAGTTAGTTGGGAAATCTATGGATATACGTCATCAGTTCAACATGTTTGCAAAATGAAGTCATCTCCGAAAGTGGGTATTTTACTCTGAGAGAGGATAGAAATTAGTGGCAATGATGGTAATGATAAAATCAAATAATAATTATGATTATAATATTTAGTGTTGTGCACGTGATACCTTTCTCAGCATTCCTCTGTCGTAGTAGGTTCGCATTGCTCGAAACAGCTTGAATTTATCCATTTTTGGTTTGTTTTTCACCGTACCCCAGAGCTTGGCAAGCTCATCGGCATTATTCAGGCGAAAAACTTTCTCTTCCTTACTCGTCCAGGATATGACTGACGAACACTCTTCGTCTTCAAGCAAACCATAAAGAAATTCCCACAAGTAGACCGACTTCCTGGTACTCAATTTACTGCTTCCAGACTTTTTAGTCGACCCTAAGCAATGACAAGTTCCCACAAAATAACATTACGCTTCCGAATGTACTCCTTACTATTAAAATACCCGTTAATTGATAAGTTCATGTACACCACCTGCAACCATATGGTCAACTTTTACCTGACAAGGACCAAGAAAGAGCTAAAGACATGCCTAAAATTTTATGGAAAAAGTTATTTTCCTTTCTTGTCAACTTGTAGATTCCTGTTTTAAGGGCTTGTTTATTACAATGACAAAATTTTCTAAGCAACTTCATTACATAAACATTACATGGCTATTTTGAGCCAAATTGAGCAAATACCCTAGCCATTAAAACAATTGGTGTAATTGGTGAACCTATTAATAAAACAATTACATCGTTAAACAAGGACAATTGAACTAGTTAAAAAGCTTTTGTGATCCAGAACAGAAGTGTTGGACTTGTTGTAGCAAGCCAGAGACACGACAGTCTAAACGCTAGATAAACTTTATAATTTTCACTCTGTCTTTTATACAATTTTAAACCCTGTTTACGTATTAAAAATCTTAAATATCCAAAAGTATATACCATTAACAAAAGAAACATTCAGCATCATAATTTACAATATAAGACAAACAAATTGAACAACAATCAATAATACAGAAAAAAATCCCAAACAGTTTAGCTAAATATTTGTCACGGTAGGAAAAGAGCCTGAATGATTGAAATCAAATTTTTCATAATTTTCTGACATTTTTTTTCCATCCCACCATGGCATGCCCTAATCTTGATGTACAAAGCCAGATCATTGGTCATTAAACATTTGCTCTTTTCAAAAATTCAAGGCATGAAAAATTAACCCAAACTGGAAGTCAGTCAGTGGCTGATGTTTCACATTCAGTGTGGGAAATTTGCACATGCTTGGTCAGTTAACTCCCTAGTAACTTGTCTTACTTTAAGAAACCTAAATCGTAAATTAAAAAGTCGCTTCACCAACAAAATTGCATTCCCTAATTAACATTCGTAACGTCCATTCAGGTCATACATTGTAAAAGCAAACCAGCTCACTATTGTACTCTTTGTTCACCATTTGACACCATGTAGCTCAACTTTTGAAGAAGCGTCTCACTGATCAGAAGGTAACAGCTTGTAAACATTATGTAAACTTAGCTACCCAACTGAGTCCTTGTGGCTCAATTGTCAGGGCGTCTCACTGATCATTAGACATATACTAGTTCTGAGAATAAGAGTTTGATAAATGGCTTGGACTAATCTTTGGACTGTTGACCGTAAGATCACTCACTGTCCATACATTACTCTGAATAGGTGTCTATCATGCCTTAAAGTGCTGCCACCTTTTTTTTGTCTACCTCAGGACGCAGTGGTTTCAATTTCGCAATCGTTTCTTGAGCTTATAACTGTATAACCGTGGGCTGGCCAGAAAGCGGATGTCATGTAGTCAAGATGTACTGAACATCGAATTAGATTTTCTTATCGTCATGTTTAGGTCTGTTGAATTTAATGGGGAAAGACAAGAATCTGTCTTTGCTCATGAAGAAAGATTAGTTACAATGCTAGCGAAAGTTTACATCTATTCTAGATGACCTATTCAGGAGTTTCAAAAGGGTCCTTGGGTAGTGTACTTGTGGAAGTACAGCCGGTAAATATTTTATACAACAAAGCTAATACAAAATTTAACTATGGTCTGATTTGTCAGATGTTTGGGATATTAGGTATGAACCCTAGTCTGATGCTTATGTCCTCAAAGTCTGAAAATTACTTACACGAAACAGTTTGCCTTAAATTGTGATAACATCATGTGATATAATTCGAATATCATACTTGTCGGATAACAGTGGTAAACCTATAGCATGTTCGCCATACTTTATATTAAATAGTCGAACAAATCCCAAGAAGTAGTTGGTTAGCTATACTCTTTGGAACATTATGGTGGTTTACAGTGCCCCAAATTGCTCATAAACCGTTCATGACATTCTTTAAAGGTTGTCTTCATTAATGACAAGTAGTCAAATTATCATGTATTTGCAGTATAATCTGTAATTGCGATAATATACTTCATGTACTTGACACATTGTATGTAAAGACAAAATTTGAACTGTTTTTCTCCTCCGTCAAATATGATCAATGTTCGTTCCCCAATCTTTGGCGGACAATTTAGAATCAGAAATGTACAAATGCCAAGCTGCTCGTCACCAATGCAATATTTCACAAATAAAATATCGCATGTTGTGTAAACTATGAAACCAGTTAGTATCACCTGAAGTTGTTAGTTTACACGACTCTGCTTTGGTGAGGAACTTCTGTGCGTGGATCTTTTGACCTGATGTACGGCTATTTTACTGTCAACTTTTACATTTGTAATATTATGCAGACATATAACCAAACCCTAACATCGTCATTGGTTAGAGAATATATGTTGTCATTGTGCTTGAATGGACATAGAACATACCTGTCGACATCTCTCCTCTAGCTGTAGCTTGCTCACGCTTGGTGATTCAAAATTTACTGACTCAGTCGATACCAACAAGATCGATTCTGAAATTTAAATGGACTGTTTGAGGAATCGGACTTAATGTCGCTCTTATCAGCTTACCGCCAACGCTTCATAAATTTGGGAACACATTTCTGTTTCACGTCATTAACCGTGACTCAAAACGTTTTATTACTTGTCACCATAACGTATGCCAACCATGCATACGTTTAAGTTGTGTTTCTGTCATACACGATTAAAATCTAGGCTGCAATTTTTGCCGGATTTCAAGATATGCCTGATCTTTTTGAATGAAGGGTTCTTCTGGTGGCTAAGGAAGTTGAAATTTACTTCCCATTTACTTCCATGAGCGGAAGAGCGGAAAGTTTTTTTGATTACCTATTCTTAATTTGACCTTGTAAGCGGCTGGAAAGCTGAGCAAAGGTGTAAAATATTTTGATCTAGAAGCGTACTGTATATAGAAGAATTATTACAATGGAAAATTCGAGTTTCCAGTCACACAACTAAATTCGTACATTTCAACACGTGGTAGTGTATTAAATTTCAGCAAATTTCCAAAACTATCGACAGTAACAGACGAATATCGTGGCAAAACTGGCAAACATTGTTGCAGAAAGTTGTATCTACAATTTTCGTAATTTTAGCCCATGCAAAACACGGCTTGGAAAGGTAACCTTTTGGTGGAAACAAAGAGGTATTTGCGCGATTCAGAAATATTCTCGTTTCCCAGGCAACAGGTTTTTTTATCCAACTTCTATCTCGCTCGGTGCAATCCCAGGTAAAATTAATCTCGTAAAAATCCTGCAACATTTCCTGGCTTTACCTGGCCTTTACCGCAACTAGACGAACCAGGAGTCCAACTGAATGTCG
Organism: Heliopora coerulea; assembly: GCA_030142905.1. Classification (NCBI taxonomy): domain Eukaryota; kingdom Metazoa; phylum Cnidaria; class Anthozoa; order Scleralcyonacea; family Helioporidae; genus Heliopora; species Heliopora coerulea. The sequence continues at coordinate 240,900 of JASJOG010000135.1, read as the reverse complement.
GTACCTCAGCATGTTTGTGTCCTCATGTTTCTCGCGATCGCTCTGATAAGCATTAATGCTATTTCCGTTTAAAAAAAACAACAGAATCCGTGATAATTTTCGAGTTTGACATGATTCAGACAGTTTTGTAAGAGTTCAAGTTCTAGTAAAAATTCGTCAAAACGAAGGTGGTTCGCATGGAAAACACATGTGGTAGATGCGAGGAAGGATGGGGGGGGGGGGGGGGAGGGGGACGTGCCCAAAAAATTGCTAAGTTGAACTTTTGATTAGTTATTCTATACCTATAATTTCGTATTAAGGCCGATGCCAACAATTTCTAGTTCTACAGATTGCAATTAGTATGGTCGTCATTCGTTCTTCATTTCAACCTTCAAGTTAATGAAAAGTTGACGAAAAGTACATCTCACTGTCGAAAAACTATCATAAACATCTGATCATGTCAAACTGTGCAAGAATGTTAAAACTTCGTCATATTTTCACCATTTCATCTGTTAATCAACACTCAAGTTGGACGAGTACTGTAGTATTTTACTCTGGCAAACGCCATACTATTTTACTCAAGATAACGTCAGACAATCTTATCAATGGAGACCTCTAGTCGCTAACGTGTTAACTCGGGTTCCATCGTTCCAAAGGCGTATTTCTTGCAATGCTCACGTATGGCAAAGATGTTCGTGTTACGGGAAAGTTTAGAGCAGTGAAGGCATTCCTGCCCTGGGAAGTTTACGTTTCTTTGGTTGCTGAAATGACAGTTTAGGAATTGTGAGTGCGCTTAACCTTTTCCCCTCGAGAGCTCTCTGCTTGGCGAGTAAAGTTGTCTCGCATTAGCCAGAAGAAAATAATAGTAGTCTTATTTGGCCGGGAAGGAGTTGAGAAGGCCTTTGAAATTAGGTATTTTGCCAGTATCCCGTGGCACGTTTGCATTAATTGGCACAGTTTTGCACGTCAGAAGTCAAGGGCGGAGACAGCGCCCAAAAAGTGGGCTATAGGATGTAACTTAGCATGGAAGGCAAATAATTTCTGAATAGTTTTGCAAGATATTGTTCCAACAAGTGTTATAAAGCTGTATGGCTTTCATAAATTGAGCTTTTGTTTACGATGAAAACCACGCAAAACGCGTGATTTCTGATGGCTGGTAGATACTAGCGCGAACATTTCGGGACATGTCCACGATCGCTACTCCACAGTTTTAGTTTTATTGATCAATTATTACACTTTAGTCGACGACTTTTTTCCACTTGATGTTACACCACATTTCTTCCAGGTGTAAAGATTCATAAAAAATGAAAGTACAAATTTTGGGTTTTTTGGCAGAAATGGAAGGGCTCAAGCCCCCCTTGCCCCCCTATATCTCCGCCCCTGGAAGTTGTTCCGTCAAAGCTGTTTGTACAGCTTGTGAGTAATTGCGTAGCTTTCTTGCGCCTTGCCTGAAAGTGTGAACGGCCAGAAAACCCGATGGACCATCCAGGAATATGAATATACGTGCGTTTGTGGAAAACACACAAGTCAGCCATTTACCAAAGTCGACAAAACTGATAGTTATGGAAAAGCGAAAAAACGTTTCATTTTTTTCGTGCCACAGAGGTGATGCGATCGAAAAGCCAATCTTGATGTCACGCCTTTCTCTAGATCTTAAGACAACGCTATGACGTCAGTTTGCGTTTATGATCAGCTTATGAGGTGCTTTGGGTAGTTTGCTACGAAACAAAACTGCGGTTTGTGAAGACGGAAGCAGCTGGAAAAGGGCGGAAAAGTTCATCAATTTTATGACGTAGCTACGTCACTAAGCTCTTTGATCTTCATACAATACTGTGACACTGCATGCACATCAGTGGCACTTAAGATTAAACGAAGAAACGCTTCGAAATTTGTACATATCCAAACGGATCCCTTTCGGATGAGGAGATTTCATCAACTCATGAAATCAAGCGTGTTCCCATGTATGGTCAATTAAAATGCTTTCCTGGTTTCTTCATTGGACAGCAAATCCAAAGCAAAGGTTTATATGCTTAATAAGTGTTCAAGAAAGTCATCGGGCATAATTCGCTTAACACACTCGGGTCCATAACCGAGTTTGTTATTTTACTCTGGCTAACGCCAGACTATTTTACTCGCCAAGGAGAGACCTCTTGGACAGGAAAGAGTTAATTCTTCTAAAAATCTGTTATTGCCAGTTTATATTATTTAATGGTCGTGATTTCTTAAGCTTTTTATAACTTTGATCTTAGAATTCGCCTTTCTCAGATTGCTACTTTCCAGTATGGTAGTGGCTATTTAGAAAGTCTGTTATATTTCTTGTCAGGTAGGCTTATTTCTCTCGTTCGTAGTGCCATCAATAGTTCGCGTCTCGCAAACTGTACTCAGTCTTGCTCGAGGTTTCGGTCATGGCCAATTGGATTGATCTTGCTATGCTGTGTCGTCACAGTATGTATGGTCAGCTTCATCGACCTCAGATAATTGTCTCAACTCTTTGTGGGAACTAACAGACTCATTTTTAATTATCAGTTATCTTTTTTTTTTGTATCCATGAAGTCAATAAAATAATCTGAAATAAGTTACTAATTTATACATGAAAGGATTTAGAAGAAACCTGTGAATATGTATCTGTGAATATGTATCTGTGAATCGACGACTGGAAACAGATACAGTTAGCTCGCACTATGGTTTACGTCAAATCTACTATATATCCGTCATTGATAAATTCGATTTTTGTATTTAGTAAATAATTGATTGATCGAGCGGTTGGTTGATTGACCTGGTCAAATAAGAATGATTAATTTATGACGCGAGAATTTGTTGCCAAGCCAAAAAAGAGGCAGCGCAAGATGGAGGGGCTGCTCTTCCTATCCAAACTCTTAGGCTATGAATCGTACTTTGCAAAACTGACTCGCAAGATAACAGGTACGAAACGGGATTGTTTTAGTCACCATTTAGCGCTGTAATTGTGATAAGTGCTAGGCATATCAACGGCAAAGATAGTTGTTCGGTGTCACTCAGTTTGAATTTTCAGTGGATAGAAGTACGTGCTTTGGCTAGAAGGTGTATATACGACCTTATGCTTTCTCCAAAGTTCAAAATCTGTGCCTGCTTTTGGCCACTTTCATCGCAACTCAACAAAGTCTAATTGATCACTTATCGGGGCGAGTTGACAGGCAAACTACACCGACAGCAAGTAATAGGGCTCTTCTCAACTCCTTTAGCTTGACTGGGGCTTCATTAGTTTGCTTTGCTGAGAAGTTTCTTTGCCATTGGATGACCCAATTGGGTTAATATTTGAAGTTAGGTTCCGATTTCAGTCTTTATAGAGAACAAACAGGTTGCCCACTGATCGTCATCAAGGACCTTTCTATTTTGGTCTGTTCAAAGTACTTTCTTTGTTATGATCTCTTTGTTAATACTGTTGTCATTCTAAAATCAATTTTTACAGTTAATTTCCCAAAATAAGTGTGTCTTTATAAAACAGCATTTTTATCAACCTTGTCGGTTAAATTTAACGGTTGCGTTGAAAGGAATACTGTCTTGTCTATACCCTCGTGTAACTAATTGCTACTACATTTGCGGTGTTGACTGAAGCCATTTAGAAGTGTGGAAGTTATGTTATGGCGGTGGGATATAATAAGAAAATCATAGACTAACAGAAAACCAAAAGACACTTGCGTAACACCGCTAGAATTGCATACGAAACATTCTGTAGTCCTGCTGACCCATACTGAGTAAACAGTCAGGCTTTGGATAATTAAGTTGAAAATCAGGGCTGTAATCGCGGATCCAGGGTGGGGGCCTTCTGACCATGGTCTTTCAAAGTAGCTAACAAAAAGGGAAAAAACGGTATATATATATATATATATATACGTGTATATTGTGGTAAAGACGGAGACTATAAGTTAACCACTCATTTCGCCCAAACGTTTTCGCTTCTATTAAAGCTCTATAATATATATATATATATATATATATATATATACAAAAGAATGTGTTCCAAATACAGGTGTAATTATAATGTATAAAAAAGATAACACCAACAGGACTTGGTAGGTAGAATAATTGAATTTTACTTTGCTATGCGTTTCACCACTTTTTCGTGGTTCCTCAGGCTAATTTCAATTACATGTGCTTTGTGACATCATTAATACTGTTACATATAACTTGACCAGTGACGGTAATTATTACGTTATAAATTAGCATTTAGAGTAGGTTTGAACTTCTCAATCAAGTATTGTTCCTTTGCTTTCCGGTCGTAGTCATTCTCGACTGAAATTTTGTAGAAAGGGAAGACCGTAAGAACTGGTCAAGTTATATATAACAGCATTAATAATGTCACAAAACGCATGTAATTGAAATTAGCCTGAGGAACCACGAAAAAGTGGTGAAACGCGTAGCAAAGTAAAATTCAATTACTCTACCTACTAAGTCCTGTTGGCGTTATCTTTTATATATATATATATATATTATAATATTGATCAATTGTAAGTCATCTTACTTCGATATGCACTAGTTCCGGACCCCTTGGCGGGATTGTCCGTAACCATATTTCTGTTTAAACCAAGTGCAAGACTGTTCCCCGCGACGAATGCATGTCTGTGTTCGTGGGTAAACTGGCCTCACCTAAAAATCATGGCTTCAGCACTGACGTGGCGAAGCGCAATCAACGGCGCACCCAGGAATTTTGTAAAGATGGACCAGGATGCTAAAAGAGCCTCCGCTAGGGGGTTTTGGAGGAATGCTTCCCCAGGAATATTTGATATTTTGAGGTCTCTACAAGGCCAATTACGGCATTATGAATTGACAGTGCTTCTGTACCAGTAAGGTGACCGAGAAATTATAGCATTTCACAGTCGTCTGTCAGAGGTTTTGTGCCCTCTTCATCGTTTGCTTTTAATTTTACGTTACATTTTTATTTTTTGTGAACGCAAATAGAAATCATGTTTGTGACCGCTAAGGAAGCGACTTAACTTCCACTAGGGAGTGCCATTGGGCGTAAATTCCTGTATTATGATAATTTCTAACACTTTTGTAACAATTTATAATACTCTTGTAGTGGGTTATAATGTTCATCTGCACGCCCATCGTGGAAATCAGTTTCATACTGACGATGTTAGCTTGGGTAAATAAAGTTCTTCTTCTTCTAATCAACCCTTATAAAAATCGAGAGGCTGACATTCAGATAACTTTCGAGGTGGGAGCATCTTAAGCACATACTTTGACTCATCATCTTCCGTAGATCTGTTTGTAGACAAAGGGATCATTAAACTGAAGGTCGCAGGTTCAAAAATCTAAACCTTGGTCATGTTGAGTTTTCCTCTTGTAGCATTTTTAGAACCATCGTAAGAGACTTGAATTCCCCAACATTGGGCCCTCCCTCAAGATAGTCAACGCGTGACTGATCTTGGAATTGTTTTGTCGAGTGAATAAGTGCAAAACAAGACACATTGTAATGCCCGGTGATGCTTTCACACGACATCCGTTTCTCCTGTGGCGGCCTATTCCAGCCCTCCACCCGTAAAAGGCACGTACGTAAACAATATCATATGGTCTGAACTAACGTACCATTCAATCACGCTTAGTTGTTTTTCATCGTTATAGTGATCTCTCAGGCGCACGTCATGAGATCATTTGGCAGTAATATTTTCTCGAGGAACAACAGCTAAGTTAGGTTTTAATAACTTGTCTTGCATCTGGAATTTCCGCATTTCGTTACCGTACTTACGTTTGGGACAAAAGGACAACATGGCGCAAGACCTCCGGCTTTTTTGGCGCATAAATGGCGGACTGTTTAACCTTGATATCATTTGACTTCTGGATTGCCCTTTGCGGAGCAAAAGCGCATAACATAAACTGTTACATAAACATCTACTTCTGAATGTTAAACGTGAACACAATACTTGATGTTTCAATTTCTTTTTCTTTCAACATCTTACAAAAATTTTTTTTAAATTCCTTTTAAAATACTTTGCCAACATTCTTCTTCAGAATATGATGGGATTGCCATTCTTAAAATGCAACATTTTGATACTCTTTGATACAAAATACTTCGAACGAACGTTACGTTTCAATTTTAAAGCCCAATATTGTACGGTGTACCTATTTGGGTAAATATGCAAATAAGTGTCTCAATACGTTGTCTGCCATTCATACTGACCCTCAAATTCCCAGCAAACTGCTGCTGTTTTTGAGTTCCAGTGATATGTAACAATTATAACGAAGAAACCGACATAAATCTGTTTCGAAGGCTAAGGACTTCACGGAAGTTTTAGCAATGTTTACATGTCTCTGTAGTAATATGTTTATATATTGAAGATGCTATTCTTACAATTGCTCAGCAATGCATTAAAAATGACTGACAATTCCATTTGAAAATCATTCTATATAGCAGTTTCCGATATCGTTCACGAAATAACACGGAACGTCAAGTGCTATAGTGTTTGGGTTTAGATACACTCTGTCGATATACACACGAATCAGACACGTAAGGGCATGATGAAAGAGTGCTGGACACGAGGACACTGAGGCATCTACTTGTCTTTAGTCCACCTCTGGCATTTTGATCTCATGGTTATCACTGAAGTAAATCACCGGTTTCGTGTCACTAGAACTCCAGCTAATTGGATCGTATGGTAACCGCAAGAACTTGTAGACACCAACTCTACCTTTAACCTGTAAAAAGAAACTAGAAGATCAGAATTTTAAGGGCTTTTTTTGTACGGCATAATCACGAAAATAGCCGCAGACATTACGAAATCAACGATTTAGGAAGAGGATATTCTGTGTGTCCGTTTATCAGCTCTGAATTGTTTGTTTGTTAAATCTAACAAAGAAGCCGAATTCCCTTCGACGTAGATTGAAGCTAAAGAACTTATACTTTTTGAACCTTTCTTCGTTCGAACCTAAAGAGGTTAGAATTATGGTTTTTCTTTTGGCCGGAAAGGCGTTTTCTGGAAATATTTACTGGCTAGGTAAACGTATCCTGGTGGAATTTGAGTCTTTTCTGTACCCAACGTAAGTCTTATCTATATAGCACAATCTGTGGTAAATTTATGGACGGCTAAGCTAACGTCCGTTTCACTCAGGATTTCATCAGATACTCCATACATTTGATGATGACGCCCCGATGTCAACGGATCGAAAGCCTAGCTGTCTAATAATAAGAAAGATATTTGTTTACGACAAATTTTCACCGCCATGTAAACTTTCAAAGAGTCAGTCAATCATTAACTAAATGTGGTTTCCATATAATAACTTTAGTTCCTATGAACTCCGCCATCTGTACATGCACTTTCAAAATAGGCAAAGCCAAGTGTGGCGATCAACAATCTTTGACATACTTCATAAAAACATTGCACCCACTCTAAAATGGACACTCCAGTAATTGGCAGTGTCATCACTTAAAAATGACCGTGATGATATCAATGGTAGTTTGACGCTTGAATTACTTTGAAACAATTTTTGAGCCCAGAATATCGTCCGTTTGGAATCGCAAGTACTTTCAATTGAAAGGCCTCGCGACAAAACTATTTCCCGTTTGTTTGTTTTTTTTTTTGTTTTTTCTTTTTTTTTTCCAGCAAAAATCAACGATCCTAAATTGTCATCCATACTTGTGATCCACAGTGATCGTTGCAATGGATGAGATAGAAAATTTTCCATTCATGCAGCATTCGATTGCCGAGTGATCGAACCGCATGGGTCAGGAGCATGAAGTCTTAATCCCTTTTAGCAAAGTCAGTTGCATAAACATGTAGTATGGCTACATTATTTATTTAGCAAACAATACTCTTATTCTGATTTCACGGCATCTAGGTTAAGGTCCTGGCACTCAATTTAGTTTTAATCTCATGGCTATTGTATCAGAAAGATTAACAATTTTTATGAAGGAGTTTCAAGATCACTCCCCAGCTAATTCATATCTGTAATTCGAAGGTTTCTCTGACTTGAAACTCACCTACATACCTCCTATATTTTTTTCTTTTTATTTATTTTTCGAAAGCCCCAGTACAACCAGAAATGCGGGAGACTTTGATTGCATCGATCCATAAAGAGCGAGAGAGTGTCGAGACTGAAATCAGTAGGGAACCCTATAGCCAGCTTTTGTCATTTCAACGACAAACTATTCCTGTACTGTCGAGGTATGAGCAATATTTCCATAAACAAAGACGCCACGTTAGCCATATCAGACACAGTTCTGGGTCGGTATTTCTCAGCAATTGGAATAATAACTTTAAGAGCTCTTCGTGTTTACAAGTGGCGTGATAGACCTGGGTGTTAAACAGTGTCTCATTATTGTTTTGTTGTCATATCAATTAGCCCCCTGGCGTTGTTGTATGAGAAAGTTCTAAAGAATTCTAGCTCAGAAACGAGACTGGAGAGGCCAGTTCATATGCATATGAAAAGACATCAAGGTCTATAGTTTTCTCCAGCAGTTTTACAAAACTTTTTAGTCGGCTTAACCGGAGTAACCCGTCACACTCACTTGGTTTGACTTCCCAGCAAAAGGTTGTAACAGCTTCGGTTTTTTAATCAAAGAAACACGTGCCAGCTCAAGCAATTTTAAAATCACGAAACGTTTACTCGAGCAAAGCGTGATCTGTGCGATCCAACTGTCTCCTGTTTCAGCGTTTGATTCATTGACTGGAGTCTTGATGGCGTACTGTAACATTCAGAAACAAACCATGCACAATCAGGAATTGTGCTATTGAGGGATCATATAACGTGCTAGGGTGAAGAATGCTGAGCCTTAGCCGCCATCTTATCCCGTGGATGTGCTTCAAAGTGTATACTCGTGGTAAGGAACGTGCTTCTTTACAAGTAGACACGACAAAGATATGTCAGTTTGAGTTTAGTCTTCGTTGCCGAGTCAGCCATCACAGACTTAACGGTTGATTCAGGCACGTTTTGCTGTCGATTATGACTAAATCTGGTTTGTTTTAATTAAAAGGAATATATACGTACAGAAGCTTTGCTTGATTTTTTGAACATTTTGAACGTTTTTGCACTGTGATTTAATCCGGTGAAATTGCAATATTCGGCCATACTGCTGACCTCTCCAAACTATTCCAAATTTTTGTTTGTTTTAAGTATTTATGTCCGCTTGATGTGTTTGTCCAATTTTTTGACTTATTTATAGCTTGAGCAATTTATGAATGGTATTGATATTTCAGGCGGTCCAACTGGTCAACAGACTATGAAGGAACGTTCTTTATAAGCTCGGGGAAGTTCATTTAGTCTGTTTTGTTGCGTACAGTTTCAGAACTGATTAGCGGCAACCCAGGTCACAAAATTTAATTGGTTGGTCTGACTGTCGCATCGCAACTTTGACGTTTATGAAATGCATGGCGGGAATTGGGATCCACCAAAATTGGATGGTGCGAATTAGCTCTTGACCCGGTGAAATGGCTCGACGTTCTTATCGTTGAAAGTAGCCTCTAAATGTGGGACGTATTTGGTACAACTTACCGGAAAACTCGGTTCTACTTACAGGTAAATATACCAGACTAATACTTGTATCCGGTCGTCTTAATTTATTCGTCAACCTCTGCTTTATTCAAGGACTTGGCTTAAACTAACTCAACGATGGCTCGCATTTTTTCGAGTCGTGTCTTTGCTTCGATCCGGGTTGGATAGTTAAATAGTTCGTCATAGGTATTTCAGCAAGGGATAGAAATTTAACTTTATCCAACTGAAAGTCTTCCTTAATAGAGTCTTAGTGTTCATCCCGAATTTGGCCAATCCCACCACTGTTATCCGGTAGTCCGACATACATTAAGAAAAAAGTAAAGGTCAATGTGATTGAGTATATGTGCAGAAGCAAAGTGATTCCGAATAACATCTCAGACTTAGTAATATAATCATTAGATGACGGAGTCACTGGCTTTCCTCTCACTCGTATTTGGGAGCAAATGGCGAGCTTTTCGGCAAATTTCGTCAGCGTGTACACAACTCATGTGGAGTCGTTTTATTCATATTATATTTCATCGGCTGGCTCGTCCTCCAGACTTGGTTTCGAGTGATTATTTCGGCAGAACATAACCAAGCAGACGACTAAGAGCGCAGAAAGCAAATTTACGTTTTGGGGGATACGAAGTTTTAGACTCTGGCGTAGCTGGGCATTTCTAACTAGGAGGGGCACACCACTCGACGAGACAAAGTTAGGGGGACTAAGATTCGGTTGCCACCGAAAGAGTTGGAACCGCCATGGTCGTAACGCGACGCACGTTTGTTCATTTACGCTACAAGAAGACATTCAATCTTGTATAATTTGGTCTAGTATTATTTAGTATAATGACGTCTGCTGGTTTCCGTCGGCAAAAGTTCATTATAATCTCATTGGGCGGGGCATGGTGGCGCAACAAATTCTTTGGGTGGTATGTGCCCCCAATCCCCCTGCATTCGAGACGCAAGTGCTTACAGGGGTATTTCCATCTGAAAGGCCACACTCAAATAGGTGCTATTTCACTAGGTATCCTTTGCAAGAGGGCGTGCTTGTTAAAAGAAAAGGAGCAGGTTCCACAGTAAAAAGAGCACTTTTAAAATTGGCGGGGGGGCACATAATGAAATCCTCCCCCAGTTCGTACGCTACGTCAGAAGACTTGAAGGAAGTCGTGGGCTCGTTCGTGCTTTTGTGCCTGTTACCCCGGCTACGAGGTCTGTCTCACCATGTGGTTATTTTGGTTAATTGTGAAGTTTTCGTTTCATAATACCCTGAGGATGATTGTGAAATAGAATGTAGTTATTTAGTCTTCTATTTCCTGAGCTTTTAAGCTTAGTTGTCTTACCGCGATAGAAATGGATGAGGAAGAAATGAGAAACTGCATTTTGTAGGCATTTCGCTATGCACGTCTTTCAAATACGATGAACTTGTTTCCCGCACGTGATTATTGCGTATCCTAATGGCAGAGTCACAGCCACAAAAGGCGCCAAAGTATCTGGACCATATCAGGGGTCACATTCATCATTCTAAAATGCATTTCTCCTTTTGTACAAAGTTGTGTCCAGAATGTGTTTAACTCACTCCCCCGTGCTAGTTGCTTATGCATATGGCTGCTAGGTACACAGCTGGTCAATAATCATTTCCTTAAACAGCGACTGACATGAATGTTTCACCGTCATTAATATTAAGTATTTACATATTCAAATACAGCGTGTTTACCTTCATGATCAAATTTCGCTTGTAATACTGCCGAATCGCTCGTCTAAGCTTCGTCTTGTTCATTTTCGGTCTGTTTTTGAGCAGACCCCACAAACTGGCCACTTCGTCAGGGTCCGCCATCACGAACTCTTTTTCGAATTTATTGGTCCAGTTAATGAAGGGGGCGCACTCCTCGTCTTCCAGAAGGCCAACGAGGAATTCCCAAAGATAGGCCTGGATTCGTCGTTTCATTTTCTTGTCCTCCATCCTACGTTTCCTGCGTCGGTCAGTCGATGGCCTGCAATTATCCTCCTCGTCTTCACGACAATTCGTGTACCTCTTACCTCTTGCCTCTTTGCTGCGTGCTTCTGAATGACCTAATCTCCTCGAATCGCAGTTTCATTTGTATTCTACTTAGCGGCCAAATTAGCATGCAATCAAGCGAAAGATTATGCTAATTTCTGGCTCCTTCTTGAAAGATGGAAAACTATTAAGCTCACTGTGGCATACATATCGCCACTTGACTTAAGCAAGTGTTCTTTTGAAATTATTTGTTCACACTAGATCATCACGCTGTGACCAAGTAGTAAAGACCTGTAGGGATTCGTCCAGCGAAAGACTCGCTGCTTCCCAGACAATTCTTGTTTTAAGTGTTACACTATAGAATGAAAAGATAGGAAACCAATTTTGTTGGAAACCGACAGCGTTTTCTTTTTTGCGCGGGAAACGGAGTGGGAAAAGGGGAAGTAGAATGTTTAATAAGGTATTTAATTGTATTCTGTGAATAGATCAGTTTGACAGAAGACTAAAATATTCCCTGCTATACAGTTTTCGGCTTGCTCGATCGACATGTTTACTGCAATAGCACGTGGTTTATAGCATCGAACTCACTTTCCACTCAGTATTCCTTGAGAATTTTGACCGCCGTTCACAATGGTTTAACTTAAAATTTTCTTTCATACTAGTGCCATTCAAGCGTTTCTTTTTATTAAAGAGCAATGTAACCGAGATGACATGATAAGAACAGTTTGTATTTCGTAATGAGAAGTTGGAGAGGCAGTAATATGGTGAACTTGATTCGTTATTAACTCAGCTCACAACGAATATGAAGTTCTGTTTGACTGAAAGAAGTACAGAATTAACGATGATTAATTACCAGATAAGTGTGCCCACTCCAAACGGTTCTACGGAAGAACAAACCTTGCATATTGGCTATTGTCTCTGTTAGTCAAAAACAAAATCCGAAAATATCACCAGCCTGATAGTTGGAACGTACACTCGATTTCACAATTGATGATTATTTGTACAATATTTTTCATGATGTTTTCAAATTTTTGCACGATCAGAAGTGCCATTCAACACTAACTTCAGCAAAGATATTAAAAAGATATAAAATAATAATTTCGTAGATCTAAACTAAAGTAGTATTGGTTGAACAAAAACTATCTATACATAACATGAACTGGGAAGGAGAAGGCAACTCCTGGCATTGCGCAATTAATAAGTACAAAGGTACTGGAGAGGAGGAAAAAACTGCCCATCGGAGAGATGTTGTGCTTGGCTTTAGGTCTACAATTATTATATTGACAATGGAAAACCTGGTTGGGGTTTTTTCTTGGTCATTGAGTGCTGCATCATCATTTATGGTTGGTATATTACTCACGATTTTCGTTTAAATACTGTATATATATATATATATATATATATATATATATATAATATAATAATAAATTAATAACGAGAAGCTTATTTCGTTTCGAAAAAAAAAATATTGAAGGATTGTAGTTCAAGACTAAGAGCAAAAACTAAAAATTAAAAATTTCTTTTTACTATTACTTGAAATTCACGTTGTACGATCATCAGATGTTAATAGAAATAAGATGGCCAGGTCCTATATAAGCTATTAAACACACGCACATGTGTGTGTTTAATAGCTTATATAGGAGCTAAAACTAAATATATGTATACGTATATACACATACATATAAACATATGAATACGCATGTATATATATATATATATATATATATATATATGTATGTGTATATATATATATATATATATATATATACATATACATATACGTACATATACACGTATACATATACATACATATATAAATATACATATATCGACCATTGGATGTTGATTTCGTTAGTGTTTTTCTCCTTCAGGGCCCATACGTATTTTGAGAGTTCCGTGCTCGTTGCCTTCGTCTTGTAGCGTAGCGAGTTCCTGTGCTTGTAGAGTCTGTCTTTAAATGAACGTTTTGTTGCGCCGATGTAACTTTTCACATCATTGTTTTTGTTGTTTGTCACCTGTGCCAGGTAGACAACGTTTTCTGTTTGGCATTCTCCTCGGAGTGGGCAAAGGTTGCTCTTCCTGCAATTGCATTTCGGGCTTGTTTTGTTGGGTTTACCTTCTAGGATTTTCCTGTTGTGTACTTTTATAATGCTGGATGTGTTTGGCATACAGCTGTAGCTGACCTTGACAGTAAATATACATATACATACATATACACATACCTACAAATATGTGTACGTGTACATATACAGACATGTACTCATATACGTAAACATATTTCAATAGTCCACATAAACAATGCTTGTCGAAGCAAAGCTACATTAATATATTTATTGTTGAATTATCTGTCACTGCCATGTACGCAAGGTTAAAGAAATGTGAACTCCACTGAAGTGGTTTGAAGCCCTTAAAAGACCAAACAGCGAGCAAATGGCTAATATGGTAAATGTGATGATGGATCCATTATTTGATAAAGAGCTGTAATCCTATTTACCCATTGTAAAGCGTATTTAACATACCAGAATAATAATTCCTATTTACAATGTCAGCTTGTCAAGGTTCACTTGACTTATTATTCACTCAAGTACACTTTTCCCTTCAAAATACGGTCGCCTTTCTTATAACATTAGGATTATAATACTAAGATTCAGATGGAATTTGGCATCTAACACGGCCATACTGCATGAACAGAGTAATGTTGTTACTATTTCTCACCTCCAGTAATTATATATCCTACGATGCGATCATTCGTTTGTCTCAAGCTGTTGATATGGCATAGCTATTACATATACTTGATATTGAGAGGCTTTTGCTCTACTAAAACAATCATTTGCGAATGCATTTAACCAAATACCACGTTTGACCAAATGTCCTAAGGTCGGGCATTCTCGACAGAATTAAACTCGAGAAAATTTGCCCAAAGCGAACTTTGCAGGTTACCTTTGGTGAGAACGACCACATTTCATATAACGTATCTAAGTTAAGGACCTAAATTTGAGGAGTGTTTCAGTTTGTTTTGGCATAAGTATAGTGTGCCTGTCGGGTAAGGATGAACGAGCACATCATCCAGGGAATGTAGAAAGGAAATTACGGAGATTGTCCGACTCCTCAACAGAAGTCGCAGTTATATATTATTAACAATGAAGAGAAATCAAAGAGCAGCCGATGACCTCCAGTCTGACTTAAATGAAAAATATGTTCACAAACAAAGATATTTTTATCCCCTTTTGTCTTCGTACTTGTGACCATATGAATTGATTAGCAGACTTGGTGCTAAGAGATCAAGCAAAAAAATTATCGACAACTTAAATCCTTGGATTGCCATAAGTTTAGCTTTCTTCACGAGCGCAGTGCTTAGTGTTACCCAGCACTCATGATCTGAATTTTGCTGGCCGGAGTTGAGTTTAATTGCAGAGTCTCAATTATAATATTGTTATTTCCGCTTATATGGACGTTTACGTACAAACATGGCATAGTCGAGCTTGATTTCAAACTAAACACGAACAAAATCCGTGGAAAAACCCTCTGAAATATCCATTTGCGAGAAATTCTGCCGAGAGATGGGATTTGAGCATTCATCGGATTAATCCTGATAAGGTCAATGCACTTCCCCTTCCTATCTCGTTGTCCCATTTCAATCATGCAATCTCATTAGCTGCTTCCAATATTCCGCAGAGGTACTACAATCTCAGGTCGTCCTCGTGAATGTCATAATCTCAAGTATATTTGGATCGATTTAAAAAATTATTGTCTGGTACTGATATTAACAATTTGACAACAGGCAGACAGAATGTGCAGTTAACTGGAGGGTCGTTCCTTCGACTGCACACTGTGTTTGTGTCATAAACATTGCAAGCAAAGCATGAATGGGTAATTTAGTTACTGGATGCTAAAAGTTTGATCCGCTAAAAAGCCTAATCCGCTAAAAAGATTAAAATTTTACATGCCTGTCCAACAAAATTGCAGACAGCGGCTTGCACGTTGGGAGTTTCAGTCTGCTTCAAAAAAGCATGAAGAACTGAAGTAATGAAAACGTTTTTCAGCTGTCTATTGGCTTGCGCGGGGTCTGGATTTAGCGATAGGTTATTTTAGCAAACTTCGGCGATGACGGAAATGAACAGAATAAATTACAGGATGTTTTCCGTATGATCATAAATTTTTCGTAAAAGATTTTAAAGAGTTTGCGTGACTCGATCGCAGGTCATTGCAAAGATTTTACGTGAATGGAAATACCCTTTAATGTTACGTCGCTGTCGCGTCGACGACCATGGCAACATTTTATCTGGTACATAGCATTAAGGACAGTCATGGAGTTCAAACAATCCTCTCCATCACGTCCAGACGCTTGCCCTGTTTGGTGTCACGTAGAAGTGGCTGATGTGCTTGGTCCTGCTTCAACTCCTCTTGCCGCTATTGAAAATTTGAAAGCCATGGTGATCGGATGTGTATTCTTGCCGTCAGCTCACTGGAACTAACTTTATCTAATTCAACAATTCATCTTATCTTGGCGGGACTCTTAACATGTTTATCTGTCTTTACCATCATGGCGTTGCACTTTAGAATTTGGAACTGGGCTCTAATCTTTATTCTTCGATCACCTGATCTAATTTCATTCCCACCCTAAAAGTCAGAAATTTAGGGAGAGCCAGTGAAATTTTTGGCTTGAGATTTTAAATTGGCGGTCATTCTGTCACTTCGTTTGAATATCGAGATTATTTTTGTTTACTCGCGGATCGTTTACTGAAATCCTAAAAAACCTAACCTTATCTAAGACAAAATTTAATCGTAGAAGGGTCAAGGCAGGACTGCAGTGTTATCTCGACATTTTGCATAACAATTTGTCCGAAGTGATGTCCAGTCCGGGGAGACAAGATAAAGAATTGCTCGATCACCGTCACTTATGTCAAAGTTGCTGACCTAAGATACACGTGCAGCGTTAGCATAAAATTTATTCAAAACAAAACTAAACTTTAGCTTCCATAGCAAGCTATCGATTCAAAATTAACGACAGTACGTTGCTATCTCAAGCATAATCTGTCGTGAAAACTTTAATGACGGAAAATTCGTAGACTAACGTGCCTGAAATGTTCTCCTTCTATGACCTTGAGGTTCCACCCATTCCAAACCTAAATGAGTTAAAACTCGTATTCAATTCCAGCGCCGTTTCTCCGGTAATTATCGTCCATTTTTCGACATACATACTTGACATGACGGAGGGTTTTAAATCTCATCTTTACTTTAACGCCACCGTCCTTTTCAACATTTTAGAATCCTGTTCCTGTTCTATGACGGGGTTATGTTTACGCAATATAAGGATAAGAGCGCAGCTCAAGACTTTTAAATGAAGTGTCATGTAAACAAGACAAGATTGAAATATTTGATGAATAATTTTACTAAAGTTTCGTTGCTTGTTCATGAAATATTTCAGTCTTGCCTTGTTTTCATCACACTTCTTTAAAGACTCGAGCTGGGCTCTCATCTTTCTATTACGTTTACGTTTTACGCCAGGAAACTCAATACCGACGGCTAACGTTTAATTATATTCACAGCTGTGTCTCAATATGACTAACTCCATTGACTGTAAGAGCTTTCAAACCATACAAACTCAAGTACCTTGGAGGGAATGGACGAGGCAAAGAAACCTTGAGACGATAGATGAGTTCCGACATTTTCAATAAGATGTAACCGGAGTCAGAGCAATCTATGCATGAAATTTTGGCATGAGAAATCTATATCTCAGGCAAAAATTTATCTTGGTAATGGTGGCCTTGATAGCCCACCAATGAATTGGAGGTACAATTAAGGTCTCAGGTTCACGTTTCGATATTCATACAATATGCTTTGGAAAATGGACAGTTTATGTGGAAGACTGTTTGCGAAGATTTTTGCAGTTTAGTGGGGTATAGTTTATTCCCTTTTGATCTTTCTTCTTTACTTGAACAATAAATAGTTCTCACATGGCAGCCCAAAGCCGAACTCTAATCTTCTCACTGATTATTCAAAATGTCGGAGTAGACTTTGAAGTGGTCTGTGCATGCCGAACAGAAACTGAAGACATAACAACTATTGCATAAGCGCAGCAAACACAGGGACATGCAGAGGTACACGATTAAGCTTCAAAACTGGTTGCTACTTAACTACAGATTCAGTTTGATGAAATCCATGCAGTTTCTTTTGAAGAGAGACGAAAGTGTAGTTGTTGACAAGTGGGAGTTTCTTTGCTGCCAGCTTCACTTGATTTTTGGCATTGCAGAAACAACATACTTTTCAATTTTGGTATTTTCACAGCGACCTCTACAGGAAGTTACCGAAAAGCAATTTCTCTTGATTGTTTCCGGACTATAGCGAGGCAGGATGTCGACCCTTAGTATAACGCAGCAGCTGTCCCTAAAACAAGAACTGCAAGGAATAAAGCAACTTGTTTGTTTTAAGGAGAACATTTTCATTAACGAGCCAGACTAATTCGACCCGTCTATTTTCCACAGTAATTACCGATTTTGCTGCTTGAAGATTTTGAGCTTCTTTCTCCAATCCTCTTAACTAATCTGTTGACCAGACATGAAGACAAGTCTCTTTATCTTATGAATATGCATGAGTTTAAACCCAGACAGGGTGGTCTCAAGCTCCATAATTCAGATTACACTGAATAAACTTCGGACATTTGACCAAAACTCAGTTTATTGAATCAGTTTCACAAAGTGTCAGTCTTACTTGAGCGATTCAAACCAAGAACGAAACTGACTCATTTGAAAGTGTTGACAGCTTACGTCAAAGCCGTAATTAATTTTAAATAACAGTAAAAGAAGACTCTAGAAGGTCATTTAGAATAAAAGAAAGGAAGTTGATATATTGTTTGTATATTTACAGAGATTTCAATACCGTACGTCTTGTTGATATCGCCGTAAAGCAAAGAACTTTACCCAATTGATGTGTTTTGGTTTTGGTGGTGCATGACTAGATAGAAAATGTCTAGACGAATCATAATTTGTTTATTTGATAGGGAAATTGAGACGAAATTGATAGCTCCATCGGTTTTGAATTGAAAATCTTGATTGGGAAATTGAGACGAAATTGATAGTTCCATCGGTTTTGACTTGAAAACTTCGATTGGGAAATTGAGACGAAAGTGATAGTTCCATCAGTTTTGAATTGAAAATCTCATTGAAAATTCATTGGCGTCAATGTTCCTATTGCGCCATCGTACCAGCTTACGTTGTATGTTTTGATCAGCGGTTTCACGTTACTGGTTTATGTGTCCTGTCGCCCTTCCTTGACATTAGGCATTTCGACATCCTCTTTTGTATCGGAGGAAACGCTCCGACTTGAACTGGACGCCTTGGAGTCATTGTGAAAAATTCTGCGACCAGTGTGCGCGTGTGACTTCGCCAGTCCTTCACCCTGGCGTATGCGATTGAGTGTTAAGAGCACAATTCCTCCTTACTATTCGCTCACAAATGTTGCAATACGTTCTAAAGACTCCTGTGACTAAATCGCATACATGAGAACGAGCAATCATATGTAACAATCGTTTTGTGTTGGTCAGACCTTGAGACTTTACCAGTGTTGGAACTGAATGATTGTCTCGGCAGTAAATGCTAGCAGATTACATCAATTTAGCCGCTAATGTTTCAAACTAGGACCACACGTTTGCTAAACCTCGTACCCAGGGACTTTTTGGACGTTTGCTCTCGATCGACGCCAACACGTATATTGTTATTTTCATACGTGATTACCTTTCTTTCCTAAGATAAAAGGGCAGGACATTTGCCTATAGAGGAGTTTACTTCTTAATCTCAGAGTATCCGGTATATTTGCTCCGTTTCCTGATTCACATTCTTTAGATACTAAAATGAGTATCGTCTTAGTATTTTAGCTTCAAATGCACGTGCAAAATCCTTAATATTGTATGACTCACTTGGTTTATTTAAATAAAAATTCGTGTTTGACCATCCTTAATAAAGTTTGTAAATGCCGTGAGAAGCAGAGTGTGTACGAAGAAAACATTAATCTTGCTCTAGGCAATAGCCGAAGGTTACTTTAACCTTCTGAGTCCATGACTAACGTCCCTAGGGCATTCGTAACTTAACTGAGTACAAAGAATTAACATTCTGTATCAAACATTTTGCTGATAACGTGGCAGGTGACACAAATATATGGCAAATAGGTTTTAATGAAGTCACTGAAAACATTCAAATTACGAAGTTCGAATCCATAAGGACTACTTATTGGTGGAAAAAATGACCTGAAAATTGTTATATTGGAGTATGATATTCACGAAAACGAAAGAATAGACCGCGTAATTGGGCCATGTTTCGGGTCTATGTCAGCGTCATTGTCAAACCAAATAAATGATTTTCATCCCTGGGTTTTCCAGTTTTTGCAGGTCAGCAACGGACACCAATCCCCTATATTTGCTTATCATGTGATGGATAAGTTTACCGATAGGTGTACGTATAGAGATGGGTGTATCATAGCACTTATCTCTATTGTCTCTGTTGTCAAATTAAATCAGATTAAATTACAATTAAGGTGGTCTTATACAAAAAAAAGAGGAAATTTCTCACTTTTTTACAAAGTGGAAATTTATATGCATCTAGTGAGAGGGAGGGTTAGCCAGACCAAAAATACACTATTTACAGTAGAGTGGTTGTCATGGTTACCAAGCTACGTTACCCCCCATGGGGAAAAATGGGGTTAAATTTCAAACACGATAACTAAAGAACTAATGGTGGTATGAGTCTGGAATAACTTTTAATTAAACACTTATTATATTACCTAGGAGATGAACCAAATCATTAATCTGCTATTTAAAAGGTAGCTATAATCAACGATTAACCTTTTCAATGTGATCAGGATGATGAGCTGTTTGACTTAAGAGTAAATTATTTCATGATTATGCAGCAGGATTAGATTCTTTTGGTTGATCTCCTAGCTACATGCATATTTTATAATTCCTGAAAGTTTCATAGCAATTGCTTACATATTCTTTGAGAGACCTTGCATGAAATATTGGTAATCGGCCGACTTTGTTAAGTTGAGAAAAACAGCTTTAAAGTAAAACATTCTGTTTGTTACTAGGATAATACCAATATGTCTCAGACAGTAATGTATGGACTTATACTAGTCTAAAAGGCTCCAGCCTCATATATTTTCCTTTCCTGCTCTACTGACTTGTCATTTTTCTTTTTTCTTTTGCCACGGGTAACTTTTCTTCTCTGTTTTGCTGAGTCCCGGTTCTTATAATATGCTTTCAGAACTCGTCTCTTGCCAGCTTTTCCCATTCCATCTAAAAAGTACTTTCCTGGCTCCATCCCTAATTTCTTTATGACATTTACTGCAGCCCAATCATGTTACCAATCATGTAAACAATCGCACTGATTCGCTTATTGTGGAGGTGTGCACGATAGCATACAGTGATCACGCATAACACGCCCTTGTGTAAATGGATGGCACAGCCTCATCACGCTATAGCCATGTTATGCCTCTATTGCATTATGGGTAATTCTGTATATTTTCAACTGCACCCACCTTCCCCCTTTCATATAATATATCTTATACTATAGATAATATATCGAGCTCGAAACCACAAAGCCAAACATATCCTAGGCGAGAGACCTACGTACATATCTAAAAGATATGCCGGTCTAAATTTTTCAAAAAAATTTTTCACAGACCTACAGCCCTAAACCTGTTACGACTCTCAGTTGCGCCTCTGCCGAGAACGCTCACGTCGGGAGCAAATTCTCGACGAATAAAGGCACCTCTCGATTCTTTGAAAGGCTTATGGCAGATCGGCCATCCTCGGACTTTACATAATGTCCCTTAGGCCAGCTGCGACTGTTATGCAGGAGCCGGATTTCATGCTTGACGAACCAGCCACAAATCCTGCGACTGACCGCCATTACCAACGTCTCTCGCAAAGAAAACAATCAAATACGCGCCAAAATCACAGCCTACCGCTGGTCACCTCATCGATTCCACGTATTTCAATCTTCTTCCAGGAATTATTGCACAGTCCTGTCTACTTGTTTATTCACTACTTATTTCTACTTACATTTACAATTTTTATTTCTTGCTTATGTAAACAAAGGGGACTAAAAACGTTGTTTCGACATCTCGTATAAAAATATTTGCGACTTAATTCAACGATTTTGAGAGAAGCTCTTTGAAAGTAAATCCAAGATGGCCGATGCGAAACAAGGCTATTTTGATGGTTTTGAAAGGTGGAAATATTTGATTTAATACACAGTAAAATGGATTTAAATCTTGCCACAAGGAGGGAGGGGTGGTTAAGAATCATTGGGTCTAAAACCTACGTTGTAGAAACAGTCCAGTGATAACAATTTGACAATAACAATTCGTTGCCATTGCGGTTGCTAAGGGGCAATTAAAAGGATGGGCAATTTCTTTTCAATATTTAATCCTTTTGCGTTGTCGAAATCATTAAAATAGCAACGAGTAATGAAAAATTTCATAATTCATAAATTTCATAATTTCATAATTTCATTATTCCAAATAATAAATTTCATAATTCCAAAAAATCGACTTTTTGAAATGTTAAATGTATAGTACCACCTTAATGCAGCGTGATCAGATTAAATCTGTTCTTCTAACGTGTTATTACGTGCACGCTTGCTTGGTCATTTTTTAACAATGGTATAACTAACAAACTTAAATTAGATCTTGGTCACTTGATTTCTTGATTTTCCACAGACGAGATCCGAAAGAACAAATGTAGAGCCCTAAACAGCCCAATCGGTCGCCTCAGAATTAACTGAACACCTTTCTGGGTTCCATGCATGTAACATTTTTTTAGTCGGCCATTTTTAGTCAAGGTTAAGCTGACATCAATGTTGAAAGACCAAATGCATAAAATGTGGGCGAAAAATTAAAATTGTTGATCTGTTTCCAAAGGTATTCGCTGCAAAGTTTGAAGAAACGGTGTTTGAGGTCAACGTCTTCAACAATTCTTGAATTTGTTTTACTTGAACGACGACATTTACAAATAGTTCCAGCAATTCACACCATCCGATTTCCCAGGTCATGTCCTTACAGTGAGCTTTTTGATCTGATTTAAAAACTCTGTCAGAGATTTGACCCTCAAGGTAATGATCTGTGAGCTGCCATTTAATGAAAATAGATGTTATTTGCCCAATATATCCACCAGCTGCGCTCCTGAAGCTCAGATGGATGTCAAGTGTTTTCCTCTCTCCTCCACATGGCAACGAATCTTCTCGAGGGGAATGTCACGTGACTCCTTTCCCTTTTGCTTTGGTTCAGTCTGGTCTATCCAAGGATAGGCACCTTACGATCGATGACGTCTTTTAAAAATTTGGCATTTAAAGAAACCACGGCTTCCTGTCCACCGTTCTTCATACTTGTGGGTTGTTGTATGACTACTAAAACGCTTCAATCCTCTTAGAGTAAATTCATGTTCGGTTTGAGTTCAATCTTAAACAACAGCATTTTTCACTCTGCAAACTGACATCTTCCTTAAGACGTGAAAATGGTCCGGGTACCGTTGTATGCATAACGACGACGGTGTTGAGAATGCTCTGGAGAATAAAAATTATTCATTCTCTTTGTTTTGCATGAAGAATTATTTTGTTTAAAGGAGGTCGTAAGGTCCCTAATATCACTTCCATAAGAACAGTCAATCCGATGTGGTTCTACAAACGTTAAAGTGTTCAGTAGGAGGAAATTACAAAAATAATTATTTTAATCACCAGGCCGCGTTTAATGACAATTCAAATTAGTTAGATATCCGCGTTTAGACGTCTATTATTAACCAGTGAGGCTAGTGGTAGAATATAAAATGTTATGAAAAATCATATATACGAAACAATGGTCATGTTTATATGACATGTCAAAGGTAACTATTGATATTAGTTAAAAAAAAACCCCAAAAATCCTTCCGGTATATTTTTTCAACACAGGAGTCATCGACGTCTGGCTTTGAGCTTTGCACCAGGCTTTGGACGTTTGAAACGAAATTGTTGAAACTAGAAGGTGTACATGAACTGAAAATCTTAGAGGACTCCCTCTTAGAGGATTCAAAATTTTTTTTGATTTGTTGGTATAAATATAAAATGATTTTGTCACACCAAAGATACATTTTCCACCCTCACTTAAATTTTACGAACTTTCTCCCATTCGTGATATTAGAGTTGTGGCTCACGAGCTTCTAAAATTCCCATGTCTGTTATGGTATTGTGAGTCGTAGTACATTTATAGTGGAAAACTATTAAGGAAAGATTAGCCGTTCAATCAAGGATATAATGGTACTTAAAGTGCTCTAATTTAATCCTGCATATAGGATATTCAACGTAAATCCAAAAGACGCACTTATACCGAATAAACAGGGAAAAGTTTCCTTGGCTACACATAATGTGTTATTTTTCTGCAGGTATCACATGTAAGTTCATCCAAGTAGAATCATGCACTTTATTCCTCCAGCGATTCAACTGTCCCACTTCTAATTCATGGCTATCTACCAAAATTTACCAAGGAAACATTCTTGGGTGAGTTTTGTGTAATTGTTCACCTGTTTCAAGACTAAATGGCTGAGTTGCCGATCCACATCGCTTATCCGATCAGTTACTTAATCTGTGGAACTCTCGTGTTTGACATATCTTTTGTATTTTAGTTCTTTTTAAAATTTTGGCGATATTGGTGTGTTTATTTATTTTTGTGACACTGAAACAAGAGCCAAAGAAGGAGTGTGAAAGAGTAATGATTGAACGCAGAAATCAGTTCCGGTTACTTAGTTACGCAGCAATCGCGTCAGCAACTTGATGTCTTGTGTAGCAAGAGCTGCGCACATTGCCTTTATAATATGAAAGATAAATAAGAACTTAAAATCTGACGGACAGTTATTTCTTGAGTATAACAAGGCAGGTCCGCCTTGTTATACTCAAGAAATACAAACCGCCTTGTTCGAGTTTTTTATCCAATTTAAGTGCACGAAATATTCTCGCGACAACTTAACGCTATCCATGAGGATGGATGTGCAGTGTTTCAATTCTACTTCAGAATCATCCTCAGGGTATTATGGTTAATTGTGAAGTTATCATTTCATAACAAGGCAGGATGACGATCCTTTACATATTATCGCTTGAGATCTCTCTCGAGTACATGGGAAGTTGAAGAAGCAAACCAGATCATTAATTTTTGAAATTGAATCATTCTTAAAATTGATTGATTCAGTCACGACAAATTTGCTATTTCTTGTGTTCGAGGCTTGAGATGGCGACCGTTTGATGGAATCTCTTAAGACACGGTTTTAAAATTTGAAAGTGAAAACCTGCATAACTATAATTATTTGCATAAAACGTTGTGGTACTTAAATTTGATATTAGTAAGCGGACGAGCAGGAGTAGGGAAACTAAGGGTGTGAAATTACAAGGACTTGATATAGTATTCAGAAAAGCAAATTCCTTGCATTTGACTAGAAGAAACATCCTAATCGCGGGTTTTGAAGTTTACGGCAAAGCTTTGACTTGATCAAAAAGCAACACTCACCTCTCACTCATGGCGAACATGTACAGAGAAAGTCTTCATAACCGGTTACATTTTGCAAGCTTCCCAAGTTTCCATAATAATATAATTGTATTTTTTATGACAAGTTTCATCGATAGACGACAGCAATCAAGCTACTCATCTAGATTACGAAAACTGAATATTGGGGTAAAATGTTTGTCAACGTGAAAAATACAATCGATCTCGCATTTAACAACTTTTGACACGGACTACCAATATAAGGCTAAATAACAATACTAATTAGGAAACTAAGAGGCAATATTGGCAATGACACTCAGTTATATAAATAAGGAAATCGTAGGAGGATGTTCCGAGTGCGAGGAATGGAGCGATCGATCATTATAAGACACAAGCGAACATATATACATACATACATACATACATACATATATATATATATATATATCTGTCTGCCTGTCTGTCTATCTATCTACATATATATATATATATATATATATATATGTATATATATATGTAGATAGATAGATAGATAGACAGACAGACAGACAGACAGAAAGATAGGTAGATAGATAGATAGATAGATAAATAGATAGATAGATAGATAAATAGATAGATAGATAGATAGATAGATAGATAGATAGATAGATAGATAGATAGATAGATAGATATTTTTATTTATGACACGGTGGTTCAATCAGAATTAACAATTTTACAAATGTAACTCTGGTCTACCTACAAGCCGTGTAGTTACAGAAAATAATTAAGTATATTTACAAGCTTTTTTGTATTTTTTAAAATTTTTTGAATTATTTACACCCTCAATTATTTACATTATTTACAGTTATGTAGGAAGTCATACAAATCATCAGTGCAGAACATGGTGGATTTCATTTTTTGTTTAAAATGTGAAGATATGCTGTGTTTTTTGGTACATTCTTTAGGCAGTCTAATGTACTAAGGTTTACTGAAATATTCATAGTTACACATTTACCTATACATGCATTTTTTACGATGCGTTTAGGCTTGCCAAAATTTATGCAATTTGTTGTACATATATATATATATATATATATATATATATACGTACATACATATATACAGATATATAGATCATTTGATAAAAATGCTTTTCAATGCATGTCCCAATGAATTGAACAGTCAAGATTCAGGAAATCTAATTCGAATATGCTTGACCGGCAGAGTTATGATTTTCGTAGCCAGGGACCTGAACATTGGGTCTCAGATCCAATCTGTATGTATTGAGGGAATAAATTCGACATAGTGAGATTTATATTAACAATTACAATCGAATATATTTATGAGTAAATTGTAGAACAGTAATTTTGGGTGCGAACAATGGAGCAAAAACTTTCTCTAAAACTTATATATCCCGCTACAATCTTCGTAGTTAAATTGGTAGAGTATTTTATTGCAGTTCCATGCCGGATCCTCGAATTAATTCCCTTCGAAATCTCTCAAGTGGCATTTTGTCGCAACTGGTGTTGAAGGAATCTGACAGAATTTTCCTTTCTTCAGTTTTCTTATTTGGAAACCTTGCGTTGATCGATGGCCTGTTAACTATGCATGAATTTTACAAACATGCACATATATATATCCAGCTACTTACCTACCAGCCTAACCACCAATTCACTCCTATATATGTTAATGTATACATTTAGATGCATGAATTTAGATGAATTTGTATTGTTATACATACACACGTGCGCCCATGCAAATATGCCTGTATACATATACATTTACAAATATATATACATACATACATATATATATATATATATATATATATATATATATATACCTGTTTTCTTAGTTTGGCAGCACAAGCCATTTTAGCCAAGATGTAACGACAAGCTTTTCGTGCAATCAGATGGACTATCTTTAAATCACGTTTCACAATTATTGATTTCTTTTAAATATACCATGACCTGTTAATTAACAATCAAAATATTCCTCAGGGCAGACCTTTTATCATATAAATCTGAATAAAGCAGAATGGCGCAATATATAGTTTAATTATTACATTCAACAATTCTTTTTAAAGGAAACAGTTTAACTCTCTCCAAACAGTACCCAACTTTTTAATTTTACTCTGGCTAACTCCATACGATTTTACCCGTCAAGGAGAGAGCTCTCGCAGTGAAAGAGTTGAACGATAGATGTTCCATGGTCAGCAGTGAAAACTTATCAGCTCGTGATATTTTCATAACGAAATCATGAATACTCCATATTAATCATTTTGAAGGAAATTTTCTTCGATCTAACGTTGTAAATTATCAAGATGTTTTAATTCGTAAAGATTTTTGGGCCTTCGGCGCTTGCCTCTGGACTTGGTGAAGATAAGTAGGGAATGCAATGGAATATTCCAGACGATACAGGATAAATTTACGAAGAAAGAATAAGACATCTGATAAACCACTGAGTAAACAGGAATATCGTAAAGCACATGTACTCTGTCTTGGTATGTCAGAGGTTATGGAGCCATGGTTTATCATTCAGCAAATCTTGGTTCTGATTCCCGTTTGAGACAGCAAAACAGTTGAAGAAGGTTTGAAATGATTTTCCTCCGAGGACAAACGATTGCCGGAGAACTGCAAGTATCTAGGCGAAAAACATATCGCGATAAAAATTTCGAACGTCGCCAATTAGTGTTGATTTTGATCAAGTGTTTTTTCAACGGATAGCGACAAATAACAAGAAATGAAGCGTAAAATCTGGAGAACATTGGTCAATCGTCCAGATTTTGCCACTTTGTCCACATTCTCCGGCGTTTTGGTACGCTACTGAATGTAGGTATATATTCAAAGTTTTTGATTTAGTTAACCGTTTGGATGTGATACCATGATTTGTCTTTGTAATCACTGTGAATAGTTATATTACCTCAAATGTTCTAGTGACGTGACTATGTTATACAGACAACAATATTTGTCTATCCTATTGTAGCTATTCGTACTCATATCTTCAAACTAGAGTTTCGTTTAGTGACTGACTATGAGGCTATGAAGATTATACTCAATTGACGTGCTTCGTGTGACTTATCGATCGTTTCCTCTTAACAGTAACAACGTAAACCAGGAATTTCGTCGCCATTGGGGCTAATTTCTGT
The DNA here is from genome assembly GCA_030142905.1 of Heliopora coerulea. Lineage (NCBI taxonomy): Eukaryota > Metazoa > Cnidaria > Anthozoa > Scleralcyonacea > Helioporidae > Heliopora > Heliopora coerulea. Next base: position 212,854 of record JASJOG010000135.1, on the reverse strand, counting down.
CACCTTCATTTACACCTAAATTGTGCCACAATTTCACTGATGGGGATAGCTACGGTTACCCTTTCAAAAATGTTTAATGTATATAAGGTATATTTATCTTAAAGGCAGTGGATTGTTCTCTTATTAACCTCAACATGCAATCGTTATTTAAGCGACTATAGTTTCCTGTGGCGTTGTGTGATGGAATATTGATCAACAGACGTGCATAAACAAAGAACGTCTGCAACTTTTAACAATATTTATCGCGTAGTCTTGCCAGTTACTGGGGCAGAAACCCATATACCCACCAAGTCATAAGATACCCTAATGGCGATTTCGTGAACGTGAAGTGAGTGAGAAAACTACAATCGAGCATCAGCGGACACGTTTCATTGCGTTTTCTTGTCAATAAGCTTGGCTCATTGGGGGAAGCTATTGAGGAAAACTTGTTTTCCTTAATCAGGTTGCCTTGTTCTATTTCTGTTGTACTGAATTTGAGGAAGAGAAATCCAAGCTAAAAGACAGAGGAAAGACACGCGAAAATCAGGTATTTTCTACTGCTTTACAACCATTTTATGAAGCGCTTTCACTGGTAAAGTATGCCATAAAAAGGCGCCAATAGGCGCCCCAGAATCCATGCTTTACGAGACAAAGCTCTGTGATTCTTTTTGAAAGAGCAGAGACGGTGAGAGAGACAGAGAGACAGAGAAACAGAGAGAGAGAGAGAGAGAGAGAGAAACAGAGAGAGAGAGAAACAGAGAGAGAGGGACACACACACACACACACACACACAAATGTATTTGTTCTAGATGCAAAGACTTACTGGTGGAGATATAGCAAATGGCGATCATTGATGTAAATATACATACTGATAGATCAAAGCATTGATACCCACAGATTTAAATGAAGTTTGGTTCTAAGGTTTTAATTTATAGTATTACCCTTTAAATATCATCATTCTATGTATGGGTACACAATATTGATATAGCAGTCCAATCGATACTTCACGCTGGCATAACACGGAGTTGTTCGTCAAACGTTCCTCTTCATTCGACACTTTTATCATGCATATGTTTCCTTTCTATGCCTGACTTGTGTCTTCCAGAGCATCGAAACATTGTATTGCATCACGCAAAGTTTTAAGCTAAATTTATTTAACAGCCATTCGGCGAGATATGTTCACTTAATTTCGATATTTGGAACAAAACTAAATCTATGTACACTGTGTGCTGGTGACGTAATCTCCGAGCAGAACATACACAACTGCCATCTACCTTTAATCATCATTCACGTTTTTTGCTCGAAACGTTGATGTTCTTTGAGATCAGTTGCAGCAGTTATCAACATTTTAACTTTTTACCTTTCATTGCTCTGTTTTCGAAATAAACAGTCCCATGTAGCAATATACCTACGAAATGTGAGGATTCTGTATTTGAAATTGTTCTTTTAGTTTATCAGAATTACTCGCACCACACATTTAAGTTACTCGTGTGTGTGTGTTTCAACATCGTCCTAAACCAAGTTAAATCTGTACGCTACCATATCAGTTTAGTGCGTCATTGCACTAGCTGTTAAAATCAAAGGGCTCGGAAGAAAAAAAATTAAGGACAGTTTGGTGGACTAAAACTTTTGAGGAGTGTGTCTATCTGCCTGTCTGCAAATAAATGTCTCCCTCTGTTTATCTGATTTCTTAGCCTTTTCATTTAACCCTCAGACGCCAGCTATGTTTGCTAATCCTTCAAATCAGCAAGGAGCTAAGCTGAAATCTGGTAGGTACACAGATTTATATATCTACACTCAATGTTAAAATAGATAATTTTCTTAATAAATAAACACACACATACATACATACGTAAATAATAAATACGTGAAGAAATAAGTAAACAAGTTGCCCAATCGAATTAGATGATACACACACACACACATATATATACACATACATACAAATGTTAACTAAAAATGTCCTTTACGTTAACATTTGTATTACGCTCTACCAGCCCTGGTATTGAGCACTCTATTAAGTTGATTTGGAATAACCATATTCCTATATATATATATATATATATATATATAAAGAAAGGGAGACAGACTAACCATGTTCTTCATATCTAGGTAGCAGCTCTGGTCCTTTGCTGGCTGCTAGAACGTCGATATATCTTTGGGAATTTTTACTGGAAATCTTAGAAGATCCAGATTGCTCAAAAATTGTACGCTGGACGGACAAAAGAGAGGGTGAATTTGAATTTCTAAATGCTGATGAAGTGGCAAGACAATGGGGAATTGTGAAACGGCGTCCAAAAATGGACAAGATCAAGATGTGCAGGGCTATGAGATATTATTACAAGAAGGATTTAATGAAGAAGGTTGGTAACAAAAACAACTTGAAAAATGCGGCTGCGACCGCAGGATAGGCATGAACACGGACATGAATACGAACTTAAAGGTGGACATAAACATGAACGAAAAACACGATCACTAACTGGAACTCGAAAACAACTAACATAAACATAAATATAAACATGAACATGAACATAAACAAGCAAGATAGTAAAAACACGTTTACCAAAAATACTCAATCGTCATTCCAAGCAAAGCACAATTTTAATACAGCATGTAAAGACATGTTTTTTGGCACAGAAGCGAGCATAACCGATGACACAGGCACAACTGAAGCGGACATTAATACCGTAATGATTCGAATAAGCGCCCGGGGTGCTTATTTTATTTTAGGAGGTCGAGAGGGGGCGCTTATTCGAGGGGGGGGCGCTTATTCGGGAGGGGACGCTTATTTAATTTTTTAGCAAACACCACAATCTGATTCCATAAAAACGCAGAACTTTGATAACAATCTTAACAATAACAATAACAATAACAAGAATTTAGAAAAAACTGAAACCCTAGTTCTCTGCTCTAGTAGATAGAATACGAGTTATTTTTATAATGCAGCTGCAGCTGCAGGTAATCGTTCTCAATCAATGACAAGTTCATCGTCACAGTCACTTTCGTCAATAACAAGATTGTCGGGCGCAGTGTCCTCGACGTCCGACTCTGTGATTCCGTCGAAAGGGTCACGTTCACGTGATTGGGCAATAGCATGTTGAACAGTTTTGATCCGTGCTAGCCCAGAATGGCATGGCTGATCCTCCTTAAACCAATGGATGTGGTCATCCTCCGATCCATCCAAAGCAACAGTCAGTCCACAGCTCATGAATGAGGCCACAATCATTGCACTATCTAAAGTAGCCCACGCTTCAAGGATCCACTTAACAATCTCTTTCCGGGGAGCACCACGCATATTTCCAGCAGCCGTGAAAGAATGGGCTTCACCAGCCATCCACTCGTCGTATTGCTCCGTTACCTTTGCTTTGAAAGGCTTACTCCACACCACATCTGGAGCTTGGATGTATTTGGTACAACCTCCTGGGATTATTACTTTGCCAATCTTTGATGTTACAAGTTCTGCTCTTACTGTGTCCATCACTTGGCACTTGAAAGAATCCCAAGCTAACAGTCGTCGCGAGAATGTAAACTTCCCCAAAACATTTCTTGCAAAGGAAAGCGTTAGTTCCTCGTTCATCTAACCATTAGCAGATGACGCAACCACGCATTTTCTTTTAAAATCTTCGTTGAGTAATTTCGTCTCTCTTTTAGCTCCAGGAAAGACAATGAAAGGCTTAAGTTTCGTCCCATCTGCCTTAGCTGTCAAACAGACCGACACTTTCGTTTTCTCATGGCCAGATGTTTTCATGTTTATCGTGTTCTTGCCGATAGAATCAACAGTCGTATTGGAAAGCATCTCTTGCCAAACGCCGGTTTCATCTATAGCTATAATGTCGCTGTCTCCGTAAGAAAACTTTTCGTGCAGACGTCGCACTTGTAAAACATAAGATATCAGTTTGTCAATTAGTTTCTCTGGATCCTTCTGACATTGAGTCGTTTTGCGCCGTATGGATAAACCATTCCTGGTCATAAACTTCTAAACCCATCCAACGCTTGCGGTGAACGTTGGCGGGATTTCCGTTTCCTTGCATTTTTCTTCATATAAGCAGTGACCTTTTTACCTGCATGTGACTGTGATTTATCGGTCTCCGTGTTCGACATGAGCTTTGCAATACTGAGCTCATATTTCCGGAAATTTTAACCTGATACCGTCGGAGTTCACACAAAAGTTTTTTTGTTTGTGTCTGGCTAGCGTGACAACGACTAAAAGCTGAGGAGTTTGCTTGTAAAAGGTTGCGCCGAGAAAACCCTTGGAAAACGTTCTTACTAGTATACTGAGTTCATCTGATGATTGCCTGGCAATTATGGCTCGTTCATGCCCATTGTCATTGATACCGGGGAGTTTTACATTCGTCTGTGAGGTTGAATTCTCATCTGTCATACGAGGTCACCACGTTTACAAAGCATCATGGCCTCCAACCTTAGGAGAGTCTCTGACATGCAGGAAAGACGAACGTAACGAAGCTTATGAACATGATGATTAAGCTATTGGAACTTATCTTGATAATAACCAACTTGTTGGCCACGTGCCGATGGAGCTTTCCTTTCTTGTCTACACTTTTTTGAGAGCCAACCTAGACAACAACATACAAGTCAAAGTAACGGGAACAAGGACGCTGGAAAATGGACTTGTTGTGCCCGCATCTTTCCAAGCTAGAACGACGAACTTAACCATGGCTAAAAGATTTGAAGGAGAGATCTGTCGATTGAGAGAACTTTGCTCTCACATAGAGATCAAAATTGAAACAGTGAGAAGTAGACGAGTTTCGCTCTAATCCGGCTAATGTGCGCAATGCATATATTTGTGGCAAATAAAATGTTGAAGGACAGTTGATTTTATACCGATACTGCGTCCCTTATCGGTTGGGTAATCATTTACATACAGTGGTTCCCTGGCGAAAGGAAGGAGGAAGGGCGCTTATTCGGTAGGGGGCGCTTAATTCAAAAAACGCAGTGGAAGGGGGGCGCTTAATTCAAAAAACGCTGTGGAAGGGGGCGCTTATTTGAGAGGGGGCGCTTATGGGAAGGAGGGCGCTTATTCGAATCATAACGGTACACGCGTTATCACGAGAGCAAAACGGACACAAACACAAACGCAATAAAATGCGCGAGAGCGAATCCGAACGCAAAGTAAAACAAAGCATTGAACATCTTGAAATTGTCAAGAAAATTGCATGTTGTGAAACCATCACATACATTGCATATAATCTGTAGATTCAATTTTGCAGAAATTGCCGTCACTTACAAGCAAGTTACTTACAAAATAAGTTTCAACATTACAATGAGAAATTTGGATATGGAAATTCTATTGCAAATTGGCAGCCATATTATATATACACTGGACTGTATATAACTATATAGTAAGCAGCCCAAAGTAGATCAACATCAACACTAGTGTAGCAAATTTCAAAATTATGAGTTTTCCGTAACAATGAATGTACATTTTGTGGTTCATTTGTATAATCTCTCAACCGTAAAATGCATTTGTTTTCTAGGTGAAGGGTAGACATTTTGTCTACAAATTTCTTCAACTTCCTTACAATCATCCGATTTTAATGTCATCTTCTCCGACAACAATGAATAACCCCTCGAACAGAGTGATATGGAATGTGGATGACAATACCTGGGAAGCCAAATGAAAAGTGTAGTTAAGAAATGATCACTTATCTAGACTTACACTATTTCATTTTCGACAAGGTCTAAGTAGACTGTGTTAACTTGGCTCGGTAATCATTACTGAACCACATTGAGCATATTTTCAGCTTCCAACAGAATCATATGTAATTTTACAGCTAATTTTATGCATTCGGCCTGTTAGAATTGTTTGGAAGTCATCAGAGGATTTGCTGAAGGAGCAACACCGTTACATCCCACCATGTAGAAGAACTGGAACAGTGGATTGTGTTCTTTAAATGGATCAATACTTGGAGCTTAGGAAAACGAAGATTGTGCCATGAAATGATAGGATTTGAATGATAGGATTTTTGAATGAAATGATGAGAATTTTTCTATTCTTTTTATGGAAAACCAAGTTCTTGAATTCCATGAACTAATACGGTTCAAAGTTGCATTGAAAGGTTTCAAACAGATTGATTTTAGTTGATCGAATGCAAGGAAGTCGCCTGGCCTCCGTTACGGCGGGTGTGAGAAGTAATTTTAGCGAGTCATTCACATGAAGGCGGCAAGTGCTGGTCAATATTCAACGGTCACAAAAGTATTTCTTGTTAAGGGAGCACGGGGACATGTTCCTCGGGAAATTTTTTAATTTTTAGAGCACTGAAACGACATTTTCACCGTTTCCCAAGATATATTAGTGTATAGGAATTTAATATACTGTCTGTGAATGTGGTGAGTTTTTCCGGTGATGAGATGCTTAATTTTGTAGTAACTTCAGAAAATGCTTGTGCTGAGGAGGTAGAAAATTGATAAAACATTTTCTGTCTGAAGAGAAAAGTTCATGAATTGACTTACACTGCTAAAGTCAACTAGAAAAGTTGACTAGAGCGGGATTCGAACTCGCATTTTCTGCCTGCAAGGCAGTGAAAATTTGATTCTTCTCTCTGAATATTCTGACCTGTTTGTCTCACCTTGAGACGATAATGCTCTAGCATATGGAGTAACGCCGTCTTAGTCTTTATGAAACGATATATGAAAACAGTGCTGAGCGAATGTAGCCAGTCTTGAGCTAGCACCCAACCTCGTTTCCAGGCTTTTCTTGTTCCTTATCACGGCGGCGCACTTCGTGCAGCGGATTAAAAGTTGGCAAAACGCTAGCGACAAGTTAGCAAAGAAAAAAAATCGAGTTCTTTATCTTACCTGAATGATATGTGGGCGAGAACTTTTCAAGATAGTCGTAATGCTAATGACTAAGCAGGTTCAAGTGAGAGGAAATTTTCGCTCTCAAGAGGTTTTCAGATGATTATTGTAAGATTCAGATTGCATTATTGTAAGACCTTGAGTTGCGGTCTGACCTAAAACGGAACCTCCGTGTTCCGGCTTGACGTATGGAGTGTTGACCACAATTACGAACCAGCTTTCTGCTTATACCTTAAAAGGTTTGTCTGATCACCGTGGTCTGATGTATTTTGTCGCATAGCCTCTCCATACAGTAAGTTGGGTGATAAAATCCAACAAAACTGGAGCCGAAAGATCTCTAAAGAACACTACGAGCAAACTCGTAGTTTATTACAGTAATGAACGGTCTTCACTTTGAACTCTTTGAAATCAAAGTAACTTGGCCCAGGTTGTTGTCACCAGATGAGAGACAAAAATACATATATCAAATTTCAAACCAATCTAGCAAATATAAACCTCGTATTATTCTAGACCCAGTCTAACTAGTTTTGACTAACCACTTCAAGAGGTTACTCTGTACTATCTTTACCACTTCTCTTTGGCTTCGTCTTTCCAAATAAACCCACGTTAAACAGGAAAAGAAGACATTGATTCGACGAACGTCAATATTACAAAGCGAAAATTAAATACACCTGTATTTGGAAATAAGAATCAGACGGCAAATTTTTAATTCGATAACTCTGCTCGATAAATTACCTGCTCGTCTCCCTTATTACGCAAAGGAAATGCTATACGTACTACACAGATAAGAAATGTTTGTGATTCTTCGTTACCTTTCATCCAAGATTTGCCAAACGATAGCACGTTGTGCAGCATGACGTGGTAGTTTAACAACAATGACTGTCACTAAAGAGCACATACATAAATAACCTGGCGGAATGCAAAAGAAAAGAAGCACTTTCTTAACCTAACTGAAACTACTGTCTACGTAACTTATTGAATTTCTTTCATTTTATTGCAAACTTTTTCATGCATCTGAACTGTCACTTTGATGTGCCACAGCATGGACAAACGGGTCTGTCACATGGACATGGGTTGTGAAAATACTCGTCAATAATTCATGAGAAAAAATTTTAACACAAAAGAATTGGCTTGTAATTAGTATGCTGCAAATCGGATACAGTATACTAATTAGAATTACAAACTTACCCTTGGATTTTCCATGTTAAAATTTACTAAAACTTCAAAATAGCCTGTAAACATGGTCATTTAAATGTATTTGCATTTTAAGAAAGATACAATATTCGCGTCCGATCTGCATCAGATTTACTACGGCTTGCCCTGTAAATTCCACACAATTCAGCCTCTCATATAGTATCTATTACTTAAACACCTTGAAGGAAATACTTAGGTTTTTACTAAATCAATCGAATTTGTTGGAACACTTTCAATTTTTCGGTGTGAGGGGAATCGCCGGGGACGAATCAGAAATACAGAGTACACACTCCATAAAAAGACAATCTTCATTGACCTAAATCGATGAAAACTATTTCCCATCGCGATGAAGTTGCGTTTTTTATTTTCATTACATATTAAGGAATATCCTGTTCACATTCGGATCCTGCAGGGTATAAGGTTGGGTGCATCAAACTGATGATAGGACTGTAAAGTTTGAAATGCCGTTCATGGCGTGGTCGTGCAGGATTGCCTTGGTTGACGTAAATTCGAAACCGTTGATAGATCAGAGCGACAAGTGTATTTATCCGGACGCAAACAAAAGAAGGATGTACATTCTGTTACATAATGATCGATGAGATTTCTTGGAGTAAAAAAGTATAAACTCTTGGATGTTTTAACAATCGCTGTATATGCTATATTTGCATACTGTTTTGTTCACATAAGTTCTATATTCGATGTCTTCAACTGAAATCGTGTCTTTGTTTATGATAATAAATACGATAATATGCACATACCGGTGTGAAAGAATCTGGGCAGAATTACACCACAATTGTGATAAATGAGAACAGAATAACAGGAAACTGTTCAACGAGGTTCCACACGATTACAGAACATTCCGGACTAGTAATGAAAATAACACGTTTAGCAGTTTTAGTTCTCGATTAAAATTTAAAATTAGAAAACACAACTCTATTCCAACCTCAGAAAGCATTTTTTTGTTCGGCATCATTTTCTTACATTACAATACTGCTGTTCGTTACGAATTTCTGGGATAACTACTTTCCCTCATTACAATTTTCTGTCGTTGTTTCGTTCTCTGATTACTACAATATGTCGGAGTAAAGTGGTAGTCATGACACAGTGGTATGAGAGACTCTCCAGTCCTATACAAGACAATAGTGTGCTTCAACACGGTCTCGACTGTCTAAAATACTTATAAATATATGTAATGAAAACCGGGGGTTTTTGGGGAATTTTTTATTATTATTTTAATGGAAAAATCTCAATGCAAAGCCTATTGACTGATAAATTTGTTCACGCGTGCATATAAATCCAAGCCGCTTAAGCTTAATTTCCAGTGCTACGTTATTCTTAAGAACGTTTACGTAACGGACGCTCTAAATACGTAAGCTCCTTTGCTCACACCCACGAAACATCCGTCTGGAAAAGCAAGTTGAAAAAATACAGCAATGAAAATTAGCCTTAAGATATGTGTTACCTATCTCATGGACACTTATCACGCGACCCGCATATGTCGTCATACATTTATTGCGGCTGCTATGAAAAGTTCAGGTGAATCCTTAATCGCGTATGGGAACACTTCGAACGAAGATTGAGTTTTCTGTTGTCTTTTTTGTTTTAATGTTGAGGTAATTGCATGGTATGTACCTATACAGGTGGTTTTTGTGGTACATCAGGTTTAGCAATGTCTGGTTCTGGCGAAACATCTTAGAATTAAATCTTTGTCGTGTTGTCCTCCAGATCGCTCAATGCGTTGTACCAAAATAGAGGCTACTTCAGTTCATAGTTCACAGAAAAAGAGACGCGGTTTGTTTTATTTTAGACTAAAAACATTGGTGTATCTTCGAGAGAGCTGGTATCATCGAATATACCAGCACAGGCGGTTTGATACTTGTTTTCAATCGCATCGAATTTAATCCAAAGAAATTCAAGCAATGATATTCTTCTATTGTTACTCTAAGACGTGGTAGCATCATACTCCAATGGATAAAACGTCTTCATTCGAAGATGATTTTTGTGGTTAATTCAAACGAATAACCACTAAAGTTAGAGAAGGATTCACTCGGAAAGTCGAATAATGTGACTAAACGATGAGCGTTCGGGAGATGGCTTTATTACAACACTAAACTGGACAGGAAGACAGGCGAAGAAGCAGTCATGTTCAGCGTCAGAGTCAATTTGAGCAGAGTGAACTTGAACTTCTGTCCCAAATATGCTTCTTGATAATTTGTCGTAAGCTATCACAGGACATGTCTGAGGGTTCTGACAAATGTCGAACTTCGGGAGCTGAATAGCCGATAAAGGTTAGTAATTGCGTTGCATTTATATTTTACCAAGGCTGACGTTAGTTATTGGAATGTAATGAAAAGCAATGATATTATACATTGCATTACTTGCAATTTTAAGTTATAGTTTGTGAAAGAGTGACCCTTATTAAAACGCAAACATGACGTTAATCCTGATACGAATTAATAAAACTACGAAAGGTGTAAACGACTTGCGAAAGTGTATGCCAAAAAACGTGTGAAATACTACTTTTTTTGCGTTAAGTCTTGTTCACCGTTGGGACTCAGAGCAAACTTAACCCAAAAAACACACGTTAACTGCATCTGAAACACTATTTGTTCTAATTCACTGCGCTAGTGTGAAAAGGTACTGGTGTTTAAATAAGATCCGATTGTATTATGAATTTCGAAAAAAGTGCGAATAGCTTTGAATTTGATGGTCATGTCCTCAAGCTTTACTAGACCACAGCGTGAGCAATTGCTTTGGAAAATTCATATTTAAAAGCTTCTACTTTACATCTTTAACTGCACAAAAGATTTAATTATCTGAAATGAGTGAAAGAAATACAATTTTATGAAAATCCCTTTTATAGCTGTACCAATTTAATTTGAGTGCCATGTCGGACCGCGCTCATAATTTGGAAGCGATATAGGGACATAATTGCCAGCTATGTTATCCAGATATTTTTACTTGATCTATTCCTATAAGGGAAATAAGGCTAGAATTCTTTTTTATTATAAGATCAATTACATGTGCTTAGTTGATTATTCGGATAAATAATGTGAAACTCAGATGGAAAAATGATCATCAATATTTATAATTTAACAATTCATCTGGAAAACAGGAAAGAATTGAATTTTTCATTATAAATTGTAAATTCAATTCTAAAACTAATGCATAATCAAAACTGTTACTAAAATTTAATATCAACGTTAAATCCTTGGCTAAAGGAGAAGTGGAGCCAAGGAGAGTTGATTTGAGTGGAAATTCTTGCTTTTGTGTAACCATCACTCCTCTTCGGTTTTTATACATTCTCATTTTAGTTCCTTCGAATTTTGGTTTGATTCAATAAAAGTTTTAGCTTGTTTGAGCAAGTGACAGCTTAATCTCCCGCCATACGCACATTTTGCGTCATAGTCACTTTCTTTTGACCAGATCAGCAAGAATTGGCGAGAGTTGAACCAAGTGGCATACAGGCTCTCGCCTTTAAACTTCCGTCGATTCTTATCCTCTTCTAATATGGGATTTGCAAGTATTTGTGTCGTAAGAAAGTGCTATGTTAAACACGCAGAAGATTATTTGACCTTAAATATATATTTGTATATTTACATGACAGCCTAATCTGTGTAATGAGTAAGCACTATGTTAAACACGCATCAGGAAGCTGCATATCCAATACGCGGAAGAATGTTTGAGTCTTAAAGTCCGAGGTGATATTTTGAATAACGAAATTTAACTAAGTCCTTTTAAACGCACTTAATAAGTGTTTTATAGTGGGATCATTCCCACGAGTTTTAGCATGGTGAATCCTCTAAAGTGAAACATCTAAGGGAAATTCGATCAAATAATTCAATCACGGTATTGATTTTCTTTTGTCTTTTCTTTGTGAGTTACTAATAAATTCTAGAATTCCCAATGTTATCGTCCTTTTAGTATGGGATATACATATTACATGTTTGGCGTAACTTCGGATTAAATTTGTAGGTTCGATACAATTCGGCAGCTCATTTTGTGACCTGTACCTAGAATATCAATTTCACTGTCAAGATTTCTGATGGCAATGTATCTGGTGGCCGCATAGTGTTGTCACAGACATGAAGCAAACGTTTGTTGTGTTTAAATCATCAGCAAACATTTCTGAACACCAAAAGGGGGTCGAACCCTCGGTCTTGTGATTACTGATAAGACGCTCTAACCATTGAACTACCAAGACTAATATGCATAACGAAGGTAACAAATAAGTGCTGGTTTAATTGATGGATGTATTTGCTGTGGGTTCAATCTCCATTTGGGGCTCACAAATATTTTGTGAGGATTTGAGCTTGATAAACCTTCCTGTATTGTGCATCATAACTCCAACTATCAGAATAATACTCAACAATATAACGTCAAAGTTTCTCCTTTGGCAGCTTGTATGTTGAACAATCGAACTACATACATTTGTTGCATTTGATCTCCGTGTAAAACTTCTGGGTTAATCGTCATGACGTCCTACTTTTCATCACAAGGTCACCGGTTCAATCTCCAATTGGAACTCGAAAACATTATATGAGGATTCATGCTTGAAGAACATTCGCTTGTCGTAACAGGGTATTGTATAACTTTAGTCCGCAAAATCATAGTAATTACTAGGAAAGGAAAAGTCAATTTAGCAGCTTACGGACAGCAAGATAACTAACCTTCCATATTTCCAACAACTCTTCATTCATCCTTTCATTTCCGGTCACTTCATTCATTTATTTCCTAAGCGTCTGAGATCCTAGCGAATGCTAGTCCTGTACTGCAAGATTAATGCTCTATCGACGTTTTAGTTCAAATCTGGCCATCATTACGTCTCCCCTAGCTAAATTTCGAGTAATTGAAAAATGGGAAGTTTTGACTCTCCAGATGAAACTGAATTGAGCAATAGCTGGAAACTTCCGGTTTATCGCGGTTTCCGATCGATGGAAGTTTGATAAGGGCAGATCTGGTTCCTGTCACAGCGAGTGCGAACTTCGGAAACATCCGTCATCTTCTCGAATTTAGAACTTGGATGACATTGCATTTCAGTGCGCATAGGGACCAAGCAAGTTAAATTTTGCCTTGATATGGCAAACTACGAGTGGGAAAAGATTGTTTTTTTATTTCATCTCCTTCGCTTAGCCAGGTAAATATTGCAGACTTATTTGGTTCTTCTAGACAAAGACGGAAACAATTGCCATATACCTTCGTAGAACAAACGATTATATACCCACAAGCAACTTCGAAAGTTGTGTTTAATTCTTTGTTACTCTCTTGTAACTTTCTAAGATAAGTTTATTTCGGCGATCCGTATCTCTTAGTCTGCTGGTGAAATGCTATACCGTCGTTAAAAAGTCGGGTATCCGTCGGAGAATCATATCCCACCAAGTGTAACCCAGCCAGGCTAGACAATATCCTGTTATTGTACAACAGGAATAGAACGTGGTCGATGCACAGAGGACCTTTGACGGAATCAGGTCAAACTCTTTCCTCGCTCCTCCATCTCGAAAGCTGAAGTGCAACAAAACTTTAGTGTATTTAAGGGTGAACGTGTACCGACTACTGTTTAGTTATGTGTGGCGCTGAAGATGGAAAAGGTACGATCACTAAGCATCTGGATTGGATTTTTGCTGTTCGAGTTTTATTATGATTTTCTGTTGTACACGTAAGAAGTTGACCATGTTCAGGGCGTGGGATTTTGAGGTACACTTGACGTTGTGGCTTGGTGCCGTTTTACATTAAACGGTTTGGAATTATCAGTCGAAAGTAAGAAATGATTCCTGATTTGGATAGGAATGAAAGGTTATTTGTGTTTACTAAATTTATTCTTACCAAGCCCGTGAAACTTTGAAGGCTCCTCTCTACAGCGGGAGAATTTCTCTCAAATTGACAAAATATACCTAAAGTTAAGAGCGAAACGAGAGAGCTCTGTCTTCACCCCACGAAGAATACTTTTAAAAACTGCATGACAATTTTACCGCTCCCTTATCATTATGGCTATTCTTACAAACTAAAAGGTTTGTCGAGCTGCTCAATAAACGTTAAAACTTTAGAGTACGATATCTGACGATTTTGATTAAGCACTTAAAATCTTTCGTAGAGCATCATCGGCAAAGTGCAAGGACTTTATGCTTTTTGTCAGGGGTTTTAAACACCATTAATGTACCTCAGACATCATGCAGGTATTTCATTTAACCTCATCACAAAGAAATATTAACTTTCCCTCTCCTGAATATTATCATTGAACGCAGTCAGCACTGGTCAAAAAGCTGTTTTTGTGCTGATGTTAAACAAAATGCAGTCTGAAAAGCGCCATCGACTTGGCGAGACTGAATCACAAAATCTTTCAACACGGCATTCTCCTGAAATTTTCCAACAATTGTTTCGTCACATATTCAAAGTAATAGGAGGGACTTGTTGTGAAGTACTTTGTTTAGAGATTGCTTGGGAACCTTGTAACCAGAAGCTGTTTTATTGAAAATGAGAATGGAACCATATGTGATCGTAATCTAAAGAGTTTTGCCTCACAGAGAGAGAGAGAGGCTACAATGGCTTCACGGACGCAAAATTAAAGCCTCACTCTTCTTAAAAGTGAGTTTTGGGATTGACTTCTTTCCTAATAATACCTTCTTTACATAGTTTTTTACAGCATAGCAAAAATTAGCCAATACGAAGTAACATCGAATTGAAAACGTCAGCCATGATGTCGCTCTGCTTCACTTGTCATAAGCTTTTGCGTTCCGCATCAAGAATACCAGTTGCCGTTCAAATAAATCCAAAATAAACAAATTCTTGATCTGATTGACATGCGTTTCCATTATGAAAAGAGCACAAAATCCGAACGTTAAAATACCCAGAATAATGGACACGACTTAAAGTGTACTTTATCGATAAGTTTGTAATGAGTTGATTTTTAGTGGGTCCACGCACGGTACGATTTAATGAAATTAACCACAAGTATTGCACTAGAGAATGACCTGGTGTACAGGCAGTATATTATTGGATAAAGTGGAGGTCAAAAAAGCCTTTTCTCTAGGAGTATTAGCATGGTTGGCTTTTGGATGTTCTTCATGTCCGTAGCCCTTAGTTAATGCGAACTAATAATGACGTTGGAGGTTGAAAAATAGTTTAAGGACAAAAGTATGAGGAAAATTCTAGATTTCTCTAAATCTGGAGTTGAAACCACTCCAATTGAAGGCCATATCTCCTTACAGGAAGATTTACGAGCAAACAAACATGATCATCTACCCACGCAGGGCAGATATCTAGAGCAGATATATGCACATGCATGGATTGCTCTTGTGCTACAGCCAATGGATTGCCGGATATGGGTGTTATCCTTCATTTGACTTTTAAGAACGATTGATGAAAACAACAAACCACTGTAGAACCGACGGAGAATTTCTCTCCTTTAAGAGTGAATTTATTATTGTTTGGCAAACGAGTAAGACATTCTTAATGGATGATCGCAGGGCATAAACCTGTTCGAGGCAATTCACTCATACATTGCCGTGTTTCTTTAGATTAGTATATCCGTGGGAAATATTAAGAACATCAGAATATTTTCTTTTATGCTTGCGCTTTTAATATACTTTGTTTGAGTACCAAACCTAATCCATGTACGTAAAACATTTCAGAACAAATGCATCTTGAACGCGATGCGCCTAGGTTGACGACAAGAACGTCTGTATATCTTTGGGAATTTCTTCTTGAGATGCTGGAAGATAAAGAATGTCGCTCGTTTGTTCGGTGGATCAATAAGGCTCAACGAGAATTTTTGTTAGAAGATCCAGATGAGACCGCGAAGCTATGGGGTACCTTAAAGCAACGACCATCGATGGATAAAAGGAAACTCTGCCGAGCAATTAGATATTATTACAATTCACAGTTAATCACAAAGGTACTATCCTTTTTCTTCTATATCTAGCTTTTGTTACTTCCATGAATTTACCTGTGTAACTGCCTATTTGTCTGCCTTTCTGTATCCATCCATCCATCCATCCATCCATCCATCCATCCATCCATCAACCCATCCATCAACCCATCTATCAATCTATCCATCTATCTATCCTTCTATTTTGACATTCCTTACACAACCACTTATACTGACGTTCTATTAAACTTAATCAAAGAAACTCTATCAAAAGACCTAATCGAAAAGCCCTAATGTTTAAAATAGCAAATGGGATTACTCTCGTTTACATTGAAAGTGACTTTCCGACCTAGCGTTCGTTTAAAAACGTATTAATTAAGAAAGCTAGACAAAGATTTTTACGACACTCTTAAAAAAACAGATTTTTTCGACATCCTCAAAAACCCAGATTATTAAAAAAGTAACCTTCCTTATATGAGGGGTAAACTCTGGAACTCTCTTCATATTTAAAGGACAGCTGGTCCCTTTTCACATTCAAATGGAAGCTAAGGTCAATCAACCTGCTTCAGCTATTAGATAAAATTCCTTGGTGTATAAATAGCCATTCCGTTATAGCGAAGGTTGTTCATTGTATATCTATTTGAACATATACACCTTATTGAAGAGATCCCAAGAAATGTATGCACATTTCTAGGCACTGTTTTTACAGAATTGCTTGACCCTTTCCCTTGACGAGTAAAATCTTTTGGCATTAGCCAGAATAAAATAACAGAGGACTGATCCTGATGAGAAATAGTTAAGTTGAGGTAGCTATAACCCTTTCCCAGCAGGGTGTCTCCTGATAAGTAAAACTGTCTGGTCTTAGCCAGAGTAAAATAACTGAAGATTGATCATGCGGGATAGGATTTAATACCTGTAAACTATTTTCTGATTAATTTTAACGTGTGCTATAGCAAATTAGTCATCACTTTTTGACGAAAACTATTAATTCATGCATGGATTTTAAAGGATTTAACATATACATGTTAATTTACATGATATTAAACACACACAGATATACATATATACATATACACATATACATATACACATATACATATACACATATACATATGCACATATACATATACATATACACATATACATATACACATATACATATACACATATACATATACACATATACACATATAAATATACATATACACATATAAATATACATATACACATATAAATATACATATATGTATATGTATACATATATATATATATATATATATATATATATATGTATGTATATATATACATATATATATATATATATATATGTATGTATATATATACACATATATGTATGTATATATATGCATATATATATATATATATATATATATATATATATATAGGATAACACCAACAGGACTTGGTAGGTAGGGTAATTGAATTTTACTTTGCTACGCGTTTCACCACTTTTTCGTGGTTCCTCAGACTAATTTCAAATGCATGTGTTTTGTGACGTCGTAAATACTGTTTACATATAATTTGACCAGTGATGGTAATCATTACATTATCAATTAGCATTTAAAGTAGGTTTAAACTTCTCAATGAAGTGTTGTTCCTTTGCTGTCCCATATCGTAGTCATCCTCGACTGACAATTTGTAGAGAGGGAAGACTGTAAATTTCATTCCCTTGCATTTGGCGCATCATGCGATGTGTGCACTAATTACTAGTATTTGGTATCCGCTCTCTCTGATCTGCTGGCGATGCAGCGTCATTTTTTGTTGTAATCGTAGTTTTGTTTTGCAGTTCATATGTTTTTTTATTTTAAATTCCTGATTTGTTGACTTGGCCAGCCCAATAGGCCTCCCTAATTAAAAACGTTTCTTCTTTTTTCTGGGCGTTAATAACTTTTCCAATAATAATAAAATCAAAATCTGTCAAGGAATGAGGCGTGTTGTTAAAATGAATGGCAATCTCACAGGTATGTTTACCAGTATTCATAACCGATTTATGGTTGCGATTAGATTTCGATTTTATTATTATTGAAAAAGTTAGTAATGCCCAGAAAAAAGAAGAAACGCTTTTAATTAGGGAGGACTATTGGGCTGCCCAATTAGGTACCCTGCAACCCAATGGTCTGAATAAGAGGTGCGAGTGCCTCGCCAAAACACATATTAATTATAATTATAATAAGAAGGATATTCATTTTAATGTAAATTAGTATGTCAATTATTTATGATTTTGTATGTATAGAGGTGTCCTCTAAAAATAATTTTTAACGAGCTTTTTAACTGATGAAGGACGAATGTCTAAATCGTCTTTTTAATAAAAAAATTTTTGTGGATCAGTGAGAAGTTTCTCTGTCCCTCTTCATTTTCTTCGTAATATATATATATATATATATATATTTATGTATAGAGATAAGTAGCAGGTCTGAAAACATATGAATAGAGTGCTCAATACTGAAGTAGAGCGGGATAGTTAGACAAGACAAACTTGTTTACTTCATATAAGTGATTAAAACTTATATGAAATTAAACAAGTTTGTCTTGTCTAACTAACTATATATGTATGTATATATATATATATATATATATATATATGTATTTATGTATGTATGTATGTATATGTGTGTATATATATATATATATATATATATATATATATATACATATATATATATTTAATATATATATATATATATTCATTTCATTTATCTGCTCTATCCTACAAGATATTAAGCACTCTACATAAAGTCAATATAGAAACTGATTGTATTGTAATATATATATATACAGCAAATTGCAAAAATTATGGCACAAAACATATCAACGTATAAACATGTCAAGACCGTTGCATCTCCATATATATATATATATATACATATATAACTACAGACGGAACCGTTTCGGCCTATTGGGCCTCATCAGTGTAGTGCTGATGAGCAGGATGGAGTAGCCTACATTATATAGACAAATCAGATGTCCCACGCTTGTGGTACATCTGAGGTACATCAAATATATAGATATGGTACATCAAATATATATATGTATATGCATGGATATGTATGTATATGTTGGTATATGTATTAGGTATTTCCCGATTGTGCTCGGCAACTTGTGAGCGACTTTTGGCGATTTAAGCAACTTTTTCTTCTTCCAGCAACCTCAAGCAATGAAATGAAGGTTAAATGCATAAGTGGACAAATTTGAGGGTAAAAAAGCAACTTTTCATGATTTTGAGAGCACAATCGGGAAATGCCTAATATGTATGTATATCTACATACATACATACGTACATAGATACATACATATATATATATATATATATATATATATATATATATATATATACATATATAAGTGAAATGAATCAGCTTAAAATTCTGGGTTGTTACTCAGAGTTTCACGTGTCTTTGGAAAAAGACACGTAAAACTCTGAGTAACAACCCAGAATTTTAAGCTTATTCATTTCATTTATCTGCTCTATCCTACAAGATATTAAGCACTCTACATAAAGTCAATATAGAAACTGATTGTATTGTAATATATATATATACAGCAAATTGCAAAAATTATGGCACAAAACATATCAACGTATAAACATGTCAAGACCGTTGCATCTCCATTTTATTCTCACTTGAATAGTCAAAGAAGATATGTTATTTATATTTTGATACATTGTTTGGCCAGTTTAATGTATTAAGAAATTTATCTTTCGTAAGCCGAAAAAATTGAACTTCTTCACATATAAAGGCACATGTATCTTTATCACATATATAGATCCGACACGCTTATGATTTTCTTTTGTCTTTTCCTCATGGATAAATAATTAATTTTAGAAATATATATATATATATATATATATATATATATATATAACTTATGAAGAACCTCCTTACACCAAGTTTTAAAACCATTTATAACTGACGAGATAAAACTTTTAAAAACTTTACTAAACTTTGTTTCAACGTTTTGGGACAACTGTCCCTTTGTCAAGAATGAGAATTACAAGATAGAGGATGCTCCTTATATACATAGCATTAATTATAAATTAAAATTAAAAATACATTACTCAAAAGAAGTCCCTAAGGTTCAAACCTTTGGGTACAAAAGAATCCATTTTATATGTCCAAAAACATTCCCTTCTAGTTCGGTCCGATACATCCGTCTTATCAACAATTTTTACCATCATATCTTTAATTCCCTCATGACCCCACTCATAAAAATGGGCATACAAATGTTTTCCCGGTATGCCCCTTTGGCCATTATCATACCTTTTGACACTACTTTTATGGTTATTAAACCTCCTCCTGAAAGGTGTTATCGTGCTGCCCACATAAATCTTTGAATACTTTTTACACATTATTAGGTAAATCACTCCTGCCGAATCGCAATCAAAAAAATAATTAATATAAAATATACGACTATTTCTACAAAATGTAGAGCCTTCCTCCACAAAGTTGCAAATTTGGCAGCTTGATTTACCACACTTACGCATACCCTTATCTCTACTATCATGAATCTTCAGGTGACTCACCTGAAGATTCTTTCCCAAGATGAAACAGGCTGTAATGACTTTTTGAGGTAAGCGATATAATTCTATTTGCTCTTTCTGCGCGTTATTGAGCCCTCTTTGTATTTCGTAAACCTAAACGTTCACGTATATATATATATATATATATATATATATATATATGTATATAGAGGAACATGTATGTGTGTACATCTGTTTACCTACATAATTTAAATGTAAATCCAGGTAAATACGCATTGAATGATCTGGATGAGCTTCTTTATCGGGGTACCATAGATAAGTTAATTGAGAATAAATGACAAAAGAATGCCTCAGTTCATTTGAGGAATATTCGAAAGGTCATTATTTATTGATTATTACATTTGTGGCATCCCAAGAGTTTGAGGATTGAACTGGTTCGTTCGAAATTTCATAATGGCATGGCTTGAATAAAAACAGGAGGAAGTGTAGAAAGTCACTTTTGAAGATTTGTGAACATGTGAAGAGGGTGGAGAAAATGCTACTCATTTCATTAATTCACCTTTGTTCGTGGTGGATAGGAAGAATTTTTTTCTCTACAATTTGTGAACGACTTTCAGATATTTTCCTGGAAAGTACCAACATTACAAAATGTTTCAGGAATCGTGAAGGCAGTATTATGAGATTCTGTGTTGGTGAGGTGAAAATCCAGGAAAAAGGTTTTGCAGTCTTATTTTTCCAGTAAATTCAGTGGGTTATATCAAAGTAAAGAGGTGGAACTGACATTGATGATACCACTCACACCAGGAGGGAGGCATTTTTGGTTCACAAATTGAACCCAGGGATTTTTGTAACTACTCTTGTTATGATTGCAATTATACACATTTTGATCATCTTTTAATCTAAAAGATATGGGAAAAGTGCTCTTTGTCATTCGTTGAAAAAGTTTTTTATGTATAATTTACGATCTGACGTGAATATTGTAAAGTAGATATGATGCGAATACATTTAAGCATTGATGTTCTTCAAAAATGATGAAGTTTCCTACGATAAGGAGAAAATAGGACGAAAACTCGAAACGTTCATGCACATCAATACTTTTGTTGTATCACATTTACAACGACTCATTAAGCTTTAAATTCTTTTGTCTTTTGTTTATGAATTATTAATGAGTATTATAAGAAGAGTTTTAACTATTGAATATACATATACCTCTGTTTGCATATAGTTTATGAACAGACGATAGATATATAAGTCCAATGAATAATTGTAATAATTTTTCAGTTTCAATTTATTCATTATTGATTTTTATTTATTCTATTTTTATTCATTAATTTTTTCAAAGTTAAACTACATTTGTACCAATTTGATGTACTTCAGCATTTGTTTACATGAGTATTCAGTTTAAATCATTGATCATACAACATTTTTATCTATAACCTGTTGACAAACTCATTGCCAGTTGGTATATATATATAACTCATAAAAATAACATATAAAAACTCATGAAATAAAATTTTAAATGAGTTTTTTATGATTATTTTATAATGTTTATACTCAAGAATGGTATCGGCTATTTGATTTATATTTATATATATATATATATATATATATATATATATATATATATATAACCGAAACAGTTCCGTCTGTAGTTATATATATATATAACTACAGACGGAACCGTTTCGGTCTACTGGGCCTCATCAGTGTAGTGCTGACGAGCAGGCTGGAGAAGCCTATATTATATAGGAAACTCAAATGTCCCACACTTGTGGTACATCTAAGCCATGCCAGAGTGCTCAAACTAGAGACTAGTGAGCGTGCGCAAACTCGCTAGCGGCATGACTCATCCTGTAGAGTGTTCAATATGAACCGAGAGGCCATAGAGCGATATGTGTGTGTGTGTGTGTGCCCACATCATAAAGTGTCGTGCAATTATTATATCCGATAAAGCACTCCTGCCCGTTGTTTAAATATTTGATACACAAATTCTTGTACATATATTTTTCTTTTGTCAAAGAAAAGGTTTTGTTTCACTTTATCATTTTTAACTTTATTTTTCTCGCCATAGATACCAGGAAAAAAGTTTTCTTATAAATTTGGGGAAACTCCATATAGTCACCCAGCATTTACTTCAAAACCAACTGATCAAAACAGATGAGGACAACTGAACCCGTTGTGTTCTAAAGTAATCTGAAAGACTGGACTGCTGCATTCTCTGCACTGATATCTGTTTTCAATGAAATTGAGAGTGATCAGCTAACCCAGTCAGTACTGAGGACTATGAGCAAGAGACTTGGTTGAAATTGGAGAGTACGCTACAGCGTTTTCCTACCAGTAACTACGCAGGGGGGGGATACATAGAGATATGGCCTATCCTAACCTGATAATTATTGTAATACGTTTTTCACAAACATATTAACACGCAAGCTATCGATGGCTGAAATATTGTTCGTTAACATTGTTTTCACCAATGCTGTGGTATCGTCATAAATCAAGGAAGGTTTATATCACCAAGAATGTGTATACCATAGGAATATATAAACTGACTTCGTAATTTTTCACAATTGCGATTTCACACGATTTCACGAAATTCGTGAGTCACACGTGTATCCTTAGTTTTGAAATGAAATTCCGTTCTGCAGCGAGTAATAGCTTGGGGGTTTACAAAAATAAAGCATGCAGGAAAAAAATTAAAAGTTTTGTGTAATTATGTATGTTTAAAATCGCATACTATAACTGTTAATTTTTATGTTACTGTCGACTGTTTCTGCTGCAGTTCAGGTCATTTTGCTTAACAATGAATTGTTACAGCAGTAAAACTGTATGACGAAAGTTGTCTGTCTTTTTTTTTTTTGTTTCAGAGGTAAAATAACATTATATTTTCTACTGCACTACAGTTGACCTGTTCTTCTTTGGTTGTTTTCAGTCTTTCCTCTGCCGTTTGCCAAATGGATATAAACCAAATTTTGACAGACAATACTCAAACCATCGTTGAATTCATATCTTTAAAAACGTTTTTGGGCGCTAGGTCTAAGAAACATAATTTGACCATTCGAGCTCCACAAACGTTCGCGGATTTGTCTGTTCTGCGATGACTCCACAGTCACATATATATAGGGTTAGCGCGTCACATTCATATTGTCGAAACAAAATATTGATAATAACACTATTAATAACATTTTGATACACTTTAATTGCACTTTAACAATACTTGAATGAATTTTAAAGTTAGTATACTGCTGCTTTTGTCTGCGCAAATAGTCATTAGGTCACACGTAGCGCATAGTCATTGAGGATTAGTTGAACTGAAATCCTGCGAGATTGTGCCAATGATTCAAGTTAAGTAGCAAGGATAAGGCAGATCGTATCCTTTGGAACTAAAATAGTTTCGTGCTGTGTGGTGACGTTTCTAATCTGCGTAGAACTGCCTCAAATAGACTTAAACCAATTCATTTGACGAAGAAAATGATGAGATAGGAATGCAACAAATTTGATGATCAGATACATTCTGTTCTTCTAACCACTTATTTAAGCATTTTTGGTTTGTACATCCTCGTTTTGTTTATTGGCGTGCTATATGGTGAATAAACAACATGCTGGAGTTGGTTATTTAAAAACCTATACCAGCCGACAATTTGAAAAAATATAAAACAAAACATAATGCGAAGATCAGCATCTTGAGAAATCCAAGATATGGATTGAAAGAAGACGAGAAATGAGTTTGTGATATTTCGATTTTATTACAAAATCATCGTCAGTCTGATGATGATTTTGTAATAAAATCGAAATATCACAAACTCATTTCTCGTCTTGTTTCAATCCATATCTTGGATTTCTCAAGAAGCTGGTCTTCGGATTATGTTGTGTTTTATATTGGTTATTTAAATCAAATTACTTTAGTGATAAAAAGATCACTGAACATGATTGACATATAAACCCGATGTGATTTTTTTACCCTAAAGCAACCTTTTCGCCCACAAATATGCCGCCTTTGCTGAATTCTTGGATACCTGGGACAAAGTAGACCTTTGAGACTTGTCATATTGGTTTTTCAATAAACTTTCTCAACTTTGTTTTTGCAACTTACTCATGCGCGGACTGCAAGAGGACAAGATAAAACAAAGCATATTCCGAAAAATATTTACAATTGAATCTCGAGAACTGAGTTAACTACAAGATGAAACTACCATTAGGTTGTAATAATTCGACTTTATTTCAGTCATCTTTGTTCTATAATGTCAATATTTTTCTGAGTATGCATTGTGTTATACTTTTTAAAGTTGTCGACTGGTTCTTGCTTTTATAAATACAGGAAATTAGAAAGGAGGCACATTCGAAAATCAATTGACGTCATAGGAATACTTTTTAAACAATTAAACCATATTCATTGAAGCAATTGCGGACAAAGTTGTCAAGTATTCCGTTTCGTCGCGCTGTCTCGTATGAAACACGAAAGTTAACCAATCCAACGTGCTTGTTTCGCACTGTTAAAATTAACAGGTTCATTGAACAAGATTCATTTGATGTGTCATCAAGCGTTCCCATTTACGCCAGCTGGGACTAGCAAGACATATTTGACCTCTCAATACTTTAGATCAGGGCTAAAATCAATGAAAGACTGCAATAAAAACACAAAGAGTCAACCTTCCATTAATTGGAGACCGAACTCGTATGTTAATCGAAGTAACCGACTACTAAAAGCTACCAAACTGCCGAAATAAAATTAAACCCAAACAAAGTAAGTTTGTTGACCCAGCGTTACCCAACCGAATATGCTTTCCAATTTTTTTTAAGTTTCCTATGCTCACTGCCATAAAATGCCTAATGTATGCGTTGGATAACATGACCATCGAAAAACATGCAAAGGTGTTGAGGTGTCCAACTTGGGAGTGGACAAGAGACCGTTCTGACATTTGATATGCGACCATTCAGATGACTTAACCAACATAACGCCCTGATGGAGTTACAATAACTAAATCTCACAATGTGGTTGGAATGTCACTTCCTAGTACATCTTAGGCCTCGACATGTGGATATCGATGTCTTAACTGGATATTTGTTGATCTATAATTAGAAGAACTGTTCATGATTGACAATGTAAACATGGCCAAGGGGTGTCAACTGCAACAATTTTGGAGTTGAAAATTGTCTTTACAATCCAATGAAACTCGATGGACAAACCTTTATTTTCATTAATGAGCAAAACGTTACCTTGATTTACATTTATAACAACGAAGTGATTTTGAAAATGTTCTCTGATATTTTTACTCATCAAGCAATGTGTTGAAGTTTGCAAGGATGAATTACTAGGAAGCTGTCCTCAAGCAATCAAGAGTTTGATTTTCTGGAATGTTCGAGGCATACGAGTTCGAATTACTTGAGGTTAAATAACAATAAAAGGATGAAGCATATCCATCAGATTCTTCCTTTTATTCGTATAAAACAAACGTGATGCGATCGATTACTAGCGACTCAAATAATAGAAGACTTAGGAACACACATGTTCTCTTTCAAAGAAAGAAAACAAATTACCTCTTAACTTTCAAGCATCCTCGCTTTCTCCATTCAAATGTATAATCTCTCCTGACATTTTCCGTTTCTCTACCTGTCACCCCACAATCAATATTATCCGTATATTCGTGAGGATATCGTAATATGATGAAAAATACCTAAGTCGCATTCAAGATTGGAATGGATTTCTTATTGCAACTGACTAGTAAAAACGTAATGAAAACGTTTATAAATATCTTCAAGTGTTTCGATCAAACAACTTCAATCTTCGTCAGTAAGAATCATAAAAACATCAGGGAAGAAATGCAGACTTAAATAGTTTCACTGTATAGTCGTGTTCATTGGTTAGAGTTCACCAGTTTCCACGAAACTCAATCGAGTAAAGATGTTCCTTCGTAGAAAACCTGAGAGACCACAAATCGATTTGCTATTTCTGAGTGAAACTATCTTTAAACCAGAAACTCCTAATTATTTGTATACTTTGTCTGGATTTAGCATTTTACCGTCGTGATAGGATATGAAGATCTGGTGGTGGTGTAATGGTTTTTGTCAACGAAGAACAAAATATTAAAAAAAGAACCGATCTGGAAACGACAAAGTTTTTGACTATTTGGTGCTAAACTTATCGATTTAAATCCATTCTATCTCTTTTGAGGCATGCTCAAAATGTCATGATCTTAAATTTGAAGCAAATATTGAAAGGACATATTTAAGTGTAGTAATGACGTGATCACACTTGTCGATTTCAATCCTTTTCAAATGATTAGGCAACTTGAATTATTGCCAGCTTTTTAAACAAATGCCAAGACCGGCAAGTGGAACTTTTCTCGATTACATGTTTTCAAACGTGCTGGCAGCGAATGAAAATAGTATGTACTTGTAATATTCATCTCTGACAATTTGGCTTTTTGCCCTGTACGTAATAATGTTCTGGTGTCGGTGCATATCGCAATAATAAAAATCACCATGTAGAATAGCAGTAGAAGAATGAAAGTTTTCAGTGGTGAAGTATTTATAGATACCTTTGGAAAAGTTCCTTGTGATACAGTGGATTAATTTGATGAAGTGGATGACAATTTGTAGACCTGAGAAATATTGTTTAATGAGGTGGATTTATTTGCCATTAGCATGATTAAAAAAAAAGAGCCAAGGTAAAAAGTAGTTAGACGGACGATCAATACAGATACTTGTGCCAAATACAGGGCTAATATGGCGGTCATGATGTTATCAGGGACAACAAAGTCCTATTTTAATGATACGTCTGAGAAACAAAACAAAATTTAGTCCCAAAAATATTTAGAAAACAATTTCCTTATTAAATTAATCTACGGAACCAAGTAAGCACAACAAAGAATTAAGTGATGGTGAAAATGGAATGAAGGATGACATAAAGATGGCAGATTAATGAATTGGTCGAACTTGCCACGAGTTCCTCATAGTTTACTGGTGATGTCCAGATGAATACTGATCGTAATCTCCCTCTCCTTTTTTAAAAGAATGCAGTAGGGCTGGACGGTAATTTGTCGTCCCGAAAAACTGTCTACCTCTGGGAGTTTCTACTTGAGATGCTGGCTGGTGACGAGCTGAATATTGATATCAAGTGGATTGAAAAAGCTCACAAGATATTCCAGATTAAGAACGTTGATGAGGTGGCTTAGCTGTTAAGGACAACTTTTTCTTTTTCAACAACGAACTTTACGAACAGGTTGATGGTGTTGCTATGGGTTCCCCTCTGGGACTTCTCTTCGCCAATATCTTTCTTTCCTTTTATAAAACCAGCTGGCTTAACAACTGTCCTTCACAATTCAAACCCATCTTCTACCGACGTTATGTTGACGATTGTTTCCTTCTATTTCGATCTTCTACTCATATTCTACTATTTCTTAACTATCTAAATTCACAGCACGCTAATATCAAATTTACGCACGAAACCGAGAATAACAACAGCTTATCTTTCCTTGACATCAAAATTAACCGCTCTGAAATTAATTTCACCACCAGTATATTCCGAAAATCCATTTACACCGGTTTTACTGACTAACCTTAATAGTTTTATTCCGGACTGCTATAAAAAAGGCCTTATCTTTTCCCTTCTATTTCGATATTTTAATTTATGCTCCAGTTACTCCATCTTGCACTCTGAACTCCAGAAACTCAAACAAATTTTCATTAAAAATGAATTCCCAGCTACCTTGTTTGACAAATGTGTAAGTTCATTTTTAGATAAATCCTTTACGTCCGCTCCCAAGATTTCTATTGCTCCTAAGTTTTTAATTTATTTTTCTCTACCGTATACTGGTTCACATGGTCTTCAAATTCGCACTCAACTCATCAAACTGTTATCGTCCGCCTTTCCTCAAGTTTCATTACGCTTCGTCTTTCGCCCTTCCGTTCGCCTTGGCTCTTTTTTCACTGTCAAGGACAGGATCCCTGATGGCCTGAAATCGCATGTGGTGTATTTATTTACGTGTCAATGCTGTAAGGCATTGTATGTTGGCCAAACTAGCCGACAGTTACACACACGCATTTCAGATCATATGGGGATCTCACCCTTGACAGGTAACAGAAGAGTTAATCCCTCTCCCACTAGTATCCTTTCCCACCACATTGAAACCGGCCATCCCATTTCTTTTTCCGAATTCAAAATATTATCCTCGTCGCCTTCTGCTTCTGAACTACTCCTTAAAGAAAGTCTTCTAATTAATAAATTAAAACCCATTTTTAACGGGAATATTGGTTCTATGCCTCTTTCCCTTTTCTGGTATCACCTTACTGCTGTCTCCCGTCAATTTCTGTTACTGTTGTAAATATATCATCTTAATTGTCATTCGATACTGTTTGTGTAATATAAATATATCTCGTTGTAATCCCTGATCTCCACTCTGATGATGTTGCTTGTAGCGACGAAACGTTAGTCAATAAATATGTTTTAAACTCTTCTAGCCTTCTTTGTTTAAGCAATTGTTAATGTTTACATATGGCGATACTTCGCACAATCTGCTGGGCATTGTTATTTATATTAAAGTCGGAGATTAAAGAACGGAGGCTGAAGACTAAAAGAATCATGTTTCTCCACCCGATCCTTGACGTTTGTGAGGAATTAAACTTCTTGATTTCGACTGTTTGCTTTCAGACTTTGAAGTGTAGGCGGATAATATCCTTCGAAAATATCTACTGACGTACAAGAAAGCATCTATAATATCTGATGATATGCTAGGTACAAAGATGAGAGGTATACGAAGTGAAGGAGAAGGCATGACCATTAGAGTAGAAGCGAGATTCACAGCTTTCAGCGGACAATTCGTGCATTTTTAAAGGAAATCTGGTCATCGACCTCATTATTTTTTCTCCCAATTTGACACTATTTTAACTAATTGAATGCAATGGAATTTTTTTAACGGAGCGTGCGGCGGAAAATCTTAACTTCCTGACCATTGATAAATTCTAATCTGGAAGCCCTTTCTCTTGGCGAGGTACACCTTTCTCGATTAATTCTATACCAAAACGGGCCAATGTATTATCCCAATTCCAGACATTCGTTAAATAGCAAAAGCTGGGGCTAAAAACCCAACATCACCTGACATTTCTTTCGCTCAGTCACTTTAAAAGTGGCTCGTCAACACTGCATATAAATTTGATTAACATTCATTGCTGGACCTAGAATTTACGAAAAGGGGACCCAAAGGCGAAACTTCATGATTGCTGGGGGATAGGTAATTTCCCACCAGAGCAAATTCTTCACATTTTCTCACCAAATAATTCTTGTATTTTAAATCTTTTCTTAAAACCTATGATTTTAAGTCACGTATTTTAATACTATTTACGTAGTTCGCAGCTGTTATTATTAGAACAAGTATCATCATAGATACAGCCTCTTCCATGGAGAGCAACGAAATTTCTCTGCTGAGTTTAATGGGAAAAGAGCCCATAGTCCTGCAGTAAATGGTGAGCGGCTGCAACCATTACTTTACAAGGATTCAGGCGATGAAGAGAGGTTTCGCATGTATGAAACCAGTGACTTTCATGCTCAAACCATTAAGCTACATACACGACAATCTGGTTGGTTATTACACCATTGACGGCCAAACAATGGTGATACAAACATTAACAGATCACCGATGCACAACATCATTGTTTAAGCAATAGCTTTCAGCATTGATAAAGCGACCAGGATTGTTCACGGTTGTTGGAGCAGGCAAAAATGCACTGACGGATCAACTGGCGTTCATTTTGATTAATACGGTAGTCTAACCTGATCGAATATTTATTACAATATTGACGGCTTGACAATACTGTAACAGCATTGTTCGCTGGGTGTAATACAGCAAGTTCAGATTTCAAGTGCACATTATAAATGCTTATGGTTCGCAAGCACTCTCCCGACGCCTTATAACCTAATTCGATAAATGATTCAAGATCGCCAGCGTTCCTTAAGTTTCCTGTCTTTTTTGTATCAGATTACTCATATTTTGCACACTTTTATCTTGGTTGGATGTTGCAAACCGATATTTTACATTGATACACGGTATCGGAAGTCACTGTGTTAAGACTGACAGAAAGACTATCTAGTATTCGGATTTTAACTTCTGTCGCTGGTTAAATAGTTTAGACGAAATCAGAAGAGATGATCCAGCGGACCACTAATGGCTCTTTTCTTGATATTATTTACAATTCTTAGGCATTGTTTTATAAAGAAATAAACTTTGTCACGAAGCCAGGATCGAATCAAGATGCCATTAAGGAATTTGAATGAGAATTTGAGTAGCTTCTCTCCTCTTGTCTCGTATATCCTTCATGAAGTTGTCAAGCTTCCGTCCACCTACTACCATGTCGTGACAAATAAACAAGTACGCAACGCGCGTCTTTTGGTCTCTGGAATATGGTAATATATACTAGGAGAGCTTTCTCAATCTTTTCCAAGTTTTTCAGAGTCAGAGAGATGATGACAAGGTTTGGATTAATACAAATGTAAGAATTCCAAAACTTTAACTCTCTTCTGCATTGACGAGCCAAATGGTCTGGCATTCGTCAAATTGCTAGGAAGTCGCCAGCGTTTGGAAAGAGTTAACTTTAACAGGAAGTCATACCTAAATACCTTCGTTCATATCAACCAATATACTTTATAACTAATAAGTAAGTTTATCTTTATTATATATAATATAT
Organism: Heliopora coerulea; assembly: GCA_030142905.1. Classification (NCBI taxonomy): domain Eukaryota; kingdom Metazoa; phylum Cnidaria; class Anthozoa; order Scleralcyonacea; family Helioporidae; genus Heliopora; species Heliopora coerulea. The sequence goes on along the minus strand of JASJOG010000135.1, from coordinate 181,826 downwards.
TATTTGTTATTTAATTGTACTCGTTCTAATGGTAATTATATGCATTTTAATTGTCTTGTGATCCATAAGATATCTTAGATATGGAAAAAGTACATTTTGTTGTTCGTTGAAGAAGTTTTCATGAAGAGTTTTAACTACTGAATATACATATACAATTGCATGTTTATATAAAAGTCGTCAACAGATTAAGGTGGATAGATAAAATGGATAGGTAGATATGTCTAATGAACCAGTATGACAACTTTTCAATTTCAATTTATGAATTAACAGTTATATTTTTGATCTAAATTTCAGGTCCAATTTGATTTGTGTACATCACATTTTTGACTTTTTTAGTTAGTTTTCTTATAAATTTGGGGAAACTCCATATAGTCACTCAGCATTTACTGGTCAAAACAGATGAGAACAACTGAAGCCTTTGTGCTGTAAGATAGTTGGAAAGACTGGACTACTGTATTTTCTGCAATGATATCTGTTTTGAATGAAACTAGGAGTGATCAGGAAGCCCAGTCAGTATTGAGGGCTATGAGCAAGAGACTTGACTGAAATTGGAGAGTACGCTTACGGCACTTCCCTACCAATAACTATCAGGAGCGGCGGCACAGGGGCAAGGGGGCCGGCGGCTCCCCACTTTTTGGGGGTGGGCGCCCGCCCCCAGAAATAGTCCGGCGAGAACCTGACTTTCGTTTCATTCCGGTCTGAATGTAAACACGGCGTTCTTGAGGTTATACACTATCTAAAAGATAGAAAAAAATCTTCTCGACGTTTCGAGCGAAGGCCCTTCGTCTGGAGATTAGTAGCCTAATCTTCTGACGAAGGGCCTTCGCTCGAAACGTCGAGAAGATTTTTTTCTATCTTTTAGATAGTGTATAACCTCAAGAACGCCGCTGTTTTATCAAAGCTATCTACACTGGACCCCCTCGCCTTAGAATTCCTTGAATGTAAACAAGCGGTTGAACCGCTTTATTCATGGTGGTGAGAATTACTAATTAATTAGCATCTTAGCGTCTCAACATCTCAGCATGTAAATAGTGATTACCGGTAGCATTTCCTAATTCCGTCTCGATGATGTCATCACACCTCCTGTAAATAGACTCTGGCATGTTATTGTAATATCATTCTGTCTGAAGATGACTTTGAAATAAAGTCGAAATATCACAGTTTCAACAATAGTTTTATCTTGTATTGACTCATATCTTGAGTTTTCAAGATGACATTATTCTTCGGAATATGTTTTATTTTATAAGTTTCTTAAACGAGCGGCAAACTCCGGTAAAGCAGTGATCAAGGGCAAACGTGTGAATAGAGGCGGCGGCTATGGTTTGGAAATTCCCTGTGAATTTCATTTCACAGGAGATGCCTTTTCAATCAGCTGGCTAAAGGCAAAGCTAAAAAAGGAGGGATTTGACGCGAAGTAATAGAGCGTTTCTATGCAACGCAAACACTGACACTTTTGTTGCTAACAATGCTTTGAATTTAATGACCTTTAAAATTGAGTGAGGTGTCAAGTGACATGTGTTGAACGTTATTTTTAAGTTTTATTCAGTAAATAAAGCAAATTATTAAGCATTATCGGCTCAACTTTTAGTGCGGTTCTCCTGAAAGAGCTGCGCCAAGTAAATCATGCAAGCTGGCCGTTTAATAGAGGTAATAATTTATATAAAACATTATTTGGGACCGCTCATAGGTGGCAGAGGCCCCTTAATGGAGGTGGTCGTTTAACAGAGGGATATTTTATAGTAACTGCATTACAAATATTTTGGGACTTTGATATGCGGCAGTTTAATAGAGGGTGGCCGATTAATGGACGTTCGACTGTAGAAATAAATATTTAATTGGTGTTTGTAATTGTGAGATAAAGTAATCAAACTCACGTAAATCTTCAGGTCATTTTGCTTAACAATGAATTGTTACCGCATTAGAACTAATGAAACCTGGGTTTTTTTCACAGGTAAACTGACGTTATGTATTCTACATCAATACTATCACTGACACAGGGTTATTTTACATAAACTTTACCTACTTAGAGGTGAAGTGTTCTTTCTTTTTGAGTCATTTTCGGTCTCCCCTCTATCGTCTGCCAAATGCACGTAAACAAAATTGTCGCGTGATACTGCCTCGCTCGTCGAGTTCACATTTTAAGTTATGGTCTCCATTAGTACTTGGAATGTAACCCGTCCTCCTCTACGGTAGTTATTACTAATGATATTTAAAATGTTCGCTTTGTTTATGCGACATCTTTCGTATTTTTTCCGTTTGCGGTCGTCGTTAAAATTATTTGCTGAGCAATGATTTTTCAGCACGAAAGTTCAGGAAGCCTTTTTCAACGTCCTGCCCGATACAACATCCTGTTTCTTGGTCTTCCGATATCACGTTTATTTTTATGTTGCAAAACAAACTTCCTGCCTTTTCTCAAATGTTGTGATCAGACCGGAAAGAAAGAGCCGGAAAGTGTCTGCCTTGAAAATCCCTCTAATTTCACTGTCCATAACAAGAAAAGCGTTCGCTTCTTTCTGCGTGTCAAGAGGCTCATGAAACGGGAAAGTTTAACCCTGACTCTGTTCACCCTTGCACAGTATTCAGCTTTTATACTTTCTTACAGCTCCAAGCAAACTGCCAAGGCCGCACACAGCTTTTTTATACCTGAAATTACACTGTGTATGAAAACTTAAAAGTGATAAAAGTAATCCGCCATGAAATCAGGGGAAAGAGATCCGTCAGGCAACGTTGCAAAGAAGCGATGGTAAATTTACTGTGGTTGGCATGAAAGATTAACTGTGTACCAGTTATTGTAAAGCTTGCAAATTGAGTTGGAGGAAAGAAAACAACACAAATATCCAGGTCGTGCAAAAAACCAAGGGTCAGTGAACAATGTGGATTGCTTGATTAACCCTTTTCTACTTCATGCAAGCTTCCGCACTGGCTGCAAGAATTCTGTAGCTGAAACCAGAGCACCTCTTGATATTTGAACATCTGTGTTCTATCGAATCGGATGACCACGATGAGTACTTGAAACCATATAGTCAGTCGAGGTGTAGATCATGAAACTCGGCTGACTTGAACCCGGCTTACAAAGGTAATGAAGCTACTACACAATCTTATGACCAAATCTTTTCTTTTTTTCCTTTCTTTTTTGGGACTATATTCATGTTCAAAATGCACGGTTGATAGTATGAACTCAGACTTGTTTACTCCAAATGCTTACCATGTTACGCACGACGATTCTCCCGGCAGTGTACAAAAAGAGTAGAACAAAGAGTTTCCAGAACAAAGACTTACCAGACTGTGTCCTTCGATTGATAATGTTTTGTAGTACTATGATAACGCTTACTTGATTTCATCGCCAGACTTCATTCATTGTGAAGTTGGAGATCCTTACGTTTAGTTTGGATCTTTTCGTCTCTGATTAAGCCATGAACGCTAGTTACACACAACAAGACAAACGTGTAGCATGTCATGTATTGTACACGCAAAAGTATTGGCTTAAGATTATCATTATACATGAGACGCTCCAACGATTAGTTACAAGAAACAGGGTGATGAATTCAAATCCCGCTCGAGTCAACATTTTTCGGTTGACTTCGGCCGTGTCAGATTATCATGAAAAGTTTCTGTTCACGAACCTAATATGCTTTCCATTTTTTATTTAGTTTGTTTCTTGCGTAGCCTTGAAATGCCTAATGTGTATGTGTCGTGTAACATGAGCATCTAAAAACATGTTGTGCTATTTGGGAGGGGATAGGTGGGCATTTCGAGAAAGAGGAACATTTGAAATGCGACTATCCTCATGACGAAATCACCGCTTGACATTTAGTAAGCTTTGGACATCTGGTACATGTTAAACTTCCATTTCGTTTCAAGCGTTGCCTTTCGGACTGTAAATTACACACGAAAGATATTGGTCGAAAATACCCTTGAGCAGTGAAAGTTATTTGCTGAATTTAAATAGGGAAAAATGCATAGCCATGTTGTACATGGTCAGCCGCTCCAACGATTACTTAACAAGAATTCAGACGATGAACGAAGATTTCTTATGTAACGAACTGGTGACATTCATGCTGAAAAAATCGAGTTATTAATTGAGTAATTCTCCTACCAAATTCTTGCCTGAACAATGGCGTGGCAACATTGTTACCAGCTTAATTATAAGCTGGCAAGATTGAAGAACCAACAATGTTCGTGGTTACAATTAGCATTAATGAAACAACGAAGGTTGTTCATTGTTTTTGTGATCATTGTGTAGGCGAAAATGCACTGATGTAGCAACTATGTTCATTCTTATTAACTGGGTAGTTTGACCTTATTGAACATTTATCTCAGCGTTGACGGCTGGACAATGCTGGAATGGCATTGTTCACAGAGCACAGTGCAATCGATTCAAATGGAAGCTAAAGTTATAAATATAACCATGATTCGTCAGCACTATCCGACGCCTTGTAATCTTATTCAGCACACGATTCAAAATCGTCATCGTTCCTTTATAATAGTTTCTTGTTCTTTTTTTTGAACCCAATTTCTCATATTTTGCCCATTATCATCTTCGTTGGATGTTGCAAACGGATATTTTACATTGATATATGATATCAGAAATCAAACTAGTACGTGATATGCATCAAGATGCGGATAGAAATTCTATCTAGTGTGTTTGACTTAAAAATTCTATCTAATCGCTTACTAAACGGTCTATGTTAACATGAGCTACATTACTTTTGGACAAAATGCAAAATCTAACTTGCTGGGAGCTTATTCGGCAAGTAAAATTGATGATTAAAAGGTAGTAAATGTTGGATTAAAACAATCAATAGTCCAGGTTTGAGTGGACGTTTGACCGCTGAGCCAAGCATTTCCGTTGCCAGCTTACAATGGGAGGAAGTGTTACGGTGCCACGGCTTTCGTGGGAAACTAGAACTTACATCGGATGTCGCTACGTTTCAATAAAATTTCGTGTTTTGTTGGTGAAAGAGCTAGTATTGGCAAGCATTTGGTTGGTGAGGAGCTAGTAATTACCAGTAAGTATTTACCATTGTGTATTTTTTTTGCAGTAAATAGCATTTAGTTTCAACAATTACTAGACGTGCGTGACAGGTTGTAGTTTGTTTTAATTGTTGCAGTATATTTTATTTGTGGTTTCTTGAAACAGAGGTATAGAGAGTGCATGGTGCCTCTTTCGATCGAAACCATTACGTCCATGAGACAGACCATTAGAAAACGCTAGTCGAGCTCAAATCCTCAGTTACACTAAAAGTGACTCATATCCGTCATTCAGTTATTGAACATTATAACACCAAAATAGACTAGAACATTGAATAAAGGATTGTCTGTCAATTATGAGGAATGGCACAGGTTATTAAAAGCACCGTACGTTGCATGATCATATCTCGTGACTCTTTCGAGGTATTTATTCCATATGGTGGCAAATCAATTTTCCCTTATACTTTGTTAACGTTGTAGACTTTTCGGATACTTAGACCTCTTTCCTTAGCTCTCGGCTCTTAAGTAAACTTTCTTTACTTTTCTTTACTTTTTGGCCGGTTACTGGCGGGGGAACCTGTCAGTTACTGACAGGGGAAAGAGATTAAAACTTAAGACGAAGGCTCATCTGTGACAATCGGTCAGCAAAATAAGCTTGCAAAGTCAAGAACGAAGGAATCTTCAGAGGAAAGTGGGAAATAGTATGAACAGGCCTCACAAATATTTCTCTGCTACGTTTACGCTAATTGAAAAGTTTTATTTGGTCGTTTTTATATTCGGTCCCGCGATTCAAGCACAGGAAGATGTATGGCGAACGTACCTCCAGTTAAAATTACGTAGCACCAAAAACTGTTGCCTCGCTCCTTCGACTGCTAACCAGAGCCACATGCAGGTATAATATTTAACAGATACTTATTGAGACCAATAGCATGATTGGATATAATGCAGCCGTTGAATGCACAGCACATTGAATGATAACGCAAACTCTAATTCTAGCAAGTGAGGTAATTGATTGATAACTTGATACCAGCCTCGCTCACAAGAGACATTGACTTCCTTTGTGGAAAATTAAGCCAATTTTATGACAAAAAACTAGCTATGAAAAGATAATTAAGGAGCTTAATCAAATGACTAACGAGATGAAATTTCGTTCGGTATACTCGCCTGGAGCTGGAGTGTAACAGGCGAAATCAGAGGAAGTGATTCCATTGTATTGCAACGGCTGTATTCTTAATGCCATTTACCATTTATAGGCATTAGTTTATAAAAGAAATAAACCTTTCCACAAAGCCTGCATCGAATCAAGATGCCACGTAGGAATTTGAATGAACATATCAGTAACTTATCGCCTCTTGTCTTGTACATCCTTCATCAAGTTGTCTGACTTATGTCCACCTACTAACATGTCGTGACAAATTTACTGATAGAGGAATGCATGAGATATGGAGGGACCTGAGGGATATGTGAGACGCGTGGAGCAGGGGGATGATTCGTATGTTGTTGTTGTTGTTAGGAGTTGTCTAATACGAGAGACTGGATATTTTGTATGATTGCAATTAATAAAACATCATTTAAAGAGTACAGAATGAGGGGGTCTTTCCTAACATTACAGACGTGCAGTGCGCATCTTTTGACCTTCGGGAATCTTTGTGTGGTGATGTTGACATATTCGAGCAAATCTTCTGCTCAGAAACTTTTTGTTTAGAGTCAAAGAGATGGTGACAAGTATTGGATTAAGACAAATCTATGAATTCCAAAACTTCACCTTACTCCCGACATTACGTTTCCCATTGACAAGCAAAATCGTCTGGTATGAGCCATAGTAAGTTGCTAGAGGATTGTCATTGTTTGGAAACAGTTACCTTTAGCAGAACATCTTGCCTTCATTCACATCCACTGATATATTTTAAGTGAAAATTCTTACTGCGAAACCTGCTTGGAGTATTAAGAGGCAATTTTGAGTTTCGTTATCCAGGATTTAAACTGATTGCATATGTTGTTTAGCCATGCTACGTTTTTGTGCTGATTATTCCCTAGAAAATGAATAACAAATACATATCCGATTCCTTACATTAAGCAGTTGTTAACTGACTTCTGAAAAAGGTGGGGACGGGACGTTTAAGCACAGTACAGTACGAACCTATTTACTGCAAATGATCTGTGAGTTAAGCAGATACAAGAGCTTTCTTCTTACCAAATCTAACCATTTTTGAAACCTCATTTTTCTGTATTTCAACAAAGTAAAACATTTACGACACACAAAGGAAGATATTTAACTGTAGAAGTCGGCATCTTCGGTGTAGTTAGTTAACTATAAGTTTATTTTTAACTGGTTTAATTACGCTCGTTTCAAACACGCTATAGCTTTAAAGTTTTATTTTTTTCCTATTGTTCAAGATGTGTTAAGTTTTCGATACAGAGAGACACTCTGAGCTTGACGAGATTCCAATCCTCGACCTCAATGCTATCCAGACCTTCTAACTATTGAGTCATGCACTGTATGGCAGAGTAAAGTTGTTCAAGGCATTAGGACCGGGAACGATTTGGTCGACAATGATTTGTTTTGACCACAGTAAATCTCCCGTTAGACGATGATTTTGGTAGCCAGAGATTTTGTGTCATCTAGCGACTTGCAGCCCAGGAAGTCATCGTCGAGTGGTTCCCCTCGGCTTAAGTGCTTTAGTAACTTTCCTCTGTACTGCCTTAATTCCCGGTGGTAAGGCCGCATCTGGCAAGCATTTAGAAAGAAGTTGCGGCTTCGAGTTTCACAGATTTTTTACTGAATTTCAAAACCTCCCCACAGCTTGAACAGAACGGAACAACAAACGTTTATCGGGATCTAGCTGCAATTTGAAATGAGATGTTTAAATTTGTTGTAAACAGGTTATACCGGTTTTCAGTGGGATTCTTGTGATCACGTGCGCGGAAAACGGAGGGGAACTTCTCGAAGATTATACGGGCCTTTGGAAGAGAGGGGGTCTACAATATAAAGAGTACGCACAGAAACATGGGGAAAGAAAAATTCATGTCTGTCGGCGAAGAAACTTTGTTCAAAAGTTGTGGAAAGAAGAAAGATAAACCAAGTAAGTTTTTGTAAGCGTACCTTGAAATGCATTAATTGTACATCCAGGATAAACAGAACATACTTGCTAACTCCTGCCTTCCTTTTGAAATGAATGTCGGAAAACGCGATAGGAATATACTTTCTAATATTAATACTAATTAATTCCAAGTAACATTTCAAATCCATGTTAGTGTTTTAGACGTGCTTTCTAAATCCCAAGTGTCGTTAACAATAGCGAGGCGCAGTCGAGCTATTGTTAACGGCACACGGGATTAGTAAACCACGACTAAAACACTAACGAGAATTTGAGATAGCTTCTCGCACATTATTAGGTATCAATAGCATTGAGGACTATGACAAAGACTGATATGAGCTTGAGAGATTTTTATGAAATAGACCGCATACAAGAAACTTCAAAGGTTTCTATATCTAGATTTGATGAGGAAGAGACGGAGCACTACGTGGTGGTGGAGAAACAAGCAGTATGATGGCAACGGGACCGAAGAAAAAACGATTTCGGGAACAAAAAATGTCGAGGATAGTATTGAAAACGTCATAAAGGTAGTTCCACAAAGTACCATTTATAAAAATCGTTTGAGTGTCCTCATCTTTGAAGAATGGCAAGCTGAACGCGAACATAAATGAGTTATATCAGAGGTCCAGAATTTGGATACGAGCTTGTGTAACATGTCGATGAAAAGCATGAATTTTTGGTTTATTAAGTTCGTACAAGAAGTTGCCGACAAGGACGGTGACCCGTATCCCGAGAAAACAATTTATCAAATTGAGTGTTCGTTGAGGCGATACTTAGAGGAGAAAGGAAGAGTGGAAGCTAACATGCTGGATGCTAAGAATTTCTAGAAGAAGAGAGAGAATTTCCTCTGGTCAAAGGGTTTACTTGGAGATAAGAATGCACAAACTTTGTTTTATACTCTTTATTCTTATACTGGTAAAATGTTTGGGTTAAGACCACGTGAGCATAGGAAATTAAGGTTGAGTAATTTTGTGCCAGAAGATAATGCAATTACTTATCGTGAAAACATCTCAAAAACTTACCATGGAGGCTTAAGAGATTTAAAGAAAAAGGGAAGAGTTGTGACACATTACTGTCACCCTGATAGCGAAGGTGAACATGAAGCATGTCTTGTTGAGATGTTTAAGCAGTATTTTTCCTTGGTTAAAGGGTTAAAACGAATTGATGAAGCATTTTACTTTCGACCGAGTAAAACAGAATTTAAATTTGAGAATGCTTAAGCAGGTATTCATAAGTTGGATTCAATTATTCCTTCGTTGATGAAAGAAGCTAGGTTAGAGATAAAGGCAGCTCATTGTCTTCGTGTAACTACAGCTACAAATTTATTACAAGGCAAGCATGAGGAAAAACTAATACGCGGTCGGACGGGCCACATTTCCTCCGCTTTGTTTCCATACAAACATTCTGCGAAACAACAAGAATAGCCGTTTCAAGTACTCTCGGGGCCATGCGTCTTGAAAGACAATTAGGTTTAATCGAAGAAAGACCATAACGTAAGGGAAGAAGAATTAGATAAACTATTATATTAAGTGAATATGACTGGTCTCAAATTGACAATTAGTTGCAGCGCAATATAGCTTCTGAACAGTTAGAAATCGTTTCTAAATACAAGTGACTGTGTTTAGAAAACATTTCCAAATACAGTATTCAAATTTTAAATTTAAATATCTATTGTTTTCCCCTCAGTTTCCCTCATCTTCAAAGCCCTGCCCACTTGAATTCATAAGTTTGTAGTTTAGACTGCGTTTCTAGCTGGGTATATGTGACTTAAATGAAGGCACCTGATTGTTCGAAGTGCTATGAATATCTAATAATGTGTGAGAATGTGATATCGTGAATGACTTATCCAAGGACAATATTTACATACAGCTATTTACTTTAAGTATCCCAGAGCATTGTGAGTTGCGGGCGATGGGGAAGTCCTATCGATGCCAAAAAAGTTTTCAAAACGCTATACATTTGATCACTTACTAAATGCCGATCCAACGAGGCTTTGCCGGAACATCTTAGAAAATGTGGTTTTATAGTATATTTATAGATAAGGCATTGATATGATATGATACTACACAATAGAAGATAACAGAATCCCAGTAAATTAAGCCATTTTACGTTTTTTTCTGGGGTTCTACCAATCGGTAGTTTGAGTTATTAAATGTGGTATATGGATATAGAAAATCTTTTGAAAAAGTGATGTAGAAAATCTCTTAGGTAATTCCTTTAACACCACAGACACAAAGGAGTAGAGAATTTTTCCGACTGTTTAAAATTTCATGAAGAATTAGTCGCGAAACAAACAATTGTTGCCGCACCAGTTTCTAATAACTGATATGAACTACACGCTTATCCAATACGTTTCAAAAGAAAGAATTTGGTATAAAAATATTGTCCTTATGAAAACATTCGAAACCAAACAAATCAGAAAGACTCGATGACTTTAAGGTGTTTGACACAGTTTGAAAGTAATCTTGAATGATCGATCACATAGAAGATATGACACAGAAAGCAATCCGTCAGGTATAACAGCTTAGAGAACGCGAAAAATCGCATTCGAATTGAAGTTTCAGGGAAATATAGCTGAAATATTTTAGAGAAATGGTGTTGGGAGTTTTACTGGCGCGAGAATGATGCTTAAAGCCGAAGTAGGTTTTCACTTGCCTCCCGTTCAAAAAATTAAACTGCTATGGTTCATTGAGTTACCAACAAATTTTATGGCGTTAAGAAGGAGTTTTGTTGTCTATAATTATGTAAACAACGATGTCATGGATGTGCTCACAACACACCATTGACAAGCTGTCCGGATTAAGCTAGACAAGCCACTTTTCAGGCAAAGTGTTACAAATTGAGACAGTTCAGTAACTACCTGTTTACCACTTGAAAACTTGCAATAAAACAATTATTGAACTTGACTCATTGGATATCAAGAATTATTAAACTGTATTGCCAGTATTATCAGCCTACGCCTTTGGCGTTAATTGATAAAGGTCTTCGACCTAGATGGTTCTTGATATAAAAAAGCCTTCGTCTAGTAATCGGTTATGATTATACGCTCAACAAGCACTGATGAGCAAACTAAAAAACTAAAGCATTGGAAACTAAGCGTCCATCTTTCTGTCACATACTGCGGTTAAAACGAGGTTTCTATTTGACGAACCGACCAATGAAAAGATAAAATCTAATGTAGGTACCTTTAGATCAAAACAACACAAAAACCCTATTAATACCTTACAGATGAATGTATTTATTCTAATTTATGTGGACAAAACGTAAAGGGTACATCAAACCATCATAAAAGTTTCACCCGTTACTGAAAATGTCCATGAACTGATGCGAATCATCCCTGAAAAATGTTATTCTTTGGTAAAAACAGAACGTCACATCTTGACAAATTTCGGCCATTGCCTCAGTTATTTATCCTATTGTCAACAGCTCACCAAATCCTTTGTTCTCTCGCAGGATTGTATCAACGATTTTAGTTTCTCTTTCTCTTGTTCTTGAATACGAAAAGAATGAATCAAGTTCTTGTATACTCAACCTGTACCTATAGTTGCGGCTGATGGTTACCCAATATCAGACTTTTTAAAACCAAACGTTTCATTTTTTCACGTTTAGGTTTAGCATTGCGATTGGATTTCTCCAAAATAAAATAGGTTAATTTTATATGGAAGAGGTCTATGAGTCATATGGGACCGTTTTTGAACATCCAGCTACGCTTGGGGATCGAGGATACGTAAGAAGAGATGGAAGTTGTAGGGAACAATTATTAAGGGTGATTTCACAAACTATTCGCAATGCTTTTGATCAATTTCCGAACTGTCAAATATCCCAGCGCTCGTTCTATCCCACTTTTTCCGGCAGGATAACTTTTGCAAAAATGTCATATGCTCATTCAAGTATGAAATCCGGGTATTTCATTCCTGAAAACGTTCCAATTTGATTTGTGAAACAAGTGAGTATTTCAAAAGTTAAATTTATGGTCTTATATGAATCTGTTATTCTACGCGCTGAATGCACATTTCATGTTGCAAGTTTCACATGTAAAATTTTGAAACTCAGCATTTCAGATGTAGGTCAATTGTATGGATATATTATGCGTCATTTTATACGCATGGCCTCACTTTTATTCTTTTTTTTTTCCACAGAAAAAAAGCAGTAGCTTAAACCAAAGTGCAAAATTGAATAGAACTGAAAAAAAATTAGGTTTCTGTTAAATCTTCACGATAAGACAAATATAGTGAATAATACAAAAGAATTTCTTCTGTATACATTCAAAATTGTCAATTAAACAGGAAGGAAAGCTTGTGTGCCAAACGGGGCTGCCATATTCCAGAATGGAACAGATGAGATCACTGTATATAGTCACAAGATCATCTTGAGGTACACCCACTTTGCTCCAGAATTCGAATAAATATATGGGTGTTTTATAGCTTTTGTGTGCCATTAGTTGAGCAAGGTGACGGGCAAGTTTTTAGCCCTGGATCGAAAAATATTGGAGGGTTTCACTTTTACCTCTTCCTCAGAAGTAACGGTGAAACTATTGCTACCCTAGTCAACCTTGCTATACATGTTTCCCACGAAAAATGACGTATGAAATTTTTTTTAAGAATGCTTGGGATAAGTAAATGAAGGAGAGAAAGTGAGCAGGGTAACCCCTACGCAAACAGATTTGGAAAAACTCAGCTCCGGAAGTCAAACTTATGTCGCTCGTTACTTAACTCGTTACTTAAAAACTTTCTTTTACGCGTATTTCCCACCTCATCTAGAACTTAAATCTTGAATATTTTTGTTTGTTATTTTTACAGGACGCAGAAACCCCCGACGTGGTTTATCATCTCGTACTTCTGTCTTCCTTTGGGAGTTCCTGTTAGAGATGCTAGCTGACAAGGATTTGAATTGTTTGATCGCGTGGACTGAGAAAGCTGATAAGAAATTCCAGATTAAGGACTTGGATGAAGTTGCGAAACTTTGGGGAATCATGAAGGAACGGCCAGATTTGGATAAAGAAGGGTTGTTGCGTTCGATTCGATATTATTATAAAACTGAGGTTATGCAAAAGGTTGGTAAATCATGATGTTATACAATAACTCATTATTAATGCCCCGATGGTCACCGCTATTTTACTATTGCGCCAATATATGTTTATGCCACATATATAAAACAATTCATCTTTATGATTCTTATGATTCTTGTAATACTACCAAGTAATGAATGTTATGGATATGATTGCTTTCTTCGACTCAGCGTTAGTTTGTTTATTCTCAAAAACTTATCTTCCTTACTTTAGGTTCCCAATGCATTTAACACATACCAATTCGTCAACCTGCCATACTATGACCATCCAGCACTCAATCTCGATTCAGACAGTGAAAACAAAGCAAATGCTAGCGGAATCAATGGTAGCTCATGGATTCCTTAACAACTCAGTCGCAGTAGCTGTGCTGTTTGTAACACATTTATAATTTGGATAAAAAATCCCTTTATTCTAGCGACGAATAGGGTGAGACGTCAGACGCAGGAGGTCTCGCTAACTTTCGTGCAATTTTCCCAACTCAAAAGGTGTTAGTTGGTACTGAAAATAACACCTGTTAGTGACTTTATAGTCTACCTCAATCCATCGGCAACGGCTGAACTAAAAAGATGACAAACATTTCCGTAGCAAGCTTATATTGAGGGTACTTTTAATGTGATCGTCCAGAACTTTGTAATTTGTAATGCACTTTAGGCTTGTTTTGATGAATTAACTTGTACATTAAATAGAGAAAAAAATAAAAAATAAAAACAACAGGAAATTCTTTTCTGAGTGGGAAATCTTTAATCTTACATACATCAGCAATATCGTTTTAGTTGGGAGGTTCACCTTGGACAGAGATAAAAAACAGGAAATCACTCGTTTTCAATTTAACGATACTCCTTTACGCACAGTAAACGTTGTATCATCCCGGAATCCGTCAACGACGGATTTCTAAAATGTAAAAAAATTTGGTAAGAAGAAACCTCTGACCTACTTTATTCTTAGCAACTAATAAAACATTCTTCAACTGTTACTGGATCTAATTTTAACTTTCAAAGAATTATGGTTGATAGTACTGCATATATTTTTACTTCTTACTAGTTCACTTCAGCGGACCTGTTTTGGTAAATGGTTTTTACCTCTTAAGTAAAAAGCACAAACGTGTAAACGTTAACTTCCTTTTATTCATACAAGGATTGACATGCGTTGGCAATCTGAACCGGTTTCTGAGAAGATCCTGCAAATTTTCACACCATGAAAATTATTTTTCCACAGTTTGTTCTCGGCTTCTTACCAAGTATATATTGTAGAATAACAATACGCTCCCTGACTAACAGTTATGACGTTTTAAGCACAGAAAGATTGATTGGCAAACCGGATTAGAAGTAATCCGGCCAAATTTCATATCTTCAACAAGATTTCATTTCCATTGAAATACTCCATTTTGCACTGTCAATGGCGTAATTAAAGTGGAGGGGAGAGGCATGGTGCCATGGGCCCTTCCTCACATACTGTGCTGCATTAGAAATTTAGGTGTATATTAGATTGACGCACACTCATTATTTATTAGAAGGAATCTTCTCTTTTGAATGAATCACAGAAAGCAACCGAGACAAAGTCACGCGGATTAACAGGCCTTTCAGCCCTTGTGCTATGCTGTAGGCCCATTCTGGTCGAGCAATGCCCACCTCTTCCTAAGGAGAATCCTAGGTACGCCTCTGTGCACTGTGATAAGAAACGTGGAGGAAATAACTGGAAAATAGCTTTGACCTGCTGAAAACATACATTATGTCTGTATGTTTATATGTGAGGATATAAACACTTATACAGGCAGTTATTCTGTATGAAAAGGCTTTCTAAAGATTATGGTTGAACTTTGTTTAAACAAGTTCGGTATTGAGCGTTTGAAGCTTACTTATTCAATGATAGTATTCAAAACACTTAATAATTTTTAAAAACATCAATTTATTTCGCTGTGTAGCCATAACAACGTGACGACAGCATCTCATATGCTGTTATATGCATCTCATATGTTGTTATGGAGTACAGCTCCTCTTTAAGGTGGTCTTACAGAAAGAAAATTTTAAATAAAATGAAAATCTAGCAATATTATGTTGTTTAGAAGGGTTACCCAACTATAAAAATTTTTTTTTTGGTCAATTGTTTCCATGGTAACCAAGATACGCTACCTCCCATGAAGAAAAGAGGGTACATTTGTAAACATGATAACTAGACAACAAACGATAGTAGAAATCTGAAATAGCTTTGAATTTGTAACTCAGAGCAATGCCTAGGGTATGACTAGAATCATTTCTTTACTATATACAGTATGTCTGTAATCAAGATTAAACTTTTCGATCGCCGGGAATGTGTACAATTGTGTCACTAAAACCCTCATTATTTTGTGGCAATTGAACAGAATTCAATTGTCTTAGTCCATCCCCAAGGAGAAGGCATGTACTATAAGCCCTGAAAGTTTGATAAGGATAGCTTGAATACTCTTTGATATATCTTACATGAAATATCAGTAATCAAGCCATTTTGACAAATTGAGGAAAACAGCTTTAAAGTTAAAGTTTTCAATTATTTCAAGTATTTCTCCAACTTTTGCAAATTTCGTAGATTTCACGCCAAATCGATTTTTTTTTGAGAGTAAGACCACCTTAATGAAAGCAATATTCTCGTTGCTAGGGGCGTTGCTAAGGAAAAAATGGAGCAAGAGCTCTGGAAAATGCTGGATTTCTTGGTTTTTTAGGTATTTCTGGGCAAAAAAATTATACGAACAAGATTAAGAAGGGTTTACAGATCGTATTTCTCCAACTTTTCAACTTTGTAGATTTCACTCAAGATCGATTTTTTTTGTGTGTAAGACCACCGTAAGAGAAACGATCTTTTTCAAGAGCAGCGAAAGACTGGGAAACAGATCAAAAACGTCTTGTTTATTTTAAAAACAAGACTTTGAAGCAACCTGACTGTCATTTTTGACAAATTTTGTGCCTAGACTAACTTTGTTTAACGGAGCACATAACCAGAACTCCTTTCACGTAAAGATTTCTTCCGAGAAAGAAATGACTTATACAGGATTTTAAAACTCTGATTCAAAATTCCACGCTGCGCATTCACTTGGCTGAAGCACTATTACCAATTTCAGAGCCTTTGTCAAGTTGTCAACGAGCACATTTAACTGGGCTTCCTTCGATCTCTTCTTTGCGCTATTTAATTCATTTCGTACAATGGCCGTTGAGTATGATTTACATAAAATGTCGAAATTGTGTTCATTTCGTTCCTTGGATCTGACCTGACCATAGAAAAGTCATTGACATATGTTTAGTTGAGTTGAATAAAGAAGCATGTGCATTGTACTGATGTGATGTGTCATGTCAAGTACTTTTCTGCGACTGATCGAAGGGAATATTTACGAGAGTACTTGGCCCAATCTCAGAAAAATCTTTGAAATTTGTAAAAACTATTTTTAGGTCAAGAGGTCGAATGGAACCCACATGCACCAAACTGTTAGTGTACCTAACCAGGAGTACAGTTGATAAAGCGAAGCATTTTTGAAGGAGAATTAGATAGGAAACATTGAGCACACCTCACAAGCGCAAGGATTCCTTGAAAAGATTTTCTAGTGAACAAAATTTATTTAGTTGTCATATCTTGTCTAGACAGTTAGACATCGGAAATAGCCGACATCACGTGGAATTGAATCGAAAAGCGTGGTCTTGCTGTGTCGAACGCAAACCTAGCCATTATTACAACATACCTATCAACTAGCCACTTCTGGCAACCTGCACGTTTGAATACACAGCAGCAAGCTTAGAGTGCAGCCCTTGGCTGTCAGGAATACATCCGATAATGTCATGCAATTGGTAGAGACCATTGCATGTCCATTATTATATCTCCATTGGTTTGATTTCTTTTCTTGTCTACACTTTGGTATGGTATACAATGAAACGACTGCATTTCAAGATTGATATTTAGCTGTCAAATCTTGATATATTAATACCCCTGTAGAGGGGAAGAAAGTATACCTGCAACGAATCCTCTGCGTGTCGTAAGAGGGATTAGGATAAAACGCTAATGCGGATTTGCGGATTGGCGGATTTGAGGATAAAACGCCGATTTTGGAATAAAACGTGGATTTGGAAATAAAACGCGGATTTGGAGTTAAAACGCAGTAAACGTGCTGGCTAGCTCTGCACAGACGCAGCGACGCTGCAGACCACGAAATTAAACTAAATTGAAAACAAATGGAAAAGAAAATTATTGTTTATCCCTAGAACTGTCAAGTATGAGTGAAAAGCCTGCTTTATATATAGCTCGCTAGGAACGGCAGCGAATTAAATTCGTTTTTAATCCATAAGTTTTACGGGGTATATGTGCGATATGTATTGAGTTTATTCACGACAAATACACATGTTTGCGACTACGATAAAAGGACCTGTGCATCTAAACATATTTAAACGATAAGTTTAATTCAAAAGATAAACGTTCGTCTAAAAAACTTATCAACGCACTAGAGCAACACATAAAGACATTGATTCATGTCGTGGCTGCCTAAACATCTGATGCGTGTTTTTCTGGTGAAGATATCTCATTCCACGAAGAAATGCTGCGTTTACATATAGGAGATGCACATTTTCACATCAAAGTGTAACAGTTATACGAAGATACTGCATGTTTACACGGAGAAGGGGTGGTGGCCTTTACTGGCCACCGTAGAAAACTTTCACGAGAATACTCAAGTTTGTCCTTCTCCAATCACCGTGAAATGTTAGGATTTGAATGATAGGATTTTTGAATGAAATGATGAGAATTTTTCTATTCTTTTTTATAGAAAACCAAGTTCTTGAATTCCATGAACTAATACGGTTGAAAGTTGCATTGAAAGGTTTCAAACAGATTTGTTTTAGTTGATCGAATGGAAGGAAGTCGCCTAGCCTCCGTTAAGGCGGGTGTGAGAAGTAATTTTAGCGAGTCATTCACATGAAGGCAGCAAGTGCTGGTCAATATTCAACGGTCACAAAAGTATTTCTTGTTAAGGGAGCCCGGGGACATGTTCCACGGCAAAATTTTTAATTTTTAGAGCGCTGAAACGACATTTTCATCGTTTCCCAAGATATATTAGTGTATAGGAATTTAATATACTGTCTGTGAAGGTGGTGAGTTTTTCCGGTGATGAGATGCTTAATTTTGTAGTAACTACTGAAAATGCTTGTGCTGAGGAGGTAGAAAATTGATAAAACATTTTCTGTCTGAAGAGAAAAGTTCATGAATTGACTTACACTGCTAAAGTCAACTAGAAAAGTTGACCAGAGCGGGATTCGAACTCGCATTTTCTGCCTGCAAGGCAGTGAAAATTTGGTTCTTCTCTCTGAATATTCTGACCTGTCTGTCTCACCTTGAGACGATAATGCTCTAGCATATGGAGTAACGCCGTCTTAGTCTTTATGAAACGATATATGAAAACAGTGCTGAGCGAATGTAGCCAGTCTTGAGCTAGCACCCAACCTCGTTTCCAGGCTTTTCTCTTTGCTTATCAAGGTGGCGCACTTCGTGCAGCGGATTAAAAGTTGGCAAAACGCTAGCGACAAATTAACAAAGAAAAAAAATTGAGTTCTTTATCTTACCTGAATGATATGTGGGCGAGAACTTTTCAAGATAGTTGTCATGCTAATGACAAAACAGGTTCAAGTGAGAGGAAATTTTCGCTCTCAAGAGGTTTTCAGATGATTATTTTAAGATTCAGATTGTATTATTGTAAGACCTTGAGTCGCGGTCTGACCTAAAACGGAACCTCCGTGTTCCGGTTTGACGTATGGAGTGTTGAGTACAATTACGAACCAGCTTTCTGCTTATACCTTAAAAGGTTTGTCTGATCGCTGTGGTCTGATGTATTTTGTCGCATAGCTTCTCCATACAGTAAGTTGGGTGATAATATCCAACAAAATTGGAGCCGTAAGATCTCTAAAAACACTACGAGCGAACTCGTAGTTTATTACAGTAATGAACGGTCTTCACTTTGTACTCTTTGAAATCAAAGTAACTTGGCCCAGGTTGTTGTCACCAGATGAGAGACGAAAATACATATATCAAATTTCAAACCAATCTAGCAAATGTAAACCTCGTATTATTCTAGACCCAGTCTAACTGTTTTTGACTAACCACTTCAAGAGGTTACTCTGTACTATCTTTACCACTTCTCTTTGGCTTCGTCTTTCCAAATAAACCCACGTTAAACAGGAAAAGAAGACATTGATTCGACGAACGTCAATATTACAAAGCGAAAATTAAATACACCTGTATTTGGAAATAAGAATCAGACGGCAAAATTTTTATTCGATAACTCTGCTCGATAAATTACCCGCTCGTCTCCCTTATTACGCAAAGGAAATGCTATACGTACTACACAGATAAGAAATGTTTGTGATTCTTCGTTACCTTTCATCCAAGATTTGCCAAACGATAGCACGTTGTGCAGCATGACGTGGTAGTTTAACAACAATGACTGTCACTAAAGAGCACATACATAAATAACCTGGCGGAATGCAAAAGAAAAGAAGCACTTTCTTAACCTAACTGAAACTACTGTCTACGTAACTTATTGAATTTCTTTCATTTTATTGCAAACTTTTTCATGCATCTGAACTGTCACTTTGATGTGCCACAGCATGGACAAACGGGTCTGTCACATGGACATGGGTTGTGAAAATACTCATCCTAAATCGAATTTAATCCAAAGAAATTCAAGCAATGATATTCTTCTATTGTTACTCGAAGACGTGGTATCCTCAAACTCAAATGGTTAAAACGTCTTCATTCGAAGACGATTTTTGTCGTTAATTCAAACGAACAACCACTAAAGTTAGAGAAGGATTTACTCGGAAAGTCGAATAATGTGACTAAACGATGAGCGTTCGGGAGATGGCTTTATTACAACACCAAACTGGACAGGAAGACAGGCGAAGAAGCAGCAGAGTCAATTTGAGCAGAGTGAACTTGAACTTCTGTCCCAAATATGCTTCTTGATAATTTGTCGTAAGCAATCACAGGCAATGTCTCAGGGTTCTGACAAATATTAAACTTCGGGAGCTCAATAGCCGATAAAGGTTAGTAATTGCGTTGCATTTATATTTTACCAAGGATGACTTTAGTAATTGGAATGTAATGAAAAGTAATGATTATATTATACATAGCATTGCTTGTAATGTTAAGTTATAGTTTGTGAAAGAGTGACCCTTATTAAAACGCAAACATGACGGTAATCCTGATACGAATTGATAAAACTACGAAAGGTGTAAACGACTTGCGAAAGTGTACGCCAAAAAACTTGTGAAATACTACTTTTTTGCGTTAAGTCTTGTTCACGGTTGGGTCTCAGAGCAAACTTAACCCAAAAAACACACGTTAACTGCATCTGAAACACTATTTGTTCTAATTCACAGCGCTAGTGCGAAAAGGTAGTGGTGTTTAAATAAGATCCGATTGTATTATGAATTTCGAAAAAAGTGCGAATAGCTTTGAATTTGATAGTCATGTCCTCAAGCTTTACTAGACCACAGCGTGAGCAATTGCTTTGGAAAATTCATATTTAAAAGCTTCTACTTTACATCTTTAACTGCATAAAAGATTTAATTATCTGAAATGAGTGAAAAAAGTACAGTTTTAAGAAAATCCCCTTTATAGCTGTACCAATTTAATTTGAGTGGCATGTCGGACTGCGCTCATAATTTGGAAGCGATATAGGGACATAATTGGCAGCTATGTTATCCAGATATTATTACTTGATCTATTCCTATAAGGGAAATAAGGCTAGAATTCTTTTTTATTATAAGATCAATTACATGTGCTTAGTTGATTATTCGGATAAATAATGTGAAACTCAGATGGAAAAATGACCATCAATATTTATTATTTAACAATTCATCTAGAAAACAGGAAAGAATTGAATTTTTCATTATAAATTGTAAATTCAATTCTAAAACTAATGCATAATCAAAACTGTTACTAAAACTTAATATCAACGTTAAATCCTTGGCTAAAGGAGAAGTGGAGCCAAGGAGAGTTGATTTGAGTGGAAATTCTTGCTTTTGTGTAACCATCACTCCTCTTCGATTTTTATACATTCACATTTTAGTTCCTTCGAATTTTGGTTAGATTCAATAAAAGTTTAAGCTTGTTTGAGCAAGTGACAGCTTAATCTCCCGCCATACGCACATTTTGCGTCATAGTCACTTTCTTTTGACCAGATCAGCAAGAATTGGCGAGAGTTGAAACAAGTGGCATACAGTCTCACGCCTTTAAACTTCCGTCGATTCTTATCCTTTTCTAATATGGGATTTACAAGTATTTGTGTCGTAAGAAAGTGCTATGTTAAACACGCAGAAGATTATTTGACCTTAAATATTTATTTGTATATTTACATGACAGCCTAATCTGTGTAATGAGTAAGCACTATATTAAACACGCATTAGTAATCTGCATATCCAATACGTGGAAGAATGTTTGAGTCTTAAAGTCTGCGGTGATGATTTCAATAACGAAATTTAACTAAGTCCTTTTAAACGCACTTAATAAGTGTTTGATAGGGGGATCATTCCCACGAATGTTAGCATGGCGAATCCACTAAAGTGAAACATCTAAGGGAAATTCGATCAAATAATTCAATCACGGTATTGATTTTCTTTTGTCTTTTCTTTGTGAGTTACTAATAAATTCTAGAATTCCCAATGTTATCGTCCTTTTAGTATGGGATATACATATTACATGTTTGGCGTAATTTCGGATTGAATTTGTAGATTCGATATAATTCGGCAGCTCATTTTCCGACCTGTACCTAGAATACCAATTTCACTGTCAAGATTTCTGATGGCAATGTATCTGGTGGCCGCATAGTGTTGTCACAGACATGAAGCAAACGTTTGTTGTGTTTAAATCATCAGCAAACATTTCTGAACACCAAAAGGGGGTCGAAGCCTCGGTCTTGTGATTACTGATAAGACGCTCTTACCATTGAACTACCAAGACTAATATGCATAACGAAGGTAACAAATAAGTGCTGGTTTAATTGATGGATGTATTTGCAGTGGGTTCAATCCCCATTTGGTTCTCACAAATATTTTGTGAGGATTTGAGGTTGGTAAACCTTCCTGTATTGTGCATCATAACTCCAACTATCAGAATAATACTCAACAGTATAATGTCAAAGTTTCTCCTTAGGAAGCTTGTGTGTTGAACAATTGAACTACATACATTTGTTGCATTTGATCTCCGTGTAAAACTTCTGGGTTAATGGTCATGAGGTCCTACCTTTCATCACAAGGTCACCGGTTCAATCTCCATTTGGAACTCGAAAATATTATATGAGGATTCATGCTTGAGGAACATTCGCTTGTCGTAACAGGGTATTGTATAACTTTAGTCCGCAAAATCTTAGCAATTACTAGGAAAGGAAAAGTCAACTTAGCAGCTTACGGACAGCAAGAGAACTAACCTTCCATATTTCCAACAACTCTTCATTCATCCTTTCATTTCCGGTCACTTCATTCATTTATTTCCTAAGCGCCTGAGATCTTTGCGAATGCTAGTCCTGTACTGCAAGATTAATGCTCCACCGACGTTTTAGTTCAAATCTGGCCATCATTACGTCTCCCCTAGCTAAATTTCGAGTAATTGAAAAATGGGAAGTTTTGACTCTCCAGATGAAACTGAATTGAGCAATAGCTGGAAACTTCCGGTTTATCGCGGTTTCCGATCGATGGAAGTCTGATAAGGGCAGATCTGGTTCCTGTCACAGCGAGTGCAAACTTCGGAAACATCCGTCATCTTCTCGACATTAGGACTTGGATGACATTGCATTTCAGTGCGCATAGGGACCAAGCAAGTTAAATTTTGCCTTGATATGGCAAACTACCAGTGGGAAAAGATTGGTTTTTTTATTTCAACTCTTACGCTTAGCCAGGTAAATATTACAGACGCATTTGGTTCTTCTACACAAACACGGAAACAATTGCCATATACCTTCGTAGAACAAACGATTACACACCCACAAGCAACTTCGAAAGTTGTGTTTAATTTTTTGTTTCTCTCTTGTAACTTTCTAAGATAAGTTTATTTTGGCGATCCGTATCTCTTAGTCTGCTGGTGAAATGCTATACCCTCGTTAAAAAGTCGGGTATCCGTCGGAGAATCATATCCCACCAAGTGTAACCCAGCCAGGCTAGACAATATCCTGTTATTGTACAACAGGAATAGAACGTGGTCGATGCACAGAGGACCTTTGAGGGAATCAGGTCAAACTCTTTCCTCGCTTCTCGATCTCGAAAGCTGAAGTGCAACAAAACTTTAGTGTATTTAAGGGTGAACGTGTAACTACTGTTAAGTTATGTGTGGCGCTGAAGATGGAAAAGGTACGATCACTAAGCATCTGGATTGGATTTTTGCTGTTCGAGTTTTATTATGATTTTCTGTTGTACACGTAAGAAGTTGACCATGTTCAGGGCGTGGGATTTTGAGGTACACTTGACGTTGTGGCTTGGTGCCGTTTTACATTAAACGGTTTGGAATTATCAGTGGAAAGTAAGAAATGATTCCTGATTTGGATAGGAATGAAAGGTTATTTGTGTTTACTAAATTTATTCTTACCAAGCCCGTGAAACTTTGAAGGCTCCTCTCTACAGCGGGAGAATTTCTCTCAAATTGACAAAATATACCTAAAGTTAAGAGCGAAACGAGAGAGCTCTGTCTTCACCCAACGAAGAATACTTTTAAAAACTGCATGACAATTTTACCGCTCTCTTACCATTATGGCTGTTCTTACAAACTAAAAGATTTGTCGAGCTGCTCGATAAACGTTAAAACTTTAGAGAACGATATCTGACGATATTGATTAAGCACTTAAAATCTCTCGCAGAGCAGCATCGGCAAAGTGAAAAGAGTTTTATACTTTTTGTCAGGGGTTTTAAACACCATTAACGTACCTCAGACATCATGCAGGTATTTCATTTAACCCCATCACAAAGAAATATTAACTTTCCCTCTCCTGAATATTATCATTAAACGCAGTCAGCACTGGTCAAAAAGCTATGTTTTTGTGCTGATGTTAAACAAAATGCAGTCTGAAAAGCGCCATCGACTTGGCGAGACTGAATCACAAAATCTTTCAACACGGCATTCTCCTGAAATTTTCCAACAATTGTTTCGTCACATATTCAAAGTAATGGGAGGGACTTGTTGTGAAGTACTTTGTTTAGAGATTGCTTGGGGACCTTGTAACCAGAAGCTGTTTTATTGAAAATGAGAATGGAACCATATGTGATCGTAATCTAAAGAGTTTTGCCTCACAGAGAGAGAGAGAGGCTACAATGGCTTCACGGACGCAAAATTAAAGCCTTACTCTTCTTAAAAGTGAGTTTTGGGATTGACTTCTTTCCTAATAATACCTTCTTTACATAGTTTTTTACAGCATAGCAAAAACTAGCCAATACAAAGTAACATCGACTTGAAAACGTCAGCCATGATGTCGCTCCGCTTCACTTGTGATAAGCTTTTGCGTTCCGCATCAAGAATACCAGTTGCCGTTCAAATAGAGCCAAAATAAACAAATTCTTGATCTGATTGACATGCGTTCCCATTATGAAAAGAGCACAAAATCCGGACGTTAAAATACCCAGAATAATGGACATGACTTAAAGTGTACTTTATCGATAAGTGGGTCCACGCACGGTACGATTTAATGAAATTAACCACAAGTATTGCACTAGAGAATGACCTGGTGTACAGGCAGTATATTATTGGATAAAGTGGAGGTCAAAAAAGCCTTTTCTCTAGGAGTATTAGCATGGTTGGCTTTTGGATGTTCTTCATATCTGTAGCCCTTAGTTAATGCGAACTAATAATGACTTTGGAGGTTGAAAAATAGTTTAATTTAAGGACAAAAGTATGAGGAAAATTCTAGATTTCTCCGTATCTGGAGTTGAAATCACTCCAATTGAAGCCCATATCTCTTTACAGGAAGATTTATGAGCAAACAACCATGATCATCTGCCTACGCAGGGTAGATATCTAGAGCAGATATATGCACATGCATGGATTGCTCTGTGCTACAGCCAATGGATTGCCGGATATAGGTGTTATCCTTCATTTGACTTTTAAGAACGATTGATGAAAACAGCAAACCACTGTAGAGCCGATGGAGATTTTCTCTCCTTTAAAAGTGAATCTGTTATTGTTTGGCAAACGAGTAAGACATTCTTAATGGATGATCGCAGGGCATAAACCTGTTCGCAGCAAGTCATTCATACATTGCCGTGTTTCATTAGATTAGTATATCCGTGGGAAATATTAAGAACATCAGAATATTTTCTTTTATGCTTGCGCTTTTAATATACTTTGTTTGAGTACCAAACCTAATCCATGTACGTAAAACATTTCAGAACAAATGCATCTTGAACGCGATGCACCTAGGTTGACGACAAGAACGTCTGTATATCTTTGGGAATTTCTTCTTGAGATGGTGGAAGATAAAGAATGTCGCTCGTTTGTTCGGTGGATCAATAAGGCTCAACGAGAATTTTTGTTAGAAGATCCAGATGAGACCGCGAAGCTATGGGTTACCTTAAAGCAACGACCATCGATGGATAAAAGGAAACTCTGCCGAGCAATTAGATATTATTACAATTCACAGTTAATCACAAAGGTGCTATCCTTTTCCCGCTATATCTAGCTTTTGTTACTTCCATGAATTTACCTGTGTAACTGCCTATTTGTCTTCCTTTCTGTATCCATCCATCCATCCATCCATCCATCTATCCATCAACCCATCTATCAATGTATCCATCTATCTATCTATCTATCTATCTATCTATCTATCTATCCTTCTATGTTGACATTCCTTACACAACCACTTATACTGACGTTCTATTAAACTTAATCAAAGAAACTCTATCAAAAGATCTAATCGAAAAGCCCTAATGTTTAAAATACAAATGGGATTACTCTCGTTTACATTGAAAGTGACTTTCCGACCTAGCGTTTGTTTAAAAACGTATTAATTAAGAAAGCTAGACAAAGATTTTTACGACACTCTTAAAAAACCAGATTTTTTCGACATCCTCAAAAACCCAGATTATTAAAAAAGTAACCTTCCTTATATGAGGGGTAAACTCTGGAACTCTCTTCATATTTAAAGGACAGCTGGTCCCTTTTCACATTCAAATGGAAGCTAAGGTCAATCAACCTGCTTCAGCTATTAGATAAAATTCCTTGGTGTATAAACAAGCATTTCGTTATTGTGAAGGTTGTTCACTGTATATCTATTTGAATATATACACCTTATTGAAGAGATCCCAAGAAATGTATGCACATTTCTAGGCACTGTTTTCACAGAATTGCTTGACCCTTTCCCTTGACGAGTAAAATCTTTTGGCATTAGCCAGAATAAAATAACAGAGGACTGATCCTGATGAGAAAGAGTTAAGTTGAGGTAGCTATAACCCTTTCCCAGCAGGGTGTCTCTTCCTGATAAGTAAAACAGTCTGGTCTTAGCCAGAGTAAAATAACTGAAGATTGATCATGCGGGAGAGGATTTAATACCTGTAAACTATTTTCTGATCAATTTTAACGTGTGCTATAGCAAATTAGTCATCGCTTTTTGACGAAAACTATTAATTCATGCATGGATTTTAAAGGATTTAACATATACATGTTAATTTACATGATATTAAACACACACAGGTAAACATATACATGTATACATACACACTTATACATATACACATACACATATACACATATACATATACACATATACATATACACACATAAATATACATACACACAAAAATATACATATATGTACATGTATACATATATATATATATATATATATATATATATATATAAACATCATAAAAACTTTATTAAAAAAGAAGAAAAATCCACAACTTACGTTTCGGGACCGGCCCCTTCTTCAGCAGTTCACAGTTAAAGAATAGAGTCCTTATATACCTTATCGTTCTTCCTTAAATTTACATAAATTTCAAACTTCCATTACATTCAATTCAAACTTCCATTACATTCGATAAATCTTTCAAACCTATATGCTCATTATCAAAAAAATGTGCATACATGTGTTCCCCACAAATTCCCCTTTGTCCCCTTTCATATCGTCTCAATGAGCTCTTATGGTTATTGAACCTTAACCTAAATGGTGTTATTGTGCTCCCCACATATTGTTTACTACATCTCTTGCATGTTATTAAATATACCACTCCTTGAGAGTCACAATCAAAGGAATGATTGATATGAAAAGACCGCTTCTCCACATTACCCATAAAGGTCGATCCAGTTTCAACAAATTTACAAACTTTACATCTGGCCTTTCCACAGCAAAACATTCCCTTGGACCCCTCCTCCATAGGCTGCATTTTAGCCCTCACCAAAATATCCTTCAAATTCTTCGCTCTCCTGAAGCTTAACCTCGGAGCAACCGGCAAAACCTTTTTAAGTACAGGTACCGATTCAACCAAAATTTGCAATTCTCGAAGAATATTATGCACTACCTGAAGTGCAGGATGAAAGTCAAAAGTCAAAACCAATCTATCAGACCTATCTGAATTTCGCTTTCCCGTCCCTTTGAGCAAGACTTCTCGATCAAGACTGTTCACTCTACCGATCTGCTTATCAACAAAACCCCTCTCATAACCCCTTTTCCACAAAAAAATTTATCGGTTAAAATAATTGATGTTACCGATGTTAGGGATCCAACAGCAAGGGAAGGTTTTTGGATTGAAAAATTAAAATGTTATGCTCCTCTGGGATTGAATGTAATGAAAGTTTGAAATTTATGTAAATTTAAGGAAGAACGATAAGGTATATAAGCAGTGGCGTAACGTGGGGGGGGGGGGGGGGCAAAGGGGGCAAATGCCCCTAGCGGCACTTTCAGAGGGGCGGCATTTGTGCGATTGAATGTTGAATAAATTAAAATAGAATAGATGATTATCTAACCGATGCTGGAAAATTGCAGCATTATACTATCACAAGTCAGACCATCACACGTCGTTCGACACTCGGTATGAAAATTACGTTCCATATTTAATTAGCATTATTGTACTGTTCGTTGTAATCGCAAAAATACTCGTCATCTATTAACCGCTGTCCAAAAAAAAATAAAAATCGATTGCTGATTCGCAATTAAAATTGTTTCCGGCAAGATCTACTTCAGTATTTTATCAGACAGAGAGTAGACACAGAGTTGTGATCAATCCCAGTCTTTCAAAGACAGGCTAGACAGCAAAGAATCAAGTTTAGTTGTTGACTTGGTAAGTGAACTTTTTTATCGTGTTTATATTATAAACGCTTAAGGAGAGACGAGCGCGGTGACTATCCTTTACAGTCACTCATTTGTATTACATAAATTGACGCACGGCGCGCACTGTCTGGCGTCACATTAATTATAAAATAGAAGCTTATTCACGGAATTCCCCAAAGACTTTCATCACTTTCTCAAGCTTGGTGGCAGCCACATACAGTGGTTTTGTGAACTGTAATTCAACCGCTTCTTAGCCGTATCGTTTGATTCACTCGGCTCTATAACCAGACTGCTACATTGTTAAATAATTCCGCTGCTCAGCGTGTCCTCAAATAAGATAACATTAGATGATAATTGATAACAGATCACAGGCCGCATTATTGATTTTAACTTTCAAACACATAGTACGCTGTTCGTACAGTTATTTTCCCATATTTATTTAAAACAGCAGAATTTTTACTATTTAAGGCTCAATATTTTACTGCCGGTATTTCTCTGTGGGTCTCTGTAAATTGCGCAATGCGTTTTATAGGGGGTGCAAACTTCGAAAGGCCAAAACAGGTTAACAGATTTTTCTTTGCATTTTAAGAGCACATACTTCATCTTAACTGTTATCAATTGATGCAATCATCCAATCGGCCCAAAGGTCGCCCTCGTCTTAGTGGGGCAGGCTACAAACGTCAACGCCTAGAGCGCGATAGACAGGCCCAACAAGGAGCAGCTGCGCTACAACGTTTTCTTGTTCCACTTCAACTTAATGTGACACAACCGGAGGATGATGAGCATCTGCCCATACAACCAACCTTTCCCGATGAGCCAGAAAATCCAGGCGAGGACACTGAAGAAACCAAAGCAGAAAATGACGCTATGGGTGATCCTGATGCTGAACTCGCGTCTTGCGATGAAGATGACGTGGAACCAAAGTTTGATGAAATCGTCTTCCAAGACGCGGGAAGTTGGCCCGAGTCCGTTCCAGACCAGCTGCGAGTGGAACTTGTTCGACGAGGAATTCATGGTCTTCAGAACAAAGAAGGTCCCTTCAAAGCCAATTCAGACCAAAAGAGAAGCATGACCAGCAGTTGGTTTTACAAGAAGCTGGATAACGGTGAACATATTCTACGATCATGGCTCATGTATTCGCTTTCTCGGGACTGTCTGATATGCTTTTTTTGCCGCCTATTTGGCAACAATTCAAATGCTTTTGGAAAACCAACGGGGTTTACAGACTGGAGTAAACTCAATCCGCGAGTAAGTGCTCACGAAGAGACGTCGGCTCATGAAGATGCCAAAATCCGGTGGGTCGAGCTTCAAATGCGTCTGGAAATGAATGCAACGATTGATAACGTACACGAAGAAAACATCAATCGTATCGCAAGCAACTGGCGGGAGATCCTCAAGCGAATTCTGGACTGTATTCGTTTTCTCTGTAGGCAAAACCTGGCTTTTCGAGGACACCGAGAGATCCTTTCATCCACCCAGAATGCTGGAAACTTCCTGGAGCTTATAAAATTCCTCGGAAAGTACGATCCAGTGGTTCGCCAACACCTGGTTAGGGCCCAAGCCCAACCAAATACAGTGTCTTACCTTTCACCTCTAATACAAAATGAATTCATTTCCATTCTTGGCCGTCGTGTGTTAGACGTCATTTTAGAAGAGGTCCGCGAAGCCAAATACTATGCGATAATATTCGATAGTACTCCTGATCTAGCCCACGTCGACCAGATGTCGCAGGTGCTGAGATATGTGAAAATCGCGGGAGGAAATGTCGAGGTAAAGGAAACATTTCTTGGCTTTCTTCAGCTGAAAGAAAAGAATGCTGAAGCGCTTACAAAGTTGATCTTGGAAAAGTTGGCGGAAGATCAACTTGATATTCAAGACATTCGTGGACAAGGTTATGACAATGCGGCTACCATGTCAGGTGTACACCGTGGCGTGCAAAGACGGATTTTAGACCTCAACCCCCTCGCTACCTATTTTCCCTGCAACAACCACTCCCTCAATCTGGCAGGAGTTCATTCTGCCCAGGTTTCAGTTAATGCCACCACCTTTTTTGGGACGCTGAATCGTCTATTCGTTTTTTTCTCATCGTCAACGCATCGATGGGAAATAATGAAAGAGCATGTGCCGAGGAAAACTGTCAAGAGGGAATGCGAGACAAGATGGAGCTCTAGGTACGATGCCGTTGATGCCGTAGCGTCAAGTTTTGAGTGTATTATTGCGGCACTGGAGCAGCTTCGCGATGGTGTCAACGAAACCGCTGATACACGCTCTGATGCCAACATCCTTCTTTCCTGTCTGATGTCATACACCTTCATTGCCTACCTAACATTTTGGCATCAAATTCTGAAGGAAGTTAATGATGCTCAAGTCTTTTTACAAAAACCTGGGCTTGGCTTAGATGATTGTGCGACGAAACTAGGGTCGCTTGTTCTCTTCTGCCAGGAAGAGCGTGAAAAGGTGGTCGACGTTGCGAATGAGAAAACCATGGCGTTTTGCGCAGAGAATGGCATCGCAACAGAAAGGAGGACGCGACGTAGAAGGAGGTTGGCGGGTGAAATTGGCGAAGGTGCTGGGTTATCGCTACAAGATGAAGTGAGGTGTGAACAGCTTCAAATAATTGATCAATTGCACAAAGAAATGAACGAGAGAACAGGAAGGATAGTGGAAGTAAACAGGATGTTTGGGTTTCTCACCAATATGGAGATCCTTATGGATGCGACCAAAGACGGCATCATCAGCACCGCAGTTGACTTACTCACAGGGACGTACAACGATATTTCGGCTGTTGAACTAAGAAATAAAATCCAACGTCTGCGACGCCATATCAATGCCTATGTCCTTCGAACAGAGGAAGCAGTGGCTAGTTGGAGTGCACTCGACCTACTTCGTTGGGTGGTAAGGTGGGGACACGAAACATCGTTTCCAAACGTGTTCATATCCCTGAGAACATTTCTCACCATGTGCGTGAGTGTTGCTTCCTGTGAAAGAAGCTTTTCAAAGTTAAAGCTCATCAAAACCTACCTGCGGTCAAGTATGGGCCAGGAACGACTGAGTAGTCTGGCACTTTTGTCAATTGAAAGAGACATCATGGATACTATTGATTTTGATTCTGTTATTGACAAGTTTGCTGCAATCAAGGCTCGAAGAATTAAACTTCACTATCAAAACTCGCCTACTTAACTGTTATTAGATAATGAAATTAATGTTATGTTATATTGTTATTACAAACGTTTCTTTATCACAGCTTTCACAATACAGGACCATATTGGGGCGTTTTCGGGGTATAATTAAATCATGGATATTATATATTGTATATTTTTTGATAAACAAAATTAGACCGGATATCGTTAATATCACTTGATCAAATCAAAAAATGACGTTTTCTGGCCTTCAGAATTTTGGCGCAATGACATTTCAGAGACTGTAGATCTCAACATTTCCCAGCGGATGATCCCCCGGATCCCAAGCGACCTTGAGCCTCCGCTGCCTGCAATCCCATCTTTGGCGCGACCCGCTGGGGGCGGCATATTATACTCATGCCCCTAGACAGACTTCACCACGTTACGCCACTGAGTAACTCAGAGCTGTTTAGTATTCATAGTTCAGTTAGAAGGCTTTATATTTTATCGTCTCATGAATATGGAGATTAAACCAAGTCACCCAAATCTATCAAGCGAATCGTGTGGAAGCTCTGGCGGGCGGGATTTTGTTCAAGAGCTCTTAGAAAGACCGTTTTCTGCGCGAGGTGTCGTTGAGCAGAAGGAAATAGCTCGTATGCCACGACCTACACCGAAGCTTTTCCTTCAAACTACAATGGGCAGGACGGTTAGAAGGTTTCAAGAGTCGTGGTACTCTACGCGGGATTGGTTGTGCGGGAGTGAGAGAAACAACGGTTTGTTTTGCTGGCCGTGTCTTCTATTTCGACCAGGTAAGTCTTCTCCTTGGGTATTAACCGGCTACACAAACATGCATAGTTACACGAGCGACTGCAAAAAACACGAGAAAGCGAAATCTCACATGGAGGTTTATAAATCGTGGAAAGTCTTTGATTCCCAGGAGAGTGTCGATCTTTTGTTTTCAAGGGCAAGGCGAGATGCAGTAGAGAGGTACAATGAAGAGGTTAGGCAAAACCGGGAAATGTTGAAAAACATTGGAGAAGCTGTCTTGTTTCTAGCCAAGCAAGAGTTGGCATTTAGGGAGCATGATGAGTCAAGTGGCAGTCTTAATCAAGGAAATTATCGAGAGCTGCTGAAATGTTTTGGCAAACTAGACTCCGTATTTGATCGTCGCCTGCATGGAAGGCTTGAGGAATCAGAGAAACCTGATCATGGGGGGGTGGGGGGGGGGGTGGGGTATTTACTGGTGTTTCCCCTGATGTGCAAAATGATTTAATAGGTTGTATAGATTCTGTTATTCAGGACCAAATTGATTTTGAGATAAGGCAATGCCAGTTTCTTAGTATTCAAGTTGATGAAACTACTGATATTTCTAAGAAAGCTCAGCTTAGTGCTATTATTCAGTTGGATAGAGGGGGCCAAGTTGTTGAAAGATTCCTCAAATTTAGAAATGTTAGTTCTGACAGAAGTGCACAAGCTATTGGTGATATTATGAAGGGAATTCTTGATAAGTATGGAGAATCTATAAAGTCCAAACTTGTTATGCAAACTTATGATGGTGCATCTGTAATGAGTGGCCATCTTAATGGGCTACAAGCTATTTTACGACAGGTTTACCCTTATGCCTTTTTCTTTCACTGTGCTGCTTATTGACTTAATTTAGTTTTGTGTCAATCTACCCTTAATATTAAAGCTGTTAAGATATTTTTTGCTAATGTTTTAGCCTTTTGTACCTTTGGCGGATCTAGTCCTGAAAGAAATGCTCATCTTAAGTCACATGGTATTGATATCCCTAATCCTGGTGAAACCAGATGGTATTATAAATCTCGTGCCATTTCTGCTATTTTCAATAACTTTGATGCTTTAGTAGCTGCCCTTACAGAGATTAGTGAAAATCCTCACAATTGGACTGATGAAACTGTTACTCAAACTGATGGTTTACTCTACTTCCTAGAATCTTTTATTTTCTGTTTTCTTCTGGAACTCTATCATAAAATTTTACAGCAGTCTTCTATTCTTTATGATATCCTTCAGAATAGGTCCACTGATTTTTCTTATGGCATAAAAAAGATCCAAAATTTTGTTGATTTTCTTAATAATAATCTTTGTAATGATACTCTGCTTTTAGTGATTGTTATTCGGCAGCTGAAAATAGAGCTGGTACCCCAACCAGAAGATCTGAGAGAAATATAAATTACAAGCAACTGTACTGTGAGGTTATTGATTGTATTGTTGGCATGCTTTGTGAAAGATTTAATGATGCAGAAAGTTTTTCATTCCTTGATTTTGTCAACCCTAAAGTCTTTATACAGTGGAAGGAAAGTGTCCCTAATGATAAAATTCAACAACTTAAAGATAAATATGGCCCTCTTTTTGGCATCCCTAAGCTTGTGAGTCAACTGCTTTTTTTTTACCAAGATCATGATTTTGTTAAAGAAAACCCCATGGAGCTTTTAGAATATATTTACCACATTAATATTCAGCAATGTATTCCAGAATGTGTTAAGTTACTTAAACTCAATGCAGTCATGGCTGTTTCCAGTGCATCAGGTGAAAGATCTTTTTCATGTTTGAAGTGAGTCAAAACTTACTTAAGAAACTCTATGGGGGATGAATGACTTGGTTCATTGTGCAGAATATCTGTACATAAAGATATTTTGAAGGAACATGAGGATAAGAAAGAGCTGCATAACTGTATCCTTGCAAAGTTTATTGAGAAGCCTAGAAGGCTTAATTTTAGGTACAAATAGGTTTGGCCTTTTTGGAGTGTTTAAAGTTTTTTAGTTTGAACTACTGTACAAATGGTTTTTAAAGAAAAAAATACTGGAAATTTGAGTTATGAATATGAATTTAATATTTCCAAATAAAATAGATTGTGCCTTACACATGCTGTGATTGGTCAATTACTGTGTTTGCACAACTTCATGCACTCCAAAAAGCCAAACACAATCATCAGTCCTGGGAGGAGAAATGTTTTACCAAAATTTAAATACAGGATTTGGATCTTACTCGATGGCTTATTGAATATTTTAAAGGAAAATGATAAAAATAAAATCTCAAGTTTGATGGTGTACCTGCTTGTCTAATGCCTATTAAAGCTCAGCAAAATGCTGCAAGCACTTTTCACAAAGGCAAGCAATTTCAACAAGAGAACTCTTAAATTGGCTTTTGAAATTGTATTGAAAGCTACCTAAATCCTCTCCTCACAACAAGGAGAGAACAATGTTCAAGCCAACCCACTATTCAAAAAGTCGAATATGATGTTTATGCCAAAGTAAAACAAGTGTCTTAAACAAGAAAGGACGTGAAGACCAGAGAAATCCAACAAGATCATCTATGAGCAGTACAGCTGCCAAAAGCAGTACATTCTCAAAGCAAACCAAATGCAAATGGTAGTTTTGAAAAATGTTTTCAGGATGCTCAATCAGTACAGTTATTATTTCCTTTATATAAAAACGATCACTACCCATAACTTTGTTGTATGAGGTTAAAACATGAGTGGGAGGGGGTAAAGGGTTAGAGGAAGACTGGGATGAGATGAAAAACTGAGCAATTTCATATCCATGAAATGTCCCATATTGTCTCCCATTTCTAACCAAACTTCTCTTAAGGCTTTAAGACGTGTGAGGGCGAGAATCTGGCGCCTTAAAACCAGACTGCTCATAATTCTAGGCTTCTTTTTGGAGGCTGTCCATGTCGGAATCATGAATTTAACTGCAACTGATATTCGTGTTTCCTAGGCATGCTGATGAGCCCTGACATTGGGCGAAACAGCTGTATTAAAATTTATGTTAATGGTTTTGTCATCGATTTCAACTTGTCCTAAGAAACCATTAAATATGAACAATATAATTAGGCTAAATTAGCCACTTAAGTGACTTAACCACCTTCATGTGTTTGAAAAATTGTAATATTGAATTAAGGATGAAATACTGTGGTTGATGGAATATTCATGTGATCACAATATTTAAACTTGCAGCTAATTCTGAAATTATTTTGGCAGTACCTTTAAAAAAACTTTAAGTTTCATTTTAACAAACAATTTTTATATGTTCCATTTCTGAGATATTTCACTCTGAAATTGCAGGGAATGGCCATTTTAGGGTTTTAAATTTAAAAAATTTCCCGGGGGAGCATACCCCCGGATCCCCCCTAGTTGCTTTTCCACTTCCGAAAAGCAGGACTAAACTATTTAACCCTAGCTACACCACTGTATATAACTCATAAAAATAATATATAAAAACTCATGAAATAAAATTGTAAATGAGTTTTTAATGATTATTTTATAATTTGTATACTCAAGAGTGGTATCGGCTATTTGATTTATATATATATATATAACTACAGACGGATCCGTTTTGGCCTACTGGGCCTCATCAGTGTAGTGCTGACGAGCAGGCTGGAGAAGCCTATATTATATAGGGAACTAAAATGTCCCACACTTGTGGTACATCTAAGCCATGCCAGAGTGCTCAAACTAGAGACTAGTGAGCGTGCGGAAATTCGCTAGCGGCATGACTCATCCTGTAGAGTGCTCGATATGAACCAAGAGGCCATAGAGCGATGTGTGTGTGTGCCCACATTATAAAGTGTTGTGCGATTATTATATCCGATAAAGCACTCCTGCCCGTTGTTTAAATATTTGGTACACAAATTCTTGTACGTACATTTGTCTTTTGTCAAAGAAAAGGTTTTGTTTCACTTTATCATTTTTAACTTTATTTTTCTCGCCATAGATACCAGGAAAAAAGTTTTCTTATAAATTTGGGGAAACTCCATATGGTCACCCAGCATTTACTTCAAAACCAACTGATCAAAACAGATGAGGACAACTGAGCCCGTTATGTTCTAAAATAATCCGAAAGACTGGACTGCTGCATTCTCTGCACTGATATCTGTTTTCAATGAAATTGAGAGTGATCAGCTAACCCAGTCAGTACTGAGGACTATGAGCAAGAGACTTGGTTGAAATTGGAGAGTACGCTACAGCGTTTTCCTACCATTAACTACGCAGGGGGGGATACGTAGAGATATGGCCTATCCTAACCTGATAATTATTGTAATACGTTTTTCACAAACATATTAACACGCAAGCTACCGATGGCTGAAATATTGTTCGTTAACATTGTTTTCACCAATGCTGTGGTATCGTCATAAATCAAGGAAGATTTATATCACTAAGAATGTGTATACCATAGGAATATATAAACTGATTTCGTAATTTTTCACAATAAATCTCACGATCTCACGCAATTCGTGAGTCACACGTTTATCCTTAGTTTTGAAATGTAATTCCGTTCTTCAGCGAGTAATAGCTTGGGGGTTTACAGAAATAAAGCATGCAGGAAAAAAATTAAAAGTTTTGTGTAATTTTGTATGTTTAAAATCGCATACTATAACTGTTAATTTTTATGTTGCTGTCGACTGTTTCTGTTGCAGTTCAGGTCATTTTGTTTAACAATGAATTGTTACAGCAGTAAAACTGTATGACGAAAGTTGCCTTTTTTTTTTTTTGTTTCAGAGGTAAAATGACATATTTTCTACTGCACTACAGTTGACCTGTTCTTCTTTGGTTGTTTTCAGTCTTTCCTCTGCAGTTTGCCAAATGGATATAAACCAAATTTTGACAGACAATACTCAAACCACCGTTGAATTCATATCTTTAAAAACGTTTTTGGGCACTAGGTCTAAGAAACATAGTTTGACCATTCGAGCTCCACAAACTTTCGCGGATTTGTCTGTTCTGCGATGACTCCACAGTCACATATATATAGGGTTAGCGCGCCACATTCATATTGTCGAAACAAAATATTGATAATAACACTATTAATAACATTTTGATACACTTTAATTGCACGTTAACAATACTTGAATGAATTTTAAAGTTAGTATACTGCTGCTTTTGTCTGCGCAAATAGTCCTTAGGTCACACGTACCGCATAATCATTGAGGATTAGTTGAACTGAAATCCTGCGAGATTGTGCCAATGATTCAAGTTAAGTAGCAAGGATAAGGCAGATCGTATCCTTTGGAAGTAAAATAGTTTCGTGCTGTGTGGTGACGTTTCTAATCTGCGTAGAACTGCCTCAAATAGACTTAAACCAATTCATTTGACGAAGAAAATGATGAGGTAGGAATGCAACAAATTTGATGATCAGATACATTCTGTTCTTCTAACCACTTATTTAAGCATTTTTGGTTTGTACATCCTCGTTTTGTTTATTGGCGTGCTATATGGTGAATAAACAACATGCTGGAGTTGGTTATTTAAAAACCTATACCAGCCGACAATTTGAAAAAATATAAAACAAAACATAATGCGAAGATCAGCATCTTGAGAAATCCAAGATTTGGATTGAAGCAAGACGAGAAATGAGTTTGTGATATTTCGATTTTATTACAAAATCATCGTCAGTCTGATGATGATTTTGTAATAAAATCGAAATATCACAAACTCATTTCTCGTCTTGTTTCAATCCATATCTTGGATTTCTCAAGAAGCTGATCTTCGGATTATGTTGTGTTTTATATTGGTTATTTAAATCAAATTACTTTAGTGATAAAAAGATCACTGAACATGATTGACATATAAACCCGATGTGATTTTTTTACCCTAAAGCAACCTTTTCGCCCACAAATATGCCGCCTTTGCTGAATTCTTGGATACCTGGGGCAAAGTAGACCTTTGAGACTTGTCATATTGGTTTTTCAATAAACTTTCTCAACTTTGTTTTTGCAACTTACTCATGCGCGGACTGCAAGAGGACAAGATAAAACAAAGCATCTTCCGAAAAATATTTACAATTGAATCTCGAGAACTGAGTTAACTACAAGATGAAACTACCATTAGGTTGTAATAATTCGACTTTATTTCAGTCATCTTTGTTCTATAATGTCAATATTTTTCTGAGTATGCATTGTGTTATACTTTTTAAAGTTATCGACTGGTTCTTGCTTTTATAAAAACAGGAAATTAGAAAGGAGGCACATTCGAAAATCAATTGACGTCATAGGAATAGTTTTTAAACAATTAAAGCCTATTCATTGAAGCAATTGCGGACAAAGTTGTCAAGTATTCCGTTTCGTCGCGCTGTCTCGTATGAAACGCGAAAGTTAACCAATCCTACGTGCTTGTTTCGTACTGTTTAAATTAACAGGTTCATTGAACAAGATTCATTTGATGTGTCATCAAGCGTTCCCATTTACGCCAGCTGGGACTAGCAAGACATATTTGACCTCTCAATACTTTAGATCAGGGCTAAAATCAATGAAAGACTGCAATAAAGACACAAAGAGTCAACCTTCCATTAATTGGAGACCGAACTCGTATGTTAATCGAAGTAACCGACTACTAAAAGCTACCAAACTGCCGAAATAAAATTAAGCCCAAACAAAGTAAGTTTGTTGACCCAGCGTTACCCAACCGAATATGCTTTCCAATTTTTTTTAAGTTTCCTATGCTCACTGCCATATAATGCCTAATGTATGCATTGCATAACATGACCATCGAAAAACATGCAAAGGTGTTGAGGTGTCCAACTTGGGAGTGGACAAGAGACCGTTCTTTGCATTTGATATGCGACCATTCAGATGACTTAACCAACATAACGCCCTGATGGAGTTACAATAACTAAATCTCACAATGTGGTTGGAATGTCACTTCCTAGTACATCTTAGGCCTCGACATGTGGATATCGATGTCTTAACTGGATATTTGTTGATCTATAATTAGAAGAACTGTTCATGATTGACAATGCAAACATGGCCAAGGGGTGTCAACTGCAACAATTTTGGAGTTGAAAGTTGTCCTTACAATCCAATGAAACTCGATGGACAAACCTTTATTTTCATTAATGAGCAAAACTTTACCTTGATTTACATTTATAACAACGAAGTGATTTTGAAAATGTTCTCTGATATTTTTACTCATCAAGCAATGTGTTGACGTTTCCAAGGACGAATTACTAGGAAGCTGTCCTCAAGCAATCAAGAGTTTGATTTTCTGGAATGTTCGAGGCATACGAGTTCGAATTACCTGAGGTTAAATAACAATAAAAGGATGAAGCATATCCATCAGATTCTTCCTTTTATTCGTATAAAACAAACGTGATGCGATCGATTACTAGCGACTCAAATAATAGAAGACTTAGGAACACACATGTTCTCTTTCAAAGAAAGAAAACAAATTACCTCTTAACTTTCAAGCATCCTCGCTTTCTCCATTCAAATGTATAATCTCTCCTGACATTTTCCGTTTCTCTACCTGTCACCCCACAATCAATATTATCCGTATATTCGTGAGGATATCGTAATATGATGAAAAATACCTAAGTCGCATTCAAGATTGGAATGGATTTCTTATTGCCACTGACTAGTAAAAACGTAATGAAAACGTTTATAAATATCTTCAAGTGTTTCGATCAAACAACTTCAATCTTCGTCAGTAAGAATCATAAAAACATCAGGGAAGAAATGCAGACTTAAATAGTTTCACTGTATAGTCGTGTTCATTGGTTAGAGTTCACCAGTTTCCACGAAACTCAATCGAGTAAAGATGTTCCTTCGTAGAAAACCTGAGAGACCACAAATCGATTTGCTATTTCTGAGTGAAACTATCTTTAAACCAGAAACTCCTAATTATTTGTATACTTTGTCTGGATTTAGCATTTTACCGTCGTGATAGGATATGAAGATCTGGTGGTGGTGTAATGGTTTTTGTCAACGAAGAGCAAAATGTTAAAAAAAGAACCGATCTGGAAACGACAAAGTTTTTGACTATTTGGTGCTAAACTTATCGATTTAAATCCATTCTATCTCTTTTGAGGCATGCTCAAAATGTCATGATCTTAAATTTGAAGCAAATATTGAAAGGACATATTTAAGTGTAGTAATGACGTGATCACACTTGTCGATTTCAATCCTTTTCAAATGATTAGGCAACTTGAATTATTGCCAGCTTTTTAAACAAATGCCAAGACCGGCAAGTGGAACTTTTCTCGATTACATGTTTTCAAACGTGCTGGCAGCGAATGAAAATAGTATGTATTTGTAATATTCATCTCTGACAATTTGGCTTTTTGCCCTGTACGTAATAATGTTCTGGTGTCGGTGCATATCGCAATAATAAAAATCACCATGTAGAATAGCAGTAGAAGAATGAAAGTTTTCAGTGGTGAAGTATTTATGGATACCTTTGGAAAAGTTCCTTGTGATACAGTGGATTAATTTGATGAAGTGGATGACAATTTGTAGACCTGAGAAATATTGTTTAATGAGGTGGATTTATTTGCCATTAACATGATTAAAAAAAAAGAGCCAAGGTAAAAAGTAGTTAGACGGACGATCAATACAGATACTTGTGCCAAATACAGGGCTAATATGGCAGTCATGATGTTATCAGGGACAACAAAGTCCTATTTTAATGATACGTCTGAGAAACAAAACAAAATTTAGTCCCAAAAATATTTAGAAAACAATTTCCTTATTAAATTAATCTACGGAACCAAGTAAGCACAACAAAGAATTAAGTGATGGTGAAAATGGAATGAAGGATGACATAAAGATGGCAGATTAATGAATTGGTCGAACTTGCCACGAGTTCCTCATAGTTTACTGGTGATGTCCAGATGAATACTGATCGTAATCTCCCTCTCCTTTTTTAAAAGAATGCAGTAGGGCTGGACGGTAATTTGTCGTCCCGAAAAACTGTCTACCTCTGAGAGTTTCTACTTGAGATGCTGGCTGGTGACGAGCTGAATATTGATATCAAGTGGATTGAAAAAGCTCACAAGATATTCCAGATTAAGAACGTTGATGAGGTGGCTTAGCTGTTAAGGACAACTTTTTCTTTTTCAACAACGAACTTTACGAACAGG
The DNA here is from genome assembly GCA_030142905.1 of Heliopora coerulea. Classification (NCBI taxonomy): domain Eukaryota; kingdom Metazoa; phylum Cnidaria; class Anthozoa; order Scleralcyonacea; family Helioporidae; genus Heliopora; species Heliopora coerulea. The sequence goes on along the minus strand of JASJOG010000135.1, from coordinate 140,448 downwards.
TTGATGGTGTTGCTATGGGTTCCCCTCTGGGACTTCTCTTCGCCAATATCTTTCTTTCCTTTTATAAAACCAGCTGGCTTAACAACTGTCCTTCACAATTCAAACCCATCTTCTACCGACGTTATGTTGACGATTGTTTCCTTCTATTTCGATCTTCTACTCATATTCTACTATTTCTTAACTATCTAAACTCACAGCACGCTAATATCAAATTTACGCACGAAACCGAGAATAACAACAGCTTATCTTTCCTTGACATCAAAATTAACCGCTCTGAAATTAATTTCACCACCAGTATATTCCGAAAATCCATTTACACCGGTTTTACTGACTAACCTTAATAGTTTTATTCCGGACTGCTATAAAAAAGGCCTTATCTTTTCCCTTCTATTTCGATATTTTAATTTATGCTCCAGTTACTCCATCTTGCACTCTGAACTCCAGAAACTCAAACAAATTTTCATTAAAAATGAATTCCCAGCTACCTTGTTTGACAAATACAAAATAAAACAAATTCCGAAAATAGACATCTTGTGTTCTTGATATTCAAGTTAAAAAACAAGAGTGTACAGACAGAGTCGGTGATATTTCGTCTTTATTCCAAAGACATTGTCAAACCAATGAGACTACAAGCAAGCGGTGATCTATATGTATAGCTATTTACAGACGCAGCGGAAGTATACAATTACAGGATGGTGTAAGCCAATGTGATGGTCTAATGGCTCTAGAACAATGACAGTTTTTTACAAGCTTTAAGACCACTGTTGAGTTGTGGCATATTACGTTTTATCAATAGTGATTCTAGGATAAGGAGTTGATTAGGATTGTTATTATTACAACGATATAAGATTTTAGTATTAGTTGGAATTAGATTACAAGGATTGCAAAGTAAGTCAGTGAAGTCCTCCTCAGATTCAATGTCAGGAAATGATGAAAGGCGAGAGATGAAGTTTGCGTCTGGACAGTCTAGGAGATGTTGAGATATGGCACTAGAGTTATTGTAATTGGTAGCGTGCTGTGTTAGTCGAGATTGTAGGTTACGTTCAGTTTTGCCTATGTACGTTTGGCCACAGCCAGGACATTTAAATTCATAAACAACGTTAGCTTTAGAAAGTTCCGGAATTTTATCCTTTCTGGGACAGAAAAATGACGTTTTCTTGGTTTGATAAATCACGATTGGTTTAATGGGAATTTTCAAACTGCGACGGATTTTGCGAATGACGTTGAAAACTAGATTTTCACCTTGTTTTCCAAGATATGGTATTCTGAAATAAATTTTTGGCGAATCATTGTCGGCAATATGTTCCGTTGAATTAGTGTTAGATATAACCTTGTTTTTGAGTTTGTGAATCAAAAAGTTCCGGACTTTTAGAGGAAAACCGTTCCATGACATAAAAGATTTTAACGTACGAACTTGGTTATCAAATAATGTTTGATTAGAGCAGATCTTAAACGCGCGAAAGAATAAAGAGTTTATCCAAGTGGTTTTGCGGTTGAAAGGTTCAAAACTAGAAAAATGCGTGTACTGGCCTGTGTGAGTTGTTTTTCGGAAAATATCAAGGCCGTCATCGGTAATCTTGAGATCGAGAAAGTGAACATGTGAGTCAGAAAAATCGTCAAACGTAAATTTAAGATTTTTATCAAAACTGTTAAATTTTGAAAGAACATGAGGAATATCCGAAGGCCGGATGAGAACCAAGGTGTCATCGACATAACGACGATAAAACTTAATGACACCTGAATTAATCAGATCTGAAACAATGACATTTTCAAATTCGGTGAGAATTATGTTTGCTAGAACCGGTCCTAGCGAAGACCCCATAGAAACGCCATCGAGTTGTTCATACAGAGTTCCATTGCATGAAAATGTATGAACAACTCGATGGCGTTTCTATGGGGTCTTCGCTAGGACCGGTTCTAGCAAACATAATTCTCACCGAATTTGAAAATGTCATTGTTTCAGATCTGATTAATTCAGGTGTCATTAAGTTTTATCGTCGTTATGTCGATGACACCTTGGTTCTCATCCGGCCTTCGGATATTCCTCATGTTCTTTCAAAATTTAACAGTTTTGATAAAAATCTTAAATTTACGTTTGACGATTTTTCTGACTCACATGTTCACTTTCTCGATCTCAAGATTACCGATGACGGCCTTGATATTTTCCGAAAAACAACTCACACAGGCCAGTACACGCATTTTTCTAGTTTTGAACCTTTCAACCGCAAAACCACTTGGATAAACTCTTTATTCTTTCGCGCGTTTAAGATCTGCTCTAATCAAACATTATTTGATAACCAAGTTCGTACGTTAAAATCTTTTATGTCATGGAACGGTTTTCCTCTAAAAGTCCGGAACTTTTTGATTCACAAACTCAAAAACAAGGTTATATCTAACACTAATTCAACGGAACATATTGCCGACAATGATTCGCCAAAAATTTATTTCAGAATACCATATCTTGGAAAACAAGGTGAAAATCTAGTTTTCAACGTCATTCGCAAAATCCGTCGCAGTTTGAAAATTCCCATTAAACCAATCGTGATTTATCAAACCAAGAAAACGTCATTTTTCTGTCCCAGAAAGGATAAAATTCCGGAACTTTCTAAAGCTAACGTTGTTTATGAATTTAAATGTCCTGGCTGTGGCCAAACGTACATAGGCAAAACTGAACGTAACCTACAATCTCGACTAACACAGCACGCTACCAATTACAATAACTCTAGTGCCATATCTCAACATCTCCTAGACTGTCCAGACGCAAACTTCATCTCTCGCCTTTCATCATTTCCTGACATTGAATCTGAGGAGGACTTCACTGACTTACTTTGCAATCCTTGTAATCTAATTCCAACTAATACTAAAATCTTATATCGTTGTAATAATAACAATCCTAATCAACTCCTTATCCTAGAATCACTATTGATAAAACGTAATATGCCACAACTCAACAGTGGTCTTAAAGCTTGTAAAAAACTGTCATTGTTCTAGAGCCATTAGACCATCACATTGGCTTACACCATCCTGTAATTGTATACTTCCGCTGCGTCTGTAAATAGCTATACATATAGATCACCGCTTGCTTGTAGTCTCATTGGTTTGACAATGTCTTTGGAATAAAGACGAAATATCACCGACTCTGTCTGTACACTCTTGTTTTTTAACTTGAATATCAAGAACACAAGATGTCTATTTTCGGAATTTGTTTTATTTTGTATTTTCTTAAGTTGTCTGCTTGCCGTGGTTATTTGTTTGACAAATGTGTAAGTTCATTTTTAGATAAATCCTTTACGTCCGCTCCCAAGATTTCTATTGCTCCTAAGTTTTTAATTTATTTTTCTCTACCGTATACTGGTTCACATGGTCTTCAAATTCGCACTCAACTCATCAAACTGTTATCGTCCGCCTTTCCTCAAGTTTCATTACGCTTCGTCTTTCGCCCTTCCGTTCGCCTTGGCTCTTTTTTCACTGTCAAGGACAGGATCCCTGATGGCCTGAAATCGCATGTGGTGTATTTATTTACGTGTCAATGCTGTAAGGCATTGTATGTTGGCCAAACTAGCCGACAGTTACACACACGCATTTCAGATCATATGGGGATCTCACCCTTGACAGGTAACAGAAGAGTTAATCCCTCTCCCACTAGTATCCTTTCCCACCACATTGAAACCGGCCATCCCATTTCTTTTTCCGAATTCAAAATATTATCCTCGTCGCCTTCTGCTTCTGAACTACTCCTTAAAGAAAGTCTTCTAATTAATAAATTAAAACCCATTTTTAACGGGAATATTGGTTCTATGCCTCTTTCCCTTTTCCGGTATCACCTTACTGCTGTCTCCCGTCAATTTCTGTTACTGTTGTAAATATATCATCTTAATTGTCATTCGATACTGTTTGTGTAATATAAATATATCTCGTTGTAATCCCTGATCTCCACTCTGATGATGTTGCTTGTAGCGACGAAACGTTAGTCAATAAATATGTTTTAAACTCTTCTAGCCTTCTTTGTTTAAGCAATTGTTAATGTTTACATATGGCGATACTTCGCACAATCTGCTGGGCATTAAAGTAAATGGTTTGAACCTGGGAGAATCGTGACATGTTTGAGGAAGTTGATCGTCCAGGTTAGTGTAGTCTTGAGAAAGACTGTTGGTTGAAGTGACTGACGTTTCGACAGCCTTAGCGGCGGTCATCTTCAGAGTCAAGATGACCGCCGCTAAGGCTGTCGAAACGTCAGTCACTTCAACCAACAGTCTTTCTCAAGACTACACTAACCTGGACGATCAACTTCCTCAAACATGTCACTGCTGGGCATTGTTATTTATATTAAAGTCGGAGATTAAAGAACGGAGGCTGAAGACTAAAAGAATCATGTTTCTCCACCCGATCCTTGACGTTTGTGAGGAATTAAACTTCTTGATTTCGACTGTTTGCTTTCAGACTTTGAAGTGTAGGCGGATAATATCCTTCGAAAATATCTACTGACGTACAAGAAAGCATCTATAATATCTGATGATATGCTAGGTACAAAGATGAGAGGTATACGAAGTGAAGGAGAAGGCATGACCATTAGAGTAGAAGCGAGATTCACAGCTTTCAGCGGACAATTCGTGCATTTTTAAAGGAAATCTGGTCATCGACCTCATTATTTTTTCTCCCAATTTGACACTATTTTAACTAATTGAATGCAATGGAATTTTTTTAACGGAGCGTGCGGCGGAAAATCTTAACTTCCTGACCATTGATAAATTCTAATCTGGATGCCCTTTCCCTTGGCGAGGTACACCTTTCTCGATTAATTCTATACCAAAACGGGCCAATGTATTATCCCAATTCCAGACATTCGTTAAATAGCAAAAGCTGGGGCTAAAAACCCAACATCACCTGACATTTCTTTCGCTCAGTCACTTTAAAAGTGGCTCGTCAACACTGCATATAAATTTGATTAACATTCATTGCTGGACCCAGAATTTACGAAAAGGGGACCCAAAGGCGAAACGTCATGATTGCTGGGGGATAGGTAATTTCCCACCGGAGCAAATTCTTCACATTTTCTCACCAAATAATTCTTGTATTTTAAATCTTTTCTTAAAACCTATGGTTTTAAGTCACGTATTTTAATACTATTTACGTAGTTCGCAGCTGTTATTATTAGAACAAGTATCATCATAGATACAGCCTCTTCCATGAAAAGCAACGAAATTTCTCTGCTGAGTTTAATGGGAAAAGAGCCCTTAGTCCTGCAGTAAATGGTGAGCCGCTGCAACCATTACTTTACAAGGATTCAGGCGATGAAGAGAGGTTTCGCATGTATGAAACCAGTGACTTTCATGCTCAAACCATTAAGCTACATACACGACAATCTAGTTGGTTATTACACCATTGACGGCCAAACAATGGTGATACAAACATTAACACATCACCGATGCACAACATCATTGTTTAAGCAATAGCTTTCAGCATTGATAAAGCGACCAGGATTGTTCACGGTTGTTGTAGCAGGCAAAAATGCACTGACGGATCAACTGGCGTTCATTTTGATTAATACGGTAGTCTAACCTGATCGAATATTTATTACAATATTGACGGCTTGACAATACTGTAACAGCATTGTTCGCTGGGTGTAATACAGCAAGTTCAGATTTCAAGTGCACATTATAAATGCTTATGGTTCGCAAGTACTCTCCCGACGCCTTATAACCTAATTCGATAAATGATTCAAGATCGCCAGCGTTCCTTAAGTTTCCTGTCTCTTTTGTATCAGATTACTCATATTTTGCACACTTTTATCTTGGTTGGATGTTGCAAACCGATATTTTACATTGATACACGGTATCGGAAGTCACTGTATTAAGACTGACAGAAAGACTATCTAGTATTCGGATTTTAACTTCTGTCGCTGTTTAAATAGTTTAGACGAAATCAGAAGAGATAATCCAGCAGACCACTAATGGCTCTTTTCTGGATATTATTTACAATTCTTAGGCATTGTTTTATAAAGAAATAAACTTTGTCACGAAGCCAGGATCGAATCAAGATGCCATTAAGGAATTTGAATGAGCATTTGAGTAGCTTCTCGCCTCTTGTCTCGTATATCCTTCATGAAGTTGTCAAACTTCCGTCCACCTACTACCATGCCATGACAAATAAACAAGTACGCAACGCGCATCTTTTGGTCTCTGGAATATGGTAATATATACTAGGAGAGCTTTCTCAATCTTTTCCAAGTTTTTTAGAGTCAGAGAGATGATGACAAGGTTTGAATTAATACAAATGTAAGAATTCCAAAACTTTAACTCTCTTCTGCATTGACGAGCCAAAAGGTCTGGCATTCGTCAAATTGCTAGGAAGTCGCCAGCGTTTGGAAAGAGTCAACTTTAACAGGAAGTCATACCTAAATACCTTCGTTCACATCAACCAATATACTTTATAACTAATAAGTAAGTTTATCTTTATTATATATAATATATTATTTGTTATTTAATTGTACTCGTTCTAATGGTAATTATATGCATTTTAATTGTCTTGTGATCCATAAGATATCTTAGATATGGAAAAAGTACATTTTGTTGTTCGTTGAAGAAGTTTTCATGAAGAGTTTTAACTACTGAATATACATATACAATTGCATGTTTATATAAAAGTCGTCAACAGATTAAAGTGGATAGATAAAATGGATAGGTAGATATGTCTAATGAACCAGTATGACAACTTTTCAATTTCAATTTATGAATTAACAGTTATATTTTTGATCTAAATTTCAGGTCCAATTTGATTTGTGTACATCACATTTTTGACTTTTTTAGTTAGTTTTCTTATAAATTTGGGGAAACTCCATATAGTCACTCAGCATTTACTGGTCAAAACAGATGAGAACAACTGAAGCCTTTGTGCTGTAAGATAGTTGGAAAGACTGGACTACTGTATTTTCTGCAATGATATCTGTTTTGAATGAAACTAGGAGTGATCAGGAAGCCCAGTCAGTATTGAGGGCTATGAGCAAGAGACTTGACTGAAATTGGAGAGTACGCTTACGGCACTTCCCTACCAATAACTATCAGGAGCGGCGGCACAGGGGCAAGAGGGCCGGCGGCTCCCCACTTTTTGGGGGTGGGCGCCCGCCCCCAGAAATAGTCCGGCGAGAACCTGACTTTCGTTTCATTCCGGTCTGAATGTAAACACGGCGTTCTTGAGGTTATACACTATCTAAAAGATAGAAAAAAATCTTCTCGACGTTTCGAGCGAAGGCCCTTCGTCTGGAGATTAGTAGCCTAATCTTCTGACGAAGGGCCTTCGCTCGAAACGTCGAGAAGATTTTTTTCTATCTTTTAGATAGTGTATAACCTCAAGAACGCCGCTGTTTTATCAAAGCTATCTACACTGGACCCCCTCGCCTTAGAATTCCTTGAATGTAAACAAGCGGTTGAACCGCTTTATTCATGGTGGTGAGAATTACTAATTAATTAGCATCTTAGCGTCTCAACTCTCAGCATGTAAATAGTGATTATCGGTAGCATTTCCTAATTCCGTCTCGATGATGTCATCACACCTCCTGTAAATAGACTCTGGCATGTTATTGTAATATCATTCTGTCTGAAGATGACTTTGAAATAAAGTCGAAATATCACAGTTTCAACAATAGTTTTATCTTGTATTGACTCTAATCTTGAGTTTTCAAGATGACATTATTCTTCGGAATATGTTTTATTTTATAAGTTTCTTAAACGAGCGGCAAACTCCGGTAAAGCAGTGATCAAGGGCAAACGGCGGCTATGGTTTGGAAATTCCCTGTGAATTTCATTTCACAGGAGATGCCTTTTCAATCAGCTGGCTAAAGGCAAAGCTAAAAAAGGAGGGATTTGACGCGAAGTAATAGAGCGTTTCTATGCAACGCAAACACTGACACTTTTGTTGCTAACAATGCTTTGAATTCAATGACCTTTAAAATTGAGTGAGGTGTCAAGTGACATGTGTTGAACGTTATTTTTAAGTTTTATTCAGTAAATAAAGCAAATTATTAAGCATTATCGGCTCAACTTTTAGTGCGGTTCTCCTGAAAGAGCTGCGCCAAGTAAATCATGCAAGCTGGCCGTTTAGTAGAGGTAATAATTTATATAAAACATTATTTGGGACCGCTCATAGGTGGCAGAGGCCCCTTAATGGAGGTGGTCGTTTAACAGAGGGATATTTTATAGTAACTGCATTACAAATATTTTGGGACTTTGATATGCGACAGTTTAATAGAGGGTGGCCGATTAATGGACGTTCGACTGTAGAAATAAATATTTAATTGGTGTTTGTAATTGTGAGATAAAGTAATCAAACTCACGTAAATCTTCAGGTCATTTTGCTTAACAATGAATTGTTACCGCATTAGAACTAATGAAACCTGGGTTTTTTTCACAGGTAAACTGACGTTATGTATTCTACATCAATACTATCACTGACACAGGGTTATTTTACATAAACTTTACCTACTTAGAGGTGAAGTGTTCTTTCTTTTTGAGTCATTTTCGGTCTCCCCTCTATCGTCTGCCAAATGCACGTAAACAAAATTGTCGCGTGATACTGCCTCGCTCGTCGAGTTCACATTTTAAGTTATGGTCTCCATTAGTACTTGGAATGTAAGCCGTCCTCCTCTACGGTAGTTATTACTAATGATATTTAAAATGTTCGCTTTGTTTATGCGACATCTTTCGTATTTTTTCCGTTTGCGGTCGTCGTTAAAATTATTTGCTGAGCAATGATTTTTCAGCACGAAAGTTCAGGAAGCCTTTTTCAACATCCTGCCCGATACAACATCCTGTTTCTTGATCTACCGATATCACGTTTATTTTTATGTTGCAAAACAAACTTCTTGCCTTTTCTCAAATGTTGTGATCAGACCGGAAAGAAAGAGCCGGAAAGTGTCTGCCTTGAAAATCCCTCTAATTTCACTGTCCATAACAAGAAAAGCGTTCGCTTCTTTCTGCGTGTCAAGAGGCTCATGAAACGGGAAAGTTTAACCCTGACTCTGTTTACCCTTGCACAGTATTCAGCTTTTATACTTTCTTACAGCTCCAAGCAAACTGCCAAGGCCGCACACAGCTTTTTTATACCTGAAATTACACTGTGTATGAAAACTTAAAAGTGATAAAAGTAATCCGCCATGAAATCAGGGGAAAGAGATCCGTCAGGCAACGTTGCAAAGAAGCGATGGTAAATTTACTGTGGTTGGCATGAAAGATTAACTGTGTACCAGTTATTGTAAAGCTTGCAAATTGAGTTGGAGGAAAGAAAACAACACAAATATCCAGGTCGTGCAAAAAACCAAGGGTCAGTGAACAATGTGGATTGCTTGATTAACCCTTTTCTACTTCATGCAAGCTTCCGCACTGGCTGCAAGAATTCTGTAGCTGAAACCAGAGCACCTCTTGATATTTGAACATCTGTGTTCTATCGAATCGGATGACCACGACGAGTACTTGAAATCATATAGTCAGTCGAGGTGTAGATCATGAAACTCGGCTGACTTGAACCCGGCTTACAAAGGTAATGAAGCTACTACACAATCTTATGACCAAATCTTTTCTTTTTTTCCTTTCTTTTTTGGGACTATATTCATGTTCAAAATGCACGGTTGATAGTATGAACTCAGATTTGTTTACTCCAAATGCTTACCATGTTACGCACGACGATTCTCCCGGCGGTGTACAAAAAGAGTAGAACAAAGAGTTTCCAGAACAAAGACTTACCAGACTGTGTCCTTCGATTGATAATGTTTTGTAGTACTATGATAACGCTTACTTGATTTCATCGCCAGACTTCATTCATTGTGAAGTTGGAGATCCTTACGTTTAGTTTGGATCTTTTCGTCTCTGATTAAGCCATGAACGCTAGTTACACACAACAAGACAAACGTGTAGCATGTCATGTATTGTACACGCAAAAGTATTGGCTTAAGATTATCATTATACATGAGACGCTCCAACGATTAGTTACAAGAAACAGGGTGATGAATTCAAATCCCGCTCGGGTCAACATTTTTCGGTTGACTTCGGCCGTGTCAGATTATCATGAAAAGTTTCTGTTCACGAACCTAATATGCTTTCCATTTTTTATTTAGTTTGTTTCTTGCGTAGCCTTGAAATGCCTAATGTGTATGTGTCGTGTAACATGAGCATCTAAAAACATGTTGTGCTATTTGGGAGGGGATAGGTGGGCATTTCGACAAAGAGGAACATTTGAAATGCGACTATCCTCATGACGAAATCACCGCTTGACATTTAGTAAGCTTTGGACATCTGGTACATGTTAAACTTCCATTTCGTTTCAAGCGTTGCCTTTCAGACTGTAAATTACACACGAAAGATATTGGTCGAAAATACCCTTGAGCAGTGAAAGTTATCTGCTGAATTTAAATAGGGAAAAATGCATAGCCATGTTGTACATGGTCAGCCGCTCCAACGATTACTTAACAAGAAATCAGACGATGAAGGAAGATTTCTTATGTAACGAACTGGTGACATTCATGCTGAAAAAATCGAGTTATTAATTGAGTAATTCTCCTACCAAATTCTTGCCTGAACAATGGCGTGGCAACATTGTTACCAACTTAATTATAAGCTGGCAAGATTGAAGAACCAACAATGTTCGTGGTTACAATTAGCATTAATGAAACAACGAAGGTTGTTCATTGTTTTTGTGATCATTGTGTAGGCGAAAATGCACTGATGTAGCAACTATGTTCATTCTTATTAACTGGGTAGTTTGACCTTATTGAACATTTATCTCAGCGTTGACGGCTGGACAATGCTGGAATGGCATTGTTCACAGAGCACAGTGCAATCGATTCAAATGGAAGCTAAAGTTATAAATATAACCATGATTCGTCAGCACTATCCGACGCCTTGTAATCTTATTCAGCACACGATTCAAAATCGTCATCGTTCCTTTATAATAGTTTCTTGTTCTTTTTTTTGAACCCAATTTCTCATATTTTGCCCATTATCATCTTCGTTGGATGTTGCAAACGGATATTTTACATTGATATATGATATCAGAAATCAAACTAGTACGTGATATGCATCAAGATGCGGATAGAAATTCTATCAAGTGTGTTTGACTTAAAAATTCTATCTAATCGCTTACTAAACGGTCTATGTTAACATGAGCTACATTACTTTTGGACAAAATGCATAATCTAACTTGCTGGGAGCTTATTCGGCAAGTAAAATTGATGATTAAAAGGTAGTAAATGTTGGATTAAAACAATCAATAGTCCAGGTTTGAGTGGACGTTTGACCGCTGAGCCAAGCATTTCCGTTGCCAGCTTACAATGGGAGGAAGTGTTACGGTGCCACGGCTTTCGTGGGAAACTAGAACTTTCATCGGATGTCGCTACGTTTCAATAAAATTTCGTGTTTTGTTGGTGAAAGAGCTAGTATTTGCAAGCATTTGGTTGGTGAGGAGCAAGTGGTTACCAGTAAGTATTTACCATTGTGTATTTTTTTTGCAGTAAATAGCATTTAGTTTCAACAATTACTAGACGTGCGTGACAGGTTGTAGTTTGTTTTAATTGTTGCAGTATATTTTATTTGTGGTTTCTTGAAACAGAGGTATAGAGAGTGCATGGTGCCTCTTTCGATCGAAACTATTACGTCCATGAGACAGACCATTAGAAAACGCTAGTCGAGCTCAAATCCTCAGTTACACTAAAAGTGACTCATATCCGTCATTCAGTTATTGAACATTATAACACCAAAATAGACCAGAACATTGAATAAAGGATTGTCTGTCAATTATGAGGAATGGCACAGGTGATAAGAGCACCGTACGCTGCATGATCATATCTTGTGACTCTTACGAGGTATTTATTCCATATGGTGGCAAATCAATTTTCCCTTATACTTTGTTAACGTTGTAGACTTTTCGGATACTTAGACCTCTTTCCTTAGCTCTCGGTTCTTAAGTAAACTTTCTTTACTTTTCTTTACTTTTTGGCCGGTTACTGGTGGGGGAACCTGTCAGTTACTGACAGGGGAAAGTGATTAAAACTTAAGACGAAGGCTCATCTGTGACAATCGGTCAGCAAAATAAGCTTGCAAAGTCAAGAACGAAGGAATCTTCAGAGGAAAGTGGGAAATAGTATGAACAGGCCTCACAAATATTTCTCTGCTACGTTTACGCTAATTGAAAAGTTTTATTTGGTCGTTTTTATATTCGGTCCCGCGATTCAAGCACAGGAAGATGTATGGCGAACGTACCTCTAGTTAAAATTACGTAGCACCAAAAACTGTTGCCTCGCTCCTTCGACTGCTAACCAGAGTTACATGCAGGTATAATATTTAACAGATACTTATTGAGACCAATAGCATGATTGGATATAATGCAGCCGTTGAATGCACAGCACATTGAATGATAACGCAAACTCTAATTCTAGCAAGTGAGGTAATTGATTGATAACTTGATACCAGCCTCGCTCACAAGAGACATTGACTTCCTTTGTGGAAAATTAAGCCGATTTTATGACAAAAACCTGCTATGAAAAGTTAATTAAGGAGCTTAATCAAATGACTAACGAGATGAAATGTCTTTCGGAATACTCGCCTGGAGCTGGAGTGTAACAGGCGAAATCAGAGGAAGTGATTCCATTGTATTGCAACGGCTGTTTTCTTAATGCCATTTACCATTTATAGGCATTAGTTTATAAAAGAAATAAACCTTTCCACAAAGCCTGCATCGAATCAAGATGCCACCTAGGAATTTGAATGAACATATCAGTAACTTATCACCTCTTGTCTTGTACATCTTTCATCAAGTTGTCAGACTTCTGTCCACCTACTAACATGTCGTGACAAATTTACAGACGTGCAGTGGGCATCTTTTGACCTTCCGGAATCTTTGTGTGGTGAAGTTGATATATTCGAGGAAATCTTCTGCCCACAAACTTTTTGTTTAGAGCCAAAGAGATGGTGACAAGTATTGGATTAAGACAAATCTATGAATTCCAAAACTTCACCTTACTCCCGACATTACGTTTCCCATTGACAAGCAAAATCGTCTGGTATGAGTCATAGTAAGTTGCTAGAGGATTGTCATTGTTTGGAAACAATTACCTTTAGCAGAACATCTTGCCTTCATTCACATCCACTGATATATTTTAAGTGAAAATTCTTACTGCGAAACCTCCTTGGAGTATTAAGAGGCAATTTTGAGTTTCGTTATCCAGGATTTAAACTGATTGCACATGTTGTTTAGCCATGCTAAGTTTTTGTGCTGATTATTCCCTAGAAAATGAATAACAAATACATATCCGATTCCTTACATTAAGCAGTTGTTAACTGACTTCTGAAAAAGGTGGGGACGGGACGTTTAAGCACAGTACAGTACGAACCTATTTACTGCAAATGATCTATGAGTTAAGCAGATATAAGAGCTTTCTTCTTACCAAATCTAACCTTTTTGAAACCTCGTCTTTCTGTATTTCAACAAGGTACAACATTTACGACACACAAAGTATGATATTTAATTGTACAAGTCGGCATCTTCGGTAAAGCCAGTTAACTATAAATTTATTTTTAACTGGTTTAATTAAGCTCGTTTCAAACACGCTTTAGCTTTAAAGTTTTATTTTTTCTTATTGTTCAAGATGTGTTAAGTTTTCGATACAGAGAAACACTCTGAGCTAGACGAGATTCGAATCCTCAACCTCAATGCTAGCCAGACCTTCTAACTATTGAGTCATGCACTGTATAGCAAAGTAAGGTTTTTAAAGGCATTTAGAACCAGGAACGATTTGGTCGACAATGATTTGTTTCGACCACAGTAGATCTCCCGTTAGACCAAGAGTTTGATAGCCAGAGATTTTGTGTCATCTAGTGAGTTGCAGCCCAGGAAGTCATCATCGACTGATTCCCCTCGGCTTAAGTGCTTTAGTAACTTTCCTCTATACTGTCTTAATTCCCGGTGGTAAGAGTCGAATCTGGCAAGCATTCAGAAAGAAGTTGCGGCTTCGAGTTTCAGAGGTTTTTTACTGAATCTCAAAGGCTCACCACAGCTTGAACAGAACGAAACAACAAACGTTTATCGGGATCTAGCTGCAATTTGAAATGAGATGTTTAAATTTGAAGTAGATGAACGATCTTCAAGCTCGATACTCAGAAAATGATATCTGAGCCCCAGACGGGGATCGAACCCGCAACCTTCTGATGACCGGTTAGACGCTCTAACCATTGAGCTACCGAGACTCAGATGGCGAGCTAAGTTGCAAATTCGATATATATATGTGCGACCTAAGCGGAAGCCACTATATATGTGCGACCGCTTAGGTCGCACATATATATATCGAATTTGCAACTTAGCTCGCCATCTGAGTCTCGGTAGCTCAATGGTTAGAGCGTCTAACCGGTCATCAGAAGGTTGCGGGTTCGATCCCCGTCTGGGGCTCAGATATCATTTTCTGAGTATCGAGCTTGAAGATCGTTCATCTACTTCAATATATCCAAGCTCTCATGTTTCCTAAACATCAAATGTTTAAATTTGTTGTAAACAGGTTATACCGGTTTTCAGTGGGATTCTTGTGATCACGTTCGCGGAAAACGGAGGGGATCTTCTCGAAGATAAAACGACCCTTTGGAATAGAGAGGGGGTCTACAATCTAAAGAGTACGTGCAGAAACATGGGGAAAGAAAAATTCATGTCTGTCAGCGAAGAAACTTTGTTCAAAAGTTGTGGAAAGAAGAAAGATAAACCAAGTAAGTTTTTGTAAGCAGACCTTGAAATGTATTAATTGTACATCCAGGATAAACAGAACATACTTGCTAACTCCTGCCTTCCTTTTGAAATGAATGTCGGAAAACCCGACAGGAATATACTTTCTAATATTAATACTAATTAATTCTAAGTAACATTTCAAATCCAAGTTAGTGTTTTAGACGTGCTTTCTAAATCCCATGTGCCGTTAATGTGGTATATGGATATAGGAAATTTATAGAAAAAGTGATCTAGAAAATCTCTTAGGTAATTTCTTTAACACCACAAACACGAAGGAGTAGAGAATTTTTCCGACTGCGAAACAAACAATTGTTGCTGCACCAGTTTCTAATAACTGATATGAGCTTCACGCTTATCCAATACGTTTCAAAAGAATGAATTTGGTATAAAAATGTTGTCCTTATGAAAACATTGGAAGCCATAAAAATCAGAAAGACTCGATGATTTTAAGATGTTTGACAGTTAGTTTGAAAGTAATCTTGAATGATCGATCGCATAGATAATATCTCACAGAAAGCAAACCGTCAGGTGTAACAGCTTAGAGAACACGAAAAATCGCATTCGAATTGAAGTTACAGGAAAATATAGCCGAAATATTTTAAAGAAATGGTGTAGGGAGTTTTACTGGAGTGAGAATGATGCTTAAAACCGAAGTAGGTTTTCACTTGTCTCCCGTTCAAAAAATGGAACTCCTATGGTTCATTGAGTTACCAACAAATTTTATGGCGTTAAGAAGGAGTTTTGTTGTCTATAATCATGTAAACAACGATGTCATGGATGTCCTCACAACACGCCATTGACAAGCTGTCCAGATTAAGCTAGACAAGTCACTTTTCTGGCAAAGTGTTACAAATTGAGACAGTTCAGTAACGACCCGGTTACCACTTGAAAACTTGCAATAAAACAATTATTGAACTTGACTCATTGGATATCAAGAATTATCAAATTGTATTGCCAGTATTATCAGCAAACGCCTTTGGCTTTATTTGATAAAGGTCTTCCACCTAAATGGTTCTTGATATAAAAGAGCCTTCGTCTAGTAATTGTTTATGATTATACGCTCAACAAGCATTAATCAGCAAACTAAAAAAATAAAGCATTCGAAAGTAGGCGTCCATCTTCTTGTCACATACTGCTGTTAAAACGAGCTTCCTATTTGACGAACCGACTAATGAAAAGATAAAATCTAATGTACGTACCTTTAGATCCAAACAACACAAAAACCCTATTAATACCGTCCAGATGAATATATTTATCCTAATTTATGTGGACAAAACGTAAAGGGTACATCAAACCACCATAAAAGTATCACCCGTTACTGAAAATGTCCATGAACTAATGCGAATCATCCCTGAAAAATGTTATTCTTTGGTAAAAACAGAACGTCACATCTTGACAAATTTCGGCCATTGCCTCAGTTTTTTATCCTATTGCCAACTGCTCACGAAATCCTTTGTTCTCTCGCAGGATTGTATCAACGATTTTAATTTCCCTTTCTCTTGTTCTTGAATACGAAAAGAATGAATCAAGTTCTTGTATACTCAACCTATAGTTATAGTTGCGCCTGACAGGTTTTCTAAGGAATTACTCACTGATCAGTACTTAAAGAATGGCAAACCAATATCAGACTTTTTAAAACCAAACGATTCATTTTTTCACGTTTAGATTTAGCATTGCAATTGGATTTCTCCAAAATAAAATAAGTTAATTTTATATGGAAGAGGTCAATGGTCCATATGGGACCGTTTTTGAACATTCAGCTACGCTCGGGAATCGAGGATACTTAAGAAGGGGTGTTAATAGTTGGAAACGATTATTAAGGGTGATTTCGCAAACTATTCGCAATGCTTTTGATCAATTTCGGAACTGTCAAATATCCCAGCGCTCGTTCTATCCCACTTTTTCCGGCAGGATAACTTTTGCAAAAGTGTCATATGCTCATTCAAGTATGAAATCCCGATATTTCAGTCCTGAAAATGTTCCAATTTGATTTGTGAAACAAGTGAGTATTTCAAAAGTTGAATTTATGGTCCTATATGAATCTGTTATTCTACGTGCTGAATGAACATTTCATGTCGCAAGTTTTACAGGTAAAATTTTGAACCTCAGTATTTCAGATGTAGGGCAATTGTATGAATTTTATACGCATGGCCTCACTTTTATTGGTTTTTCTCCACAGAAAAAAAAGCAGTAGCTTAAAGCAACGTGCAAAATTGAATAGAACTGAAAAAAATTAGGTTTCTGTTAAGTCTTCACGATAAGACAAATATGGTGAATAATACGAAAGAATCTCTTCTGTATCCATTCAAAATTTTCAATTAAACAGGAAGGAAAGCTTGTGTGCCAAACGGGGCTGCCATATTCCTGAATGGAACAGATAAGATCACTGCTGTATATAGTCACAAGATCATCTTGAGGTACACCCACTTTGCTCCAGAATTCGAATAATATATGGGTGTTTTGTACCTTTCTTGTGCCATTAGTTGAGCAAGGTGACGGGCAAGTTTTTAGCCCTGGACCGAAAAATATTGGAGGGTTTCACTTTTATCTCCTCCTCAAAAGTAACGGTGAAACTATGGCTACCTTCGTCAGGCTTACTATACATGTTTCCCACGAAAAATGACGTGTGAAATTTTGTTTAAGAATGCTTAGGACAAGTAAATGAAGGAGTGAACGTGAGCAGGGTAACCCCTACGCAAACGGATGTTGGAAAAACTCAGCTCCGGAAGTGAGACTTAAGTCGCCGAAAAAGGATTAACTCGTCACTTAAAAACTTCCTTTTACGCATATTTCCTACCTCACCTAGAACTTAAATCTTGAATTTTTTTTTTTTTTTTTTTACAGGACGCAGAAACCCCCGACGTGGTTTATCATCTCGTACTTCTGTCTTCCTTTGGGAGTTCCTGTTAGAGATGCTAGCTGACAAGGATTTGAATTGTTTGATCGCGTGGACTGAGAAAGCTGATAAGAAATTCCAGATTAAGGACTTGGATGAAGTTGCGAAACTTTGGGGAATCATGAAGGAACGGCCAGATTTGGATAAAGAAGGGTTGTTGCGTTCGATTCGATATTATTATAAAACTGAGGTTATGCAAAAGGTTGGTAAATCATGATGTTATACAATAACTCATTATTAATGCCCCGATGGTCACTGCTATTTTACTATTGCGCCAATATATGTTTATACCACAAATATAAAACAATTAATCTTTATGATTCTTATGATTCTTGTAATACTACCAAGTAATGAATGTTATGGCTATCATTGCTTTCTTCGACTCAGCGTTAGTTTGCTTATTCTCAAAAACTTATCTTCCTTACTTTAGGTTCCCAATCCATTTAACACATACCAATTCGTCAACCTGCCATACTATGACCATCCGGCACTCAATCTCGACTCAGACATATAAAACAAAGCAAATGCTAGCGGAATCGTTGGTAGCTCATGGATTCCTTAACAACTCAGTCGCAGTAGCTGTGCTGTTTGTAACACATTTATAGCTTGGATTAAAAAATCCCTTTATTCTAGCGACGATTAGGGCGAGACGTCAGACATAGAAGGTTTCGCTAAATTTAGTACAATTTTCCCAACTCAAAAAGTGTTAGTTGCTTCTGAAAATAACAGCTGTTAGTAACTTTATAGTCTACCTCAATCCATCGGCAACTACTGAACTACAAAGATGATAAACACTTACCCTGCAAGTTTATATTAAGGGTTCTTTTAATGTGATCGTCGACAACTTTGTAATTTGTAATACAGTTTAGTCTTGTTTCAATGAATTAACTTCTACATTAAATAAGGAAAAAATAAAAAATAAAAACAACAGGAAATTCTTTTCTGAGTGGGAAATCTTTATTCTTACATACATCAGCAATATTGTTTTAATTGGGAGGTTCACCTTCGACAGAGATAGAAAAACAGAAAATCACTCGTTTTCAATTTAAAGCCTGGTTTCCATATAGTTGTATCTGTCGTATCTGTCGTTTCTGTCGTATGAAACTAGTCCCCTGCAGCGCAAACACAACTCGATGCAACTCATACGACAGTTGTGTATCTTGGGTTTCCATTAAAGTTGTATCTGTCGTATCTGTCGCTTCTGCTACAACAACAGCCGAGGGGGACTGGGTATGTCAACATTAAATTAATCCGCTTTTTCCGCCGTCATATTGAACTTTTGCCCAATGCTAGCGAGCAGTTATCTCTAAACTGTTGTTTTTTTTGTAATCTTTCGAAAATTTGTTGTAAAGGCATTCATAGCGCTGAAGTTCTTTCATGAAAGAGGCGACCGAGCATTCAACCTCCGCCGCCATGTTGAAAGCAAAAGAGGTGCATTGTGGGACACATTTTTGTTGCATTTGTCGTATGAGTCGCATGCAATGGTTTCCATTAACAAAATGCTGTCGTATCACGCCCATTTCCTGTTGTATCTGTTGCAAGAGATAGAATTCATTCTATCTCATACAACAAGTTGTATCTGTTGTTTCTGTCTTATTGAGCGGTTGTACGGGAGGTTTCCATATAGTTGTATCTGTCGTATGAATTTTTTTCATACGACAGACACGACAGATACGACAGATACAACGATATGGAAACCAGACTTAACGATACTCCTTTACGCACTGAAAACGTCGTATCATCCTGGAATCCGTCAACGTCGGATTTCTAAAATATAAAAAAATTTGGTAAGAAGAAACCTCTGACCTAATTTATTCTTAGCAACTAGTAGAACATTCTTCAACACTTATTGGATCTAATTTTAACTTTCAAAGAATTATGGTTGATAGTACTGCATATATTTTTACTTTCTACTAGTTTACTTCAGCGGACCTGTTTTGGTAAATGGTTTTTACCACTTAAGTGGTAAAAGGCACAAACGTGTAAACGTTAACTTCCTTTTATTCATACAAGGATTGACATGCATTGGCAATCTGAACCGGTTTCTGTGAAGATCCCGCAGATTTTCACACCATGAAAATTATTTTTCCACAGTTTGTTCCTGGCTTCTTACCAAGTATATATTCTAGAATAACAATACGTTCCCTGACTAACAGTTATGATGTTTTAAGCACAGGAAAATTTATTGGAAAACCAGATTAGAAGTAATCCGGCCAAATTTCATATCTTCAGCAAGATGTCATTTCCATTGAAATACTCCATTTTGCACTGTCGCAGGCGTAATTTAAGTGGGGGGGGGGGAGGCATGGTTCCAAGGCCCCTTCCTCACATACTGTGCTGCATTAGAAATTTAGGTATATATTAGATTGACACACACTCATTATTATTTATTAGAAGGAATCTTCCCTTTTGAATGAATCACAGAAAGCAACCCTGAAAAGTCATGCGGATTAGCAGGCCTTTCAGCCCTTGTGCTATGCTGTAGGCCCATTCTGGTCGAGCAATGCCCACCTCTCCCTAAGGAGAATCCTAGCTACGCCTCTCCACTGTAATAAGAAAAGTGGAGGAGATAACTGGAAAATAGCTTTGACCTGCTGAAAACATATATCATGTCTGTATGTTTATATGTGAGGATATAAACATTTCTACAAGCAGTTATTCTGTATGAAGTGGCTTTCTACAGACTTTGGTTGAACTTTATTGAAACAAGTTCGGTATTGAGCGTTTGAAGGTTACTTATTCAATGATAGTATTCAAAACACTTAATAATTTTTAAAAACATCAAGTTATTTCGGTGTATAGCCATAACAACGTGACGACAGCATCTCATATGCTTGTTATATTCATGAGTAACTATAACTCCTAATTGAAACCACTGATCCATCTCACTACTCCCCATATTAATACTGCTGGTACGTTTACAAGTGTTATAGAAATTAAATAGAAATCTGTTGTGAATTCTACTGTGTTTTACTAAACAGTAAAATATCCTATTTTACGAATTCCTTTGCCAGAAGTTGTGTAATTTTTTTAATATTACTCACTTTGACTTCAAAATAATGTCGAAAGGATATCGTCACGTCTGCGTGGCGAATTTTAACTTACCATTAAATTCCTTTAAATTCTAAAATTTTATAGAGTACTGCTTCTCTTTAAGGTGGTCTTACACAAAGAAAATTTTGAATAAAATGAAAATCTAGCTATATTATGTTGTTTAGAGGGGTTTCGTTTTTTTGGTCATTTGTTTCCATGGTAACCGCAATACACTACCTCCCATGAAGAAAAGAGGGTACATTTGTAAACATGATAACTAGACAACAAATGATGGTAGAAATCTGGAATAACTTTTAATTTGTAACTCAGAGCAATGCCTATGGTGTGAACTAGAATCGTTTCTCTACTATATACAGTATGTCTATAATCAAGATTAAACTTTTCGAATGCCGAGAATGTGTACAATTGTGTCACTAAAACCCTCATTATTTTGTGGCAATTGAACAGAATTCAATTCTTTTAGTCCATCCCCTATAAGCACTGAATGTTTGATAAGGATGGCTTGAATACTCTTTGAGATATCTTGCATGAAATATTAGTAATCAAGCCATTTTGACAAATTGAGGAAAACAGCTTTAAAGTTAAAGTTTTCAATTATTTCCGAAATATTTCTCCAACTTTTGCAATTTCGTAGATTTCACTCCAAATCGATTTTTTTTGAGTGTAAGACCACCTTAATGAAAGCTATATTCCCGTTGCTAGGGGCGTTGCTAAGGGAAAAATGGAACAAGAGCTCTGGAAAATGCTGGATTTCTTGGTATTTTAGGTATTTCTGGGCAAAAAAATTATACGAACGAGATTAAGAAGGGTTTAAAGATTGTATTTCTCCAACTTTTCAATTTCGTAGATTTCACTCGAAATCGATTTTTTTTGGGTGTGTAAGACCACCTTAAGAGAAACGATCTTTTTCAAGAGCAGTGAAAGACTGGAAAACAAAT
Source organism: Heliopora coerulea (assembly GCA_030142905.1). Lineage (NCBI taxonomy): Eukaryota > Metazoa > Cnidaria > Anthozoa > Scleralcyonacea > Helioporidae > Heliopora > Heliopora coerulea. The sequence goes on along the minus strand of JASJOG010000135.1, from coordinate 118,806 downwards.
CACAAACGTCTTGTTTCTTTTAAAAACAAGACTTTGAAGCAACCTGACTGTCATTTTTGACAAATTTTGTGCCAAGACTAACTTTGTTTAACGGAGCACATAACCAGAACTCCTTTCGCGTAAAGAATTCTGCCGAATAAGAAGTGACTTATACAGTATTTTAAAACTCTGATTCAAAATTCCACGCTGCACATCCACTTGGCTGAAGCACTATAACCAATTTCGGAGCCTTTGTCAAGTTGTCAACGAGCACATCTAACTGGTATGGTATGGTATGGTAAAACTTTATTTACAGACGCTAGCCTCGACAACAAAAGTTGATTTCCACGAGGGGCGTCCAAGAATATAAAATTACATAAAGAGAAGAAGTTAAGGCTATATACAAACTTAATTACTAACTATTTACAAAATGCGTATAAGTAAATAAATATGTAAGGTGTGACCCCAGCGTTAACAGTTATTATCTTATTGAATGGATAGGTAGTTAAGTGTGGGTACCAAATGTATAATTTTGTTTCAACAAATTTTTGAATGAGTAAATTGATTCAGCTTGTTTAAAATCCGAAGGAAGACTATTCCAGAGTTTAGCCCCGCTATAATTGAAACTTTTTTTAAGAAATTCTCTTTTTGGTTTTGCGAGTGCTATATCGGAGTGACCATTCCTGAGCTCATAATTACTTTGCACATCATTTCTCCTTATTTGTGCCTCCCTCAAGTTTGGACAAGTATAATTATTCAATACTTTGTACATTAATGTTAATTTACTGGCATATCGTCTTGAATCTAAGTTTTCCCAAGCAAGGTAACGAAGTACATCAGCAGATCTTGCTTCGTAACAGGCGCCAGTTATTACTCTCACTGCGCGATTTTTGAAATTTTTGAAGTTTATCTTTAAGTTGTTTATTGCAAATTCCTCATAAGGGAGAGCAATAGTCAAAGTACGGTTGTATCAACGCTTGATAAATTGTTTTAAGGGTGTTAGAAGGAACATAGGGCTTGATGCGTATCATCACGCCTATGCCAGCACCAACATTTTTACAAATCATTTCTATGTGATTTTTCCAGCAAAGATTTTCATCGAGCTCAACACCAAGGGATTTAAATGAGCGAACTCGAGAGATTTGTCGATTATTCAACATCACAGAAGTTTCATGACTCACAGTATTAATGTTATAATTCGAACCTATATACATTATTTTAGTTTTGATCGGATGATACTGCAATTTTTTTCGTAAGGAGCCATTCACTGACTTTATTTAAGTCATTATTTAGATTTTCGGTAAGTTCCGCTAAATCGTTAGCGGTAGAGGAAATTTGAGTATCATCAGCGTATACTTAAGGAGTCGTTCTGTCGAGACATTCAGGAAAATTGTTAATATAAAGTAAGAATAGTAAGGGTCCGAAGATAGATCCCTGTGGAACACCACAAACAATTCTCTTAGAAGATGATATCGTTCCATTGACAACGCAAACCTGTTCCCTATTTGTTAAGTAAGATTGAAACCAATGCAATTCAGTGTTTACTATTCCAAATTGATTTTTCATCTTGCGTAATAAAATTTTGTGATTAATTGAATCGAAAGCTTTGCTAATGTCAAGAAAAACAACACCACTCAACTGACCATTATCCATGTTTTCGTATAATGAATCTCACATCTGAATAAGCGCAGTGAGGGTTGAGCGCTTAGGTCGGAACCCTGATTGATATTTGGACAGTAAGGAATTATCGTTTAGAAATCTATATAACTGATTAAAAACATATCTCTCCAATATTTTACTAACAATTGGTAGTATAGATACTGAGCTTCCTTCGATCTCTTCTTTGCGCTATTTAATTCATTTCGTACAATGGCCGTTGAGTATGATTTACATAAAATGTCGAAATTGTGTTCATTTCGTTCCTTGGATCTGACCTGACCATAGAAAAGTCATTGACATATGTTTAGTTGAGTTGAATAAAGAAGCATGTGCATTGTACTGATGTGATGTGTCATGTCAAGTACTTTTCTGCAACTGATCGAAAGGAATATTTACGAGAGTACTTGGCCCAATCCCAGAAAAATCTTTGAAATTTGTAAAAACTATTTTTAGGTCAAGAGGTCGAATGGAACCCACATGCACCAAACTGTTAGTGTACCTAACCCGGAGTACATTTGATAAAGCAAAGCATTTTTGAAGGAGAATTAGATAGGAAACATTGAGCACACCTTACAAGCGCAAGGATTCCTTGAAAAGATTTTCTGGTGAACAAATTTTATTTAGTTGTCATATCTTGTCTTGACAGTTAGACATCGGAAATTGCCGACATCACGTGGAATTGAAAAGCGAGGTCTTGCTGTGTCGAACGCAAACCTAGCCATTATTACAACATACCTATCAACTAGCCACTTCTGGCAACCTGCTTGTCTGAATACACAGCAGCAAGCTTAGGGTGCAGCCCTTGGCTGTCAGGAATACATCCCATAATGTCATGCAATTGGTAGAGACCATTGCATGTCCATTATATCTTCGTTGGTTTGATTTCTTTTGTTGTCTACACTTTGGTATGGTATACAACGAATCGACTGCATTTCACGATTGATATTTAGCTGTCAATCTTGATATATCAATATTCCTGTGGAGGGGAAGTAAGAATACCTCCAACGAATCCTCTGCGTGTCGTAAGAGGGGTTGGGATAAAACGCGAATGCGGATTTGCGGATTGGCGGATTTGGGGATGAAACGCGGATTCGGGAATAAAACGTGGATTTGGAGTTAAAACGCAGTAAACGTGCTGGCTAGCTCTGCACAAACGCACCGACGCTGCAGATCACGAAATTAAACTAAATTTAATGGAAAAGAAAATTATTGTTTATCTCTAGAACTGTCAAGTATGAGTGTAGAACCTGGTTTATATACATTAAATTCGTTTTTAATCCAAAAGTTCAGAATTCGAATAACCTTTGAGAAGTGATGACAGATGTCGAACAGGTGCCTCTTTCATTTAAGTGCATAAGCTTTACGAGGTATATGTGCGATATGTATTGAGTTTAGTCACGACAAATACACATGTTTGCGACTACGATAAATGGACCTGTGCTTCTAAACATATTTAAACGATAAGTTTAATTCAAAAGATAAACGTTCGTCTAACAAACATATCAATGCACGAGAGCAACACATAAAGACATTGTTCATGTCGCGGCTGCCTAAACATCTGATGTGTGTTTTTCCGGTGAAGATATCTCACTCCACGAAAAAAATGCTGCGTTCACATATAGTAGATGCACGTTTTCATATCAAAGTGTAACTGTTATACGAAGATACTGCATGTTTACAGGGAGAAAGGGTGGTGGCCTTTACCAGCCACCATAGAAAACTCTCACGAGAATACTCAAGTTTGTCCTTCTCCCATCAATGTAAATGCTCGAGTTTCGGCTACCATAAAAATATTTGGAAACGATAGTACAGCGCATTGTAAATTTAACATCATATAAATCTCTTGTCAATTAACTAACGCAAAGGAATAGGTAACAAAAATGCAAATGCTTATTTACAGTGATAGTTATGCACTATACCTTTTATAGCTCATATAACACCACAACGTTAAATCTGGCGACAGTGGCTATGAAATGACGCAACGAAGGAATATAAGCAAGCGAACCAAAACTCAATATTGTCTGAGACGGAAACGGTTCGTTCTTTCCAATTTGGGTTCTCTAAGAACATGGTGAAATATTTTTCGAATGAAATGCAGTGCAGTGAGAATATTTCGGACCAATCAACATACCCCTGACACAAAACGTGTAGTATTCGTTCAGTTATATTTTTCAAAATATAACAGTGTCAAAAGAAAAATGACGCGTGGGAAGTCAACCTTTCAACGGATATCATGAGGAGTCTTCATTAAACAAAAATTTGTTTTCCGTACTATCTTTTCCTTTTGGGAGGCAATATGGTAGACTCGTTGTTTGAATATGTGCAAATTGTGTTTTCTTGGGTTTAAATGGTTTGCATTGTCTTTTAACTTTCCTACTGCGTGATCAACTAGGAGCGCTTTCGTTGACTACAAGCAGTACTTATCGTAATTTTTTATTTATTTATTTACTTATTTATTTATTTAATCTTATTTATACACGGTAACTAATCAACCAATAATAAAATATATTTACAGGGGAAAATGTTCAGTTGTTTTTCATTAGGCCGTGTTGCACACATAAGAAATTAAAAAGAGAAAATAAGAAATAAGGATATTTACATCATAGCTTTTAAATGGTAATACTAAAAATAAGAACCAAACTATTTACAATTAAAAATACTAGAATTCAAAGCTATTTACAATTAAAATACTAAATTTCAAAGGTCATAAAGTTTGTCCTCTAATGATTGGGCATTCCAGATCACAGCGGCTCTATACTTAAAGCTTTTTTTCATTGCATTAGTATTTGGTTTAGGTAACAAAAGCATGTTATCATTACTTCTCAGGTCATAACAATCCCGCCTTGCTATTGAAAATAGGTGACTTAGATTATCTAAGTTTGATCTGCCTGAAATTATCTTTTGCACAAAGGACAACATTTGTTCGTCCCTTCGCGACTGTAAATCTTTCCACCCAAGTTTTAGTCGTGTGCTTGTTGCTGACATATCATATCTGTCACCACTTATTATTCGACCAGCTTTATTTTGAAGTTTTTGTAAACGGCCTTTTAAACTATTTGAGCAATTATCCCAAACCAAAGAACAGTAATCAAAATGTGGTAACACTAACGTTTTATACAACCGTTCTAGGCTTTCATTACTGATGAAATTTTTAACTCGTCTCATCATTCCTATTGCTCTCGAAATCTTTTTACATGTGGCTTCAATATGATTTTTCCAGGTGATATTTTCGTCGATCAAAACACCCAGTGTTTTTGTCCCTTTTACACGTGAGATTTTTTGAGAACCAATTGAAATTTCGGGATCCGTTGAAATATGAGTTAGCCTATACGAAGAGCCAATTAACATGTACTCCGTATTATTGACATTCAAAGACAATCTATTCGCAAGCAACCACTGATGTAAGTTATCCAACTCATTATTTAATTTACGTTGGATATCTTCGACAGACGGTCCAGATGTCGTTACATTGGTATCGTCTGCAAACAGAGCAGGGATAGAATTGCTTAAACAGTTCGGTAAGTCATTTACATAAAGTATAAATAATAATGGACCTAGATTAGATCCCTGTGGCACACCGGTCTTTATATATTTTTTCGAAGAAGTTGTTGTTCCAACTTTACATACTTGTGTACGGTCACTCAGGTATGAAATGAACCAACGCAGACTATTTCCTTTAATACCATATAACTCTAATTTTTTTATTAAGATCTCGTGGTCTACAGTATCAAAGGCCTTCTTTAGATCGAGGAAAATTACCCCATTTATTAGACCTTGGTCCATGTTGACCAGCCAAGTGTTGGTTGTGTTTAATAAAGATTTGCTAGTCGAGTTACCTTTTCTAAAACCCGACTGGAAAGGAGTTAAAAGTTCGTTGTTTTCTAAATAAGAGTATACTTGTTTATAAACCAATTTTTCGAATAATTTGGAAACAACGGATAGTGTCGAAATTGGCCTATAATTACCGCATTCATCTTTTTCTCCCAATTTATAAATCGGTGAAACACGTGCATTTTTCCAATCATTTGGAAAAATACCGTAGTTTAACGATAAGTTAAAAATTGTGGTTAAGAAAGGTACAGTAACATTAGCTGAATCCTTCAACAACTTTACTGAAATATTATCTGGCCCGGCTGCTTTTTTAGATTTTATTCCATTAATAGTATATAAATCAGTTTCGCAGGTTATATAACTGAAATTAAACTCACACTCAACAGGTGTTATATAGTCTAAATATTGAGCGTTGGTCTTATCCAATTTTTTTGAGAGGCTAGGACCAATCTCAGTAAAATACTCGTTTAAGGATTCAGCAATGTCCTTTTCGTTTGACACAATGTTAGTTGTATTATTTTGTTTAATTGAGGAAATTGTAGTAGTTTTAGAACTTCGGCCTTTGCGCCCAATTATTAAATTAATGTTTTTCCACATTTCTCTCGAATTTCCTTTATTTAAGTCAATGCTTTCAAGACAAAATTTCTTTTTCGCATTTTTAATCGGACAATTTACTCGATTGCGTTGCTTTTTATATAAATTGTGTAATGATTCAGATTTTGATGCTACTGCTCTCTTTTTTAAACAATCACGATGGTTCATTTCCTGAATTAAACTATGAGTCATCCAAGGAACATATTCGCTACGAACTTTGCGAAATCTTACCGGAGCATAAATTTCTGATAGTAAAATAAAAACTTCTTTAAAATTTTCCCAAAGGTAGTTGGGGTCTTGAGAGCTCCAATTCTGTTTATTCAACATATTCTGGAGATCTTGGTTAAAAAGATCTTGATTAAAATGTTTAAAAGTTCTACTTTCAATAAATTTAGGATTTTGTTTAGGGACGGCTATTTTAAAGCAAGCATAGACCAAACTATGATCGCTGATCCCTATGTGTAAAACACCTGAATTCAATAATTTGTAAGGTCTGTTTGTGGCAATAATATCCAGTAAGCTAGCATGACTACTGGTTCCACGAGTAGGATCAGTGATTACTTGCTCACGTTGAAAAAGATTTAAAATCTCAATAAATCTGTTGGAATGAGGTTGTAAAATACTCAGAGAAAGATCACAATTAAAATCCCCTGTAACAATTAACTCTTTATCTTCCTTGTCTAGTTTTAGCCAACAGATTTTCCACCCGCTTTTTACTTTCATACTTTGTAGTTTATTTTCGTTTCAAATATATGTCAGCATGCTATTATCGAGCACAAATTGGAAATAACGAGCCGTTTCTGTCTCAGACACTATTGGTTCCCTTGCTTAGTTTCCTTCTTCGCGTTATTTCATATATGGTCGTTAGAACTATATGTACCAGATCCAACGTTGTGGTGTTATGAGCCATGTCAGGTACATCTTTGTTATCTATTCCTTTGCGTTGGTTAATTGACAAGAGATTTACATCGTTTTAAATTTACGGTGTGTTTTATTATCGTGTCCAAATATTTTTGTGGTAGCCGAAACTCGAGCCTTCACATTGATGGGGGAGGGACAAACCTGAGTATTCTCGTGAAAGTTTTCTATGGTGGCCGGTAAGGGCCGCCACCTTCTTCTCCGTGTAAACATGCAGTTTCCCCGTATAACACTTTGATATGAAAACGTGCATCTCCTGTTTGTAAACGCAGCATTTCTTCGTCGAGTGAGATGTCTTCACCGGAAAAACGCATATCAGATGTTTAGGCAGCCGCGACATGAACAATGTCTTTATGTGTTGCTCTCGTGCATTGATATGTTTGTTAGACGAACGTTTATCTTTTGAATTAAACTTATCGTTTAAATATGTTTAGAAGCACAGGTCCGTTTATCGTAGTCGCAAACATGTGTATTTGTCGTGACTAAACTCAATACATATCGCACATATACCCCGTAAAACTTATGCACTTAAATGTAAGAGGCACCTGTTCGACATTTGTCATCACTTCTCAAAGGTTATTCGAATTCTGAACTTTTGGATTAAAAACGAATTTAATTCGGTGTCGCTCCTAGCGAGCTGTATATAAACCAGGTTCTACACTCATACTTGACAGTTCTAGAGATAAACAATAATTTTCTTTTCCATTTAACTTAGTTTAATTTCGTGATCTGCAGCGTCGGTGCGTTTGTGCAGAGCTAGCCAGCACGTTTACTGCGTTTTAACTCCAAATCCGCGTTTTATTCCCAGATTCGCGTTTTATTGCCGAATTCGCTTTTTATTCCTGAATCCGCGTTTTATCCCTGAACCCGCCAATCCGCAAATCCGCATCTGCGTTTTATCCTAAGCCGTCGTAAAAGGCGACTAAAAGAGGTTGGCGAAAGGGAGGACATCCAGCTGTAAAATAAAGCCTGTTTAGTATAACAGCGAATCTTTGGTTTCGGAAAGACGAGATTTATGCTGCGATGTTGCCGGTCCACGACGCACCTGATCAAATCCCAGCGAAGTTGACAAGTGAACGAGGGGTACCTCAGCACCCACAACTGCTGCTGAAGAAGAAAGTGGATAAGATTAAAATGAGTCTTGATATGACGAACAGAAAAGGCGAGGGATTGGAAGTGTAACAGATATAAAGCAATTAAATTATGGTTGGCTGCGAAATAGTTGTGAACATTCCCTTTTCTAGGCGCGTCCTAATATCCTACTTATCTTTAGTTATGCAAATAATGGATTTACTCTGCCAACATCCATATTTGGTAAATGTAGGAAAATAACTTGGAAAATGTAGAAACTATAAGAAGGCACATTTATGAACAAATAAAGAGAGTTGTTAACCTAGTGTTGTATTGAGTGTGCACTCTCGGTGTTCCTCGGCTCGTTACTGAAGGAATCAAGGCTTAGGTGGCTTGGGTACATCCTGGGGAGAGAAGGGGTTACGAAGAGGGTGACGAACAAAGAGGTTGGAGAGAAAAGAGTTGTTGGGAGACCACCGAAGAGATGGGTGGATAAGATCAAAGTTGATATGCAGAAGAAGGAGCTTGTTTTGGTGCGTGGTATGACAGAGGCTGCTCAAGGCATGGAATCCAGGCAGCCAACCCTGTATAGGATATACTGCTGTGAAAATGAAGAAGAATCTTTATAATAATAATAATAATAATAATAAACGAAACCTTAGTGTGAACGAAACTATGGGAACACCTGTACCTCGGTTACCCCCCAACAATATTTGGTGGGAGGGAATAATGGCTAGAGTATGAACTGGCTAATGGAAACATAATAATAATACATTATTTATACAGGTTGAACTTGTTTCAGCAATATAGATTGCTGGTATCAATCAAGAACCTGTTGTCATATATTTTCTTACAAACAATAAAAGTTAAGATATATAACTTAAATTAAGACCAATTATATACGCAAAAGTAGCAGAAAACAATCTTCATATAATCTAGAATAATATAGAAAACGATCTTGATATATTGATGAGGTTGATGTCTTGGAGCCAACCTCAAAACGTTTATACTGCATACAAACAACAAAATTATATGTTCAAGATCATTTTCTGTTGCATAGTGCATCTCCAGTTCACCACCTTAAGGTGATGACACACCCAGAGAATGAAATTAAACATCGAAATCAAAATTCTCGCAAGTTAAGCGCGGCTGTTAGTAGCCTAGGTGATTCACTGTCCTAATTCACACACTTATAAAATCTTGAATTAACCAAACAGCCAAAATTCATCATTCAAAAATCATCAATTTTATTTGACACAAATGGAATTATTATATTAATTATGTTTGCCAACATAGTTCCAATCTTCAGAAGTTGTAAAAAAACTTTAGCCAAATCTACTTTTTCTGCCGGTTTTGCTTACAGAAACGTTTGAAAACCACATTTCCCAGATAATACATTTCCGAGAACGTCGCAAGTGGTTCTTGAGGCAATGACTTCAGTGGAGCTGCTGCTGTCTTGATTTATGGTCGATTTGCAGTCATTTTTTTAAAGCATTTATCCACTTTATTTGAGAAGCAACTATCTTGTGATAGCATTTTAATGAAATTGAAAGTACACTTGAAAAAAAGAGACCAATACCGGATGATAATCTGTCCTCTCTTATGCTATACGCGTTTTTCTAACAAATTGCGTGAACTTCCTATCATTATAACGGTTCATAGAACACTTTTCTGTTCCGTTTCTCACAAACATTTGCATGCACGGAGGTAATAAAAACAACAGTATAATTATATTAATACATATAATATTATATAAATAATACCTCCAGTTTACATGAATAAAAACATGTTCATTTAAGATACTTTATGCATAACCGGTCTGGAGTGTTAAGTATAGTAATCTCGAATTCATTTTCTTGAATGCGTACAAACTCTTCCGCAGATATTGAATAATAATAGTTATGATAATACGTACAAGATGATATTATTCAATGGAGTCTATTTTAAGTGAAATAGATTTTCGAGTTTCATAATCGTACATTTCAAAGTTCAAACGAGACCAGCTGGGAAAAATACAATCTTAAGAGATCCGGCTGGTAATAGAACCCTCGAACCTGCCAATTTAGTGGAGTATTCTGCCAGATGAGTTGTGAAGGCCGTTCTAAAGATTATGGTCACGAGGTCTGTAATCTGTAAGAGTGATAACTCAACCAGACCAAAATGTATCCGGTCTCCGAAAGGAAAGAAGTTGAACGGGAGAAAAGACAGACCGGTGAAGAACAAAGCAAGAATTAATCTGTGAAAATGCTGGAGGAAATTTTTTAAGGTGAGTTCGGATTTGCAAGCAGTGGGAACCAATGCAGAGTAGAAAAAAATAGTAGATTATGAATGACTTACCAGGAGATGATTTTATCTAACAACAAACGAATGGAGGTGTGTAGGAATTTATCTGGAAGGTTAGTCTTTCTTAAAAATGCTTTTAGTTAGGTTATTTCAGTATAGAAGTGTAGTTATCTACACCTGGTTCGTCAGTTACTGCTACCTTGCAGATTTTCTTGAGTTGAAGCCTGATTCACACTTGTCGTGAGAACCGATGGCCATCGGTGATAGTTCTGACCCCGACTTTTTCCATCATAACATTTTTAACTAATTTTACCATTTTATTATGTTCAGCGTAGTTTAATTTAGTTAAATTTGTTGTTAATAATTGTATATAATTAATTATTGTATATCTTGTGACTCTACGGCCATTTTGGAAATCAATCCGGAGTTATAGACGTAAACCCAGTTAAATAAACCTACCTATATATTTTACTTATCGATTGTCCCAAAAGAAACAGTCTGGGATTCAGCTTTGAAATAGACATTATCCGGATAAGAACTACCAGATGGACGATCAAAATCGAGTGGCAACGTATTGACGTTTCGAAGTTGTAACTTTTCCTACTTAAGTCAAAACTGTCAACGTAGCACTGTGTTTTTGACTGGGCGACCGTCTGTTTCAGCGGCTGCTAATGTGTTGACAGTTGTCGGTATAAGGATCCCCAACGGTGCAGAATCGACAAAATATCCAACCTTTTTAATTCTCACGACCAGTGTAGACCAGGCTTATGCAACGTTTTACGCTTATTAACTCCCGATGTACAGTAGAAGCTCGTTAACTCGAACCGAATTCAATTTGCCCTGGATTTGATGCCATTTTCCCTATCATTTACTATCATATAACTCGAACTCGGTTAATTCGAACTCCCCAATAACTCGAACCGAATTTATATTCCCTTGGCTCAAATTTACCCCGTTAACTAGAACTCTGTTTTGAAAACGTCGGTCGGTAAACCTGAAACTGTCGGGGCCAGGCTGTTTGACTAGTTTGAATCTTGAATCTTTACTGATAACAACGTGACAATGAATGGAAACGTAATTCAAGCCCAGGAAAGACCTTTCTGGAGTGATTATCCAAGGTGAATATTGCGCAACGATTCTCAAAATATCCCACAAACTAGTCGTAAGTAGCCCGTTATAACTGTTCTAGTTCATCTAGTTTGTTTCGTAGGGCTTTTACAAATTTGTACAGACGTATGTAAAAGAGCCAAACATTCACTGAACATGTACATGTAATCTGGAATAGTCATTTCACTATAAACAGTTATTCAACTCCATAGTGGCAGACATTGCAGCATGCTAATATAAGTATTCAGGACAATACAATCAGCTCTGTCCATGAAGAAAAATTAAAATGTTCTGAATTGACTGCACCAAAATGACTCGTAATAGTAGATCAGTGGATCATCAAACCACGATACCTCATAAACTGTTAACAGGATACTGAAATTCAACGCCCACCCCGATAACTCGATCCCCAGCTAACTCGATTTATTTCTCATTCCCCTTGGTAGTTCGAGTTAGTGGGGTTCTGCTGTAGTTGAATGGCATGCAGGTACATGTTCAACTGCTTAAATTGAATAATAGTTAATTAAGTTATTTTTCAACTGGCATAATTAGACAGGCTTTAAAGTGCTGTAAATTGTTCTTAACAGATTATACGGATGGGATCAATGGTCATATCCACACGTTGAGGAAACAGCTGTATTGGAGAGAAGCTACACACCTGTGCATCGGAAACGAAATCTGCACGACACTCCTGCGAAGACACGGAGGAAGAACATTCCTTGTCAGCAAGCGAGGAAAATGAGTTGGAAGGCCCAAAAGAGAAGGAAAGGTAATGCTAGTTAGTTTGTTTACCAGACATTCGAAAATATTATTTTTGTGTCGTCATGTAATATGCCTTCTGCTTTGCCTTCTTTCTCCTTGGAACATTACCTTGCCGTTATCAGTGTATTGGTCGTATTTTTATAAAGTCATCAAAATATGCTTTGACGATGAGAATGAACGGCTTTGGAAGTCTGCTATCAAAAAAAGAACTGGGAAAAACCCCTCTTTAAGCAAGGCGATAGGATGTTTTAAGAGCTCTTACTCTAGTCTAACGATTTGAATGCCAAGCACGTGTATTTATGTCCTCAATGACAGATTTAGGTAGCACTGGTTGGCATTTGATGGGTTAAACCGCGGCAAGGAACTATGTTGTCGAAGTTCTTGTTTCTTTAGTTGCTAACAACGACAAATACGTTTATCGTCATTTTCTTTCGTTAACGTTCGTTTCAGTTAAGCGATTATAGGCAGCAAGGCGACCAATATTTCCTCGTTGTGTTTTGTGGAGGAAATAGGGGAAAGGTTCACTACTTCACTTTTATTTCTTTGTGTTGAGGGTCTACGAACTTTTTCACCAAACGCGAACTAAATATGAAACGGCTAAAACCTTTTCACATCAGGACGTAGTGGCCGAAGCAAATAGCATGTAAGTTCATGACGAATCCCTTCGCCGTGCAAACGCGTAGTTATTTATCTGAGGCTTTTTTGTATAGTTGATTTAAGTAATGCCACTTCTGACGAGTTTTAGAGAGTAGAGGAACCAAATCTCGCAATGTGGTGGGAAGGATCCATCTCAGTATATTGTATAGCTACATTACAATACCCACAACTGGAACGGCTATTGGATTCCTCGACTGCTCGAGTTAACGAGTGTTGAAGTTATTCGACAAAGCGTGCAAGGGCAGAAAATTACCAAGGTATTGCTTTAACGTTTCAGACCAAAGAACGCGAAGAAATTCGTCGTCCATTAATGCCTTACGACAACAACTTTGTGAATAATTTTGCACACGTTGACCTGTTATTTCGAAGTCTGTTGGTTATAATTGGAACCACGTGTTCCTCCAACAGGTTTGAAAAGCAATAATTTTAGAAATTTTGACTTCACAACTATACGGGGCAACCCAGAGTATAAAGCATTTCTATGATAAAAGATCATTGTGCAGTCAACGTGTCCTTGATCCCTGATCCACGACAAGTCGATTTCAAACACGTTTCCTAACATTTCTTGACTTCCCACACAAGTAAGACCATGCACGGCCTTACTTGGATAAGAAGTCAAGAAATGTCATTGGTTTCAGTTATCGAACGCATTTTTTACAGAAATTACACCTAAGAGTTCAAAAAACTGAGATCATGTCCTTGATAAGTTTGGAAACGTATCCGGATTTACTTACTGTAACCGAGTACTACAAAGGAAATAGAAGGAAATCGTTGTAAGAGGTTGAGAAAACAATGGATCAGAATAGCTCAGAGTTGAGTCACTTAGGTTGGAAACAAGGCAAGCAATATGGAAGAAGTATTTTCGTCAAGAGAAAGCCTAGATCCAGAAGTAAGTAAATCGTGCATCGAAGGGGCTAAAAATTGGAATTCGATGAACCCTTTAAGGATCAGCGTCCTTGATACAGGACATCAAGAACAAAAGAACAAGAGAAAGAACAAAGTGAACACAATGAAAGAACAATGAACAAAAGAAATCGAATTCTGCCTTTAAAAGGTTAACCCAGAGAAATGTCGGGGAAGCATTTTGAAGAGCTGGACCGTTGCATAGACATTGAAAGAGCATGATATAGTATATACTTTATTGCATGATATATTGTTTGCTAGCGAGTCGTTTCCAGTTTCCTCTCTGTCAGAGGCCAAACTCCACCTTTCTGGTATCCATTTCTGAAGTTAATTAAAAATCTCCAATGTAGAATACCATCATTGGTGTTGAGGTATTTGCTTCAAAAATTCAGAGAGTCTTTCGGTAGAAAAATCTGTGATGATATATTTTCTCGACTGCCCTGACGACAAAGTTTTCCGTCCTATGTGGACAATAACGGGAGGAAATAGTTGCTCAGATTAACTTGAGGAAAAACATTTGTTCTGTCATCACCTACTTAGTCTCATGGAGAGATACTTTCTATGTCTGCTGGTAGAGAATGATATTTCTGGTTGCTTACTTCCAACCTTGAGATCTTGACAGAAAGAAGCTTTTTTGTCATGAACAGGGTGGTCTAGAGTGATTATCAGGGCGGACATTTTCCAGCTCTTTCTTTCCAGTGTGATTGTAACGTTTGCCAAAAAGCAGAAAGTTTGTTTCGCGACTTAAAAATAAACTTGGGGTCGGAAGACCAGGAAACAGGATGTTGAATAGGGTAGGACCTATAAAAATGCTTCCCGAATTTTCTTGATAAAAATCACTACTCAGCAAACAATTTTAGTGATGACAGTCACTGTCGAGAAGACGAAAGGCATTGCTAGTAAAAAAGGTGAACTTTTTAAATATATGTTTTATCACCTCACCGGCGATCCGTATGTACATGTAGCGTGGAGGAGTGCAGTTGCATTTCAAGTGAATTTCTTATCACTTCTTAATTATCATGAGGAGACCATTTCTTTCGGTGACACGGGCTATCTTTGTAAACTTCTTATAAGTTGACCTCTTCCGGTCTGAGTCGTCTACCGACGCGAGTGATGACAAACGCAAGCACAATCACGAGACAAATAAACTTTTAGTTCTTTCTTTGGTCAAGCTCTTACTTGGGCGCTCATACTTGTTTTCCGTTTTCGTGTGCTTGTGCTTATGCTGACGTTGTCCCTCCAGAATTCCTCATTTAAATTTTGTCTTATATTTTGTTTTGACTGTCCACTTCCGCTTGCTTTACTAGTATGAGCCACGGTTTACATAACCACCAACAGTGGCTTAGCCAGAGAATCTGTGATGCCCGCGCCTGGGAAGCATTCTAATTAGGGGGATCCGGTGGCATGCTTCCCCGGAAAATGTTTGAATTCTTGGGTCTCTAAAAGGCTATTTCTTGGATTATGAGGGCGCTATTCCCGTTTTTTAGGCTGCGGCACCGAGCTGGATTCGAAGGCTTCAATCGTACAGATCCTCCAAATTACTTTTAAAACCACGAGATATCTCATTGATGAGAACAAATTGCGCGAATTTTTAGCGTGGGAGAAAAGGTTGCGCAAAGAAATTCCATTCGTGGATCAAACTTAAAAGGCTGATATCAAATTATTAAAAATTTGTCGTGTATTTTTCAGTTGAATATGCCAATTACGCTTTGGGAAACGCCCATGTTTTTACTTGACGCCCGGGCCTGGGCCCGGGTAGGACCGGGTCTGGCTACGCCACTGGCCAGCAAACATCTTAATCCACCATTCCAACTTTTCCAGTGATGTTAAAAAACAAAAGTGCAGCTAGGAGAAGCCAATGGGGGCAACAACTTCCCCCATAGCACAACATTCTCGTGTATGAGAATAGAGTACTGCGTAGACAGTGATAAATAAGGTAAAAAGTTGAAAGGTTGATAACAGCCATAAATGATTTCAAAGAATTCCTACGTTTCGAGCAAAGGCCCTTCGTCAAAGAAAGAAACGTGTTCTGAAAGAAACGTGGGCGAAAGAAATGGGGCAATTAACCCAGGGCGCCAAAATAGAGGCGCACCAAACTGCAATGCAAAAATGTTTTTATATAGATGGTATAAAAGACATGAAAACATCACAAAGAGCATTATAGTTTTATTTCCCTGAATATAGTCATACCTTCGTTGACATAAAAGTTGTTAATTTTCAGGTTGGCAATGGGGGAAGGGAATACAACAAACAAGTTTGCCTTTGCACACCCTTAGTGGTCACTAACTATCTACCAGCTAGCTATGTCGAAGTATTTCACCCAGGGGTCCACCTCCAAGATTGCTTCTTCGCCTGTCGTAACCCCTCCGATCGAAATCCCAAGTAAGCTAACGTTCACAACCGAATAAAAAAATACCGCGACTTCAATTTCATATGAGAGTCATAAAAAAAAGTTTCGCCGCAGCTAAAATCAAAGGCCAAGTCAGTGATTTAGTGAAACGAGGCTTTGGGTGTTAAAGCCCCCACTTCCTATCGCCACCCCAAACGTCAAAAAAATCGTACCAGAAAGTAGTAAAAACCATTCTATAAAGGTGATATTTGACACCAACCCACCTTCCCTTATTGGTGATACTCGACGATAAACCACCCGTAAGTAATTAAGTGCTTACGCGTCTGGGTGAAGGCACCAAGAAATATTAAGCACAGAACTTAGGCCCTGTTTACGTGAAGGAAAGATGATCCTCCTAAACGAGTGAGGGCCTAAAGATAGCTTTTAGCAGGGGTAATTTCACTAGCACGGTCACGTACCCCTGCCTTTGCATTGTCACTAAGGTTTCTACCTTGCCACATATGTCATTTTCTTTGTTAGTTTCTAACTTCGTTTACTGCGCAGGATGGTTTGATACCGAGGTAGCTCTCTCTTCGTTAGTTACACTATTAACTAACATTTCACCTGTCGATAAAGGCGCGAAGCCATTGCTGACAAAACATTGGAGAATATTTCGCGCGTTTTTACACTGAAACATGATTCGTCTGGAAGGGGTTACCCTACCAGATGCGTTTACATGGCTCAAGTAAACAAAAAAATAGCCCTGCCTGCCACCTGGGTCAGCCTACCAAACTGGTAGGGTCATCCTAGCACTCACGCAAACGAAACGCAACAAGACAATAGACTAAATACCTGTTTGCGTGCAGGAAGGGTGACCCTCCTGAGTGAGTGACCTCTCTAGGCGAGTCAAAAGATAGCCCCTGTTTACGTGATGTAGGGCGACCCTTCTAGCCGGGACAAGTTTACTGGTGGGGTCACACTACTTCGGCGTGATCACTACAGTTTCGGCCCTTGTCACAGATGTCATTTTCTTTGTTTGTTCCTAAATTTTTTGATTGCGAAGATGGTTTGACGCAGGGGTAGTTTTCTCTTCATTACATCATTACTTGCCCGATATCTTTGCGCTTTCACTCTAAAACGTGATCCGTCTGAGAGGGTTACCCTACCGGATATTAACAATGAAGAACTGGACAAGGTAGAGTCTTTTAAATACTTGGGCGTGGTTATTCATGAGACTCTATCCTGGTCAGACCATGTAGACTATGTTTGCAATAAAGCATATGAACGAATTGGAATTCTTCGAAGAATAAAGCACCTACTACCAATGGCTACAAGAAAATTGTTTGTTGAGACAATGATCTTGCCTATATTAGATTATAGAGACATTGTATGGGGTGACAAGCATAATCAAATTTTGATGCAGAAGATCCAAGGCATCCAGAATACTGCTGCCAAAGTAATTTTAGATAGACCAAAACGATAATCGGCTGCTGAAGCTCTAGTTGATTTAAATTGGAAAACGATGTCAGCGAGACGACGCATGCATCGTCTCATTTTTACCTACAAAGGAATGAACGGTCTCTTGGACTGGGATTTTAATTTTTCATCGTTTGCTGACATTCATAACTATAACACGCGTAATAAGAACAATCTTCTTAAACCACATTCCAACAAAACCTAGGGACAAAATCGCTTTGTATGTTACTGTGTTGATGATTGGAACAGTCTCCCTGAATAAACTTAGACTGCAAATAGCAATTCTTAAATTTTCTGACTTTTATCTTTTTAGATTTACTCTTGTATATATATATATATATATATATTGTAATTTTATGTTCATATTTTTAGGGCCTCACTGAAAATCACAATTGTGAGTGGGCTCTCTGATGAAAGAACATTTTAAATTAAAATTAAATTAAAGATGCGTTTACAAGGCTTAAGAAAACAGAAAGATAGCCCTGCCTGCCTTCAGGGTTACCTAGCCAGCTGGTAGGGTCACCTTACCTCCAGGGTCACCATAGCACTCATGTAAACCAAAAGTAGGAAGACAATTGAGTTAAGGTTACCGATCTGGAAGGGTAACCTTACTACATGTAGAAGAGTCATCCTACCTTCATATAAACAGGCTCTACCGTAACCCTCCTACTATAGTAACCTTTGTAGAAGAGTTACCATACCTCCCTGTAAACAGGTCCTCAGAGACGTTGCTTCGCTCTCTCTCTTTGTCCTTCTGCACCATTGAATGTTAACCACTCCACAAGGACGTCCAAATAAATTTTGATCAGTTTTTCTTCTTCTGATGAAAGGACGCGGGAACTCTCGACGGAATTTGTCCTCCCGAACATCGGTATTCCTTTGGGAGTTTCTGCTTGAGATGCTAGCTGACGAGAGCGACGAGGAGATAACTTGTTTGATCGAGTGGACTGAGAAAGCTGACAAAAAATTCCAGATTAAGAACGTTGATGAGGTGGCAAAACTTTGGGGAGCCATGAAGGAACATCCTGAATTGAACAAGGAAGGACTGTTGCGCTCACTACGATATTATTATAAAACCAATGTTATACGAAAGGTAGATATGACTTGATACTACGATAATTAGTTATTGATAAAGACATATCCTCTGTTATAATACTCATTATTAATTCATGAAGAAAAACAAAAGAATTTAAAGTTTAATCAGTAGTTGTAAATGTGATACAACCACACGTGTTGTATCAAGTGATAGAACTACACGTGTCGTATCAAGGGATGCAACCACTGATTTTCATACACTTTTCGCGCTTTTTCTCAACTAAAATCATTGGAGTCTTCGCCATTTTGAAGAGCACAAATATTTACATGTATTTGTTTCATATATAATTAATTTACAATATTTACGTCTGTGGTGTATCGGACATATAACCAATTGCCTTCGGACATGTAACCAATTGCTTCCGTATCCGATACAGCACCGCCGCTCACATTGTAAATTGCACGTATTTCAGTAACAGACCGCTGTTAATATTCATACAATATGGGATTTGTTGAGAATTAAGCTTCATTATTATCATAGAATATAAAGCCAGGAAAGAGTTAATATCACTTGGTATGAGGGACAAGCGACCTTCTATTTCATCGGGTTACTTGCAATGTTACAATGTTACAACATACTACAAGAAATATTTATCATCACGTCTTACGACGGCGCGGTTAATTCTTAAGATGTGGGACTTATTGGGATATCATGATAGAATGAAACTTTAAAATGAAGATTAAAGTCAGCATAGTACTTTAAGAATAACTGTAGACAGAGTAGAATTGATCCATTTTACTGTGTCTATTGCTATTCTTGAAGTACTATACTGGGCTTTAATCTTTATTTTAGAGTTATGTTTCCCACCTGGTCGATCATTAATTGGCTGATGATAGGACGAACGTTATATGAGAATGTCATGAAATTACCTGATCCAGTAGGTATACAGTGGCTTCATGTTAGCTATGTTCAGATGTGTAATAATTAGTTTTTATTTGTAACCGATTACAGCAAGTTACATGTTCCCGAAAGTAACTGATTACAACGACAAGTTTCATTTCAGAAAAGTAATTTATTACTGATAGAAGTTACTTTTTCGAAAAAGTAAAGGTGACAAATTATTCGATGAGGCCGCAGACGAGGATCTAATTCGCAACCATCAAATGACCGGTGAGATGCTTTGACCACACCGTTCGTGAAATCACTAAGTTCTCACACAGAGGCATAGAGAAGCCTCCATAGTTGGGGAGTGCATGATCAGGTTTTGCCGACGAAGTGGGCATGGTCTGATCATGGTGTAAAATAGCTGAGCTGTTTTCTAACCTATTTTTCTAAAAAGCACCATAAAACACGCACACAAGATTCAAAACTATAAGCTCTTCAACTTTTTGTAATTTTTAACTGTAGCTACATTCACACAAATGACAACCTGATGAAACTTCGTTCTCTATTAAATTGCATCCGATAAAAGATGTGCGATAAAAGAGAATCTTTCAAGGTGATCTGCAGCTGATACTTTAATGTCCATCAGGAAGCTCTGAAATCATTCTTTGGAATTTCTCACAATTTGGCTGTCAGAATTTTACCTACGAATTCGTCGTAGGTAAAATTCTCCAAAAGTAGAACTATTTTGTCAGCAGAACTTTTTTCTTGCCGACAATTCCTGACGAGTAAGACATAGGGCGATGCGGCCATAAGGCACCCAACTCACTCCCCCGTCGCCGCACCCCTGCTGTCACATGCCATGTCGTATAACCTTTATCTCATTTCTTACGAAATATTACATATCTTTATTAATGACGCGACGTGGGTAGTCACCTAGCGTAGAGTTTCGTTCACTTCTTTTCATATATTTTTTATACAGTATAATTACAATCTATGCACGTCTAACCATGTAAGTAAACCTTCCAACGAATTATTTTATTTTTATTAAGTACTACTTGGTTATCCTCATAAATTCTTTTCCATACTTTAGGTTCCCCACAGGCTGAACACATACCAATTCGTGAAGCTACCATACCACCATCCATTACTTCCCAACTCCTCATACTAGTTCGTCAATCTATCATACAACGACCATCCTGTGCTTCGAAACTCATCAAATGCTTAAAGCAAAACAACTTGGATTCACTGCCACCTAAGTATCAACTGCTTCATACGTGATGACACCATTACTTTCACAGAAGAAAAAAGGTTCCGTTGTAACACGTTCAAAATGTAATGAACTGCTCTGTCGTGAAATACCGTAGAAGTTACAATTTTGGAAAGTATTCGCGTGTTGGAAGATAGGTCCAGAGATGCTCTTGGAGTAAATTAAGCAAAATGTCGTATATCTTTCCAAACTCAAACAAACCTGGTAGTTGCAGAAAATAAAAATGGCTTATATTTGTAAGCTTGAAATGTACCTCAAGAATTACCGTTTGCCAGATTTTTAGCATTGAGCCAAAGGCTTGAGTTGAATATTTTCTCATTTTGACCATCTTAGGCTTGGAATTGAGACAACAGTAGTTTTACTTGTCTTGATTTTTGCGTGATGAGACCAGACTCAGTGCTAAGTTGTTAGGTACACGAGGCAAATCTTTGGTTCTTCGCCCCAACTCCAGACTATTTACCACGAGTTTTGGTCGTTACTACGAACAAGTCAAACTAGTTACCTGGCCATTTTCAGATCTCCTTGCTGTGGTATATGAACAGTTGCTTTGACATTTTTTACAACTCTTAACCCTATTTAACATGGCATATCGGTATGCCCTTATTTCACATGGGGGGGGGGCTTTTTTGGCCCCCCCCTAATTATTTCGAGAAGGGGAAATGGGAAATGGATGAAACTTTGGGATATGCTAGAAAAATATATTACTAGTCAAAAAACATCAAAATATCTACAAAAAATTTTTTTCAAGTGTCTTTGCTGGGGGTCCATTCAAGTCTATATGTGGAATTTTTCAATGCATTCATTACATACGTAGCTTGCGTGCTTTGTGCATACTGTTCTTTGACAGGATGGACAACAATGCTTAGATTTGCCAAGTTTGTTCTTTTGTTCCTTGTAATGAGGCTTTCCCTTCAACTGTTCGATGCAGTGAAAGCATCCTTTTCGATCACTTGGAGCTTCAAGTGCTGCTGGTTGTTCGACGTCCTGTCACTTGTTGTAACTTTTGTAACTTTTCACACCTTTTTCAATACCTCAGATAAGTAGGGTTTCTAATCTGTTTTACACTTCTTTCTATACATCAAAATATCAATAATGGTTCAACTAACACTTTCATACAAAAGGGAAGCTTTGAAGATTTGTATAAAAGAAACGTTTTGCCTGTGATTTGTATTCCACTAATTATTAATTACAGAATACCTGAAAGTAACTTATTGTGTTTATCCCCGAGACTGCATTTTCCAGTTGAAAAAGGCACACATAGAACTAAATTGAAGATGTAGTAATAAATCAGTGTGATAAAAAAATCAAAAAAGACATCAAAGTTTGAGAAAAACATTAGAATGTTTGAGTTCAAAAAATAACAGCTTGAATTGAATTTTTTCCCCCTGAAAAAAATAAAAATGATGATTCCGCATTCAAATTTGTCTTAGACATAAGATGTAATTGGTAGGCAAAAAAAATTCAACATTATTGTCCAAAAAATCTAATCAGACGAAAATAAAACCAAAGATTGTAAAGCCGCAAAAAGTGATTTTTCACCCCCTGGCGACAAAAGTGGAATTACCCCCGGAAAACGCGAAAATTTTTAAAACTTCTTTATAGCAAAATAACCGCAATAAAAAAATATTAAAAGTCACAAAATTTCAGCCGAATTGGACAAGCGGTTCAAATTTTAGGAAACAAAGTATAGG
The DNA here is from genome assembly GCA_030142905.1 of Heliopora coerulea. Classification (NCBI taxonomy): domain Eukaryota; kingdom Metazoa; phylum Cnidaria; class Anthozoa; order Scleralcyonacea; family Helioporidae; genus Heliopora; species Heliopora coerulea. The sequence continues at coordinate 96,358 of JASJOG010000135.1, read as the reverse complement.
TGGGGGGCCAAAAAAGCACCCCCCCCCCCATGTGGAATAGGTTTAAGTATCTTATTGCCCAGGTGACCATCTAGTCCTTTTAATGGTTGCGTCACATGGCCGCTTAATGAGACACGGTGTACTATTTGCCGTTAATACTGTCTTTATTTGCACATTTTCCCTTGTTACTTCTACTGTAGAACTTTGCTGCTGCAGGAGAGTATGCGAGAGGAAGGAAATTGAGTTTTCCTTGAGAATTGACCCTGCTGTATCTGGGAGAAGCACTGGATAAAATTGGTTAGGAAGAAAGAGTTAACGTTAAACTTAGATGTTTGTATAAAAAGATTAGGATCTCTGCAAGCGTTTCGCCCTAAAAACACTGTTAAACTATTTATAAAGTACTCTGCAAAAATATATTTCACTAAAAACACATGACCGAAGTTGGAAATTTGATTGCAATTTCGATAAAATTGGTTATAGGTAAAAAAATTTTGGTTACATTTGTAGGAGTTTAATTAATGACCCTGATGTTTTTCCGATTAAGGTAAGTGCCGGCTAGATTCGATATCTGATTCTGATTGTCACATTGACCTGTAATTTTCAACTTTACTGTTTGGCCTCAATAACTAGTTCCTACAGTACTGATGGTTGAACAATACTGCAACAGCATCGTTGTCATAGCTTAACAATACCGTTGACAACATGGTTCATATGGAATAACCCAACATTGTTCGCACGATGCAGTACAACATTGTTCACAGTGTGTAGTACAACATTGTTCACAGTGTGCAGTGTAACTACATCGTTCACAGTGTGAACCACTACATCGTTCACAGTGTAGAGAACAGCACAGTTCACAAGAATTGTTACTTTTGAGTTGTTTGAGAATAAGGTGCATCAGCAGCATTTATCGAAGGAGGTTATTTTCACTAAAATGAGATCCCAGTGCCCTTCTTTGTTTGTAAATAAGATACCTCATCCGGGTTTTCCCCCAAAATGTCTACTTTCGACTGGTCAACCGCTGTTGACTGAATTTTTGCTCCAAGGCCCTCTCTAATATATGATCTCCGTTGAGTTAAACGACGTGATAACGACTCGTGGGAAATGTTGAGGTCTTGCCAATCATCATACCCAGATCCCTCGAGTGCGTCCTGAATGAGCTGAAGCACTTTATGACCCAGATCACAAGCTGTCAAACTTATTCTGGTTTCAGAATTCCTGTTCTTTCGTTTACCAGTATTCCGTGTAATCTTTAATTATGTTCTGGAATATGATTGGTCAGAATAGACCCAGAAGTATGACCACATGGAAGGAAAACGTTTATTTTTACATGGGTGAATACTTGGAAAGTGACAAGGAGAAAAAGTGTGTGATGGACAACCACAGAAAATATGAACAGCGGGGATTTTTGTGGTAAAACTTCAAAAACAATCTCGTTCCTGTTCCTCATTGCTCTAGGGAAAACACTATATCCCTTTCAAGTTCCGGGAGTTTGGAACTAGTTTCTTTCGAACTAAACAAGTCACTTCCGACTAAACAATTTATTGACCACACTGGCTACTGTTGCACTTCCTTTAACAATTTTTGGCTAGTTTAACCCTTTAACAGGCACAGTTGCCATTTGGCAACTTATTAATTTTACTCTGACTAACATAAGACGATTTTAGTCGAGCTAACGCAAGAAGATTTTACTTTGGCTTTCGCCAGACAATTTTACTCATCACGGGAAGCCCTCCCGGAAATCCGCCGGGCTTAGGATTAAGTGAAACTAACGCTAATCCAAGCTTTGCTTAGCAATACTTTATAATGTCAGCTGTACTTATATAGTGTTGGTCCTGAACATGTGGTCACTATTTCTTCCTCTACCATTATTTATTCGATCACGCCAACGTTTTGTGCTAAAAAGTCGTCGAATGTCTAATTTATCCACGAGGACAGAATAACATCTTGATTGGCAGGGCAGCACAACGGTCCACATTCCAGTTAAGCTCGCTGCTCAACCGAGGTACAATAAATGAGACAAGCCTGTTTATAGGGCAAAGGATGCGTTTTATTTTCTAACATTTAAATTTTATAACACTTGAAAATTATTTTGACGATAAACAGACATCGTTGCGTGATTGTGTCATTTGGACTGAAGCAGTTTCGCCAGATCCCCTTATTCTGTCAGGTGTCTCTCTCCAACTTCTTCTTTTGATGTAAAACGAGGTTTTCGAGTCTCATACGTACAAGCTTATCAACTGTGTCATCAGGAATCGAAGTGAGATGAATCCCGATGTGAGGAAGTGATCTACGTCATGGACTTTCTGCAAACGAGCAGATTAGATTAACCAGACTTTTTCCATAAACATGAACGGGCGTTTGACTTGCCTCGTCTATCGAAAAGTCTGAAAGGACAGTGTTGTTTTGTAGCATTCTTGGGTTTTTGGAAATACAGATATATTTAACACTTATTAACTATTAATAGCGCAAATCGATGACGACGCAGCAGTATACCCAATCACTCGCTGTGCTGTAAGGGTCATTATTTTGTGCCTTTTGTGAGCGTACTTATTCCTTGAATGTCTATATTTTGCAACGATATCCACATTTGTGACAAACCAAGACCACTCTTAGCAGGCGATACAAACACAAGAAACTAATTGGGAGTACGCGTGAAGGAAAATCAGGTTGAACTCTCCTCCGCGTCCTACAGGAAGTTTTTTTGTCTTGTTATTGACGTCATTCGACAAGTTTCTTTGTTGTTGTCAGAAGTATTGAATTTCTGCCATGAATAAAACAGACTGTGTTATCGAGCGAAACGTTCATAAACGCTAGTCGCGTATTGCGAAGGAAGCGACCGACTTTGATATAGAGGGAAACTCAGAGGAAATTATCGCAAAAGTTCTAAGTTTGCAACGAGGTAATGAAGTATTTTGTGAGTAAATTCCTGGACAGTTTAAGCTCCACAATCAATTTCAATTTACGTGTTCATAGCTGAACCGGAAGTTCAAAATGCTGACAAATGTGGTATTTCTTGTCTTTCCTTTTCAGATTAGTAAACACGTCGTTGTGAACGAAGCTCTACGAAAAAGTTGAGAAGTTACAGCCACACAGTTGGAGAAAGTATGGCGTCTCAAGGTACAGTCAGACGTAGATTTAGAATATGGGTTCAGCACATTTACCTTCCTAATTAAGTCATATTTCATGATATAATTCATTTCTCACTCAACGAACACAGACTTCAGATTGCAGATTGATGAACAGTCAGTGAAATCTTGCCTGGATGACACGTCTGCTGTTGAAGTGATTCTTACACTTCAACGTTTCAGTTTTAAGTTTTAAGTTTTAACTCGCCTTACTATAAAATGTTTTCAACGAGATTGCATATTGTGGAGGAAATGAAAGTAATCTCGCGGAACTAAGTAGATAAGCTTCTTACCAAAATTCATCTGATAAGCAATAGTTTCAACATAACAAAAAGAATACTGAGAATTAACTATAGAACTACCAACATGAAGAAATAGCTGTAGACGATATGGGAATCTCGCTAATTATTTCCGCCCACCTTGACTGGAAGACGGGATGTCGAATTTACCGACTTCCGTGTGGGAATATTTAAACAGTCCTTTAGATTATTAACAGGAAGAAACGAAGAAGGCGCAATCTAGTTGTATTTCGTAGTTATTCTAATCCAAAGCTGAGAAATGTCGTAGCTTTAATTTGGAAATGGCCAACATTAGTGATGAAAGTACTACACTTCGACGCTGTGGTCATCTTCCCTCCTATTACTGCCTATTATCTTCGAAAAGAAGTTGGAGAATAAAAGAGGACGCCTCGCCATTGAAGCCTACAGCCTCACGTGAGCGAACAAAACCCAGAAAAGAGATTTGTGATATCACCATCGAATTCTCCGAATCATCATTCGCTGAGTTAGTCTCGCGCAATCCCGCGTCGAAATTATAAATTGGCTTTCAGAATTTGCCAATCACTTGTCGATAATCTAACTCGAAATATTGCGAATTTTACAATTTGATTGGTCGAACGAAGCTTTTGTCGTTAAGGCGAAATATATGAACAAAATCCAGAAATTTGATTTGACACGTATTCGTCTGGTGAGGTAGGATAACACTTCGAGGATTTTCTTAAACTTGATTTGAATTGCATGTTAACGTTAAATGATTGGGTCGAATAGATCGGGTCTTCTTTTAATGCTCTTTCAGTGACTAAATACGCGATTCCTAATTTTGTATTGTAATTGGTGAATTTTTGCTCGCCACAGTCCATACTGTTGCCGTCCTTTCGTGAGTGATGACAAGACAGTCTTCCACATGAAAGGCAGTAATAGTCCACACCAGACGGTGATAATAATAGGGCGAAGCTAGGCTTGAGTTAATGATGACAACACTATCAATTCTCTTACTTAATTGCACTCATGTCGGCAGGAAATAAGTTTACTGCGTGGAAAGTGAGGACTCGTCAACGAAATGCATAGTCCAAGTTATTCACCATATAACCACTTTGTAATTCTACAATCTTTGGTTTTAAAAGCGAAACAAAATTGTTTACTGGAAGAACAAGTACAGTAGTCAAAAACACGAAACTCTAGAATACAGGGAAGTACTGCTTCTTAAGAAAACAAGCAAAAGAGGAAATAGGTATTGTGGAAATGTCTCGACCTGAGTAATATTCCGATTTAAAATTAGAATAATAATGGGCTTGTTAAGATAATTCTTCTTATAATTTCTATTAGTTATTGTCTATATGTGAATGGATTTTTCTCCTTGAGCTCCGTGGTTTGATAAACCAGACGAGCTTTATCATATTCTTTATTACTCTAGAATTTGTGTCAATAAGTACTTCGTCTCTCGTCCACTTTCTTCTCTGAATGCTTGACGCGTTTATATCCGACGCAATGTTTTTCTTCCTTTTATTTGCCCAAAAATTCCGGGATGTCTCTGTATTTCTGTATTGTCTGGTTCGAAAGTGATAGCTGAAGAGAAACCTGATACTTTGACCTTTTGAAGTACAGTTGTTGTTTGCCAAGCTTCTCTTTCGTTTTCTTAAAGAGGAGACGCAAATGTGCTTCCTGATATTCTTACGGTATTTCTGATGTTCTAACGGTTGACATGGCAGCTGTAACCTTGGCAAGCTGTACTGAGTGACTGGGTGCAGAAGTGATGAGTGATTTTAATGTGAATAGACAGATTGGAATTTCCAGCTCTGCGAAAAAGATCACTTCATTGTTATACTTACCTTTATAACCAAAGTATGTGGCGTTTATCTCGGCTCCAGATGCGAGAAAGCTCAAAATCGCTGTATAAAGGCGTCTGGGGGTGGGCAATGTTTTTGGAAATAATCGATCAAAATCATCTCATAACGATACATTCTGGTGATGGTCTACCGTGATGAAGGAACTCTACTCAGAATCCCACCACCTCGTTGACCAGCTTCGTTAGTTCACTAACTTTAAATTTTTCCTTGACTTGAACTCTTTGTCAGTTGAGACACGACCAGGAGGACAATGTGCTTTAAACAAGGACAAAGTTGTTTTCATACTTTCTTTCTGATATTTGTAGACACTTGGCAGCACCTCTGACTTTAATCCTAACCCTAACCATACATCTAGCCCTAATTCTAACAACCAAAATTCTACAACCAAACACCTCGCGCAAAACCAAAAAACAACCCAAACAGAGGCCATAAAACGAAGGAAAACAAAAATCAACGGGAAGATGTAAAAATTTACAACAAATCAAATAGGAATTCGATTCCTAGACTTTCCGGGTAACAGTCACCCGGGATGAGCTGACCTCTGGACCGCGCTTATGCATCACATTGTGCCGGAAGAAGAAAGTATTTTTATCGATTAACAGTCATTGATAAATATAACTTGTGTGAAACCAGTCACGAGAAATTAGTGTGACGCAGCCATGAGACGATGGAAATATTATAGAGCAATATTCATGTCGCTGCAGGGTGTCTCTTATTTTCTTCTATAACGAAGCGAACAGGAATCAGGTCACAAACCCAAGTCACAAGAAAAAGGAAAATTGTCTTCTGGGACTTCCATGTTGTTCGTTGTCACCCAGAACCGGCCGGATGCTCCCAATATCTATCTGCACGTTATTATCAGATATATTTATTTGGGTGAAACATCTTGTGTAGCTCTGTGGACAGTTTTGTGGACGCGGCAGTTTTGCCGTGGGTCGATGGGAGTAGAAGGCGATCGTCACTTCCTTTTGTCGAGTAGCAGATATTCGGGAAATGACATTGAATGACTCTTGCGAAGTCTCCATTTCCTGGGTCAATTTGCTCAGAGGGAACACTCGACAGAGAACGGAAGCATGCCACGTTTCCCTCGTCATTTTAAATTTTTGGTCAAAATGTCTGAGTCAAAAAAAACCAAAAAAAACCGTATGAGTCAGGTTGTTTCGGTAACTTAGAGCCAGCTGCCAAACATTCTGTGATGTCGAAATTCATTCTTTGAACGTTGCTTCAAGTTTTCAATATCTCATGAGTGCGTGATGAAAGGAAAACATAGAGCTCTGTTACCATATGTTTTCATGACTTTCCGCAAGAGATCGTCCATTTAGCGTGGATCACACTTCACAAAAACTAAATCCGATCGCCAGTCATTCGAGTATTTCAACTCATCCTTTGTCGTCGCCCGTTGTCTCCCAAAGCTAAATCCTAGTCGCCGCTGACCAACATTGTCAGGCGTGAGTTTCGTATATAGGGTAGTCTGATATTGATTCATTGATACGTAAGGTAATGGATCAAGCACCAGCAATAGCGTTTCACAACTTTCACATGATATCCAAACAACGACAACTGAGTCGAAAAAATCAACACGAAGCCTAGTTTATTCAACCAATATCGAGGATGAATTACTAATTACGGGTCTTCGATCTCGCTTCTCAAACAAATCCACATTTCAAGAAAACACTGGTATGAAATTTGTCAAAAATTTTATGGTACTTAAGATCGCATCTCCAAACCGCTATCTCAGTACTCACTTCGTTTTTGTCTGTGGATTATTGATGAGTTTGAGAAGTTTGACAGAAAAATACGTTTCAAAAAATTCAAATCACCAAACATGCGTTTCAGAGTCGCGTCGGATGAAAACTTCTCTTTGGAAACGTCGAACGAGTCCCCATTCAAGTTTTCTGGTTTATAACTAGTTAATAACGTGTTCCAAATTGGTCTCTTCAGTTGTCCAGCCTCCCTTTCTTCAAGTTCTAGAATTGCCACTATTTATGATAAGATTCGATTATCCCGCAATTTTTTTGTAATTTGTTTGATACCATTTTATGAGGATTACAAAAACGGAAAATGAAATTTGAGTCAAGTTGTCGTAATATTTTTGCACTGGCTCAATAATAACCATCGCTCGTGCCTTTTCTCGATTGCATTTGAATATCTAAGAACACGAGTGACTGTATGAAACAAGAGGAAGAGTGTTTAATCTATTCAAAAATATGAGAGGTTTGTAGGATAACAAGACCACAGCCGATTCATTTAACCGTCAGTTCAATCCTTCAAACCTTCCTTTCAAGTGAATGACATTGCATCTCAAACTAAACCGTGTATAACTTTTCTCGGCAGCGTAAAACTTTCGTTATTTTACTCTAGCTAACGCCAGACGATTTTACTCGTCAAACGGAGAGCTCCCGCCACGAAAGAGTTAAGTAAAAGATTAGGTTGACAGCTGTCAAAATGTCGTACTAATTAAGTTCACCTGTCCAAAGCGCGGTCTTGATTATGTTCGTGTTTTTGTAATGAATATATTAAGTTTGAGGTGGCCAGTTCACCCAATCCGATTTGAGTAACTCAATTTTCTCTTAGTTTTTAAAATCGGATCAAACCAAACGAACGCCGTTAAAGCGGCTATTCGATGATCGGATTTGAAAAATCGGATTGTGTGAACACCTTAAAAATGTCCTTCCGACATGTGCTCTGGCTTACCCGGAGTAGAGGAGAACATGAGCTGAATACCTCGGTTTTGGCCGGAGAATCGTACCGTTAGCTCTGCCAATGGGTCCTTCTTGCTTGGCGAAATGCACCCCTTGCTCAACACATAGCGAGTTTCTACACAGTAATCTGGTTGGATAACTACACCCTAAGAAAGAAATTGGGATAACTGCAAGGAACATAATAGAAAACGAACTCCGAAAATAAACATATTCGGTTAACTCAAGATTTGAGTAAACGCAAAACAAAAACCATAACGGCAATATTTCGAGTTTGAGGTTTGACAAAAGCTTGACAATACAGTCGCCATATCACCATTATCGTTTTCTCCTTGTGTTTTCTCAACTTTTGAGTTAACGAGATGTTTATTTTCGGGGTTTGTTTTCTTTTATATTTCTTGAAATTGTCGTCTGGGAATGGATTTTTAGTTGACTGCCAGAAAAAGATAATCATCTGACTGAGGAAACGTGGTCTGGTACTTGCCACGCTATTGATGACCTCCCCCTAGATTCGCCATTGTTCCGACATACTGATCGAAAATCACATCCTTTAACTATTGATGGTCCGAATCGGCAAGTTCATTTCAGTGTGGCCCAGGATGTTTAATTCAGAATGGTGTTCATGCATGACACAAGCGCAGTCCGTTGAACTCTTTATAAATACAAGAACAATTTCACTCAGTGATTGGATCTAAAAGTGAAAGCAGAGGTGGTGCATTAGAAAGGTTTTTGGCTGTAAGCTTCAGACCCAAGCTCGGTCGACTGGCAGTCAGTTTTAGTCCATTAGAACTTCGTTATTAAACGCCACACGCATGCGCTGGTTTCTCAGTCTCACACGTGTTCTTGTTGACTGAGCCGTTACATTTGTAAATTCCTTATCTTGGATCGTTTAATGCAGAAAAAGTTCTACATTCTTTTCACCGTAATGCTGTGACGTTTATCTGAACATCATTAAATTTCCAACAAATAGTTATCCAAGCTAAGGTCAGGTGACCTTAATTAGGCAAATGGTGGAGCGCAAATGACTAATATCCCTTGAATATATCCTTCGCTTCACCGGCATTACCGCCATTATAAATACAGAACTTGTGGCCAAATTCTTGACAACAATCTTCGTTTCTCGGTTTTGACACAGCGCTGCTCTAGAATTGCGGGGTCGACTTCCATGGGTTGCGTTTTCGCAATGAATCCCGGTTGGATCTTAGATACATTAAATACTCGAAACTTTCCCCCATCAAATGTAAATTTCCTTTATTTCTTATTTATTATCTTTCCACCCTCATTAGCAAAAGTTATATTTTTGCTAATGAGGATGGAGACCTTGAGTGACCAGTGGTGGGATTAGCGCTAACCTCCAGGGCATTTTTGCTGCTTTTTATTGGTTTATCTTAGAGCTAAACCACCAATAATACGATCTTTATTGTTTGGCGACTTTTTTTTCGTATTAGAATTTATTAACTCGGATGCAAAACCAATCTGTGAAACGATGTCTGACAATCCCCTCCTAGTATTGTATTTCCTTTTACAGGTAAACATATATCAGTATGGAAGTTCACTTTAAATATAGTCATAAGATATGGCCAAACTTTCTTCCTGTTAAGGTCAATAAAAATTGTGTTCACCTACTCGAAGTAATTGGGCATCACACAACATAGTTGGTGCTCCAAACCACCGATCCAGTCAGGAAATTGAGGGGGGGAATTTTTGGCAAATGTCACAGAACGTATTTAGGATTTGCACATCTGATATAAGAGGACTGTTATTTAAACTACACAATTGTGTGAACTTAAGGAGTAAGCAACAGTACATGATCTAAAGATTTAAATTTGTGCGGTTGGAAAAATTGCAAATTGCTTTACAAGCTCTTAGTTTTGCCTTACGGGAAGAACTTGATAGATCTTCTTGAAGACTCCATACGGCAATTGAGTTTGACAGAAGGATGAGAAACGGGAGAAAGCATTTTGTGATACATAATCGTTCTTGTCGGTCATAAAATGTTCAAATTCCATTCAAAACTGCCTCGGTGTATGAAGTGAAGTTAAAAAATAATTATCCTGGGAAACAGGTAAACAAGGTGGAACGTTATTTGTTCCGTTGGAATAGGGAATCCAGAAATCCTGTTTCTTTATTATTCATTGATGATTATTTTCATGCTAATGACATCGTGAATGTGAAAGTCTCGTTGCCTATAACACGATTATAAGATACTATATATATATATATATATATAGTAAAACCAGGAGTCCGAAAATATTCAATACGTTATTTCTGCATTGGTTGTAAATTCCTCAGTAATGACCGCGCTGCCGAAACGTCTACGTACCCTCTTTCATTGACCAGGATAACCTTGGTTGTCTTAAAAAGAAATTTGCAATTTAAAATTCACCAAGTCCTTGAAGCCATATTGATACATCTTTTCATCTTATGAATATCGCGCCTGCTTGATTAAAATATTACATTTTCGGTGCTGGGCCGTATTTTCTGAGATGCATAACCAACTCCGTTAGACGTTTTTTGCGGGGACAGAATAAGCGCAATGAATGTACTGATTTTTCCGGGGCAAAAACGGAAGAAGACGGGCTAGTTGATTGGGAAACCTGGATTTGCGGCTTGTCATTGAGAAAGAAACGAAATGCTCTCTGGAGTCTTTCTAGATCTAACACTCCAGAGCACCTCCTACACGACCGAAGCAGTGGGAAGTGCATGTGCACTGGCTCGACGAGATTGAGGTTCTGACGCACTCACGCTGATGTGCATGAATGTTAATGAAACTTGTACACACCTCGGAACTGCAGAATACGCTGAGATATTTTCTTTCATCGTGTCCTTTTGTTTACCGAGTAAAAAGTCCTGGAGTAATGCTTCCGCTCTTGGAAAAGTGCAATAAATGTCCGGTTGCTATATCGTATTTGCACTGTAACTGAGCCAAACATTGTTTGGATGATGTAGAATCTGATTATGTGATGTTGAAGGAGCGATATCAGTCGTGACGCGTAGGATGATTACGTGGGAAGCGCTCTTGTAGCTTCTTGGTATTCAAACGAGAAAGGGAAAGATATCAAGCAAGGCCTTTCAATCTCTGTCGCTTCTCCAGCGCTGATAACTGATTGGTGGACCTTGCTGCCATTTGGCAAGAAGGATTCTCTGGAAGCAACGCCTTCGCAAACTTGCCTAAGTGAGTAGTCAATGCAAATGTTTTCGTTTTGCAAGGCGTAACACGGCCGAGAATGTTAACAGGCAATTTTTTTCCTGGTTTTAAGTTTTCATTTTGCTGATTGATATTTGATGGGACCAAGGGCTTGAACTTGTCCCATTCTTAAGTGTGAAATGTTACGTACATACATCACAAGTATTCATTGTCCTTGTTTTCCAAAGCTTAGCGGGTGTTTCCACAGAGGAGAAAAAACTTGTGTGGCCGTGGCGCACTTGTTTCTTGATCGCACTCGGGTTAACAACGATAACTGCGTTTGTATTTCAAGTTACCAAACATACTACGGTTGTGCTAGCTTGCAGTCCGAACACCGTGCTTTCCACTTTTAACCATACTCGGAAGTGATATCCACAGGGCTGGCAAATAGTTCTTGGTATCTTACGCCTGTCATTTCCTCTTCCGTGACACATGGCAGTCTACGTGCGTCACATTTGCGTCACTGGGTCAAGAAGTGAACAACATTTCCCAATTTAGATTCAGACACATGTCACTGAAACACGATTTGGAAAGAAGCATGAAGTTTTCGTCTGATACAACAGAACATCACGCGACGAGGATAGAATCACATTGCTCAACGACTGAGCCGTTGGATTTACAAGGTGAGGGGAACTATTTCAAAGTCACGCCGTGTGATCACAAATTTCTTTTTGCCCACCCAGCACAATTGCCAAGAGCGATTGCTCACGGCGAAAGTGTATTCCATAAATTCCCACTTCTTGTGTTCTGTTCCGGATTTATTTCTCAAACTCGAATCCTCGTGTCACCACGATTTTTCAAAACGACTCACTTTTTTCACAAACCGCTGAACTGTCGTTGCAATGTAAAGAAATGGAAGCAAAACCAAGTCTGCGGTTTGTGCCACAACTCCGCCTTTGTCTCGACCGACAAGGCTTAATTTTTTGGCACGGAAGAGCTTTTATAAATTATCAGTTACTTTTTCCGTCTTTCTGTCGTGTCCAAAACGGCAAAACTGCGCTTGCAGCTGGCCTGTTGAGAATTCGTTTGTGGTGTCCTGAACTTATGCTGCTGTCATTTTCAATTAAGTTTCTGGCGAGGTCATTGTGTTCACCAGGATCCTGGAGTTTATTTTATTCTCGGTGCATGCCCTTAGGTTTGCATTTGATACCAGAAAATAACCACGATCAAGCTTAGTTTCCATAGCTCAGAACGATCGTGCAGCATGATAAATTGAGGTAGTCCTACTGGATGAGATGCTGAGGCCGAGTTTTGATTTATTCGCATCACTTGAATAATTACATTGTGGAACAAACCAATAGATACGACCCAGAATGTTTCTGGTTTCCGCTTTAGGAAACAGCTATTTGCTGTCTGTCTTGGTACCAAATCAGTAACAAAACTCAGTTCACTTCTTAAGTTTGTTCAGTTTGAGCCACTTAGATCCACATAAGGTGTCTTTGGGATTTGAGGTATTGTATTCTAACTAACAGGATTGGTACAAACTGCGAAGAACTACACGTTACTTAGTTGGTGTCCTTGTTTTCGATCAGCATTTAAGTCAGGCTAGCTTAGGTTAGGTTACTTTCATTTGCTGAAGCAGCTCAGTGCCTCCTTTCTTTTGCATGGAAAGAGAGTTTTTCAGAGAGACGAGACTTAATGACGAACTTGAATCAACTTGGTTGACTTCTTTTCCTGAAAAGCTGAAAGTCTCATCTCTTACTAGCGTTATTACAAACGTGGCTAGCATTTTTACTAGTCGTTGTTGAATAGCTGAAACCGGATTAATGACAAGGTCCTCACCTGGTAAACAACTCTTCAGCTAACTGTATCAACGTAGCTGTAAGACGTCCAAATCTAAGATAGAGTAAAATCAGCGTTTCGTTCAGTTGGATTGGAACGGTTACAGTGTCAGGGAACCTGACGGGGTACATTTTCCCTGTAGTTAGTTCAGGTTATGGAAAACAGTGACATCCCAACAACAGTAAGTAAATCCCTCGGGGGAAGACCCCCACTTGGTAAAAAAACAGGCATATCGTGTTACTGCTCTGATGCTTGTATTTGTGGTGAACACGAGGATGAGCCAGGAGGCGGAACAGATTGACCAAAAGTCACAAGACCAACAGCCCTCTCTCGTTCTAGAATGAAGCAAATGTCTTGCAAGTTAGTTCAAGTTTAATGTTGATTGTTCCAGGTAAGGAGGAATTAGAAGGCAGTCGTTATTATTTAGTGTTCAATGTTTGCTGGTTTATCCAAGATTGAGACTTAATCTTTTGGTTATAGCTTTTCATTAATAAAAACCACAACCAGTTTAGAAACCAGCTTTCATATTCATTCTCTGCGATTCTATTCTGTAGTCGACACTGTTTTGTCGTATTTACAGAGATAGTTCAGGTTGACAGTCGACATAATTACGGTTATTGATAGTCTGATAATGTGTCCAGCTGAGATGCTGAAAAAATACCATAAAAATGTAGTTTAGTACGATCTTGCTCTGAAGATATATCTGGAGAGTGATGAATGTTCTTGCAAAGTAAGGGTCGTGTACAGAGAAACGAACGATGGCTTAAACGTAGACTAAGGTCTTTGAAGGTTTTCCTGGTTGGCTGAAATGTTTGATTAATGGTTGAGAGGTGCAGTTGATGTGAAGCGTCTCGGGCTTTGTCCCTTCAGTGCAGCATTAGAGTAAGCAGGGATAATTTCTCTGCGGCTGAAAGTGAGCTCGTACATATCTGGCTCTTTATATATGATGCTTTGATCCTAATCGCAATCTTTTTTCGTAGTGTAGCTAACAACATGACAGCAAGGATTAAATGCTGCATTCCGACTGCACGGGAGCCAACTTTTTCAACAAAGAACGGCGTAATTAGCGTGTTGCCAACGTGTTAAACCACAGACGCCCCTCCAAGGCGCATTCATACTCGTGAATTTCCTTTGTGGTTGAAAGGTGTTTTTGAACTATATATTTTTAGTACATTATTTCAGTTTGCACGAACGGACCCTCTTGTACAGACCCTCTTTTTGCATGGACCAAAAAATTTTAGGACAGAGATAAAAATTAACAACACACGCTAATTAAGTGCCTCAGTTTAAAATAAACTGGTCGGCTTGGGTAGCTAGGCGTAGGAGCGCTGTTCTTGTCATGGGTAATTCAGCTGTCTGTGGCAAGCACTTCGCAGGTTGCACTCCAAGAATTCTTGGGCTGAACAGGACTAGAATTGATGAGACCATTCGCTCAAATAGCTTTGATGAAGGAGCAATTTCATGGGGAACACTTTCGCATTTACGCCCTCGCCCAATTTTTGCAGTCTTCCGTTCATTGAAAATGAGAATAATGTGGCCAAATATTGTCCCTTGTTATTAAACAGCTCCGCCATTTCATCAAGTACATCAGAATCCTCTTCACTTGGATCAGGCGGAACTCCAGAAAACAGTTTCATCCAAATGTGGTTTTTTGCAGCTTCTTACCTCAAAATAAGTCGTCGATTCAGAAATTTGCCTTAACGTTGGATAAGATAATATGCACCCCCATACTTTACTTAAACTGAGAGGTCGGATCTTAAGAGAATATTGCTCTGCGAGTATAAAACGTTTTCATTGTTCCTGAATTTTTTGACACATTCATATCTGCTTTTTAGTCAGACTACTTGACCATTTTCGATGTGTTCGTTCGACTCCCTTTTCCGTCAGATAAAAAGTCATAAAAGTCAGATTTAGCCAAAAGGTTTATAAGCGTGTTACATCAAATCATAGTCTTGTAATGTTGATTTGAAACCAAGGTCAAAAATGTCGTATTTGATTCAGGTTTAAACTCTGTGATAAAATATACATCACATAGTTAACGAAACACCGTGCGCAGAAAGAAAGGAAACGAATGTTTAGCAAACAGGACGAGATTTAATTTTCAGTTGTTTCCACAAATTATGAATTACTATAAAATAAAATTGCTGCTATCGTGCACAGTATCAGATTCTTGTGTGTCGAACTTAGTTACGTGGACTCTCTCGTTAGCTTGAACCGTGGTTCCTTCGGATGCTCAAGCAAGTGAGATTTTGCTTGGTGTTAAAATGCACCAGTTGCAGCTGTTACAGTGTTAGGCTTGGCAAAGTGAGTTGCACATTGACGTTTGCCTTTCTCGTTTGCTCTTGAAGACGTGCAAAAGTATCGCAACAAGCCAAGCAATAATGCAGGCCAGTCTTACGATTCTGCTTTGGACTATGCCTTTGGATTGATGTTACTTGTCTGTAGCCAGCAGAAGGACAGGCGAAAAAAGATCAAGATCAGAAGAGCAAGGCCGTGCAAGGCCGTGCAAGGCCAAGGGCAATTGCAAGACTAGGACAGTGAACTAAAAAGAAAGTTCCTGTGATGGTAGTTCTTTGGTCTACGTTCACCTTTCGTCTCCATTCCCTATCTTTTACCCCTAATATGCAATATTTGCCTGTGCTCAACCGTGACCTTGAGCTGTACTTCCAGTGGATTGCCAATTTTCAAACTGGAGTTAAATCGGCTAAGCTGAAGTGAGTTAACCTGAATTAAACTGTCGATCAGACTTATCATCCACCTTGCCTTTCCCAATCATAAAGTTATTGGTGATTTGAATGTCAGGGGAACTCTTAATAGTTTTTTTATATTTGTAATGAGTACAATTGCCCACCAAATGGAAAATCATGGAAAACCATGGACCATGAAGGCTTAATGTTTGACGAATATTTAACACTAACCTGTCGTTATGTATCGCGCAACATCACCAGAGTGAATAATTACAAGGATGTATCGGCGTAATATATTTAGGTAAATGATATTTCTATATATATAGGTAGATATAGCTGAACCATTTACAGAAATAGAAGGTGATGGAGGCGGAGGTGGAGACGTATAACGATATGTAACGTAACGTTAGTACCAAATATTCTTCAAATATTAAACCTTTATGATTTTGCTCAAAGCTATCTTTGCTGGGCAGTTACATTCATTACACGAGTTCGCTTTCCATCTGGTTCCTTCATTGCAACGGTACTGGTCAATTCTTTACTTTACTGTCATGCATTTTGTCGATACATGTTCAAAATCTTCCAGGGGGTTACGATCAAAAAACCACTCGGATATGATCGGGAAAAGTTCTTGTCAGTCGCTCTGGAGTCATACACAGGCCAACAATTTAAAAACTCGTACCACCTCCAACCATACACTTTTCTTATTAAAACCTGGACGAAAACCGTTGACCTGTGACACAGCACTACTTTCTTAACATTGTTATAACTAAACTTTGTCATCACTTTGACGATGATTCGAAGTTGCCTAGTATTACTGGAACGCTGCTGTGAACTCTGCGATGCTGTTAGAAGGAAGACGGAGTGAGTGTTTCTTTGCTCATAACATATCGTTGAGCACGTGGTGTACCTACTTTTAAACGCTAATTGGAGGCCCAGGGAAAAAAGAAGTAAAAACAGCTTTTGAAAATCAGCTGAGATCATAAAGAAGTCACGCAATTCCTTATTAATATTCCCTATTAAAGCAGTATCCTTGGAGAGGGAAGTACACATACAGAGAACAATGCGGCA
Organism: Heliopora coerulea; assembly: GCA_030142905.1. Classification (NCBI taxonomy): domain Eukaryota; kingdom Metazoa; phylum Cnidaria; class Anthozoa; order Scleralcyonacea; family Helioporidae; genus Heliopora; species Heliopora coerulea. Next base: position 79,700 of record JASJOG010000135.1, on the reverse strand, counting down.
AAAAGCCAAATAGAGCTTTTGCACAGAACTGAGGCGCAGTTGATGTTCTGTAAGCCCAGTGTACAAGCTCTGTTTCCGAAACAGGATTTCGAAACAAGTGACTTGGATACTTTTCAGAAGACGCACAGAGTTGGGCGTGGAATAAGCGCGAATTTTTTTTTTTTTTATTTTTACTTTTTATGCCATCTATGCCTTTGACAAAGAAGAAAGAAATGGCATAGTTGATACTCGTCAGGTGATCTGAGTCAAGGCTATTCTTCAGAGTTAAAGCTGGGTCTTTAAAATACTCGTGCATTGTAACGTACACGAAGTGCCGATAACCCAGCTATCTATAAAAAAGATCTAGAATATCAAAATTAAGTTGCAACTTGCGCAGAAGGAAGACGATGTCTAAACTTCTCTCGCCTGGCTTTGGCATGTTAATTTTCTTCTTTAGTTATATAAACTAAAGGTTTACTCAACGCCGTTTTCACTAAGCGATCAAACATTTTGAGCAGCGAGAATTCTTCGCCTGTATTCAATATTTCGCCGAAATTCTTGTTCACTTGAACTGGAAACAAGAACATCAGCTGATGAACGACGAGCACACGAGATCTGAGTAATTTCTCATGTGACTCAGTTCTTCCGCCAAATAGGATGGAAGAAAAATGCTTAGAAAAATTGTTTCGCAAAAATAGAGCTTTCTTCTATACAAGGAACATTATTTTCACAACTTTGTTCACCGGAAGCTTTACTTTTGGAAGCTGTGTTTCGAAAACTTTTCTCGAGAACTTCCTGTTGACTATATTGGGCTCTACGCGTACCGTCTTTAATAACTATACTCCTTGATCCTGTCAACTTTTGAAAAAACATTCGGCAAGATCACCTCCTGTGAGTTAAGGAGATACTTACAATGCGTAACCAACATTATACAGTTCGAAACTTTGTTCCAATTCTTTTTTTTTTTTGAAGAGTTATGTTTCGGTTTAGTTTAACTGTAAGCCTCGAGTAAGTTTAACTGCTCACATGCCACAAATCTGTTGTGAATGGCATTTAAATTTCGAGAGAGCCAAGCCTTTATCTCGAGGATTCAGGACTTAATCTGCGCATCGAATCTTAGTTTTGGCTCAGAGTTCAGCTGTAAATCTCATTCAAGCAATAACTCAACTCCGTTAGTCCAAAACTCAGAAATTTTGCAATTTCAAATCCTAATCGACAATAAAGTAAAAACGATGGAACAGGCATCAACATATATTTTGCGATGTTTTTGTATGTATGTGTGTAATGTATGCATATATGTATGTATAAAGTGTCAACCGCGAGCTGCTTAGAGATTCTTCTTCATTCAAAATCAACTCATTCTTGGTTTCATGAAAAGATATGTAAAGTGTCAACATTGTACTGTTTAGGGACTATCCTTCGTGAAAAATCGCCACATCCTTGGAGCTTTCAATGGACTGTGCGACCCTTCTTGTGAAACAGAATTTGTCACAAGGTAGCGAGTAGTACTTTTCCTTCTTGATCCAACGCTCCTGTTCCCACGTATGTTTTCACAGCGCATATTTCGAGTTAGAGGTAGAGCTACAGATGTCGTGTTTTGTGGCTCGTACCTTTACTGTTCGGTTGCACGAACCTGTTCAAATCGCAAAAATGCCGTGGTTGCTTCAATTTCATGATTAAATGGGATTAGTGTTAATGAAATTGCGTCATTGCTTGCAAGAGATTTACCTTTTTGAGGTGACATGAGCCAACATTGCAATTCGATGCCCTAACAAACTCCGGAATGAACGAGGCGACAGCATAACTGTCTTTAAATGGTGTTTACCACAAGTTATGTTGTAATTGTATCATCTTCACTAACGTTGTAAAGAACAAAGTACATTCTAGTTGAAAAAAATGTTATCCTGAGTACTCCGGAAACGGACGAGTTAAACAATTCGCTAACCGGATCTCACAACTTCGGAAATTCGCCAAATCTCTTGTGTTTTAATATTAAATCAAGAAAAGCCTTTTGCCTAGTAATGCCTATATTTATCATTTTCTTTCTTGCTCTTTCAGTTTTGACGCCGAAGATGGAGTACTCAGGGATAGTTTGCAAAGACGAAGGTGAGTTCAGACGGGGTAACGTGTCGGACATTACAACAGTTTAGTTTCAATCTTGTGTCTACAATGGCCATTAAATAAAAAGTCGTTACAGAGTTGATAATCAGACATTTGGCGGATTTTATTCTGGGAATTTATCATACAGGTGGTGCGATTTTGTACTGAAGCAAAACTTAAGTCGGCCACAAAAGCTAAACCGCTAGCGCTATATTAACCACTTAGTCTAGCACCCATATTCAGTAAGCTATATTCAGCAACTTCGGTGACGAATCGTTGGCCTCAAACCGATGGCACGATAACTGATTTACCTTTTACGTTTTGTATAGTTTTTTATCTGTCGTTAGTGATATCCTAAGACAACGATACCTCTGAGGGACTTCGCATGGTAATGGTTTGTTCTAATCTATAAAGTGAATTAAAAAACCCGTCATATTTTGAAAAGAACATTTATATTCGACGCTGTTGTACAATATATGGCAGTGAGTTTTCTTCCTATCAGTGGAAGAAAGGTTGCATTAGTATTCATGGTCACGACGGTTTAGATCATGCATACTGTACTATATGCTTTTTTTCTGCGACTTGACACTCCTACTGCATCTCTACGCCTCTGAATGACTGTAATGATATTTTACGAGGAATCCTATGCGACTAATGTTGATGAGAGACATGACTGAATATCAACTCTTGTAGACGAGCTCTTTAAGGCGCAATGTTCAAATTATATCGAATCTGAAAAGGAGCATCTCGTTTTCCAAACTACGAATAGAAGGCAATACAACTTGTCTAGGGAAATATTTCGACTACATTACACAGTCGTTGTGTTTAAAGTTTAGTTAGGTTTGACAACGACCAAGTAACATTGTAGAAGTATTACGTCCAATAAACTTTGATTTTAGTTTTTATTCATATTTTGAGCCCCCCAAATTCGTTCTTTCCGAAGTTTGTTTTGCGGTATTTTTGAAGATGTCGGCAGTTCTGGGAAGGTCGAACCTGATCGAAAACTCAGTTGGCTTGAGTTGGATTTGAACTTGCATCTTCGTGTTACTCAGTCATTGCTCAACCAACGAAGTGACTGATTCAACAGCATGATAACAATGACACTACCCATCTTCAACATTAAAGAAAATCTCTCGTCAATTTAAGGTTTATCTGTAAGATTTTTGAAGCAGTATTTCACTTATAGTTTAAAACCATCCATAGGGAAACTAAGATTATCCTGTGCACTATATCGCCGATAGACTCGACCTAAGCGTTTCTGTCGATTATCGCGGAATTTTGAAGTCTCGGTAGCTTTATTAGTAGAACGACAATCTGGTAACACGAAGATGCAAGCTCAAATCTTGCTTCAGGAAACATATTTTTAGCTGACCTGTACAGTATAGAATTACTATAGAATTTTCTCCTACCACATCCTCCACCCTGCGGATGCTGTTGAAATGGAATCAAAACACTCGATATCCTTGTTGGCAAGGATTGAGTTGGTATGAGAATGTTCGTGCGTTTAATCTTGATAAGACTCTCTTACAAGTGCGCCCAGTTGTGGCTCAATATTTGTAGGGTAAAGCCCAAATTCCATCAAATCAACAGATTTTTCTGTTGATTTTGAAAGCGTAGGTTCAGTGGTGAAATTTCATCGTCATGGACAACGATCTCATTCCACTGTTGTTTCGGACAAACATAGCCGATGTAGTGACTCCTTTGTGTATGCGATTTTTAGAACATAATTCTCGAAGGATGGAACCGAAATTATCTTACTTTTCATCACGAGGCTATTGTAGGATGCTAAATCCTGCAATTTTTTTAACGTGTTGTTACAAACATTTCGGTTAACCAAGGAGTTATTCACTTCATTTGCGGCAATCTTATCCATCGTTTATGTATGAGAAATATGGCCGTTTTATCTTCAAAGAGAAATGGTTTGAACCTATGGAAGTATCAGTGGATGTAGGAATTTCCTTACTCAGATAGTTGTATTCTTGACAACAACCTGCACGATCAACTTCCAACTTTTATCAAGTTTCCTGCGTATTCGGCTTTAGAGCATGATGTTGAACATGTAGAATCTGAATTATCTTACTTTCATCGCAAATACCACAATGTTTTATATGTTCTATTATACGTCGGTCTGAAGCAGAACTTCATGCAGTGGATGTGAACATGTTTTTGTCCATGTTCCAGAACGTACCAAATAAGGCGAATACATTCCCAACAGTTTTGTTGCAGTACTTTTCGTTTATTTCTTGTGTAAGTTGTGTTATCACTGTGTACCGTTCGCGATCAGACCAAACATTAAGAAAACATTTTTTCGCAGTTCTGGAGCAAGCTAGATATTGTAGTTTTTATGTGGACACCGGAACAAATCCAAGAGAAACGTTATGCCAACACAAATGGATATTGCTTCAGTGCTTCACACTAAAACACATGCGTCCTTCACCTTCACAGGATGTTCAAAGAACAATCGCTTCTTTGTGAAGCTGGCTATTCTAGTCAGTGGGGAAAAAAGTATTTTATCGTAAACAATGGACCCTGAGACGCCGTAGAACTGCAAACGAAGCTGCGCCGGAATTGATCCTTTGAAATCTCCGGTTGCTTAAAATCTACTTATTTCTATGAGAAAAACCGTGAAACACTATCTTTTTTCAAGGCGCCTAAATAATCCGGAATTAACAATGATAATGTGAAAAAATATGATTTCTTCACACTTGAAAGATGAGAACTGCAAGACGTCAAGAAGTCTGCCTCCCCAAAGTTTGAAGATCTGCTAGCTTCCTTTTTAAATTCGAATTGAAGTCAGTGAATCCAGCATGTCCGCATTCATTCTGATTATTAAGTTTGTAGAATGCCCGGTTATTGTAATAATATTTCATGATTAAGGCAAGCGTTACCTTCTTTGGTTCTTCATTCATTGAGTCACCATTCTCCAGTTGTTCCTTACGAGATTACGGGATTTGTTTTACAGACTCTTTTTGCATTCAGAAAGGCTTGACGTGAACCAAAACATAAATGAAGCGACAGATTTGCTCTTAAACCTTGATTTGGCGCAAATCGCTCGCGCTAAACTGGTCTTGGAGTCTGGGGACTATGTCGGTACTTTAATCAGGGGAAGTCGATGAGGTAGTGACCAGGGTGCTGCCCCAAAGCAGTAGGCGTCAATCTTTTCTGGGACCAGTTCAAATAACCTGCTGTGGAATCTTCACTGTTTCAAGGAAGGAGTATTAGTGAAGGTTGGATAGTATCATCGGAATGTTTATAACTTACTCATACCATTGTTGGTGAAGTTTAGCAGGGGGGTTATAAGTTATAAAACACGAAAATTTTCCCAATGACAGTTCTACTGTAAATTAGTTTTGCCCTATTTTTGGGACTTGTACGCCTTCTTAGATTGTACATTTCATCACTGTGGTTGCAATGATCACCCCCACGTTTTCAATAGATTATTTTATTTCACTGGATTAGTTTTCATCACTGTAGTCACAATGATCACGTCGTGTTTTCATTGTTTCGTGTATTTCTATATTTAGAAGAAGAAAAAAACGCCAAGCCATGTACGAAAAACGCTATCCATTTGTGGGAGTTTTTGCTTGAGTTATTATCGGACGAAGAATGCGTTTCTCTAATTTGTTGGACGAAAGCTGAAGAGTTTGAGTTCAAGTTAAAGGATCAAGAAGAGGTGGCAAGGCGGTGGGGAAACTTGAAACAGAAACCACGCATGAATTACGACAAATTGAGTCGAGCGTTAAGATATTATTACCAGAAAAACATCATCAAAAAGGTAAAACTTAACTTAGCGTAACATTGACAATAAACGACTTACAGTTATGTATTTCAGGTAGGTATCTGTCTGATGATCGTGTAACGTGAAACATGAGTAACAGTAAAAAGAAGTTTTAAATTTTAATTAGGTTCTTAGTCTTCAATATATATATATATACATGTATTTAGTAGTAACTTAGTCGAGTACTATTGCAAATACTGCGTTCTGATTGGCTACACCACTCGTTATCTATTCGTCGATAGATAGCGAGTAGCGAAAATGGCTTCCGCCTCTTGTTTTTGTGAAGTTTCTGAAGACGATATAGAATGCTTACTTGAAAGTGCAATCCCAGAGAAGACGAAATATGTTCTTTGCAAAGTGTGTTTCTACTAAAACAATTAGATTATGAGCTCGAGATTTCTATGAGGTGACGAGGGCGAAGCCCGAGTCAACTATCACCTCATAGAAATCTCGAGCTCATAATCTAATTGTTAAATATATATATATATATATATATATAAACCATCAGTATAAGTTGAATCTTTATTTTATTTGCAACGTTTCGGGGCCGGCCCCTTTATCAAGAATAACACGATAACAGATAAAACTAACTTATATAAATTAGTTTTATCTGGGGAAAAGAAAGTATGTGATTAATTATGAATTTGATTGTGATTCCAATGGGGTTGTTTATCTCATTAAGTGTAAAAGGTGTGGTAAGCAATATATTGGTAGCACAATCAATACATTTAGGACACGTTTTAATAACCACAAGAGTAGCCTTAATAGATATGGTAGAGGACAACGAAATATCCCGGGGGGGCACTTGTATTCACATTTTTTTGGAGATGGGCATGAGGGTTTAAGTGATTTAGTTGTGAAAATTATTGATAGGACGAATACAAGGGATCCCACGGAGAGAGAGAGCTTTTGGGTGTATAAATTAAACACATTTTTACCATATGGGCTAAACCTTCGGGATTTTTAATTTACATTTTTTAATATTTTGTAAAGATTGATATATGTTAATTAGAAAATTTTTTGTTATATAAGTTAGTTTTATCTGCTATCGTGTTATTCTTTATAAAGGGGCAGGCCCCGAAATGTTGAAAATAAAACAAAGATTGAACTTATACTGATGGTTTATATTGTTTTAAGTTCTTGGTTTTGCTGGTTTTTTGAAACAGGCTGTAGTGACTTTTTGAGGTAAGCGATATAATCCCATTTGCTCTTTCTTTGCGTTATTGAGCCCTCTTTGCATTTCGTAAACCTAAACGTTCACGTATATATATATATATATATATATATATATATATATATATATATATATATATATATATATTAATAATTTATTGTTGCTAATCTAATATGTTTACAGCTCGTCGTTACACCGTGTTTCATTCTTTCGCAATCATCAAATTTGATTGCGAAAGGTTTGAATGGTCGTCTGATGATTGCGAAAGCATGAAACACGGTGTAACGACAAGTTGTAAACATATTAGATAAGCAACAATAAATTATTACTATAAAGCTCTGCAGCTTTGCATTGAGCACTCTGTTTACCAGGAAATTACCCATGCTTATCTATCTATCTATCTATCTATCTATCTATCTATCTATCTATCTATCTATCTATCTATCTATATATATATATATATATATATATATATATATATATATATATATATAAAATATATATAAGCCAAAGATGGGGACCAGGAAGGTTGTAGTGTTGGTTTGAAAATAAAAAGCGCTCAATACCATACCAGTAGAGCGAATAAAGAAGTAAAATAGACAAAATTTTTGCTGTCGCTACTCTGAGTTTCACGCGCTCAGGCGATCATCAGGCAACTGACAGGTTATTTAATAATTATCAATTATATAATATATATAATATATATAATATATATTATATATATTATATATATATTTAGTATATATATTTTTCTTGTTTGTTTGTTTGCTTGTTTGTTTGGGTTATGTTGTATGCTATCTTGACTTTCTTGCTACATCCTCTGCAGGTCAACGGCCAACGTCTTGTGTACAAGTTTGTCAACTTGCCGTACGGCTACAAGCCAGTGAAGAAGCTCGGCTCAGCAAGGATACGACAGTTGGCTGGTCATACGGACTCCGCTGAAAAACAGCGACAGTCAATTTCTGGCCGTGAAAGAGCCATGGTGACTAAGACCTCAGTAATTAAGAGTGTGTCCGATATTCTTGGCACCTCTGACGGACCTGCTCGTGCTCCTCCGACCGATTCGCTCTCTGGCACCATTGCTCACGAGCCAATCACAAGCACTGCCTCCCAGACGGAGCTATTTCAGGGGAACGTAGCGGTTTCATCGCAAATGTATCTTCAACCAGCCACAACTCTTTCTGGTGTGCCCAGTTTCTCTTCGAAAATGTGTTCCTGTCATCCTTACAACCTCCTCCAGCCTGTTTCCCCGGCTCTTGCCACCGATGCCATCACGCGACAATCATTTACAGTTTTACAGACGCCATGCTGCGGAAGAATCTCCCTTGCTCCTCTGCAACCCCATTCTGTCATCATTACTCCTAATGGATCCCCTGCAAGACTTGCTGCGTCTTCAGTCATACAAATTGCCACACCGGAAAATCACGCGCAAATAATCGAGGCCTGAACGCGGGTAACCAAAGATTTGAATCGAAACACGGAAAACATTCCTTTTAGCTTCGTTGCGTTGGGGACGTCGAGAAAAGTCTCGCGAAAAACTAGTTACTAGTCTCCTGAGACAAAGGGATGTGCGAGAGTCCCGCTAACATTGATTAAACAGTTCCGTTGGGAAAGACGGTTACTTGACAGTTACCACAAGTTGCAGTGTGAGTTCGACTAGGGCTAGACCTCTTGGGTAGTGCTGAGGTAGCAAAAAAAGCAAAGAACACGTCCGAGTTATTTATGAGCATGTTGAGATTATTCTAATTGTAAAATTACGTAGAATTTAAATAAATTTATTTTTATTGCTGACAGACTTATTTGTGTTATTCTTAATAGGTTGGAATTTACTTATTTGAACTTATTTACCTGATTGGGAAGTTTTAAAACCGTCATTTTTTGTGACATGATCTGAGCGATATTGAAACTGAAAGAAAATTATTTATTTTTTAAGAGAAGGGTACATGGTAGGTTTCAGGCTTGGTCACCGATATGTGACCGATGAAAACTGATCAAAAATTTTGCTTATATGAGTATATTACTATATCTTATCACAAAACTAATACTGGTTTATATTCTGTCAACAATAATATTCATGGCTTCTATAGTGAATTGTTACCCCTCCAAGCTCCTGTTCCAAATATTGCCTTAACTCTATCATCTGCCAACAACTTATCAATACAACTGCAGTCCGCAAACCGTCACGACCAGCACGCAAACTCTTGAAGTTGCCGGCAGTAATAGTACCAGTTCTTGCCCAGATCTTTCAAATCTGGGTGGAACCAAACATGTGATCATGATCTTTGACCTATTCGTGCTGATATTTTGCTGTTTTGTAGAGGTCTTGTGACATGTATACCCGCGACATTCATGGATTCTCAAACCTATGAAATATTATCTCCTACATTTTGATAGCCATTCTTAAATGAAAATGTATGTCTTATGTTGCGTATGTAGTAAAAGTATGCCATCACGTTCAAGGGATTTGTCACCTATTTGTGGCTTTGAAGTAATACCTGATTCACCTCCAAAATGACGACGAACTGAGCATAATGACACCCAAACATTTTATTTACAAGTCTGGCAGATTTCGGATGGATTTTTATGTTATAACTTGTGTGTAATGATTTTGCACACATCTGTGGTTGCTTATTTTATTTGAAAAAGGTGTATATTTGTTAGTCAACAGAGTTGGGTTAAATAGAAATACTTTGTAGCTAAGGTTGACATCTACTTCATGTACAAGGATAAAGTCAGTGACTATCACGGCCACTTACCAGCAGATATCGTCCTCTGATGACTACTACTTCTGTTACGAAACTTCATACGAAACTTTAAACAATCAGCCCATGTAATTAAAAGGACACATTTCAATCACCCCTCCCTCGATCGCAATTACTCCCCTAAATTTTCCCAACCTCTCCCCAGTTCTCCTGTGAATCACCCGGTTTAATCTTAAAGTCAACATGGCGGTGCTTCGGAGATTTGGTGTCCTGGTCGGAATCCTGCCTTTCGCTTACATTTGATGACAAAGGCCGGGATAGAAACTATCAGAGTGACAGGAAGTAAATGTAAAGGTTTTCTAACATGTAACCGCGAGAACTGGTGAATTTCCTGGCTACCTCTACAACTTTCACCTTCAAGGAAGTGGCGGACCCATAAACAATTATGAATGAGCGTTCGAAGAAATTCGTAGACGCTCTCAATGCCGACTTTCGTGCTCTTTCCAACGAAACAAGGAAGAAGTTCCATCCTGTCAAAGAGGTAGGAGAGTAAAGGCCATATTTCTGGAAACTTGCTTCAAAATATTCTTTTCAAATGTGGCCCACCGCTGCGAGCTTTGTCCACCTGGGCACTTGACACGTTGCAATTTAATAATTATGTTTGGTTCAGTTAATAATTCTTTATTTTTATTATTTTGGGACGGTTTTCAATCTGTGGCTAAGTTGACGTATTTTAAGTGTTTCATTTAGTAAGTGAAATGTCAAATACAGTGTTTGTTTGTGTAATATACTTATTTGTCCGAATTTTTATGCAGAATAAACACTTTGAGTATTGGTAGTTGTTCAGTGTCCCCGCACCAGCCCCTCTTTATTCGGGTTTCATTATGCAGCCGCGGGTCTACGTAAAAAATTCGTATTTATGTTTGTAAAAAAATATCAAGCAATTTCATAATCATAGGCAAATCAGGCCAGTCACGTTTTCTATTAAGGATTATATTATAGGCAAGAATTGAGAGTTTTTGACTCATATTTGAATCTACAGTAGCAATCTACTCTTTAGCATAGCTTCTAAGATGATCAGTTACCTAATAACAGTAAGTATAACTGGGATACCAAACATTGTTATTGGACAGAATGATGGATTTTAAAACCCAGTTGGCTCTGGTTGTCTAGAAATATATCATTCTGACACTAGAAACTTTCCTTGTCATGTGTGAGCTCCTCTTTATGTTACTGAGTATGTACACCAAAACTTTAATTGTTATTGGACACTGGGTCAGCGCACAGTTTGCAAAATATGCAAACTGCTGACATGCAGTTTGGGATATTTACAGTGCTGTCATTTTTCCCTGTGACTTAGTTGGGAAAAAAAATTAATGTTGATTCACAACTGAGGCTCTTGCCATGGAATTTAATTGAATCAGCTTGCCAAAATAGAATTTTAACAATGGCAAAAAAACAAGCATTAAATATATAAAGTTAGTGTATTTCAAAACCACTTGCATTTTGTATTGGTAATTTGTTCATGTGTTATAAGTTTTCTTCTTTGTTTGCTGTAGGTTAAGGGTTAACTTTAGGAGTAGGGTTAAAGTTACTGTTAGGATAAGGATTAGAATCAGTCATAATAGAGGTGGAAGTCTTAGTTGAATAGATCTGTTGTGTTTTGATTCTGTTTGCCAAAAAGAAACCGACGTGATTATTATTTTGAGTTTAACTGGAAATGTATTTACTATATTCTGTCCATCAGTAGTGGTTTTAGAACATTTTAACCAGGGGGCCAATTAGGGATGAAGTATGTGAGTGCTGAAGGTGAGGCATTTTAGCTTGGGGGTTCCAGGGGCATGTCTCACCAGAAAGTTTTGAAATTCTAGAGTCACAGAAAGGCCATTTCCTGGGTTTTGGGAGAGGTTTTTGGTAATTTTAAGGGTTAGAAAATATTATTCAGATTGCTATAGAATTAAAATTTCAACTTTGTTTCAGTGTGTACTCTACAGTAGTGAAAACATGTAAACTGTTACAGTATCAGGGGGGCCATGGCCCCCCATAGAGCTGCCACTGCTGTACACGAGCAGTATGGTTTTGCATTTCAAATATTGAATAACAAGTTTTTAATCTACTGTATTTTGGATTTTTCACCAAAAATTGTAAAAGTATAATAATTCAGGGGCTGAACTATTGTTTTATAATACTGTATTACAGTATATACTTTAACCCACTAAGTGACAAGGGCATACTATGTCATTTTACTCTGGTTAACACCAGGTGATCTTACTTGTCTAGGAAAGGAGCCCTGCCTCTTAAAGATTAAATACTGGGACATAAAAATAGTCTCAGGCAATCACTTTAAGAGTATCTCAGCTGTTATACTACTCTACATTTGTTGAATGGGACCTGAACAATTATATAATAATTTGTTAATACAACAAATGCATTAAAAATAATAAGTTTATTTAAAAAGAGAACTCAGCAAGAAAGGGAACAGAACTGTCTTTTAAACTAAAATCTGACATTATACAGTACACATCTCAATTAATTATTACAGTTCTAAATTTCAAATGAATCGACCCTATTACTTTTCCAGGCAGCAGAAGCTGGTATTTTGAAGCTTCGAAATGTTCCTGCAGTCTGCCAGAGTGATAAAGATATATATAGAGGTGAGGTTACGAGTATTTCCAAAGCATTAATCTTTTTAGAGTGTATGGTATATTTCTTTCACTATTGTATTTAATTGTAAATTATCATAGTGTTTAATGACTTATTAACTTATATTAGAGATTTATATAAGAAAAGAAAATTTTAAAACATTTGACTATAGACATATCCATATACATTCTACAAGTGATGTGTTTTTTCTTAACAAAAAATCTGCTGAACTAAAATGGAGATATATAAGTTCATGTTATTACTAATATTTAATAAGGACCAATTGATTTCAAGAAGAGAAGTTAGAGAACAAGCTTTAATTATCTATTATGTGTGTTTCAAAGACCAGCCTTTTTGCTGAAGGTTTTAGGAGAAGGTTAGGAACTAGTTCATGAAAAGTGTGCCTATTACATGAGCAACAGTTAAAATATTCTCTTTTGGAGTCATGTTTACAATATATTACCATTTGGTTGGCTTACTATATTAATTTTATGTTGATGATGTGTTCAGATAGATTCTTTAATGTTCTTTATTGAAAAAAAACAACAGTATTACCCCTGGTGTTGTTTAAATGTTTTATTATTTTATCCATTTTTTTTTTCCTATTCCAACTTTGTAGTTTTGTCTGAGGAAACTGAGATAATCCAGCCATTCCTATTGGGTTGTGACACAAAAAGCCTTCGAGTAGTACAGATATGTTTGACTGCACTTCAAAGACTGATATCTCATCAGGCTGTTTCTGAGGTCAGACTGCTGCAACAGATTATTAGATTAACAGATGTGACAGTATCAGTGTACTACATTTATATCGTTTCTGTGTGTAAATGCTGTAATTGCTGGACAATTGCCAATTTTCAATGTGGTAGATCATTTGGGATAACCCCTAAATGCGACAAAGGAACCCTTTTGATATTCAGTTAAGTTTGAAAAAGAGAATAACAGGCAAAATCCTAATGTATAAAAATATCCGAAAATCATGATCAGGACAATGGTACTGGCAAACTCACCTATAAAAAAGCATTTCATAATGATAAAGGATAAACTTCAGCTGAAAAAAAGTACCTACTTTTCCTCTCAACTCAATGGGATTATTATGTGCTTGTGGTAGTAGAATAATGTTCTTTATACCCTTGAATGTGTCGACAGTTTGTTTTGCTTTTTGTGGTGTATTTGGCTTGAAAAATGTATTCTTGACTTACCGGTACCTAAAAAGCCTTCTTGTCTACTTTGGCAAAGGTGCCCTTTTTTAATCCTCAGGGAAACATTGGTTGATAAATAATTCAGCTGATTAAAATTAGTTTCCCTTCAGTTCACCTTAAGTATCCAATTAAAATCTCTCATAAACTGTAAGAAAGTGATTAGTGGTTATTTTCTAGTCAGTTATAATGCTCTGATATTTAACAATTATTCACTGAAGTAGATGTGAATAGTGGTGGATATTTACGAAGCCATGAAGCAGTGAGATAAATATCTACACTATTCACCAACACTGAGGTGAATAATTGCTTTAGCTTATAACTTGCAAAATTGTTTTCACGTATTTTTCAAATTTTCAAAACAATTTTACCAAACTCAGTTGGCTTGTCACCCACCCACCATTTGCAAACAAAACATTTTGAACTTGTCGTGAATGCATTTATCACTAAAAAGTCAAAGAAATACATATCTTTGAATACTTTAGTGCCAAATTTCATTGCTTTTTTGGTATTGTATGGCATGGCAATTTCATTTATTGAAAGAAAGTTCTTCTCTAACTTAAACAAGACAGGATGCTCTCCTATTTTGCTTGGAGGTGAATATTGCAGGATATTCTGAGATAGGGGAACCAATCAGATTGCACTAAAAACACTATTCACCTGTGAGGTCTATGCTAATGTACATTATTCCAAGGTTTGTAATTCTTGGTTGTCTCATGTTAGGTGTCTGCCAAGAATTTGATCAGCACTTTGTGGCTGTTGATGGAAAGTGGCTTGGAGGAATTGAGGATCTTACAAACACTTCTTCTCATTTTGACAACTACTAGGATAGTAACTGGCAACTCCTTGTCCAAGGTAACTATAACAACTATTAGCTGCTAATTATGTTATTTACATACTGGGAGATACATACAAGAAATATCCTCCTCCAAAAGAAGCCTAAGGTTGCCAGCCATGGAAAACTTTAAGTGCTAAGGGACATTTTTTTTTATACAGACAAATTAAAAATCAATGTAAATAAGTTATTTATTTTTTATTCTGTTTTACTGTAAAACACTGGCTCCTGGAAATCAGATAAAAATCTTTAGCATTTGTTGATGAAGGCAACAAGAAAACATAAAGAATTTGTATTTGTTTTTTAGTATTACTTTGTAAAAAGGTCATGAAATTTATTGGTATCTTTGAATAGATTAATAAACTAAATGAGAAGACAAGGTACTGACATTTCAATTGAAATCCCTAGTGATGAAGGGCTCCAGTACTAAACTTTTTCAACATCATTAAGAAGCATCTATGCAGCAATCCATTTTTGCTATTCCTCCTACACCATGTTCATTTGTCTTTCTAGGCCATAGTGTTGTGTTTCAAGTTGTACTTTTTCAAAGATCCCACAGTCAGTAGCACTGCTGCAGCTAGTGTACGGCAGATTGTCTCAGCAGTTTTTGAAAGGGTTGTTTATGAAGATACGACTGATGCAGGTACGTGAGCAAAATAGAAACATCTCTTGCACTTGGTGCTTTGGCTACAAAGGGACAGATGAACTAGTTTCTCTTTGTATTTCTATTGTCCAGTCCTTCCTTACCTTTATCTTCCTACCCTTTCCATTCTCTTCTTTTCTTTTTCTTTGCTTTCTTTTATTTCTTTTTTTCATTTTCTTTGCTTTCATTTCAATTCCTTTGTCTGCTTTCCTTTCAATTCCTTTCCTTTCAGTTGAGCTCACCTCCTTTCCTTTTTCTTTCTTTTCAATTCCTTTTTTACTATCCTTTCCATTCCTTGTGAGTGCAATAGATGCATCTCCAAAATGTATCTTTCTGGACATTCTCTCATAGTTCAATTGACATTTTCTTTCCGTCCTCTGCATCGTTTCCAATCGATAGGCCTCTAAATGAAAACATGTAATACGCAAATAATTTTCTTCAGTCACCTAAGTATTCTCCGATCTCCGATAGCTGGCGTTCGTTTAAAGGATTTTTGCTTGGACAATTTAGATTGTTGTCCGGTTTTCCTGGCCATTTTAACTTTTGGCCAAGCTTTTTAGTTGACTTGTTTCCTTTTTGGATGATAGATGAATGTTTGTCAAGCTCTATCTTCAGAAAAGCCATGTCTGAGTTCCAGACGGGGATCTAACCCGCAACCTTTTGATGACCGGTGAGACGGTCTAACCATTGAGCTACCAAGACTCAGATGGCGAGCTAGGGTGCAAGTTCGACATGCGTGCGACCTAAGCGGAATCCACTATATATTAATAGTGTTCATTATGAGATATACATTTTGGAAATTTGAGAGCTTGGAAATATCTTGAGATGATTGATGAACGTTCGTCAAGCTCTATCCTCCGAAAAACGATTATCTGAGCCCCAGACGGGGATCGAACCTGCAACCTTCTGATGACCGGTGAGACACTCTAACCATTGAGCTACCAAGACTCAGATTATTTTCTGCTATAAAACAAGAGTATAGTCATGGCTTGAAATTATGTTCTGCTTTCAAGAGGCGATTAACAAATATTTGCCACTAACTGATGAAATAAATATTCTTAATAGAAGCCACCCCAACTGACAGACCATCCAGTCCAAGACACAAAAACTGTCCTGTTACTTTGAGGCCGTTTGCGAGGGATGCGTATCTCTTATTTCAGGTAACAAATAGCTCTTGTTTCTAACTTGAACATCAAGCTTACAAGATGACGTCTTTCGGTTTATGTTTTATTCCTTACCAAATGTTGTTAATATATCAGCTTTGGTTTTGTAAACTCATATTGGATGATCGATCTACAGAACCGTGAACAAAACTCTCCAAAACCTATCAACTTTAAAGTTTTGAGGTAACTGCCTCATGTCTGTCATTCTAATTTTCATGTTTTTTTGTGAATGCCGATCAAGCAGTTGATGTACGTTTAGTAATAAAGAGAGAATTTAATTGGGAATGAGACAAGTTTCTTATCAAAACGATATTTACTTGGTTAAACTGATCGAAAGTTTAATGCTTTTAGTGGATAGTAATAAGTATATCCGTGTCGCTGAACCATCATTCTTCAATCATCCCATTCAATTCATCCCATACAATTTATCCCATACAGTAAACGCATTCAAACCCATACATAGAATAAGCATAGGAGCTTAGAATTGAGGCCGGACGTCAATGTTTATTTAACTCATGCTTACCGCTTTTTCCTGCTAACTCAGTTTCAATTAACAAGCCTATCTGTGCCAACCCTTTTTGGGTGTCAGAGGCATAATTTGTGCCACTGAACTTACTTTTTAAAATATATTTTTATTTTCCTTAGGATCTTTGTCAGTTGACCAGCGGTGAACAACCGTACTGGCTCGTTGGGATGGATGAAATGATGAGAACCTTTGGCTTAGAGTTGCTGGAAAATGTCTTGAAAAGTTTCCCAAATATATTCTTGAAGGTTTGACCAACATAGCCTAAATAGAATTTAAAATTTATGATACTAAGATAATGGAGTAGAGTACCAAACGGGTGAGCCTGCACTCACCACCGCATACAATAGCGTCATACAACAAGCCACTTGGTTATTGAGTGCCCTGGTACTATATAAAATTAGCCAATGTTTTCCTTTGTTACAGTGGATTTTATTTGCATGCTGTTCTGCAATAAAACAGTGTCTTTAATTATATTGTATAATCCTATCAGCTGTCTAAGCTGTTCCCCTTAGAGGTCGAGTAAGGGCCACCCCTCATAGGTCCGGTGTTACTACAGGAGGAAACCGGAGTACCCGGAGAAAACCTGCGATGCTTGGTAGAGTCGAACTGGACAACACTCTTCTCACAAGTGACTAAGGTAACTTCAATCAGAGAACTGCATGGAGCAGGAATCGAACCCCAGACACTGTGGTGAGAGACATGTGCACAACAAGCGTCAATTTATTATTCTTGTTTAGGTTACTGAGTCGAACTGGCTACGAGATGAATGCGTGTTAGTGACATTGATCAATCGATTACCATCTTCTTCAGGACCGTCTAGAGATTGCGCTTGAAACGTCTAGCCATTTAAACAGAGTGGAGGAACTAGTCAACGGGTCGTCATATCTACTCATTGTATTGATTTCATTCTTTTTTTTTTTCTAGCATCCTGAATTTAGTTTTCTTCTCAAAGAAAGAGTCTGTCCTTTGGTGATCAAGTTATTCTCCCCAAGCATCAAGTTCAGGCAAGGTCCCAGCGCTTCCTCCGAGCCTCCTTTAGAGAAACCAGTCTTTCCTGTCTCCATGCGACTCCTGAGAATTGTGTCCGTGTTGATTGAACAATTTTACACCTTACTGGTAAGAAATGGAGGGTAAAACTGCAACGGACTTAGGATTTTAAAACTTCGTCGTTTTATCTGGTGCTACCGTTCGCCACCTTATATAAATGAAATCAGTGAGAAATTTTCTAACGATCTTAGGAAAACTCAGTGAAAGTTTTGAATCGTGTGAAGCTGTGAAACTTTAATTTAGCATGGGGTTCAGGTATCTGGTATTTAATTCGGGTTGCTTTACACTTCTTCGGAACAAAGACACCCCAAGGGTACATGGTAACCTTAAAATCTCATATATTTTTAAGTAGTAAAATCAAGTGTGGCACGAGCGTTCAAATGGCTCAAAAACACTTTTGAAGGTTTTGATGGTTCGAAATTGTTCATGGTTTTCTTCAATGACTTAGCTCGTTTTTAGCTAAGGCCTTTGTCCGTATATCTTAATAACCTTCCACCGTTTATCTAGCTGTTGTTTCATGTTGAAAACTCTTACTTGTAATAGTAATAGCGGCATCTTGCTGTTTTGATCCATTCACTTAGATTTTGACTTATTATTGCTGTAAACGATGTAGGTTTTGTAAGTGGTTTGTTCTCTTTGCAGGTTACAGAGTGTGAGATCTTCCTGTCATTGCTGGTCAAATTTTTGGGCGTAGACAAACCATTTTGGCAACGCTCTTTGGCATTGGAGGTCTTACACGTTCTTTGTCTGCAACCCAAACTCCTGAGGTAACGCAGGCGCCTTCTGTATTTCAACTTATTCCCTCTTCCATTCATTATATTTTCTCTTTCTATCTTACCTACCTTCACATTTCGCCTTCCTGATCTTTATCTGTTAACAAACTTGTCATTCGTCCTCTCACTGTCTACCCCTTTCCAGATCGTTCTGTCAATATTACGACATGCAAGAACACTCGACGAAAGTTTTCCATGACCTCGTTAACTCATTGGCCAGTTTTATTCAATCACTCTACTCCGGTGCTGGGCAACAGTCCTCCGCCTCGGCCACACCGCCCCATTCCCCTACATCCGCTGCAAGTTCTTCCCAATCCACAGCCGGTAATGTGGCCGTGAACGGAGGAGTATCGCCAATTCCTGGATTTCACTACCACGGAGTGTGGTTGCCACTTGTAAAGCTTCCCCAGGGACAAGCCAAGCCTGTGTTGTAAGTGGATATGATAGATGAATTATACAAATGTACACGTACGTGTAAACATACATACATACATAAATACATACATACATACATACATACATTCACATACGTAGATATAGGTATAATTCTTAGTGTAGGTGTAGGTATGGAAAGAGGCGCTGATAAAAGTAAAGATACAGGTGTAGTTATAGCAGTAGCTATAAGTGTGTGTATCGGTATAGGTAAAGGTGTAGGTGTGAGTGTGAATGTAGGTATTGGCTTAGATATCGGTGGATCTAGGTGGATATGGATGTGTATGTAGATGTTGGTGTAAGTTGTAGGTTGTTGGTGTAGTTAAAGCTACCTATACAGATATGAATATTGGATATGGAGCTGGAAATAGATGTCGATATGGGCCTGGACAAATAGCTGAGGCCATGCTCTCAAATGTTCCAACGAAACGACCACTACCCTGAACCACCCCGCTAACCCTACTCCCTCTAGATATTTGATAAAGTGGTACTGGTGTACAAGACGAATGTTCTATACTGCAATGTATCTTTTTTTTAATAGCCTTGATCAGTTGGATCGTGTGGATACGCCAAATGTTTCTGAAGGTTATGCGATGACAGTCGCTTTCAAGACGCTGCTCTCGTTGGTGAATAGCATTGACGCTCTCGTTAAGTCAACGTTGAACAAAGAGGAGATAAAGGTTGAAGGTTGGATCGAGCCTCATAAAGAGGCGAAGACGACGGACCAAACAGGAGTTGGAGCGGAGGCTGTGGAACGGAGTGAGAGTGATAAAGGTTGGTTTAAAGGTTGTGTGAGGTGGAGAGAGAGGGAGGGAGGCAGGGAGAGAGGGAGGGAGAGAGAGAGAGGGGGAGAGAGAGAGAGAGAGAAAGAGGAAGAAGGAGGAGAGGGAGAGGGAGAGAGAGAGAGAGAGAGAGAGAGAGGGAGAGAAAGGGCAGGGGGCAGAAGGAGACAGAGAAAAATGAACAGGGAAAGGGCGAAGTGAGAGAGAGATGAAGAGGAAGGAGAGAGAGAGAGAGATGGAGAGATGTAATGCCAAAGACGTTGATGATAAGAGGGTGGGAGAGAACTGGAGAGAGAGGGAGAGAGGAAGGTAGAGGAGGAAGAAAGTGAGAGAAGGGAGGTGGTGAAAGAGAATAGTTGGAGAGAGAGGCAGCGAGAGAGGAAGTGAACGAATGTGTGGTTGGCAAAGGATTGAATTAATATTGAATTTTATGCCCTATTACCACTGTTCGTGTTTGTCGATTGTAGAGAATGACCTTAACGAAGTCTGGAAACAAATGTTGAACTCCTCGTGGTGTGGCTTACTGGCAGCGTTATCACTTTTGCTAGAAGCCAGGTGAAACTAATGTTTAAAGATTAGACTGCTGTCTACCAGAATCTCATCATGCATTCAGACAAAGTTGAACAAGTATTTCTAGCACGCCTAGTTATTCATTTCTGTATAAAGACAAACACGAGGCATCACAAGTTCACACGAACTACCTACTTTACTACACCTGGACTAGTACACCAGGACACGGACATTACTTAGCACATCTCGCAGTTTCTTTTCGACTTTACACATTGGACGCCCATTCTACCGTATTTGCCGTTAGTATAGTTTATCATATGGCTCGTGGAGCCTTGGAAGAACTTTTGGAAGTAACGGAGGCCGCCGTAACACTACTATTACATAGGAACATATGGTGGGTCTACTTTCGTTGTCCTTCAAGGAAAGAAGCGTATAACAGAAGTAAAACAGAAGTCACGTAAAGCCTTAATGGCAGCAGGCGCAGAGCGTTTTAAAAAGGCACGAACAAATATTTTTACCAAACCTGATTTGCCAGAAATATCCAGATGTCTTTAAAAGTGGGAAGTTAGTCTAAATTTCTCTCCTTAAATTGCATGAGGAAGAATTAGAAGTGCGTGTGAATGCTTATGAGCGAAATTTGGTTTTTACTTACCCCTCTGCAGAGACTGAGGTACATTACACTCATAAATCTGGGAAACTGTTTCGCCACGTTCGTCATCGGATTAAGGATCACCCAAAACTGGAGGATGATACGGTTTTAAGCGGCGACGTGCTTGCCTTACTTCCTATCTTTGGGAAAAGATGTTTTACTTTTTTCAGCATGTACACGCGTGTGTCAATCATAATGAAAATTGCTCTCTTGGTTCATTCTTTTGTTCACCAGCAACGACGAAACAGCAACTGAAGGAATCCTAAAATGCTACCAGATTCTTGCCAACAGCTGTGGCTTGCTAGACCTTACCTTCCCGCGCGATGCTTTCATCATGTCCATCTGTAAGGCGTCCCTGCCTTCTCAGTGTTCCCTGTCGGTCCTCAGTGTCCCTTCGCTTAGTCCTGATACATCAACTGCCAGCCGCAAGAACTTGTCGAACCAAGAGTCGGTGACTGATCATAAACCAGTGTCTAAGGGTGTGCCTAACTCGTCTGGAAGTGGGTTTCCAACTATGGTTGCTGGGATGGCCCAGGGGGCCCACAATGGCCCAGTGTCTGTAAGTTTGATGTCGGAGATCTGTAGACATACATCATCTTAAAAAACGATCGCAATACACTTCTAGCGGCGGGATGTTCTTATTTCCAACAATTCTGAGTGAAGTATACCTATGACGGAATGAAGGAAACGGTGTTCCCTTTATTCTGTTCTAGGTACTGTTGCCAAGTGAGCGCGATAGATAAAAACAGTTGGCTTACTGGGATTAACGGGAATGTTGCTTTCTAATGTTTGGCTCGTTGATTAACAAACGACCAAATCGGTTGACGTTTGTTCAGGTCATTGCCACCAGTGTTCCCCCCGGTCAACTTCGATTATCGGCCCCCTATGCTCGCCCTCTGTAAAGTTCAAATGGTTCTATGCCCTAAAATAGTTAAAGTATGCTTACTGAGGGCTTCTGAACCTTGCCCACGGCTTCCGAATGACCTAGGCTTGCCAACATTGCCTTCAACATTGCCCTCTACGAGCTGTAGACTGAGTTATTAGCACGGTCTGTGAAAGAAAAGTTGAATTAGAGAATCATAAAATATTGACCGTGCGTGCGATAGAAAGGCAATTAAAATCATACAAAAATGAACTTGGTTCATTTATACGTTTGTTGTAATTCAAACACCCCTGACTTGACTAAAAAGCCACTTAATCAGCCTTAGCTAGTGTGATGTAAGAATAGAGTACTACGTAGACAGTGATAAATAAGGTAAAAAGTTAAAAAGGTTGATAACTTTCGTGAATGATCTCAAAGAATTCCAACGTTTGAAGCAAAGGCCCAAAACACGTTTCTTTCTCTGACAAAGGTCCTTAGCTCCAAACGTTAGAAATCTTTGAGATCAGTCACGCCAGTTGTCAACCTTTTAACTTTTTAGCTTAGCTAGAGTGTCTTTTTTAGATCCTGTGGGGGAACGCCGGCCGACTAAAACTAAACTCTGTTTTCTGTTCTTTAGTTATCGTCAAAAAACATTCGTTGCATGAGGGCAATTTTAAACCTAGCTCATTGCCACGGAGGAATACTGGGCTCGTCTTGGTATATTTTACTGGCTACTTTGAAGGTACGTCGAACTTTCTTCTACTGAACGTTAGAAGATTTTGTTTAGCCGAGCGACACCTTCCGGACCCAAAGTTGGAGCATGTTTACTTGAGGTCGAGGGGAAATTTGAAATCCACATGAAATCTGAAACGGCTGGAAATATTAATAAATCTACATAAGACTGGAACTGAAACTGGTTTTATTAATTACAAATGGTATACTGTTTACTGCCGCTGATGAGCAGTTTCATCCGAATTTTCTTTTACTGTAGCATCTGACATGGATATTGGGGCTCAGGCCTTCTGATGGAGGAAGCTTGAAGCCAGGTCCTATCAGCGAGATCCCAAATCTGGTACTGAGATGCTTTTAATGTGTCTTAAAAGTCAACCATGAGCTGAACGTTCTTTTCATGTCGTGCTTCCTACTTTTGCAGGTGGTCAGCTCTTCGTTGAAGACTGAAATTCCTGTTCTTTCGGCCATGCTCTCGCGGTTATTCGAAAGTTCACGGTACGAAGTCCACCTTCTGTAAAGTTTAACATTTAAAGCTTGCTTTTAATGACCACCATTTATGAAGTAATATTTCAAACACGAGTTGGTGTTCTTCCTCCGATTTCTAAATACTGAGAAACGAGTTAGAAAACGAGACGAAGTCGAGTTTTTTTAACGAGTTTCGAGGTATCTAGAAATCAGAGGAAGAACACTAAACGAGTGTTTGAAATTGCTTCTGAAACGAACCAGTATCTTACGCGAAAATCCTGCCGAAAGTTGGAAAAATTCAGCTGTGTTCTTCCTCCGATTTCTAAATACTGATTAATTATGTATTTCTTTTGTTTTTGCTTTATGAATTATTAATGAGTTTGGGAAGATTAGTTCCATTGCCAAACCAGAAACCGTGCAGGAGTACACGTGCATGAAGACATGCCAAACGAGGTTTAAGACAAATTTTTGACATAAAATCTTCTTCATAAAATCTTTTCTTCGTCGTTTTCTTTATGACTGTAAAATTCCTTTCTGGGTTAGCCGCTTGGGGCTTTCGTCTCCAAGTTGTTTTCTGCCTTCCTTCCAACTTCCTAAGACTAAATGATTTCATCGCCGTAATGTTGTCTTTCCACCCTAATTTTGATCTTCCCCTTTCTCTTCATCCCTCGATCTCCATTTCCAAAATTTAAAATAAATTATCTGTTGGTTCTTTCCTAGTGACGCACCCATACCACTTTAACCTACTTTCCCTAACTTTATCGCCACTTTTTTTGAATTTGACTCCTTTTTTGATACTTCGTTTTTGATTTTACCAAAAAATGTCAAAATTTTAGTCATCCTTGGCATTTTCCTTTCTGTTTGTTCTCACTTTTACCATACGGCTGAGCTCGCTTTTCCGTCCATAGGCAAAATTACGCACACTGATTGGTTACTGAACGGTCCGCGGCTCTCCGACATTGGACCAGTCCGATACATTTTTGTCCCGGACCGGTAACTTTCGGCGGGAAAATCTTTGAGATGATTTTAACGGAATTTAAGGAGAGTTAAGTGCTTATGTTGAAGGATTCAGAATGTTAAAATATGCTGGAACGTTAGTGCAGCTTTTATTTAAAGCTAATAGTATAAAAGTACAATAAATGAATGTTTAACTGGTGGAAACAAGAAGCAAAACGAACCGGTCAGTTGGTAAGGTAAACAGCAATATCTGACGAAGAAAACCCAGTTAAAATGGGAAAGAAAACCAGCCAAAACTTATTGACTTCGTTTGCTCGGTTCTTACCGGAAAATAGCTGCCTTGGATTTACCGCACGGACCTCGTTCCTTCGTGGCTCGGCCTCTACGAAAAACTTAGGCAAATACGTTCCCGTACAGACCTCGTTTTCGCTTAATACGTATTTAATCTTTCTCAGCCTTTGTTAAAACCCATGTCTTTGATCCATACTGTTACACTGGTCTGATAAATGTCTTGTTTAACTAGTGACTTTGATCTTTGGGAATCTTTTTATCTACTGTTAGACTGCATATCTCCTTCATTTTATTACATTTGCTTGAATCCTTGCTTTCACCCGCTCTATACAATATTCACCCCCGAGACTTGAACTACAGTAAGCACTATGTATAGTAGCAGAGAAAACATCTACCACGTCTTAGAGTTCCAATATTTCCTATAGTTAGCCGTAGCCGGTACCTTCAATGGTTGCTTTGTCGAACGGGATTCGCAAGTGTACAGAATTAACGCCTTTTCGGACACAATCCTTACTTTGATGGATCTTAACTTGCGTTTCTGTTTTAAACGTTCATCTCTCTAGTTTCTTGGATGACGTGGCTGTACACCATCTTATCGATGCCTTGTGTCGTTTGATGTCAGAAGCTGCGGAGCAAGCCGAGACCAACAAGGTACATAGCAGTTTAGTTCATCTATTCTCCCCTGTTACCAAGATGCATATAGATATGGGCGAACACTTAGAAACACTTACACAGACACGTGCGCACACAAATGCGCCCTTGCTCGCATATAAGCATCGTTTCAGTTACAGCTTATAAGCACAGTTACAAACACAAATCATACTTGCTTTTAAATACACCTGACTCTTTAGTACTTTGATATAAGTGACTCTAGAGTTTTTTGTGGAAGATATAGGATGTTTCCCCTTCAGGTTTAAAATGGTCTGGCGTTTGCCAGAGTGAAATCACAGATGTTTGATCCTGTCGAGAAAGACTTAAAGTCAATACTAAAGCCGTGTAATACACCAGTAACATAAATGGCTGCATAAAATTTATTTATTGCCTTGAAAGAAATTGCTGCTCGCCGCTTCTCTTCCGGACCTATCCGATATTTTTAGGTTATGGTTTCCCCTTAATATCCGTTTAAGGTAAGCCATTAATTTTGCAAACTTTTTCTCCTTTATTTTCTTACAAACAGGACCCGTCTTTATTTTCGATCGCTAAACTCCTCGAGACTGGTTTGCACAACCTTCATAGGATACCAGTTCTTTGGAAGCCCCTGACTGCACATCTTCTTGAGGTATCATGTATGAGTACTGTAAGATGAACGACTTTAGCAAAGTAATGTTGGGTAAAGAATCGAGGCATGTAAGTTTCAACACGAACTTCGCGGGTCAATCTTTATATAAAATAGGCAGTTTTATAAGCGACTAATGAAAAGCTTTTACAAATATGAGCGATTTCGAATTATTAATAGGGACGTCATTTACATTAGATTTTACCAGAAAAAGTTGTTTTGTTACCCCTGTTCTTTCTAGACATCTGTCGTCCTTGTTTGGTTCTTCGTTCTTTTTTGTGGTATGTGAAGTTGTGTACTTCCTGATCTGTTTTCCATGTTTTAACTCTATTAGGTTTGCCATAATCGTCAAACTCGTATGCGCGAATATGGTGCCGAGTCTGTGACGACGTTGGTGTGTGCTGCTCTGAGTTATGACCATAAACCTCCGCTCGTTGCGAATTCGGTAAGTTTTTAAAACTTTTATCTATCCGTAATAAATTAAGGTCTATATAATTTTTGTTTGAGGAAAAAAAATGACCGCCTTTACCTCCGTTATCGAAAAATATGACTGTTACACATTTAACCCTTGGGATTATATCGAAATAAAATCGTAAACCATCGTACCGTACCCTTTTGACTCGAAAGCTCAACTGGAAGAGTCGAGGATCAGAAAACCAAAATGGGAGTTCGAATCCCGCCGTAGTCAACTCAGTTTTTCAGGTTGACTTCAGAGTGTCAGTTAATTATTAAATTTCACAACTTATTGACCGTGCACCAACAATCATGGCATGAACTGTGAACAAAGATTTGATAGTCAACTCATTCTTTGCTAGTTCCATTTTCAACAATCGATTTAGATTAAGCTGCCTGCATTAATCGCTTAACTCATTTTGATTTTTCATTATTATTTTTTTACTTTTTTTTACTTCCAGCAACTCCAGTCGATGATTCTGCAGCCTCTACAAGACATGTCGAGCAACAATAATTCAGACGTTCGAAATAAACAACTGGAATGCGTGCTCCAGGTAGGATAGTTTCAGTGGACTGGAAAATACCAGACCCAGGACTATTGACTGTAGTGCGCAGTTGTTGTACCACCCAAGTGACGTCATATGGACTTTCACTTTCGTACCCGTCTCGTTCTTCATGTACATACATATATACATACACATTTACCAACTCGTCCCCAAGGGGCTTGTGGAGCATGTGGGAGAACGCTGGAGTTCTGCACGTGCTCTATTGTTCCCCAGTAATCATGATATTACAAACTAATACCAATAATATGTCGGGAAAGTAGTGATTGAAGTATTTCCTCGAGCCTCCGGAAGCTTTGTAAAAGGTTCACGGCCCAACGGCCTTTGGGGTCTGCACAAACGCTTGGAACTTTTGCAAACTCGGCTTTCGGGGACATTTAATGACTAACTTGCCTCATGCCATTGTATGACTTGTAATAAAGTTACGTGAAAGAATTATCCATTTCATTATTTTAAGATTCTTCAATCCAACGGCCAAAACCTAGGAAGTGGTTGGCCAGCAATTCTCGAGGTGGTTGGTGCCGCAACAAACCAGAAGGGGTAAGATTGTGAGGCTTTAATTCAGTAGCAATAAGCCGGAATTTGACGCACGAAGGAAGACCGTCGAGCTGTAATACTCCGAGAAAGTCGAGCCCGTAAAGTTCTCTGAACAGCGTCGCGATCATCTAACCATTGAGCTATTCATTGACGGTATGATGACTTGGATGGTAAAGCAAAGGTTGTAGTCGTGGTCTAGTTAATTCAACCTCGTTAACGCTTTGCGGAATGTGGACTTCTTTTTTCATTACTTGATTGTTAATGAAGAGGCTTGACCAGAACCTTTGGCAATCAAACTAAACTGAACTATGGTCATTTTAGATCCGCCATCATTCAGTCAGGTTTCCAAAGTCTCCAGCTTATTGTGACCGACTTTCTGCCCATGATGCCTCACGCTCATTTGAAACTGGTTGTCGATGTAGCTGGAAAGTATGGCCTGCAACCACAGGAGCTAAATATTAGTTTAACTGCAGTTGGGTTGCTGGTAAGTAGGGAGAGCTATAATAAAATTGTAATGTGTTACTTGGCGGTTAAATGGCAAAGCCCTTGTGTGTGCTGACTCACTTAAGATAAATTGTTAGGTAGTGGATAAAAATTTGATAGCCAGAGGTCTGTTTAGACTTTTTCGTTTGAGAAGAAGTTTCGCGATGACAAAGGCCACGAACATTCTAAGGGATCCGAGAATGTACCTCTCGGAAATTTTTGAAACGGATATGCCCCGGGATGGAATTCGTCACATATTCAGACATAATAACTTGGCTAGTACTAATCATGTTTTCACATTCTCACCTCCGCAAATTCCTCTCAGCTTGTTTCGGGCGGAAGTTGGACTATTGGGAGAAAGCCCATAGTCCTCAATCCCCTTGATTGAGCTCTGATAGCCAAGTGAGTTTGGTTGGGATCTACCTGGGCAGGTCGCGACACCCCAGTTTTCCAATCGGCATTAACCGTGCGATGCTGTTGCAATTTCTTTTTCTTTTTGTTTAGTGGAATGTTTCTGATTTTTTGAACCAAAATCGTGTCGCCATTAAAGAAGCTCTTGAGCGCGAGGCTCACGAAACCACGGACTCTTCGCGCGACGATCACGCACTCCCTGTTTCAGATCGCCTTTGGATGGCGCTCTATTCAAAGATGGGCGAACTTTGTGTTGATCCGAGACCAGCCGTTCGTAAGAGCGCTGGTCAAACATTATTTTCAACCATTAGCGCGCATGGTTCGCTTTTGGAAAAAGTCACGTGGTACACCGTTCTGTGGCAGGTGCGGAAAATTAAATAAACCCGTTTATTTAATTGTTTAATTTATAATTTAAGTGAACCTGGAATGGACATATAACGCAAGATCATTTAAAATGACATGAGCCCAGCATGAGTTTCGGCTGCGGTACTGCCAATTTCAACTCACGCGCCCAGACTTCGGATAAAAAAGAGTTACACTCCATTCTTTCCAAAGAATGTCAAACCTCCATGGTTTACTAGATAAACAGTAATGGAAAACGAAGAAAGTTTACTCAATCTTTCAGTAATACACACAATATTCGCGTCCAACATGTGTGGAATCCACATTAATCATCCAATTCCTCATCCATCTTTTTCGCTATCCTTTGTCTTTCTTTATTCCTTTCCTTCTCATTCTGGATTTTAATCGCAACTACACAGCTCCAGTACACTCAACAACACTAATATTTTCTATTGTATTCTTTATTTATTTTCATTATTTTTTCTAACCCAAACCCTTACCTAGCCGGAGAGTTCTTGATGCACATCGTCATTCTATCTGTCAATGTAGGTTCTCTTTCCTCTTCTTGAGCGTGTCAAGACAATGTCCAGTACTGCTGCAACAGTTCCACCTCCAAGTGACACTGCATCCCAGGGAAAAATACTCATGCATCATTCACGAGATACGGCCGAGAAACAGTGGGATGAGACGCGCGTTTTGAGTTTGAATGGTGTAGCGCGCGTGTTTAACACGAGACGTCAGCTCCTCGCCTCGCTCGACGAGTTCCAGAGGGCGTGGGCATTACTTCTAGAGTTCATCGAAGCGGCCGCGCTCAGTAAGTCAGCGGAAGTATCACTCGCAGCGCTGAAGAGCTTTTTGGATATAGTTCAGGATCCGAACCCCGACGACGAGGCGAAGCAGTCCGAGGCTGTCTTCAATGCCAAGAGCGGGAACTTCGTGAGCAAGGGAAAGGCAAGATTGAAAGTGAAACCGAAGTTCTGTGAAGCAAACGAAGATATCAATCTTTGGATGAACGCTTGGAGGGTCTGGTTTAGCATCGGGGTTACTTCGACCTCTGCCTCGCATACCATTCGGATGAAGAAGGACTCGAACGGACAAGTAGTGAAATATCGCGTCTATCCCAGTCAGTCCTTCCTAGCTGCCTTGACGGACGTTTTCCCGTACTTATTTCCACGGATTTACAGTAGGTTTGGGCTGTCTGACTTGCAAAAGCTGTCTCAAGTTTTACTGAGTTCACTTAAAGTTCCAGTGCACATAGACTCAGCTCCATTCTTAACGACAATGCAAGACTCGGCTCTCACTTCACTTCAGATTTCAATTTCGTACGCTTTGGACATGCTCCGTGAGCCAATTCTTGGCCACGGCTCAGTTTTGGATAACTCCACCCAGCCCATGTATCCCACCCTTTTTACCTTACTTTTACAAATCGTGAATTACGCTAGTCAGGCGCCGACGGTGAACGAACCCGACGAAGGAAGTGCGGTGACTCATAAAAAGGACTGGGTGATCCCCGACGTTGCACCATTTTCCGAGCGGTGTCTGGAGCGGGTGGTGGACTTGTACCGAGCTTGTGCGGTCAACGAGTCAGTTATTCAAGAGTACGTGATGTATAGCATTGTCAAGGTGAGCGATACAACTGTGCAGGCACAGGAGCACCCTCCGTACGGTCCCGTCAGTAACGGTCGACTCCCATCAGTCCACCCGCGAGGTAGACGTTGGAAAAAAGTTCGAACTTAAACCCTTCGAACGCCTATTAATTATCGAAGTTTTTTAGCTATTCAGAAGTTCGCATAGTACACACTTAAACATTTTGCCACACCCATTTTGGATTATTTTGCTTCGCAAGGGTGGTGTGTCTGGTGCGAGAAAGGACTGTGAATTTGGCTGTAAATGTCAAAGCTTGGAAAACGTAGCCACAAACCAGTCAAAATAACGACTCACTAATCGTTCGTTTTTTTGAACCAATTAAGCACAAAAGGGTTCAGCAAGATCACTTGTAGTAAAGACATCTATTCGACGACAGACAACTAAATACAACATGGTTCTGCATGGAAATAACGTTGTTTTTAAAGCTTTCATGATTTTCGAAGCGAGAGAGATTCACCAGTACTGCGGCTTTGACGTTAAGTGAAGACGCTTGGTCTGACTATCCACGTCCACTTTAATGCTCGAAACGTTCTGACTGAAAGAGGTTTTCCCCATCACATGCATTTTTCTGCACATATATTGATAGGTTGTTTAGTTCTTAGCTATTGCTTTTTTATTTCTTGGGACATTCAGGAAAGTTTAGAAGAGAGGTGAATGGTTATTATGTTCTCAGACAAGTTTCTTCTCTTCCTTAGACCATACATTTTCCCCTGAAACTGAAATATGGCTGCCAACGTCAGACCACGTGGAAACTTGCCATTAATTCATTAATCACAATTCTAGAATTAGGATTGCCTGTGGTGTACAAGGATACACGACCAGGTTGGTAGCAAGTTTCGCCGAATGACAGGAACCTGTGTTTGCTGGTAGTACTTTAAGATTCACTGTGATCTTTGTTGGAATTTCGAGTGAGGGGAATAACTTTCTATTTTTCTGATTTTTCTGCTTAACGCTTGGCTGCCCGTTTTGATATTTACTTACTCGACGTTTTAATCTAGAGGAGAAGCGATAGTGAACTCTATTTCCAAGTGTTACTCAATAAACTGTTGTTAAAATCCAATGGCAGCTAATAACCTGCAAAAAGAAAACCCCGGAATTTGAACCGATCAACAAGCACGGGTAGTTTGGATGTTCTTGCTTCAGTAATTTAAATTTGTTCGACCTTCTATTGAATCGAGTATTCTTTTTTCTTTTCTTAGAACTCTTTCACTCCATGTGGGAAGAACTTGCCTCAACGTTAGAGGAGTTCTTGTTCACAACAAGGTTGGTGAACTTATTTAACTGTTGTTGTCTTATTTTTGACTGCACTGTCTAGTATAAATAAAATAATACATTGCACAAATAATATTCACTGTGTGCAAAATGTAATAGTTGGTATTTGGAGTGAAGTATGTACACTGTGTTATATCACTCTTTTATGGTCTTTCCAGCAATCCTCCTGACACTCAGACGATGGAAGACCATTTGAATGATGAGCAATTAGACTTAAAGGTGGGTAATAATCCTTATTCATAATGGTGGCTGTTCAAGATATTCTTTTATGAGCATATAAATTAGTCTCTCTTGCGTCGTTCTCGTATTGGTAGTTCAGAAGAAATTTTTGCTGACATGCAAGTCAAGTGACGGTACTTCTGGTGCGCGTAAAAGGATGAGTAAACTGGAGACCATTGTCAATACGTTCCATACGTGCATGCTAATAGATATGCATGTGTGTACGGACGGACGGACGAACGGACGAACGAACAAACAAACGTATTGGGCGGACGGACGGACGAAGGAAAGAACGAACGCACTGGACGAACGAAGCAACGAACGAACGAACGAACGCAGGAACGCACAGGACTAAGATGAATTGTGTGACCAATTAATAGATAATTTCATAATATTTTCAAGGTTCTCAAAATTATTCGTGAAGACATTTTGCCTCATTCTCATGTCGTTCCCCGTGACTTCTTGTCAAGGATCATGACGCTTTTAAACAAAGGATCTATACACTCCGCGACAAATTCCACACTGGAAGGTAATTTAGATAACTCCATGGCATTTTTGATACTTTAGTCTTGTTCACATGAAAAGATATCTTTGACTTATCCTCAGACAGGGTTGATATTCGTCGTCAAAACACAAGTTCTCTTTTGTTGTGGGTGATCTGTCGGACGAGAACGTCGCTGAAATCTAAATTATACTCTACGTGACTGCTCATTTG
This sequence comes from Heliopora coerulea, assembly GCA_030142905.1. Lineage (NCBI taxonomy): Eukaryota > Metazoa > Cnidaria > Anthozoa > Scleralcyonacea > Helioporidae > Heliopora > Heliopora coerulea. The sequence goes on along the minus strand of JASJOG010000135.1, from coordinate 47,543 downwards.
GAATCGCTTTGTATTTTCCTGTAAAGGTTTCCCGTAAATTCCCCTTAACTGACCTCTGGATGGAATTTCCAAATGCTTATTTTCCTAAATTGTAATTCTTCCAAGGTCAAATGATCCCCCCCCCCCCCCCAAAAAAAAAAAAAATTCAGGTTTTCTTCTATTACTCGTAATATGTTAGATATATAATTTGATATACCTTCCGTAATTTAAATTGCTGCAGTAGATATCTAACGTCGTCTTTCGTAAAATGAATTACAGGTCTGGACGGGAGTAAATTTCCACTTCGAGAAGAATTCGCCAAATCTTGTTTTGAAACGCTACTGGAGTTTTCGTTTTCCACTGGAGATGAAAAAGGAATTAACAAAGGTAGCAGAGAACTACCCCTTGTCTTTTATACTTGTGGAATCATTCTTCATCTTACTTTGTTGCTCTTCCTCTTTTATCTGGTTTTCATCCCCGCCCCCAATTCTTAGCCCTATCCCTGTCACTATACCTGTCTTTTTTTCCACCCGTCTTTTGTATCTTTGTAATTTTTCAATCATGGAAATGATCTGTCTGTAGCCCTTCCTAATTATCGGAATTACCCCAACTATCAAAATCCATAAATGCGTATCGTTATGATATCTTGTTTTGTCTTACCCAAGAAGTGAAAGTTTCTCAACTAGCGATCGACTCACTTCTCGGTCGATGTAAAGAAGTGCTGTCGAAGTACATCGAGGATGACAAACTTGGTGGCAAGTGTCCGTTACCACGGTAAGGAACAGTACAATCAATAGCAGATAGATCGTATGCCCTAATTGAACTCCTCCACCAAACATAGTTGTGCCTGATTTACCAGAGACATATTTTGATTTTAATCTTCCCTCAACATTTGTGTTAATTTAGCTATGGATAGCAAATAAATGGGTTTGAAAACTGATGACTACGTGTTGTGTTTTAGACTCTGTCGTTAGTTAAATCGCATTTTATGTAACATAGTTGGACCTAATAAGTAGACAAACATGTGTTATCAAAATGTAAGCATTGGACCTGATAGTTTTAAGTGACAACTTGTCACATAAAAAACTGCTGTACAATCAAAATGCTTAGGGACTCTCAACGAAAATTGCACTGCAGTTTTTACCGATCAAATTCTCCAGCCAAGAATTTGCCTAGCTGTTATTGCCTAGTATACCATCTGCGGCTTAGGCTCCCGCATGGGACTCAAAAAACATTTCTCTGGAATAACCCCTTTGATTACACAGCTCATTGTCTCTTTGTACCCTTTTCGTTCTTTAATCCGCCCTGCCGTTCTCTTTCAACGTAGAGCCAGAATGGCTGAAGTAACGTTTGTAATTAAAGCCATGGCAACGTTGGTTTCCTCGCTCAAGAAGACTTCAAATTCACCCTCAAACACTTGCAAAGGTAAGACAGTTCCTGTGCAACGCTACGGCTTTGCAATTTCAAGAAAATCCGAAGATTGTTCGCAGAAACAGACTGATCACTCGTAATTCTAGTTGGTTGACTTCTGCGTCATTTTTATGTTTTATCTTATTCCAGTAGATCCGAAGCTTTGGTTGCAGGTGGTCGAAATCTATCCATGTCTTGTCGATTGTATTACATGCAGTTCCGACGCCGTACGCGAAGCCCTTAAGAAGACGCTATTCGAATTCAAAGACCTACTTTTATATCAACCTAGTAACAAGAGTCCTGAAGCCAATGAGCACTGAAATTTTGTGGACGAGTCAATACCGGTTTTTTATTGATGAAGAAGGTGAAGAGAAGAAACTCCAAGAGGAGTTTCAGCGATGTCTTTAATCAAGCATGAAGATGACGTCGTGAAATCTCGATGAAAGCCTTCGTCAAGCCTGCTCTCATTTTTTCTCGGTTTTTTTCGAGGCGGTATCATTATGCCAAGGTAGCCCTGTATTCGAGTCACTTAAAAGTTGTTTAATATGTATGAAAAGTCTTCGCGGTTACGCCATAACGTTTTTAGAAACGTCTACAAGTTTTTTCAATTTGTTCTCTCCTGTTTCCTCCATGATGAAGTTAATACGAGGAAAAGTGTCTTTCTTACGAGGCAATATTTTTTCCAAAAGGAACCAGCGATTTGATCACGTTTTTGCGTAGCATGCTTTGATTGGCGTTAAAGGAGTGCATGGAATTTTCTTCGTCTCATGCAGAGCCCATACTTTCGACGACAACCTCATAATAAGAGTACAGAGTGAACAACATTCCCTTGAAATGACTGGCCAGCTCGGAGTTCTTTGCTAAATTCGTTGTAGACGGACGACATTTTAAAAATGGCAGAATTTTGTCGTATCCTCAATCGGAGTTTTTACGCTTCATCTGTCGTTTGTTTTGCAAAGAATATCGGGGGTTTTTTTGTGTTAATCACTGATGTGATTGTGGTAGCTTGGTAATTATGTTCTTAATACGCACGCTCTCAAGCTGTTATCTCAGAAAAACTTTCTGAGTCCCTGACGAGAATCGAACCCGTAACCTTCTGATCGCCGGTGAGACGCTCTAACCATTGAGCTACAAAGACTCAGATGGTGAGCGAAAGTTAAATTTGTGTACTGGTTCGTATAGATGGTAGACATATGTACTGCCAGTCTGAAAAACAAAAAAAATAATAATATACGACATATCGAGACTTGCAGACTGGCAGTACATATGTCTACCATCTATACGAACCAGTACACAAATTTAACCTTCGCTCACCATCTGAGTCTTTGTAGCTCAATGGTTAGAGCGTCTCACCGGTGATCAGAAGGTTACGGGTTCGATTCCCGTCAGGGACTTGGAAAGTTTTTCTGAGATAACAGCTTGAGAGCGTGCGTATTAAGAATATCGTTTTTGTTCATACGGCCGATCAGGTATAATTTGATACCACATCTAATTTAGACCCTAGTATTTATAAATGGTCAGTAATTATCAAGTAATATGCACGTTCATCAGTATTTCCTTATCTATAGTAAAAGAACAATATACGAGTAAAACATTGCTGAAAACTAAAGTAGAAAGTTGAAAAGGGGCCGTAATGAAGCTCCCTTATCACGTATACCGTCTACTTCTTTAATTCTGATTCGAGAAATATATCTTTGCTTTTTATGAAAAAGTAAATTAACAACTCTACTTCTTTGTTTTGTCTTTTTGCATCCTCTCAACGAAACGATATTGGCGAGTCTTGCTATTATAGACCACTTGTACTCCTGTGCAAAACAACCTATCTGGAGGATAACTTCAAAGTTCCGACGCTCAACAGATCGAATAATTCATGTAAATTCTTTTGTTTGTTAGTATTTTTCCTCCAACAGGGGGATAAATGCAAGTGGTCTATAGGAGGTCATTTTGTACCGATGGCCATAAAAGTTTTTGTTTTACGAGAACGCACCATAATGAGTCAATGAAAATAAATTCCACTAGGAATACGTTCTGCTGTTATAACGAAAGCAATATTAAGTTACACAAGGTTGGATTGTATTGGTGGCGCAAATGAAGCTCTCAGATTTTGCGCTATACAAGCTTCACATGTAAAATACCAGATATTTCATTGTTAATCTCATTCGTAATTCAAGAATTGTTGTAGCCAATCCATGAACGCGCATAGCATCACATGTATGCGTTTTGATACCCAGTGAAAACCTGTGGGATACTTCTATTGGATCAAATTTCTTAATTTGCTTATTCAAATCAGTGAAACCAGCATTGAATATATCAATGGGAATACTCGTTTGAGAAGCTTTTTTCAAACATTCGTTTATAGTGTTTCATCAGGTACATCAAAAGCAACAAAGACCTTGGGACTACGCTCCCCGGTTTTTATTATTTTCTTGTGTTTGGAACTCCTGATGGAACCCTCAGACTCGTGTTACAACTATTACATGAGAGGATCTAAGGTTGAATTTCACCATTTTGACACCCTTGGCTAATGAGCATGAGTGTGTTTGAGATATACTTCTATGTATTTTGGATTGCGTGGAAGGCGGGCTCTTAACCCACGCGAAGCTTGAAGAGAAGACCGACTGTTCATTACCTCCCACTTGTGTGAAAGTATTCCGCCATAGTATTGGCCTGGGATATTTTCGTCGGGTAATAACCGATATATTTTTTCATCTCGTCCTTATAGTAACTGAGGATGATGAGAAAACTTTCAAACATCTAATATCGGGTGGAAGTATAAACCAACCGTTAAACTATTTCAAAATATCTTCGGAAAAATTACCTAGGCAATGACGTCAGTTGTCAGGGTAATGGGGTGAAAATTTTTACGCAAAGCAACCTTAAAATAAAATATAGATGAGAACTCAAAGTGTAGCATCAATATATTGTACACTGAAATAGACAAAGGTTCATAAATAGTTTGTTGTTGACGGCGTATCATCGAATTTCTCTGGAAGTGGCTGTAATTGACAAGTTTTTGTGCTCAAGTTTTTTTGCGCTTTTAGTCATTGTTCTGGTTCGAAGTGTCAGAAATAGATCGTTTCGGATCTGCTTTTATCAACAATTGTTTAAGTTGGTTATGATCCGCATAATCGTGCTAAAAACTCGTTCAAGATAAATAATGTTTCACTGACTGCCATGTGTGGCTGTAGTGTTTAGTGTCACGTGATCTCTACCGCTCATATTAACCAATCAAAGTGACAGCAACAACACCAGTCTTTCTCAACACTGCTCAAACCTGGACGATGAACTTGAACAAACACATCTGATGATCTTGGACTCAAACCGTTCACTTATTGTTTAAGTGACCGCCAGATTTGTGCGTATGAATGAACAGGACATTCTTACGTTTCCAACTTGGATCGATAGCTCAATTACTTGAGCAATTCACCCGAATTCCGCGTCGGATGTCGGAACGAAACCCTTCTTTATTCGGCTAATTTTTCGGTTCTGTCACCCGGTGATAAATCACTAACCGGAGTCCTCCCTCCCTTAATGTGAGGGTAATTTGTACGTGGAATCAAAATGTATTCCAATCCATGGAAACACTTTCGTTGATTCATAGCTAAGCTTTCGTCGAATTGCCTCGGGGCTTTATCAGAGCATCAAAGATCGAGCACTTCAACGAGAAGTTTTGCCGCAAATGATTTTGTATGATATTGGATTTATATGCTTCGATTCAACAACAGATTCCCATCGGGGTAACGTGAAGATCTGGTCAAATTTAATTCCACGGCCTCTTAAGGTGTTCCGGCAGTCGGGCTGTCGATAGCTACATCGTGTCAAGTAAAAGCAACTTTCGTAGGCCTTCCGGAGTTCAAAAGAGAGAGTCTTTCATCAACCGGGAATGCCGTCCGCCTAATTGTTCCAGCAAGGGCCAAGTAGGGACCTAGTCAGATATGTTTCGGTTGTTTCGAACGAAATTACCTTGACAAGTAGCGGCCTCCCTCCACAGGTGAACATTTTTGTTTAACGTGCCGATCTGTGTAAAGGATAATGTCCAACAGAATGGTTATACTCATTATACCTCAACATGCTGCGGTCAAATTTGCCCCCAAGGATTGGAGGCGAGTTTTTATCCAACTTAAGTGCACGAGATATTCTCGCGACAACTGAACGCTTATCCATGAGAGGATGTGCAATACTTCAATTCAATCTCAGAATCATCCTCAGAGATATACATGAACAGAAATTTTTTCATGATAATCTGACACTGCCGAAGTCAACTGAAAAATATTGACTCGAGCGGGACTTGAACTCGCACCTTCCGAATAATGTCCCGAAAATTACCCCCCACCCACCATAGTTAAAGGACACAGGTGTTGTCAAGCCCTGATTACGTCCCTCCCAAGAGCACGGATTTCCGAGAATCTTGAGAAGAAAATCTCGCCAAGTGCCTTGGATGCCCTATCTTGTTTGTTTTATGTCATAGTTGACAACCGGATTGTTAACCTGAAATTTTATAGAGTATGATTCCATTCCAAGGCGATTTTCATCGCGCCATCAAAATCACTTTTATGAAAATCCCCGTTAATTTCTTTCGCCGAGATGGTCGAGAAAACTCGAACTTCGGTGGTAATTCAAGGTTTGGTTTTTTTTTAATCATCGTAAAATCATGATGCATCATACTGAAGTTTGATTTTTAATCGCACGATCAAAATCACCTCTGGTCACCAACAGTCCTTGAGGTGGCTGCAGCCGACGAGTTATACCGCTAGAGACCGTTGTCATAATGGATACGAATATGATCAGTTTGGCCGCTGTGTTACGTGATAAGCGATCGATCAAAGTTCGTCAAACCTCCAGAAATTACTGGGCGGCTACAGTCTGTCAGCCCAGCGGCTTCGCGGTCCTTGAAAAAACTCAAACTTCACCCATTAGATCTTGGTTAGTCGTCTTTTCCTTTTAAGTTTCTACTTCTCAAGCTTCCTTGAGTTGAATTAAATCGACAAGCGTAGGCCGGAGCCAAGTCTATAAAGTTGACAGAAGTTGTTTGAAAAAGTTGTTCTTGAGAGTTTCATATTTAACAGCGTTCATGTAGATAGACTTTAAAGGATTGTACAATGTACTAGGTTTTTGTGATGATCTTATCTAAATTTCTTAGTCTAAAATTACTTTCCACTTTCTATTTGAGCTGAATGGTATCCTGCGTTGTTTGACACCAATAAGTTGTCATTTAAACCTACAAAAGATTTCCGCTTTCTCTTATAGCTGAACGGCATCCTCCGTTGTTTGACAACAAGAAGTCCTCTTTTAAACCTATAGGAAAATTTCCGTTCCGAATCATAATAGAGCACTTTAACTTCCATGGGTATCGCTTCCTTTTGGTGTCTAAAACTCAATTAAGTTCTTGAGTGATTAGAGAGCTTCTTCTATAAGGTAAACTGGTGCAATAGTCTGATGTGTGAGGGGTGCTTAAACTCTTGTATTTGGCTTTACTGTCTGCTGCTCTCTTTATTTTTCTGCAGGACTTCCCGGGGTATGATGTGATATATACCAAACTCGAGGAAAAATGTTGTGACCCTGAGATCAAACATGGAGAGGAGTTTCCCAAGGTAGCCTTATCTCGGATATTATGCAATACGTCAAACTTAATTCCAATTCTATCTTTTTGACGTTATCGTATATGTCTTTATCCAGTTTGGCAGTAACCTTTTCTTCATGCTCGAACTCAAGTGCTCTGGCTTCTGAAACCCACGCAAAGTCAACGTATCAAAACCATTTGTTGGTCGTCAATAGTTTCCGACAACCTTACCAGTATCACATCTGTTCAATGACTTTTGCATCTGTTCAATGACTTTTGAAATGACACTCTAAATTAATCTCTCATATCGTTATCCTTCAGTGTTCAGCTTTTCGTGCTGAACTGTCATCTCTCGACGTTAATCGCGGTTATTCCGCAGAAAATCAAGGAAAAACTCTCCATCGACCTCATATTTGAAAATCAAACGGAGAGTTTTTGTCAACTCAGTTGTTCGGGTGGAAAGGATAACGGAAATTAATGGCTATCATGTTATCTATTGACTTAAAAAAATATTCTTTTATTCTTATGCACTTCAAGTGGTCCTTGGTTCAGTGGTTCTCTTCCTTCGACAACTGTTAAAGTGTTAAGATCAATCTGCAAGTTAAGATTGTGTCATGCGACCATTCTCCCTCATATATGCGATCCATTGTCGAGATTTTTCCATAAACTATGGACATTAGTCAACGAATGACTGGCGGGAATTGTGTCCTTATAAGAGGTAGTCGCACTCGCGGCAGTCGTATCGTGATGGGGCTTGATGCATGTTGACAACCTTCTTAACATCTCCATCATGCGGTTACTGCCTTCTTGGTATGATTGAGGCGTTAACCATTTGCTGCGTACGTTTGTTGCACAACAAATTACAATAATTGATCATACGAAGGAACAAAGCGAAAGAAAAAAAACATGCATAGAGAGCAAAGAACAGTAACGGAAAAATTTCGAACACGAAAAGGCCAGTGGGCATTCCGTTCGTTTCATGCTGTCATAATAGGTCATACCCAAGAGTTTCATTAAGCAGCAAAGCCAGTTTTTTGTCCTTCGATTTTTTTTAAGTTCAAGTTCTTATCGAAAAATTGCTAGAACCTTCAGAATTCAAACACATAGTAAGCCGCATTTATTGAAATAGACGGTCTGTCAGTACAGTAAGAAAAAAAACATCTGTTGAAGGCGGACGTTGATTAGAAAAGATCGCTTACTACTAGCTTTAATACATCAGTCTTGAAAACGCCATGCTTGTTAATGTTTCCAAAAATTTTAACACACGTTCAAAATTTGTTGTTCTCCACGTCAGTATTTAAAATTCATCTGTTACCTCTTGGAAATCTATTTGAGATAACCAAAAGCTTCGTGTCTGTCTCATTCTAAGATGACTGAACTCTGAGAGTTGTGATAAATAAGGCTTCTTCCAAGAGCTTCACTAGGAAGTGCCTTTGTTGATTGTCTGTTGGAATAAAAACAGTAATTATCTTACTGTTTCTCTGTTAACAATGCTCTTCGAATTGCCCGCAGGAAGGCACCTTACAACGGCTAGTCCTAACAAGAGGACTGCATATAAACATGCATCGCCTCCATATAAACACCTCCTTAAGTTTCAGAGAGAATCTGTCATGCGCTTCAATTGGATTGAACCCAAGCAGTGTTTCCTGTTGATCTGGTAGCTTGTCAGTGGGCTTTTGCAATGTAGGATAATCATAACATATTTACTTCGTATTATCTTTTTTAAAATTAAAAGGATTTGTTGCAGATAATCGAATTCTTTTAACTAACGTTAAGGTGTTGCAAAGTGGACGAAATAACTATATTCTGTTTCACAAGATCTTAAGGAATTATTCTGATTAAGATTTCGCCTACGAGCATAACACACTAATGAACTAAAGAAGTTATTAATTTAGTTAATAGCTTAAAATACTTCTTCTCACTTGAAATCCCAGAACAGTAACATACCTCCCATATTTTCAATACACATTCTATCAGTGTTAAGTAGAAATTCTTCCTTCCGATTGCACGACGACAGTAAGGTTTGGTTCTCAATTTTTATTTGGTGTGTCTAGTCTTAACTATATTACATAACGCTTTTTATTTTATGTTTTGTGTCGTATGGCACAGCTTTTTACGATCACGCAAACTCTCGTGTTTGTCTCTCTCGTGTACAGTGATTCTTATAGTTTCCTCAATGTAATTTAATTACTTGAACTGGTTTGAATTTTTGGTCACAGCCCAATCAATTTGGCTGAACCCTTTGCCGTAAGAACTCTTTCAAATCATTGGTTGACAGTCAGCAATTAACAGTGACATGACGGAATCGTTTCCGACAGCTTCCGAGCCAAAGTCCTCCTTCAGAAAAACCTAACACCCCATCTCTCGTATAAATCCCTATTGCATATGTTCCATGAAAATGACATTGTGCCGATGCCAATAATTCCTTTGAACGACTGGGCTATTCGCAGTGTCCCTCGATATTTTCGGTAAAGTTCATTTTTAGCCCGGTTTAGAACTCCACGAGCAACGTTTGCTGGGCGCTTATCATTCCTTTCACTGTCTTCTCATTGTTTTTCTGTAATATCTTAACAAAAGAGCTTGTCAGCCATTTCAAAGGATTATTTTTCTTCCTTATCTGTGCTGCGCGCACGGCCGTTTTGAATACGTCTCTGACGCCTTTGTTTGTGACCGCTGAACACTCCTTGAACGCAAAAGCGTTTATTTTCCTTGCCATTTGTCTGCCATCAGACGTACTAACTGGAACTAAATTTTCCTCCGATAGCTGGGCGATCAACGACGATTTATGCCGAAGATCAGTTTTGGTTGCTACCAAAATGATTGGTGCGTTCGGGCAGTAGTTTCTCACTTCCGGTACCCACTTTTCGTGGACGTTTTGCAACGACTCGGGTCGATCAACCGAGTACATGACGATGAACACCGTCGCCTGGCGATACAATAACGGTCGGAATATCTCGAAGTCTTCTTGGACAGCGGTATCCCACATGCTTAATCGTACATCTTTTCCCTCAAATTTCATCTTGCACGTGTGGTTTTCAAAAACGGTTGGAATGTATCTGACGGGAAAGCTGTTGTTGAGGAAGACCTTTATCACAGAAGTTTTCCCACACATTCCGTCACCAACGATAACGATTTCTTCCGCGGCAAAAGCCATTTTCTGAAAAAGACACAAACATACGCCCGTTGAGTAAACAATCTATTCTACGTCACAACGAGTCGTTGCCTCAGTTGTCATATTTATAGCGTATGTCGAAAATTAAATCCATTTTAGCTTGCAGAAAGCGGAATGAAATGTTCAGGTATATTTCGTGGATGGTGTATCGTCTGAAGCTGCCGATTGAATAATCATTTCTTTGGAGTTTTCCTCTGTGATTTAACAAATAGTATTATGAAGTAGTGCAATGTTTGCTCAAAGGAGAAGAGGTCACAAAACTTTGTGATAAACTCGCAGTGAGGAAATTCAAACTGTTCCTCTCACGTAGGCCCGACACGAGAGAAAATTGGAACATCGGAAATATTCAGATCAAGTCAACACGCCTTTGACATAAAGGAAATGACCTGATAAACGAAATGACAGCTTGGCAATCTTGTTTGTTTTGGAGAGGCAATCACTATTAGCGTATTTTTCAGCGGTTGCTGGGTTTGGGAGTGCACGATGCCCGGCACGTACAGAGGTTTAGCATGCTATATGTGTATTTTCAACAGTTAACTGTCTCTTATCTCATTAGATTAACATCGTAAATTGGTCACGTCCATTAACGTCGGTTATCTGGCTCTGTCATCAAGATGACAGACACTTGGCTCATTGGCGATAGAAAAGCAGTCATATAATACTCATTAATAATACATCAAGAAAATATATATCCTAGACGACACCGCCGCTCATGTTCTAAATAGCACTTAACGTCCTCGTCCTGACCACTTTAAATCTCGATTCCGACTACACAATATCTGACCCTAAACGTTTAATGGCACTTGCAGCACAAATTGGCACACTAGTCCCTTGCGAAGGAAAACACGCTTTCTCGGGTCAGATTTTCTATAAAAATCATGGGTTTTATCTTGAGCAGCGAAATGTGCAGAAAGTGATGGGGATATCAAATAAGCACTGATTTTCATCGTATAACCACTCAGTCATTTGTTTGTTAGTTACGTCTGTAATACGAGGTTTCAATACGTTTGTAATACGAGGTTGTCAGAATCGGATGCTATTAACATAAAATCGCTTGAAGAAACGGAGTCAGATATTGACTTAGAACTAAATATACTTTTACCTTTATTTATAAGTCGAAGTATGTTCTTACACTCGCAAAATAATGAGTGTATATAGGCTAAGAGAAGAGTGCCTATTTGGCTTTCTTTCAGTTTTCGTTTTTCTGAGAAAAATAACGCAGAACGACTATTTGGAACGCGTATTGTAAACATTACCCGGCAAAATCATGGTTCCTTGTCTCAAACCAGTTAAGCTCTAAATCTAGCTCTTGGGATGGATATTGTGCATTTAATGGGCAAGATTTTCTGGACTAGATTTACATATTTTAGATATATAATTACTGTAAAAGACAAGTTAGGTTGCCGTGAAATTATCGTCAATAACACTGCAATGCATTACCGTCGTTTATCATTGGAAGAAATCTCAAGATCAAAGATCTGTGGGATCTTCGGCTGAGATCACAGAAAATTTTCCTCATTTGAATCAAAGATCAAAATCCTGATATTTTGCTTTTTTGTTTATCCGAGGTAGATTCTAACTCGCTTGCTCCTCCAAAAGATCGTTACAGGTCATAACTACAGTCAGTTGTCCGTCAACTCAAACACTACGAAATTATGCTTTTATCGAAGAAACCGACTCGATAGAGGATCTCCCGTATTTACCGATATTAAACCACTCTTACCTGTAGTTATTTGTATCCCAAAAATGTCAGGCTTTCTGTAGTGCTAAACTTATCGTTCTTGTCCTTGATGTTGTCCCAAGACAGACGATTGTCTCTCAACAGCACAGGAGACTCAAGCTTTATATGTTCTCCATACTCTCACTGGTCACGTGTAATGTTTATCTCGGCATCGCATCCGTACGTCAAGAGCTTATCCTTGTGCGCCATTTGGCTCTCCCTCAAAGTTTTCCAACCCCTACTAGGCTAGAACAATGCAACTACCGGTGAAGTTAACAAACGAGTACTCAGAAGGGCTTTGAAGTACTTTAGTACAAGCAATTAGCGTGGGATGTGACACTTTCATCCTGTGAACCAATGGAAAAAAAACTAGTCATTTATTTGAAGCTTTGGGCTGCGACAGTCTTCGTCTAGATTTGCCTGCCTCCAAGGTCAATGATACGACGTCATATAGAGCTCCGGTGTCATATTTGTCAGTTGTGCTCCTATTGAGTCAAAACCGAGTGGCCTGCAGTCACGAGCCTGGTTAGCAGCGTCTTGGTCAGAGTAGAGCGAGTTGGGGTCCGTTGGTACATGTTGACACATAGAATTTCTCCAAACCTTACAGTATCTAAGTCTTACACCCTTTAACTTACTTCCAACGTTTCTTTAGAGAACTTTCTCTAGATTGTGGTAGGACTCACCTATTTCGAGAAACACCAGAATTCCCTCTCCCCTAACTGGATGAATTCTCTTCATGTTTGAGTGAATCCAGTTGACCATACTTTTCGAAAGTGGGGGGTCTGGACACAAATCTAAAGTTGTTCTCACTGCTTTGAAAGGATAAGGATTGCATAAATGGATCCGTCCATGCATTCATCCGTCCATAAATATCTAAATTTATCACAAGATTTTTAGCATTAAAAACTGAACTGACCTCTTTTCTTGCGACTAAATAGATTATCTAAAGGAAATGGAATTAACGACCTCGTCAAAATTTCTTAAGTTAATCAAGGGAGATACTTAGTGATATTGAGATCACATGCCTTTCGAGCTTAAACAGACTTTTATAGCATTCTCGGTTTCAAATAAAACTTTAACAGTAAAGCGAGCAATATTGAGTGCTGGCGGCAACCGCTAATCCAAAACAAATTAAATATATTTGGTCTTCCACAACTACACGTTGTTTTGGCATTGTTTAATACTTCCAAAATTCTTACTTTCCTCTTGCTAGGATCACGAGAATATGTTTACTTACTCTGTAGCCTGCGCTATTTCTAAATAGAATGTGTCTTTTTGTTTTAAAACACAGTAACAAAATACAATATGTTGATTTCGCGTTGTATCTATTTCTAAATGGCATATACATAAGTACGTAAATACATATTTATATACATATATATATGAATCTTATTATACATATGTATACATAAATATACATACATATATATATATATATATATATATATATATATATAATATTTCGAACGAGGTCCCGAATTAACATCATACTTGCCGTCTGAGACCCTATAGTGTAGTGGCAAAACAACCGTACCGGCAATCGGGAGACACGAGTTCGATTCCCGTTGGGGAGCTCAGAAGTTTTCTGAGATAAAAGCTTGAGAACAAACTTTTCATCATATATATATCCAAGCTTACAAACATCTACACTTAGTAAGATGAAATTTACTTACACACACACACACAATATATATATATATATATTGTTAAATAAGGAGGTTGTTATTATTAGCTCGGTAGACACGCTTTGGCGAGGTACTGGATCTTTATTGGATCACAAGACAACGTACAATAACTAATGATTTACAAATGTTCAATAACTGTTCGCTACAGCGAGTAGTCCTTCTGAGTCTGGGCTCCCTTCTACTTGCTTTTCAGCTCTGCTTTATCTGCTCTCTTGTCTGCTCCTCTTCGTTGGGCTCCTCTCTGTGGGCTCCTCTTTTCTGCTCTCTGTTGTTAGAAAAGGAGTGTCTCCTTTTTATACCTCCAGTGGGTAATTTTAGTTGACGTTGATTGACAGTAGAAGTTGACCAATCAGATACACTCCGATCAAGTCCTTCGCTCTGCCAGGTGAAGGAGTTGTTTGGAACGCGACATAGTCAACAAGGATGTTTGAAAAAGATTTTTCTACGCCAAAAGAATATAATTCTTTGCAAAATTAAGATAGTAAAGTCAGAATGTAACGGTCCTTATCCTAATTAGGTTATTTTACAGTTTCATATCATATTTCGAGCTCAAGTCTAGACAGAATACTAATCACATCATACCTGGAATTTAGTAAAGTACCGAATTAATATATGTAAGACTAATACACACCAGAGCAAGGATCAAACAACATCAATTTGTACCTTGACCGTAAATCTGAGCATACAAACAAAAATCTTTTATACCAGATCGGTAACATTGTTCATAAAATTTTTAACACGATTGGTTTTGGTACTGTGGTCACAAAAATAACAAAATAACTCCACATGTTCAAAACTCAAACAAACATCACAACCTTCATGACATGGTCGTCCAACTGTGGCTTAGGAACTGTTTTCACAACAGACCACGTTGACGTAAATTCCATTTCGGTTCACAAACAACACAAACTGCAGACCACCAAGGCTACTGAAATGTGTGTTTCATAACAATATATATATGTAATATTTAAAAACCGAGCAGGAGTGCTTTATCGGGATTTCTCAAACTCATTAATAATTCACGAAGAAAAAACAAAAGAAATACATAATTGATCAGTATTTAGAAATCGGAGGAAGATTACAGCTGAATTTTTCCAACTTTCGGCTGGATTTTCGCCTAAAATACCGGTTCGTTTGAGAAGTAATTTCAAACACTCGTTTAGTGTTCTTCCTCCGATTTCTAGATACCTCGAAACTCGTTAAAAAAACTCGATTTCGCCTCGTTTTTCAACTCGTTTCTCGGTATCTAGAAATCGGAGGAAGAACACCAACTCGTACTTGAAATATTACTTAAAACACGAGGCGATAGCCGAGTGTTTTAGACCCGATAAAGCACGAACTGCGAGTTTTTTAAATGTCTTATGAAATTCACCTCTTAATACGCTAATTCGTGAAGAAAGTTTGGAAATTTATCGTTCGTAAGGGAGCGTTCACATATTATGTAATCAAGGCGCGGGGAGGGGGGTGTTTGGAATTGCTTATTCTTGATTATGGAGGGGTGAGGGTTAGACATCATAATGACATAAGCAAATAAAAAAATTCAAACATGTCTTATTTGTTTAATTTTTAAGAAAAACAGCCTAAGTATAAACCATTTTGTTCTTTTCCATTTGAATTATCTAAAGTTTACGTTTTTTCGTGGCTTCGAAAACCTGTTTTGAGAAATCTGCGATATTAATATTGTAGTCAGGTTTGTACTGTTTTTACATTATTAAATAAATGCGGAATATCTACAAAACCACAAAACTAGAGCTTTTGAATTAAATCTACAACATGATTAGCACCAAAAACTGTATCTACGCCAGTGGAGTATCTTGGAACAAAAGGGGGGGGGGTGTTTCAACCGACGATGATGTAATCTAAGGAGGAAGTTGGCCATGAATGATTATGCATGATTACAAGGGGGGAGGGGGGGTCAAAAATGAGTGAAAAAGTGATTACGTGATATGTGAACGTTCCCTAAGCCGAAAAAATAGAACTTCTTCATATAAAGGCACATGTATCTTTATCACATATATAGATCCGACACAGTTATGATCTTCCTTGGTCTTTTCCTCATGAATTTTTAATGAATTTTATAAGTATATATATATATATATATAGCAATATGGTTATTCCAAATCAACGTGGTAGAGTGCTCAATACAAGGGCTGGTAGAGCGTCATACAAATGTTAAGTAAAAACACCCTTTATGTTGCTACTTCAAGTTTCACGCTGCTGAGCGATCATCAGGCAACTGAGAATGAATCAATTACAACCACCCCTTTTATGCTGTCCCAACGTAAAATGTTGTTGAATAAAAGATCAAAAATCATTTCCAAATGCCGACATGTCAACACGCACTACTTATGGAATGCACGTACGTTTCGCTGTACTGCAGCTCATCAGTGCAGCTCGGAACGAACTTGGATATATATATATCTAAATGTCCTTAAATGTCCGTAAACGGAAGAAATGACTGTAACCTATAATTAGATCTGAGATAGCATAAAAGGGATGGTTGTAATTGATTCATTCTCAGTTGCCTGATGATCGATTAGTAGTGACGTAAAGGACATTTAGATATATATATCCAAGTTCGTTCCGAGCTGCACTGATGAGCTGCAGTACAGCGAAACGTACGTCTGCTGATTGAACATATAAATATATATATATATATATATATATATGTAGTAAGTAAGAAGTAAAATAGACAAAATTTTTGCTGTCGCTACTCTGAGTTTCACGCGCTCAGGCGATCATCAGGCAACTGACAGATTATTTAATTATTCACACATTTATAATATTTGCAAGTTCACAGATGGTGCTGTGTTACATGTCGGCATGCGCTGAAAAGCTCTGATCGTTTATTTAAGATGTTCTTTTTACGTCCCTTCAAGATTAATAGCTTTTCCTCTAAGCATAAGCGGCATTTTCTAAATCCTGCTTTACATGATGGTAGCTGTTTGATGATTTCCCACTTGATCGTGTATTTTCGTTTGTTGTCCTTGAGTTGCCATATGTGTTTGGAGAGCTCAGTTTCGTTGTGGTATTTTTTGTTGTTCAGTGATTTGCTGTGGTTTCGGTATCTAGTTTTGAAGTCGTTGGCTGTGACGCCTATGTATGTCCGTGTCTCGTTGTTGTCAGTTGTTGTAACTTCGGCCTTGTAAATCACGTTCGTTTTTAGGCAATTGCCTTGGATTGGGCATTGGTCAGGTTGTCTACAGTTGCAGTGACGTGTGTTGTTTCCGTTTGTTGATTTTGTTCGGTTGTCATGTCTTTTGAGTATTGTTTTGTTGTGTCTAGTGATAAAGGATTTCATGTTTTCGTTGCAGCTATAACTTACACGTATAGTGTGTCTGTTAAAGAGCTTGGAAAGTTTGTTATTAGGTGGGAAGTGTTTGTCAATAAGTTGTAAGGAGTCGCGTGCGATGTTTATTTTGACATTTATGCTGTAAGGAGGATCAAACCAGATCACGTTTCGTTGTCTGTTACGTTGGGTATTTGTATTGGTGTTAGGTGATTCGTATTTGAGTTGTGTGTTAAAGTTGCTTCGTTTGAGGGCTTCGTTGTAGATAGGAGCAGCGGCGTCAAAAGTATTTTTATTAGATGATAGTTTGTTAATTCGTCGGTTGATAGATCTGGGGAGTTCGCGTATTATGGAGGGTGGCTGGTTAGATGAGCGGTTGATGTAAAGAGGTTCGTCGTTGGGTTTTCTGTAGGGTTTGTAAGTACCGTTGGTGAGGTCGAATGTTAGGTCAAGGAAGTTTGTGCGATCTTGGTTAGTCAGTGTTGTAATTTTAAGGCCGAGGTCGTCGAATATACGAACAAGTTCTTTTCTTTCCTTGTTACGTAGTCTGCCAGATTTAGTGTTGATCACTGCCAAGCCGTCGTCGCGGTATAATCCAACATTTTTTCCGAAGCGTTCTTGAAGTGAATTGATTATGAAGAGACCGACAAGTTCGCATATCTCTGCTCCGTCATAGCTTCCCATAGTTACGTCAAATGTGTTGTCTGCGTTGCGTTTAGACCATATCTGGTTTTGGTGGAAAAGAAGTGATTTACGTGCGTGTTTGATGATTGAGATGTCGTTGTCTGTGACGTTTATGAATTGTTTCCCCCATGCGATACATCGGTCCAGGAAATGTTCAGAAATTGAAGGGTGAAAGTCTACTATATCGAAGGATATGAATGATTTTCTCGGTTTGTTCTGAATTGATTGAAACCACGAGATTGCGTCGGTGGAGGTTCGCCACTGGTTTACTTGGGTTTGAAATCTTATCCGGTTGTTTATGTTGTCTAGGATGGATTTGCTTACTTTGCCGAGGTTGCTTTTTGCTGGGTTGATGAGGCGGCATTTGGGATTGTTCTCAAAGTCCGGTTTATGATCTTTCAGGGATATAAAGGCTGGTGTTTCGTTCATAGGATCTATACGGTTGGATATGTTTAAGTTATCGGCGATAGACTTTAGTTCGTGGTTGATTTCTTTCAAGATGTGGTCTTGTGCATGTTTGTATGTCTTCGTGACATTCTCGGTTAATAGTTTGTTGTAAGTGGGGGCATCCATTTCGTAGATATTCCTACTTTTGTCTGCAAAGATGAGAACATTCTTGGAAGCTTTGATCTTTCTCTTGTCCTTCTCCAGAGTCTTAATGAAATTGCTGTTGACGTTGCGTAGTTTGATGTTTTCGATCAATTTAGCTACGTCGTCTTCAAAAGGTTTTAGTTCTGTGACGGGAGGTGCGCTGTGTTTTGTCTTTAATCCATAAGTGTTAGTCCTGCGTGTTTGGTTGTTTTCGCCGTTGTTGTTTAGGAAGAAATGAGCTTTCCATCGACAGAAGAAATGAGCTATATATATACATATATATATATTTCCTATATATATATGTATAAATATATATATATATATATATATATATATATATATATATGTATGTATGTATATATATATATGTATATATGTGTATATATATATATATATGTATATATATATATATATATATATATGTAAGTATATATATATATATATATATATATATGTATGTATATATATATGTATGTATATATATATATGTATATAAGAAGTAAAATAGACAAATAGACAAAATTTTTGCTGTCGCTATATATATATATACATATATATATATATATATATGTATATGTATATATATATATATATATATACAAATGTATACATATATACAATATATATACGGGCAATAGTAGAGTGTTTTAGATCCGATAAAGCACGGACTGCGAGTTTTTTTAAATGTCTTCTAAAACGAACCTCTTAATACGTCAATTCGAGAAGAAAGTTTGGAAATTTATGGTTTCTAAGCCGAAAAACTTAAGTTCTTCTTGACATATAACTTTTTGATCATAAACACCAATAATGCACTCATTTGAAAATTAGAGGGAAAATTTTTACAAAAACATTGGCGGTTCAATTTTCCGCATTTGTGAATCGTCTGTCAACAATGGCTTCATTCGATGTTTGTGAATGTTACATAAAAATGGGTAAACAATTGTTTTTTACAACTATATCTTTACAACAAAATCGCTTCGAAAGTGTTTGATTTATTTCAGTGTTAGTGCAGTCTCATTCCAAGATACATTAAACATATTACAGTGTTCTATGAACACTGCAACTCACCCCAAAATTCAAAGATGTCGTAGATTTGGCTGTCGTTTAATTGTGGTGCTGAAAAGACCTTTCAAGTTTAGAACGTAAGAAACCTGATTTGTACATGGTACTCCGTCGCTGAACTGTTAACGGTGCTGCTAGATTAACAGTAGAAGAAAACTGCTAAACACATTGAGGCGTTATTGTAACTCGTAACTGGTAATAACCTACTCATATAGGGTTCCGAAAGATTTCTCAGAAAAAAGCCACTTTTTCCGAAACATATACTCCTAGACGCCGTCTCTTCTCTACAAGGTGTTGAATAGCAAAAAACATACAAATACCGGTATTGATTTCTTTTTTCTGTGAATTGTATTCAGTGACAGTCGATGCATTAGCAGTATTCATCATTGCGCGATTGATAGTAAAACGAAAGCGTGGAGGAAAGTTCACAGAACACAGAGGACGTTTAGTTAGCTCGAGCTAACTAATCAAATTGCGAATTAACGAACAATTTTATCACAACTGCAAGAGAACCATTGAAAAGATAAGAAGCTACGGTGGACCATTTATGACGACAACAACGTTAACCGAGAAATTAAGCTTCGCATGGACTGGTGACTTCGATTTATTAAAGCAATTCGTAAGTGAAGATTTAAAACTTGATGGAACTTGGTCACAGCCTGGAGGAGACAAAAAGCTGTTTACTTTCGAAGATTCAACAATAATATGGAGAAAGAATAAGAACTTCTTGTTTTTTGATGGAGAAAAGGCAAGTGATGTTTTTGAAGAGGTATGTAAACTGATATGTACGGATAATTCAAACGTGCCTACTTCAGACTTTTGGCAATCAAGCAAATCGTCTGTCTGTACGGACGTCGAGAATCTTAAACTTGGTCAGCAGGTAAATGGCGAAGCAATTCGAACATTATCGGACTCTATTCTTCATATGACGTCCGTAATCTCTCAACTTCAAGATTTTGTGGAAAAGAATAAAAAAGATTTGGGCGATATAACCTTGGTACAGCCAACAACAACAACAACAACAATAATGAAAGAGCACAATGAATATGGAAGTAACGCTGATGCTATTAATCCTACTGAGCCAGACGAATTGACAAATCCTGTCCAGAACAACCGGGATGATAATCTTTCATCGATTAACTTGTCAGCTGACAAAAGTGCCATGAATTCGAGTGAAGCGGTAAAATATACTGAACAACTTAATAGTTCTACTGAGATTGATTCCAAAACTTTGCTAGAAGAGTGTCCAAATGATGAGATAGTTTTTCGTCCTGTGTCGGTCCATGACTTTAAAGTTGACGAAACTATTGTGGAAGAGCATCAAGCAACATACGCAAACGTAGTGGCATCTCATCCTCCTCTTAATAATACTTGTAAAAATATTCCAAAATCTAAAAGGGAAAGTAAACCCGGAAATGCTCCGCGGAATATACAATGTAAGACTGGTGGGTCACCTGAAGAAATTCATGATGGCTTTATCGGAGTTGAGCGCAAGCGTAACAAAATCAAGAAATATTTCTTAACCGGAATCGCCGAAAACGTGAAAGAGAATCAAATTTTATCGTATCTTAAGCAACGAAATATAACCCCTACGTATATCTCTATGTTTCGAAGTCGACGCAGAGGAACAATTTCAGCTAGAATCCATATTCCATCGGGTTCTTGTGCACTGGTGCAGAAAGGAAGCTTTTGGCCAAAATTCGTGAGTTGTAAGCCATGGCGATGAAGAGAATATGATGGTAAAACCGTTGAGGGGAAAGTAAACGTGACCCTGGATGGGATTTATTCAACTTATGTATAATGGTTTATGCAATACCAGTTAGAATTTCTTCTCGAAACCGGAAACATATCCCACTCCCGTTTAGATTAATGAATAATTGGCGTAATTTTAGTAATTCTATTAATTCTACCAATTTAACATCGACGAGGCAGCGTATCCCTTGCAGGAAGAGGCAATCAAACTACCACAATTTAATTTCAGTTCCTCTTACCGATCGGCCAACTTCCTATAACCAAGTTGAATCTGTTTATTCAAGAGTTACTCTCCCTACCTTGTTTCTCTCTAACACAAGGTCCCTTGTCAATAAACTGGAAGATCTTGAAGTCGCCTTTAATTAGAACCATGTGGATATCGTTTGTATAACTGAAACTTGGCTGACGAATAGCATTCCGAACTCGCTGGTAGAAATTGAAAATTATTCTTTAGCTCGGAAGGACAGAAGTGCCGAAAAGCGTGGAGGGGGTGTCTGTGCATATATTAAATCCTCTATTGGTTTTAAACCCATCGACGAACTTAATGATTCTTTATTTGAAAGTCTTTGGCTATACTTACGACCGAACAGACTACCACGTGGGTTTTCTTGCCTCATAATTGGCATTATTTATCATCCACCACAAGAAGACGATTCCTTATTTACAGAACACCTAATTTCATCGCTCGATATTGGCTTGACCAAACACCCTAATGCCGGGATTATGCTAGTTGGAGACTTCAATCACTTCAGCTACTGGCACATTTGTAATCATTTTAATTTGCGGCAAATGGTTAAAAACCCAACACGTGGTGATGCAATCCTAGATTTAATTTTTACCAACTTGTTCCATCGCTGTACTTCTCCAGAAATCCTGCCTGGCATTGGTCTGAGTGACCATAATTCAGTAATTATTCGGCCAGTAAAATCCGTTCGTAAGATGAATGCTGAATTAGTATTCAAAAGAACAGTAAACCCACATATGAAATATAGTTTTGGGAGATGGCTGGTATCTACTGACTGGTCATTTATTCAAGATCTTCCAACGTGTACACGAAAACTTCCTGCATTCCAAACATTGCTAAGTTGTGCTGTCGATACCTTTTTTCCATTACGGAAAATTAAACAACATCCAACAGACAAACCTTGGATTACACCTGAGTTAAAAACTCTAATCCAACAACGACAGCAAGCAATGTCCAAGGACCCACTAGTTTTCAAAAACTTGAGAAATAAAGTAAACAGGTTATGCAATCGGCTTCGTAGTTCTTTCTTTGCAAGTAAAGTTGAAAACTGCGAGAATGCAGCTTCGTGGTGGAAATCCATTAAACAGCTTGCAAGTTTTCCCTGGAAAAAACCAATAACTAGCGCCATTGTCTTGGGGAAAGAAATTCATTCTGTGGAACTCGCATCCAAAATTAATCAAAATTTTCTACATACTACTATTTCTTTATCGCCATTGTCGAAATTAGAAAATGTAGAAATTGATTCTGCAGTGAGAAACGAAATTGCGCATAAATATTTTATCTCTCCGGAAGATGTTTATTTGAAGCTTAGTAACCTCAAACGTGCTAAAGCTTCAGGACCCGATAACATTCCAAGTTGGATTTTGAAGGATTTTGCCATGGAACTGTCCTCACCAGTTGCTGACATTTTTAACGTGTCAATCCAAGAAGCCTGCGTTCCAGATTCTTGGAAGGAAGCGAACGTTATTCCGATCCCAAAGGTAGATGTGATCAAAGACATTGAAAACGACTTAAGACCAATATCTCTTACGCCGATTCTTTCAAAAACTATGGAACATTTTATCGCTGAATGGATTATGTCAGGAATTAGGCATCTTATTGACAGGAAGCAATTTGGATCACTCTCTGGTTTATCCACCACCCACGCACTTTTGTCCTTTGCTCACCATCTATACAACGTTACCGATCAACCTAACCAGTGTGCACGAATTCTCCTTTTAGATTTTAGTAAAGCTTTTGATAAGATAGATCATAACATTCTTTTAAACAAAATGAATCAGATGGGTATCGACCACATACTAATTGAGTGGGTAAAAAGCTTTCTTTCTGGGAGGAAACAGCGAGTAAAGATTGGAAATGTCATTTCGAGTTTTGAAGCAGTAAATGGGGGCGTTCCCCAAGGGACGGTCCTTGGTCCAATTCTATTTCTAATAATGATTAACGACCTGCTGGAGGAGTGGGAAGACAGATGGAAATATGTCGACGATTCGTCACTTTCAGAAACCATTACCAGAAACCATGAATCATTATTGCAGACTACTTTGAATGATATCAATCACTGGTGTATGCGCAATAACATGTCCCTAAATCATCGTAAGTGCAAGGAGATCCTTGTTTGTTTTTGGAAAATTAAACCCAATTTTCCACCGATGACTGTTGATGGGCAGCCTATTGACTTAGTAAAGTCTGCGAAATTACTTGGTGTGATTTTTAGCGATGACCTAAAGTGGAACGAGCACGTTACTTATATCGTGAAGAAGTCTTCAAAACGACTTTATTTGTTAAGACTCCTTAAACGAGCTCGTGCTGACCCTAAAACATTATTAACTGTATATGTTACATGTGTAAGACCAATTCTGGAGTATTGCGCCCAAGTTTGGCACTTCAACATTCCCGAATATCTATCGAAAGATATCGAAAGAATCCAGTCAAGAGCCCTGAAAATAATTAATCCAACACTGTCATATAGCGATGCTTTAGCAGTGTTTGATATTCCAACCTTGGCTACAAGACGCGAATACTTATGTTCAAGTTTTTTCAATAAAAATGTTCTCTTGCAGTCTTCGCCTTTGTCTGATTTAATTCAAATTGAAAATTCTCTTACCTACGATTTACAGACTTCTAATAAACTTGCAACAATTAAATGTAGGACTGAACGTTTTAGAAGATCTTTTATTCCGTCATGTTTAAAGAATTACAATGAACATTGATCACGTATGTACTCTTAACATTTTTATATATTCTCTTTTGTAATTATAGGTATAAATTTCTTACTATTTTTACCATTTGTAAATCATATTTAACTAACATTTGTAACTGTATTTTACTATCTCATTTTACTATCTCATATAGGTATAAATTTCTTACTATTTTTACCATTTGTAAATCATATTTAACTAACATTTGTAATAGTATTTTACTATCTCTTTGTAAACAATGGACGTATTTCAACCCTTATGGGTTGCAAAGTCTATTTAATTAATAAAGATTTAAATATTCGGTTCATCAACCACCTAGCTTGACTGTTGAAATCGGGAAATGAATCACACTCTGCCGTAAAAGATGATGTTGTAAATTAGTTGTTGTCTGGAGTTTAGGGAAGAATATGTCAATGCTCCCTCAAGGATACGACATGATGACGTAGGCAAAGAAAATTTCCCGACTGATACAAACGTGATCCAGGATGTAAGAAGAAAATTTCTTCTGCAGTACACTCGGCAGCGTTGTGAGTTTGAAATGATTATATAGCGCAAGACATTTAGAAATGTGACGGAGAGATGGATCTTGCTCTATCAAGACAGGCTTTTAGTTCACGTTTTTCTTCTTCAATTCAGTTTGGTATTAGTGGCTGTTTCAATGAGGTCGGGTCAAAATTTCAAGTCGATCAATAATCTCAACTCGCTAGAGAAATCACGTCGATTTCTATTGTCCTCGAAAGTCAAGTCAAAACCTGCTTCCCAATCGGATTGACTACTTAATCTGCTTCTTGGAAACAGTAAAGGAACATGTAACTGAAATCGGGATCGGAAGCTAATCAATACTTCAAATCAATATAAGATGATGCGACCTCATGTAAACAGCCTTTTATTCGTTCGAGGTAAGTAGCGCTAGATGAGTTTGTAGTGTGATCTCACGAAAAAAATTCTTACTAATGAAATAGAGGACAAAAAGATTTTCAGCATGCCGTTTTTAGTGGCGTCATCAAAACTGAAAACCTTTCATATTATTAAAAATTGATTATATTACAAATTATATTATTATGTTATATTAATTATTTTTGATAATTTTAATTATAGTTACTATATATATTATAATTATTGTATTATAAAATATTTTCAGTGAGGCGTTTCAGGAGAGCCATCCAAATTCCTGACTATGTTTCGTAGGATAAAAAATTGGTACTTTCGCTACCTTGGTTCACTCGTAGATTCGCACGTTCATAGGTGCCTAGTAGGGCAGTGCAATGTTTTGAATTCAACATACAAACCCACACCGTTAAGCGAATTTCTGGCAACGAAATTGAATCTGAGAGTTTAGATTCAATTTTGCCCCGAAATGGGAGAATTTTGGTCGTCGACTTGAGCGGCCCTAAATGATTGCTATTACAACTATGAATAGAAATATGTAGAAATTTACTGATTATGACAAAAGCTTGAGTTATCTGCTCTAAACTCTTTGCTCTGTGTAAGAAGATCTTGGATGACACCATTACTGATAGTTCACGTAAGCATAATGGACTATTGCTACAAAAACGGCAATTGGATTACTGTTTAAAGAACAACCCATATGCGTTTTTGGATCTTTTGCCATCGACAAGAATTGGGACATTTTTATTTACGCAATTTTTAGAAATTTAATGAACTGTATACACTATCAGCAGTCGAACTGTATGGGATTTGCAAGGTAACTCGTGGTAAATGCTATTCAGTTCGGATGGGAACGTGATACTTTACAGGGGCGGAGGCGGGGAGGCTGGGGGGGCTTTAGCCCCCCCACTTTTTTTGGAAAGAAATTAAATATTTCAGTATTGCTTTGAAAAACGTCTTAACCATGGTGAATGGTTATACAATTATACATTTTTACACGACGATTCTGCATCAGATATGCAACTGCTGATCAAACAGCCATGATTCTCGTCACGAATTGTTAACGAGCATTATAAAGCTTGGTGCTGTGTTTCGATATCTTTTTATTATTCTGCAAAAAATTTAGTTTATTCCGAAAAATTGTACATTTCTAAATCATTTTGAGCTGTGAGACTGTATTTTTCAACAAATTATCAAAAAGATCATATCCTGTTCAGTTTGTCCAATTGTCCTTCGTAATCCGAAATGCTGAAAATGTTCTGTCCTGGATTTCAGTATAAAGTAATTTCAAGATTTTCTCAGTGAAACAACCTCTCCACCTTTTAAGGAAGAAACTATCAGCTATTTGGTAAGAGGGAAGAATATTTCGTCGCCACACTCAAGTACTGGTATATGTCGCGCTAGGTCACGCCTGTGGTTCCGATTATGTAACTGAGATGGAATATCGATTTCTGGACGGAATTTATAAGTGTTTTATTGAAAATGGCCGTCGCACCTAAAAAACTTAGAAACGTGGAGGGAACTGAAACATCTTTCAGAAACATCTAAATATCACACACATGTCCGAACAAAGACCGTTCCTTTTTCACGCATTAGTTATCTACTGTACTGCTACTACGCTTGTCTGTCAATTAAGTGATTTTATCACAAACGTGCATCGAATAAGAGAGTTAAAAGTATTATTTACCGCCTTATAACACAAGGACAGAACAGAAGTTGAATCATTATCGATATTTCAAGAAACTGCATCTATATCTCCTCGACATCGCAAAAAATGAATTCATATTAGGATGGAAAACGACAATTCGCTTGAGTGTGTAATGATGTTAAAGTGGCCAGCTCAGTTGAGCGTGTTTACACGAACCGAGAGGACTCGCCTTAGGAAGCTGGCTTTATGTAACAACTTCGTCAGTTCAGCTAATCGGGCTGACCCACGATATGAGAACTCTCGGAAGTCCGAACTCGGAATTCGGAACATGAAGTTGGAACTCGGAACTGGGAACTGGGAACTGGGAAGTTGGAACTCGGAACTCGGAACTCGGAACTGGGAACTGGGAACTGGGAAGTCGGAACTCGGAACTCGGAACTGGGAACTGGGAAGTTGGAACTCGGAACTCGGAACTGGGAACTGGGAAGTTGGAACTCGGAACTGGGAACTGGGAAGTTGGAACTCGGAACTGGGAACTGGAAACTGGGAAGTTGGAACTCGGAACTGGGAACTGGGAAGTTGGAACTCGGAACTCCGAACATAAACATAAAAATACCTTCTTTTACTTCGAAACAAAGACCTTTTATAATGATAGCGCTGACTTTTCGTTTGGACAACGCAGACGTAGACGTTTTAATGATCACCATTTTAAAATCTGCCTTTCCTATCATCTTTATCATAGCGAACAACTGAATATTTAAAAAGGTTTTTCTTTATAATGGTTATCTTGATACTCTTCTAAATCCCTGTATTCGTTATTTTCCTAACAGAATGTTTTGCCCACCTTGATGGGATACAAACGCTCCCCCAAAAATTGTTGTCAACTTTTCTCTTCCTTTCAATGGTACAGAGTGCTTATAGATTATTCGAACCCAGATTAGGAAACTGTATTTATCTACCATTCTGCGCATTTCTTTAGATTTTAATTTTCATTCTAATACATAGTTCCCCGGTTTCTTACACCATAAGGACTGAGTTCCCAAGCATCTAAGTATTTTATTTAAATACAAGTATGATTCAGACTATCTGGTTAAAGAGTGATAATGTGTAAATTACCCTTAAGAAGTAAAGTTATTATTATTATTATTATTATTATCATTATTATTATTATTATTATGTGTTCGTTGTGTAGTATCCTATGTTTTTACGTAAAACGTGACACAACTAGACACGTGACTAGAGAGTAATAAACGAGGCAGTTGCGTTTTGAAAGCGAACAAGAACATTACAATGGCAACGAGGATCTAAAACAACCCACTGAAACAAGGTTTTGACAACACAAAGGTTAATACGTTCCAAATTATCTGTGTTCGTCTTAAGTGACATTCAGCTACGCGAAAGTCTTAACGTTCGCTGTCCACAAGTGGCGGGAGAAACAAGCACAAAAGCAAACGAAACGTTTCACATAACATTCACAATTGCAAGCAATGGCAGCAGCCCTACCAACATTCCCGTCCTTTGATCCTAACGTCGATCTGGGCGCACCAGGCATCAGATTCAAGAAATACATCTCTCGCTTTCGAAACTTGCTCACCGCAACAAACATCACTGATCCCAAACGTCAAAAGGCCCTCCTATTACATTATGCCGGTGCAGAAGTCAACGACATTTTTGAAACACTAACAATCACCGAACCAACAGAAGAAGAAACTGATCTAGACGTCACAAAGCGTTGTCGGATTACTTCACGCCGAAGCAGAATCCTGTGTTCGAAGAGTATAAATTTCGCGCCGCCAAACAAGCACCTGGTGAGTCTCTTATGACCTATTACACACGACTCAAACAGCTGTCACTCACCTGCGAATTCGCCAACGTCGATCGAGAAATCACGTCTCAAATTGTCCGACATGGCCGATCACAGAGGCTTCGACGAAAAGCTCTTGCTGACCCAACCATCACTCTCGCGAAACTTCTTGATATGGACAAGGCAATGGAGTTGGCCGATATTCAAGCAGCAAGCCCGGAGAAACAACAACAACGACCCGAGAGTGCCAACCGCCTGACAGCCGGAAGTCGCCGGAACAACCTGAACAACAACACGCGACGCGACTCGCGGGACTAAACAAAAAATAGACCACCCCCTCGTACGACTCCCAGTGCAAAATGCCGAAACTGCGGAGGTAACTACCCTCACGCAGGAGGAAAAACTGCTTGTCTAGCCCACGGAAAGGAATGCAGATCGTGCGGAAAGCTCAACCATTATCAATCGGTATGTCTCCAAGGAAGACGTCCACAAAAACCACCTGCCATCAGACAAACCAAGCGAGCTCCGCTACCACACAAACCCCCGCGACAAGAAGTTCGTATTTTTAGCGAGGACGAAGGAACTGAAGACAGTGATTAATACGGATTATTCAGCATGAACGTGAACAACGAGAACTCCGATTGCAGAAAACAGCCAACGTTTGATGTCAACATCGCGGGAACACCGCTGACCATAATGGCAGACTCAGGCTCAAGCATAAACATTCTCGATGAGCAAGACTACAACCGGCTTTCTACGCGACCGCGTTTGCAGAAAACACGCACTAAGATCTACCCTTACCAGACAGAAACGCCCCTACCTGTTCTAGGCAGATTCACAGCTCCGATTACATCCGACACGACCAACCGTACTGAAATATTCTGCGTGGTGAAAGGGACAGGTGGATCTCTACTAAGCTGGCGTACGTCTACCGACTTGGAACTCCTCAAAGCAGTGAAGTCCATAAAACATCAACGGGTCCTCACTGTAGATCAACTGACTACCAAGTATCGGGACTTATTCCAAGGACTTGGCAAGCTAAAAAATTACCAAGTTCATCTCCATATCGATGAAGGTGTAACACCAGTTGCCCAACCACATAGACGTGTGCCATTCCATGTGCATAAACAACTTGAAGAGCAGCTAAGTAAGGATGAGACACTCTGTGTCGTGGAGCGAGTTGAAGGACCTACCCCTTGGGTGTCACCCATTGTTGTGGCGCCGAAGCCGAAATCACCAGGGAGAATACGTGTATGCGTTGACATCCGTCGCGCCAACGCAGCCATTAAGCGTGAACGCCACACCACACCGACAGTCAAAGAAATAGTCGGCGACTTAAACGGCGCGACGGTTTTCAGTAAGCTTGACCTTAACCAAGGTTACAACCAGCTGGAGCTGGCACCGGAATCAAGGCATATAACCACTTTCAGCACTCATCTTGGCCTCATGCGTTACAAGGGTCTCAACTTCGGCATATCCAGCGCCACAGAAGTCTTCCAAAACGCCATTCGGGAGACCATTGAAGGCATTAAAGGCGCAGTCAATATCAGCGACGATATACTTGTCTTTGGCAAGAACCAAGACGAGCACAACCACGCACTTGAAGAAGTATTCCAGCGACTTCAGGACAGAGGTCTGACCGTGAACCTACTCAAGTGTGAGTACAGTAAAAAAAAGCTTGAATTCCTGGGGTATGTCTTTGGCGAAGGCGGCATGGCCCCCGACCCAAAGAAAGTTAAGGCCATCTTAGACCTCAAAGCTCCAACATCAGTTACAGAGGTCCGTAGCCTGCTAGGCATGACCAACTACTGTTCCCGATTCATCGAGGGATATGTAACAATAATCCAACCGTTGCGAGAGCTCACCCACAAGAACCACACCTGGAAGTGGACCAACAAGCACGACAATTCTTTGGCCCAGCTTAAACATGCCTTAGCCAATGCACCAGTCACGGCGTACTTTGACCCTGCCAAAACGACTGAACTCTCCGTCGACGCAAGCCCCATCGGTTTGGGCGCCATTCTGGCACAAGCTGATCTCATGACAGAAGAGAGGAATGTTATCGCCTATGCCAGCCGCTCTCTAACCAGCACGGAACAGCGCTATAGCCAAACGGAACGCGAGGCTCTCGCAGTTGTATGGGCGTGTGAACACTTCCACCTCTACGTGTACGGTAAACCCGTAGATATCTACACGGATCACAAGCCTCTTTTAGCCATTTACGGAAACGCGAACTCCAAGCCACCAGCACGCATTGAGAGATGGGCACTCCGACTACAGCCCTACCAGATAACCGTGCACTACAGAAAAGGCGAAGGAAACCCTGCCGACTACATGTCGAGGCACCCATTGAGACACACACAACCCGTTAGCAGACAGGAAAAGATCGCTGAAGAATACATCAACTATATTGCCACCACTTCAGCTCCGACTGCACTCACTCTCAACACTATCGCAGAAGCCACAGCGCGTGACCCAACTCTTTAGGCAGTTATGGAGGCATTGCAAACAGGCAAGTGGTACGAATCAGCCAAGTATCCCAAGGTTGACCCCGCTGCCTTTCGTACATACGAACGCCTCAAAGAGGAGCTGGCCATTGGAACAACAACGCAGGTCATCATTCGAAGAATGAAATTGGTGATCCCAAAGGAGCTACAGCGTCGTGTCGTAGACCTGGCCCACGAAGGTCACCAAGGGATTACGAAGACCAAGGCATTATTGAGAGAAAAAGCATGGTTTCCGAGAATGAACCAACTAGTAGAAGAACGCGTGAAGTCCTGCCTCGCGTGTCAAATAGCTACACCGGAGATGTCACGCGAGCCTCTGCAAATGTCCCCCTTACCTGATCGAGTGTGGCAAGAGATCAGCATTGACTTCGCGGAACTATCAACAGGTGACTACCTTTTAGTAGTCTCCGACGATTATTCCCGTTATCCAATTGTCGAAATACTTCGTTCGCTGGCAGCCCAAACGGTAATTCCAAAGCTCCAGAAGATTTTCTCAGAATTTGGCATTCCAGAAATTGCGAAAACCGACAATGGTCCTCCATTCAACTCTAATGCATTCGCAACCTTTTCTGCAAACCTAGGATTCACCCACATAAAGATTACTTCTCATTGGCCAAGAGCCAACGGTGAGGTACAGCGTTTTATGCGGACAGTCAAGAAGATTGTGAAGATCGCACTCACCGAACAGAAACCATGGCGAGAAGAATTAACTCAATACTTAACGAACTTTAGAACTACACCACACAGCTCCACAGGCAAGGCCCCTGCGACCGCTTTCTTCAATCGCCAACTACGTACAAAGCTACCAGAAGTACCAATCACTTCACGAGATCCAGCAAACATCCAGAGGACTGACCAGCTACCCAAAACAAAATGAAGACGTATGTCGTCAAAAAGGCGTATGTGAAGCCTTCCAACATTAAGCCTGGTGATATCGTCATTGCAAAGCGCGACAAATCGCACAGAAAATCTCAGACCACATACGAACCAAAGCCATACAAAGTTGTTGGTTGTAAGGGTTCGATGGTAACTGCCAGGCGAGGAGACAAGACCTTGACCAGAAACTCCTCATTCTTCAAGAAACTTGGAAAGACAAACCAGCCTATGGAAGTCAACACCACAGACGATGAGTACGACTACTTCGATGATGCTGATGATGGATGTGGTGACGATGCACATGGCCAACAAGCGCAGCTTCCACCTGTGCAGGAACCTAGACGTTACCCCCAGCGCATCCGAAGACCACCAAGACGCCTAATGGATGATGTTTGATGCTACTGGACTTATCCATCACATTTGCTGATGGGAATTCAAACGTATTTCGTTGACTTTAACCATAATGCATGCGACAGACCACTGTCACTAGTGAATCTTGACTATTATTTGGTTAGGTTACTAGTTTTGTTTAATAAGTTATTGCACTCATTGTATATAGTTTTAAATCCCAGTAGGGGAGGGATGTAGTATCCTATGTTATTACGTAAAACCACGTGACACAACTAGACACGTGACTAGAGAGTAATAAACGAGGCAGTTGCGTTTTGGGAGCGAACAAGAACATTACACGTTGCTTTTTTCTATTTATGCTCTTCATCTTTTAAAGCCAAGTCCAACCTTTGGGCCTAAGGTTTTATAATGGTAGCGTCACTTAATCGACAGTACTTTCTGCAACATATGGGCTGTTCCAAGGATGACAATCTTCTGGATTTCGAAGATGTTTCGAAGATGCCTGGGATATTGTTGGTGTATCTTTCCAGTCCTTTCTTCACAAGTCCTCAAGCTATCACCACAGGTGTTGTATCAATTTTCATATCCCACATTCTACTGATTTCGATTTCAAGGTATTTGTTCTTAGATAACTTCTGCCACTTTCGCAGAAGTGTTATTGTCAGATGGTATTGCTACATCAGTGATCTTGCATCTCCTTTCTAAACTCGTTCTTAAGATGAAAGTATCAAGGGGTAGATGAATGATCTTCAAGCTCCATAATCAGAAAATGATTTCTGAGCCCCAGACGGGGATCGAACCCGCAACCTTCTGATGACCGGTTAGACGCTCTAACCATTGAGCTACCGAGACTCAGATGGTGAGCTAAGGTGCAAATTCGATATATATATGGGCGACCTAAGCGGAAGCCACTATATATTGATAATGATTGAAGCAGTTTGATGTTTGAGAAACATGACAGCTTGGATATATTGAGGTAGATGAACGATCTTCAAGCTCGATACTCAGAAAATTATTTCTGAGCCCCAGACGGGGGATCGAACCCTCAACCTTCTGATGACCGGTTAGACGCTCTAACCAATACAATACAATACAATACAATACAATTTATTTAAACACGGAAAAAATCTTCAGTAATTACAAGCAAATAATATGAAATTAACAAAATAACCTAAAGTGTCTAATACTGATTTACAAGATTGCCGTGTGGGAGTCGGTTTAAGTTTCTAAATACTCGTCTATTGCTTTCCTGAATTGCGAAATCGATTGAAGCTTTCGCATGTTTTAAGGGAGACTATTCCACAATAGTGCTCCACTATAACAAAAACTTCGTTTTAAGTAATTTGTTCGCGGCTTGGGCAAGTTTAATCTCATTTCAGAATTTCGTATATTATAGCCCAAACCACGAACAGAAAAATAATCTTGTAGATAAGTGGGCATATTTCCATTTATTGTCTTAAAAACTAATTTAGCCCTGTGTTTTTTCCTTCTTAAGGAAAGATTATCTAAACACAGGGTATCTAAAAGTATGCTTGCACTGGTATTATAATTAGTTCTCAGAATTACCCTTGCTGCTCGGTTCTGGAGTTTCTGTAATTTACAACTAAGTGTTTCACCGAGACCATCCCAGACCGAGCAACAATAGTCAAAATGAGGTTGAATTAATGCTCGATAGATTTGGACCGCTGTGTCAGTTGTTATAAGTAGGCTTGTACAGATTGTGCTACGAAAATGCTGAAATTGTGCTCTAAAAATACTCAAAAGTTGCACAAACGTTGCTCGAAAATTGAAAAAGTTGCTCCTAAAATGTGAAAAGTTGCTCACAAAAAAAGAGCACAAAGCAAGATATAACCTATTTTAAACTGCCTCTACTCGATCTAGCAAAATTTAAATTGAGTAACAGTTGCTTATGCCACCTCATTGACTTGAATGAACAGAACAGAAACTTTATTTAAAGAGGCTAAGCCTCCACATTATTAAAAACTACACGAAAAAATGAATTCTCAGTTCTGACACATACACTGTAACATCAACTGTTTTGATTACTGAATTGAGTAATCGCCTAATCTGGTTTCGGCCCGAATTATTCGGGAAAAAAACAAATACAAAACACGTTCTTCACTTCTTTCCTAGTTTCCACTAAAAATTTCCTAAAATTATGCTTTTGCCGGAGAAAATTGCTTGAAGTTGCTGGGCCCATAAAAAGTTGCTCCAAACACAATAAGTTGCCAAAAAGTTGCCGAGCACAATCTGTTCAAGCCTAGTTATAAGCGGTCTTATGCATTTTAGAGCGCCAATGGCAGAAGCAATTTTTTTTAGATATTTTGTCAATATGAACTGCCCAGGTAAGATGTTGGTCAATATATACCCCTAAGGCCTTAACTGAATCAACCCTATTAATCTCATAATCATTGATTTTTATGACTGGTTCATCATTTATAGTTGTCATTTTTTGCCGAGATCCAATTGTCATAAACTCAGTTTTAGCAATATTTAAGCTCAGCTTATTTGCAATAAGCCAGCTGTTGAGACTTTTTAATTCAGAGTTAATGACATTTTGGAGTTCGTCAACTGACTTTGCCGCATAACTGACATTTGTATCATCTGCGAACATTCTTGGCCTTGAATAATTAAGGCAGTCTGGGAGGTCATTAATATAAACAAGAAACAATAATGGTCCCAAATTGCTGCCTTGAGGAACGCCGCAGGTGACTGGAACGGAACCCGACAATTGATTATTAACCCAACATTTTTGAGTTCAATTGGCGAGATAT
This sequence comes from Heliopora coerulea, assembly GCA_030142905.1. NCBI lineage: Eukaryota > Metazoa > Cnidaria > Anthozoa > Scleralcyonacea > Helioporidae > Heliopora > Heliopora coerulea. The sequence goes on along the minus strand of JASJOG010000135.1, from coordinate 12,848 downwards.
GATTGAAACCATCTCAAACTGTTCTGGTCAATTCCGTAATTTTTAAGTTTTTTTAAGATAATTTGATGATCAATTGTGTCGAATGCCTTTAAGTCAATAAAGACAACTCCATTAACTAGACCATTATCAATATTTACAGACCAGCTGTTTGTAGCATCAAGTAATGCTGTTAAAGTACTATGAAAAGATCGAAAACCAGATTGACAAGGAGTCAATAAATTGTTGGTATTTAGATATTGATACAGCTGATCAAATATAATTTTCTGAAAAATTTTTGCGACAACCGGAATAACGGATATTGGCCGGTAATTGCTTGGGTTACTTTTAATATCATTCTTAAATACTGGTGATACCCTACTCTGCTTCCATTCACACGGGAATATTCCTGTTCGAATAGATGTAACAAATATTACCGTGAAGGAAGGCGCAACCACGTCAGCCGCTATTTTTAATAATTTACTTGGTATTTTATCTAATCCTTTAGATTTCTTTTCATCAATTGTACGCAACATTTGACGAACTATATGAGACTCAGATGGTGAGCTAAGGTGCAAATTCGATATATATATATATATATGTGCGACCTAAGCGGAAGCCACTATATATTGAGGTAAATAATTTAGTTTAAATTTGATCTGTAAACTCGCACGTCTGTTGCTGGGTATATTTTTTTAATAAAGACTTATGAATGAATGAATTGATAATGATTGAAGCAGTTTGATGTTTGAGAAACATGAGGACTTGGATATATTGAGATAGATGAACGATCTTCAAGCTCGATACTCAAAAAATTATTTCTGAGCCCCAGATTTCTGAGCCCCATAGTGGCTTCCGCTTAGATCGCACATATATATATCGAATTTCCACCTTAGCTCACCATCTGAGTCTCGGTAGCTTAATGGTTAGAGCGTCTAACCGGTCATCAGAAGGTTGCGGGTTCGATCCCCGTCTGGGGCTCAGAAATCATTTTCTGAGTATCGAGCTTGAAGATCGTTCATCTACCTCAATATATCCAAGCTCTCATGTTTCTCAAACATCAAAATGAAAGTATCCCTTCCATTCCTCTTTCTTCATTGTATTCATGCACTATCGCTTCTTTGTGCTTCCACATTCCTTTTTTCTTTCAGCTATTAATCTTGTCACCTTACATTGGTCGGGCAGCTGGTCAATTTTTATCAGATGTAAATATGTAAATAGACTGTGTTTTGTTTTTTTTCAACCTGGTGTTTCTCAGAAGATTTTACAAGAAAGCAACGAAACGTTTAGTAACGTTGTTTTAAATGCACTAAAAATTTTTGATCTGGGCACTTATCTTCATAAAGACCTCTTACACTGACTTTGCTGCTTTTAGCTTTCCAATTACGTCATTCTAAGCAACCTACGGGTTCTGACTCCCGGGTACAAATGAATTTCAATAAAAATCACTGATCACTACCAAGCCACAAAAGATTGAATTACCGCCAGAAGACACAACAGATATCATGTCGAAATCTAAAGGTGAGGCTTCTTCGATTTAACAGAGAAGATGTACTAGGAATAACGAATGAGAAGAAAAGTTATCGCGTGTGGTTGGTTAACCACTTTCCTTGTAACGTGTTGCTGGATGGCGTGTCTATCGTATACTCCAGCCAAAGTTAATAATTGACGAATTATCTTATCCGGCGCTGCCAATGCCCCGATTCAAACGCTGCTATTCTTATGCTGACAATATCGAAACATTTGTGCTAGTGTGTTAGATTCCGCAAATGAGCAAAGTTTGAGCTCTTTCTCAGTGTCAGATTTTATTTGATACAGCGAGATGTGAGGTCTGGCCAAAATGTCAAACAATTTTGAACGAATCAACTCGGCATTGTTTGATCTGGCATAGTTGGACTGTTTGTCATGCCTTATACCTTGTTTAACATATTTTGCTAGATCAAATGTTCGATGAAGTTAAACAAAGTTTGCCATTCTGCTTCAGAAATGTTCTAGGGTTCTTTCCCACAATGTCAGACGGCATATTCAATAATATTCGATAATTCAGTTACTGCTGTACAGGAAATCCATTCGGTGAAAGGGGACGCCAAGTCTAGTTTGTGAACATGGCTTGATTATGGTTTGAACTGTGAGATTCCAGTCCATACATTGTAATTCATTCATAGGAGGTGACGAATTGCTACAAATATGTGACTGTGTCACGGATTACTTTCTATTTTCGTACGTTAATGTTATGTCCATAAATCACCGTTGAGTAATTCGAAGTATGACCTCACAAGGATTCATATACACGCGAACAAGCTTATCAACTAATGGATTTAGGTTATCCATTGTTTAGCCAGTAAAACTATTCTGCTAGTTTCAACCGGTTCACTGTTCGTATGTATTTACCAAGGAAAGAGATTCTATCGCATTTTCGTAATTACATAGGAATTTAGGCCGACATGTGTGCTGTAACGTTCGGTTGAGTGACTTGAGTTCCTGTGGAGATATGTTAACAGACGAAGCATGTCCTGCTATGTTGTGTCTGTGTCTTCGTCAGTCGCCTCATAGAAATGCTAAAATGTTAGAAAATCACTGGGAAATAATTCTTTGAGGTTATTCAGTTGTCTTGGAAGCTATAATGCATACAAATCAAGAAGTCGGGCAATTTCCGTTGACTGCGATGCCATTACTTTCGTTAGCATGAATGTGTACGGTGTACCTGACCTCAACCACTTGATGATCTGTGATGGCTACAACATATTGAGAACTTAGTATGCACTTCAAGTAGTTTGAGCTTGCACTAAGACCCCGTTCACACGATACCGGTACGAAACTGCACCGGTATCAAAATATCACGGTAGGAACCTGTTCACACGATTACGGTTTTACATTACGGTTTCATATCGTTACGGTTAGCATTACGGTTTCATGCTTTTTCATACCGGTACCGTGTGAACGCAAGGCCTAACCGTAAAAATTTCGTTACGGTTTCATTTCGTACCGGTATCGTGTGAACGGGGTCTACACATTCAAAGATACAAAAATATTGACATATTTTTCTGCCGACTTCATGAAATCATTATGTACGTAAAGGAGATGTAAATCAAGATGTAGACGAACAGGCATAGGTACAACTTCAGGAATGGTATGGGTATGGAAACAGGTATATGCATAGGTATAGGTAAGAAATCGTGGGTATAAATATGTAGATATAGATAACAATATTTATCGTAATAGATACAGATACAAGTATAGATATAGATTTAGGCATATAAAGATATAGATATCGGCATATATAGGTATAGATATAGTCATATAGCCACATAAATATATAGAGATATAGATATAGTGATATAGATATAGATACAGTCATATAGATCTAGATATAGTCATATAGATCTAGATATAGTCATATAGATGTGGATACAGTCATAAATATAGGTAAAGGTGTAGATATAGGTATAGATAATGGATATTGATATAGATATAGATATAAATACAAATAGAGATATAAATATAAACATGGATACAGATATAGATGTTGATATGGATATAGTTATTGGTGTAGATATATATTAGTAGAAACGTACTTGTGATATTTTGCAAATCCTGTGATCTGATTGGATGGACCACTTGATGTCTTATGAGGTACAAGTAGCAAGTATTTTTCATTGCGTATAGCTCATCAGCAACATAATAAAGGCAGGTTTTTGGGGGGTTTTTCCCTGAAAACAATGATAATATTTTGCTCTCCAGTAATTCTGACGAACTAAGGAGTACAAGTGAGTTTTTGCTTAAAGCTAATGGATTATTTCCATTTAATTTCAGTAAGATGATAGCTGTATCGGGCTTTGAGCTCAACATTTTACCTCTTCCAGGCTACTCATTCGTTACCAGCAATCCGAGTTCGTTTACTATTTAGTTCTGTTTCTTCTCATTTTTTATTTACCAAATAACAAGGCTTCCTAAACTTGGTTACCGTTGGAGACAGCAAGACTGGGAAAACTTCATTGTTGAGCGTTTTAAAAGATGGCAAGGTTCCAGAAGATACCGTTCCGGCAATCTTTGATACGTTTGTCCACAGCATGAAAGTGGATGGGCAAAAAGTTGAGTTGGGGCTTTGGGACACTGCTTGTGGAGAAGAGTACGAAGCATTGCGTCGGTTGTCTTACCCACAATGCGACGTATTCGTCGTGTGCTACTCGATCAACTCTCGTAAATCCTTCGAGAATGTCAAGACGAAGTGGTTGCCCGAAGTGAGGAAACACCGTCCTTTAACCCCTCTTGTAATCGTAGGAACGAAGAAAGAGTTGCGACCTCGCAACAGCTTGAGGCGAAATTCGGATACGGATGGGTCTGTAATCACAAAACCAACGCCCAAAGAAAGGTTCGTGAAGTATGACGAAGGCTTAGGGTTAGCAAACGATGCCGGTGCCTTCACGTTCTTGGAGTGTTCAGCTTTTGGCAACAGTGGCGTGATAGAAGTTTTTGAACATGCTACGAGAGCTGTGTTGAAAAATGCCGAAGAGGAGAAGGCGAAGGCGAGATCTGGACGGCGAGGCAGTGGCTTGCTTGGCATGCTAAAGAAATAAACAATGAAGACAGTAAAGATGGAGGACATTAGTGTTCCCTCGTGGCAGCGTTATGGGGACACAAAACTTTACTAGATGCGAGTTCGTGCTCCCTCTTTAATGAAGTTGCAGTATGCTAGAAAGGAATGAAGTATGCAAGAAAGAGACAGGTTAAGATTATAGCGGCCTTCTGTTCTAGAAGAAGACAGCTAACGGATAAAAGTATTTCTTTTTTTTTTAAATTGCATTGTCTTGAAACCGCCTGGAGAATTCATTTTATGACACTGAAATAAAAAGAGACAACTTAAAATTCAGATTATATCTGAATTTTAAATTGGTTGGGAATTATTCAGCTGCTAATTGCGGGGGCGCACAATAATCATATTTTTATCATGACGAAATCTTTAACTGAAGAAGGCTGAAGGGCCATCACTTGTGGATACGAGATAAGTGACAAATACGTAAGAACGTATATTGTCATAATTTATGCATTTAATTCGATGCGACGTCTCTAACGAATTTAATTGGTTATACGAATTTAACTCGTTTCATACGTCGCATAACCGTCGCATTAAATCGACTGAATTAAATTCGTCTGAATTAAATGGGATGATTGTTCCACGTATGAAACGGCCCTAAGATTGGGAAAGAAAATCAACCAAAAGCCATGCAATAAATTCCTTGTCGACCTAGTTTGCTCTCGCCATCCGTACTGGAAAGTATATGCCTTCGGTTTGTGGCGCAACCCTCGCTCCTTCGTCTCTTGGACTAACAAAAACTCAGGCAAACACTCCAGTAAGGACTACGCTCTTGGTTAATAAGTATTTATTATTCTATACATGTATTTATTTCATTATTACAATGCTTGTTTTGTTTTTTTTTATTTATGTCATGGTATCACTTTGTGACACCATAATAGCCGAGAAAATTTTGAGAATCCTTAGTCACCCACGCGGCCTGTATCTCGAAGAGAAACAATTCTTGACTTTCAGTTTTCTCTAGAGTTTATCCTGGCAGTTGATATTCACACCGTACAGTTGAGAGAACCAACGCAAATGTTTCCGGTGGCGTAGCCAGCCTATAGGCCAGCAGGCCCGGGCCTGCCAATTTATTTATAACAAGAAATGAATCAGAGATAAAATTGATACAAACAAAATGAAACAAAAACTCAAAATTTACCGGAAGCTTAAAACCGCCTTTAGTGCATTGCGTACTATTGGTTAACTCCACTTGGTTCGGTGACAGCAACAATCAAATCCATCAGTTTTCCCAGGAGTAATCAAGTCCATATTCATATATTTTAAAAGTTTTCGGGAAAGCATGCCCCTAAGTCCCCCAAGGAAGTTACATCTTCAGTGAGCTCGTTTGGTCTCCCAGGCCTACAAATGCCTGACGTCTGGGTACGCCACTGGTTTCTATTGGGTGATTGCTTAATTATTCCAAATATCTATTATGTTGTGCACCACGATTCTGCATAAAAATTGACAAAAAGATCTGAATAAAGAATTTCCATTCCATGTCCTTCACTTGACCTTTGCCAAAAGGCACAACGCGTGCAGGAAGGCTGAAAAAAGAGAATACTGTTCGATTTAGTACGTAGCGTGTTCAAACGACTTTCTTCTGACATAGACTTCCTCCATAGTGTTCTGAATCATACGAAAGAGTTAGAAATCTAATTGCCGTAAGACATTTTGAGATGTTTGATAATTCAAATCTCTGAATATGGTCCGGCAGATGTCAACATGAACTGAAAGAGCTGAAGTGGATCGTCGAACTAGACATTCGAAAAGGACATTTTAAATGTACAGTGGTGAAAATGAAGATATCAGGACTACCGTGAGTTTTTCTTAGTAAACTAATTGAAAATCATTTGCTGGAAAATTACATTCCCAGCAAGACGTCGCTTAATCCCCACTTCGTTCGTCATAATTGCAACTATTGTCTGTTAATTTCGTAAATGACATGACTATGCACATGCTTTTTGGTGTTTTTGTTGCATCTCATAATCGCTTATAACACGTAGATTTTGTACATAATCCTGGAGATTTTACATGATATGCTTAACGTTAGATTTACGGGCTTACTAAATGGCAGAATATCAGCCCGATGAGATCCGAAATACTTCATGTAATTAGCCCCGCAGTGTTTCATTGACTGTCTTTCCCGTCGAAGATTCCAACGATTTTAACCCAGGAAATAGCATAAAACATTTCATGTAAATCATGAGATGTATCACATTGACAACTCATCAAACCATAAATTCTGTCGTTTTTTTATGAATTATTAATGATTATTATAAATCCTTTTTTTTTTCATGTCCTTCGTATAGAATTTCGTAAAAATTTTAAAAGATTTTTTAAGTTTACAAAGTTGAAAGCGTACCTTTTCAAGTCTTAGAAATCGTTACCATTTTTTTCTTTTCGTTAATCTACACATAAAAAATACAACCTCGATGTGGTGTCTCAACTTTCGATACAATCTTTTTATGATTTGACTTGAGACTGGTGCAGGATGCAAACTTTTCCCCGATAAAGCGTGCCAAGCAAGCGTACGTCTTCAGTCCTTTTACAAAATACAACATGGACAACATGACTCTCCGTTTTTCTTCCTCGAAAGCTGCTTCTCTTGCTTATCAAGAATAATCCTCACCGTATTGTGAAACAATTCCTGTACACCATCGTTTCGGAAAGCTGACGTTTCTAGGAACCGTGATGCTCCGATTCTTCCTGCCACATACAAACCGACGTTGTAAGTAACAAAATTTTGCTGTTCGTTATAGTTTGAAATTACCATTGTTGAAGGTCTCCTGCGCAGGTCCTTCTTTGTAGCTGCTAGTATTATTGGAACAGTTGACTGACTGAAGTGTTCTAGTTCCGGCAGCCATTTCGTCATCACGTTAGAAAGGCTTTCGTATGAATCCACCGCGTAACAAACCACAAAGGCATTGCAATTCCGATAAACGAATTTCCGTTCGCTACCGTGGCATTCCTGTCCAGCGATATCGCAAAGTTCTAATTGAACACTTTCGCCGTCCACCTGTATGTCGCAAGAATAGGTGTCAAAAACGGTCGCGACTTGGCTCTGGTTAAATTGTTCTCCTTTGTAAGCCATAATGAGACTGGTTTTACCGGTGTCCTCATCACCAACGATGGCAATGTTCAGTGTCTTCTTGGGGTGCGTTTTAACTTGTGGACAAAAAAAAAAGGTATAATTAAGATTATGAAATTCTGAATTTTGCTCGATTGAAACCGTGGTTGGTACAGATGGTTTACCCTAGACATTGCTTCATTTAGACCATCCCAAACTTGCAACTACGATTGCAACCAACGCTATATGCTTCACTGGACGGGTGGATTGATATTCGTAACCAAAAATGCAGCGCTAATATCTTGCCAATTCCTTCTGAATATAAATACATTTTCCGAGATACATTACCTGCCATTTTCCAAGCTGTCCTAAGGATTTCAAACCAAATCATTTCGCAGCATTTCTAACCGAATGAATGTAAAACAGATTGTACTTTCTTGGGATACTGGTTTGGTTGGCCGGTAAGCAGGTGAAGGTATTTTCCTTCCTTGGTTCTACTCCGCGCAACGCTAGCTACATCAGAAATGTCACGAGCTTTAATGACTGCAGACATGGTTTACAGACTGCGCTAAACGATACAATTTCTCGTGACTTTCTCCGTGACCAAAAATGCGAGACTAGTTGCCTTACGAATTCCATAGTGTAATTTTTTCGAAGTAGGACAATGGACATTAGGTTGGTTCAGGCTACCGAATGGTATTCTAAAAATTTTATGCCATCAATCTTAAGAAAATTACATCACTCCTTTTGACAGTTTCTGTGCTTTAATGACCGTTGAACTTCGCTCTGAGGGTCCCAAATGCTGAGGACGTTAGCTGAAGTATACACAGTGTAACAGCGAACTCTTCGTACATAGAGGGAATCCTTCGCGTTTTTTTTGCTTTATGAATTAGAAGGACAGTTTTGATTTTAAATATAATTTCAGGAAAGACTTATATGATGAATATTTTGACAACCATTCAAATCATATAAGTACACATTACTATATATCTAAATCATACAATCTCATGACCCACTCACAGGTCGCTTCAAGGTGCAATATAACATGCACAACAATTGACCAACAGTGTGTCGAACTTCAACATATCCATGCTGTAAACCTTTAATTTGACTTCAGTACTTACGTGATCCATAGCCGTTTTTGAAATCGTTTGGCTTCCAGAATTTCATTGAAGCAGTTTTATGGTTCACGCGACGTGCTTTATTCTGGTGTAAATCGTGACTTTAACCTTTGTGGAGATTACCATCTAGTCATATGCTGCACGAGATAGCCCGGAGACAACCTGAGCTGGACATCACATGACATATTTTCTTGATGTTTTTCTACTATGTAGTTAAGGAAAGCTCTTTAATATTTTTATCTGCTGTGGGGGAAACTAGAAGCTGAACCTGCATACTTAGTAAATAAACCTACATTCTTCCGTCGGCAGATAAACCTCCATTTATAAAAACGAGATAAGTTAGAAAGTAAATAAATCACATGACATCACATGACCTAAAGTTAGATAATATCACGGCACATGATTTCCAAAGGAAAGACTTCGATCCCGAAAAAGGTACATTTATTTTCTTCTCGGTCTCACTAGATTAGGGCACAGTTAGAGGATTGGTACCCTGCTCAAAGGATAATCCTGACTGTCCAGCCTAAAGGCTTCGCCAACTCGGTATTTTACTTGGGGGAGCTGGGGATATGCTCCCCTAGAAAATTTTGAAATCTTGATGTCTTAAAAAACACAATTTCTAGCAATCTCAGGGGACAACCTCTGTCACAAATGTTCCGTAAATTGATCGTCATTTGCCCTTGCTTCTTTATAAAAAATGGTGCTGTAATAAAATGATACTGTAATGACAGACATATTCATCGAGAAGTTCAAGAAATTGGATATTACTGACTTATTTAAAGGCCACCACTCTAGTTTGTCCTGTTCATTTCGTTCACCTGTTTACCACTGGTGTCATTTTTTAACTGGGTCTCCGAAGGATATCTACACTATTAGAATTTGACGAAAATGTCTTCCTGGGCTTCTTGTTCCTTGAAGCAGATGTAAAAATCGGGATTTTTCCTATCCCGACGGCATATTGGTGGGGATTCGGGATTTTTAGGCAAAATCGGAATAATCCCGACGAAATCGGGATGTTTGGACCGTCTGATATTATTCTTCTATGACGGCCGAACCCGATGAAAATATATGAGATACATTCAGCAAGGAGGGTTGTATTCAGGAAACGTGTTTTCAGGCCATTCAGACAAAATTTTGTCCCCTCTCCAACCTATATATTTGTGAGTCCCCGTGGTATATGTAGAATATGCCACGGCTCAACCTTGGGACAAATGTCACGTATCCAAGTCAAAAGCTAAGTTCGTGGGGTACAGATTGTATAAATTTACATTAACCTTGAACTCCATATGGGTGCGACGCGAGTGACGAAAATTGAATAACTTGAAGGAATGCCTATATCTACCCGCCGTGGAAGACAGCGACGAGAGCCACAGTCGACCGAATTGAATTTCAACGATTCAAGCGCTATACTTCGGTTGTAGTTAATTATTAAACTGAGTTCGACTGGCCAGATATACGTCGTTTGAATGGGCCCTAAAGTATTATCGTCCCCAAATCACGTTACTTCTCTCAACGAGGCTGTCGAGGAGAAATTTTGGTTCTGTGAAGCCCATTATGCCGAAGGTAGAATCATATATTAGTTGATGTAAATGTTTATTTAATGCGTTGATTACAGACCCTGATTTCCCACACCTTAAGACATGCTCCCACATTGACATCAGTCTTATCGCTTTTCAGATAATTGCAACCCTCCCGATCACGAACACTTTGATCTGATCTTGCGAAACTCCCCCACCTCCTCCAATAGGTGCACGCCACTATTTTTAGTATGTAATACTAAGTTCCTCCGTAACCATAGGTGCACCCTCAAGCAATTTGATAGAAAAGTCTAGACTTTAATACCCAGTCCTTATGAACAATTTGGTGGCGCTTGTTAAGTGAGTTTATGAAATAACCAAGGAAAACAACGAGGAAATGAGCCGTTGTATGGCCTGGCTGCTAGCCTAGGTAGACGGCCATGCACTTAATGCACGGGCACGGCGCAACAAGCATCATTAGCTCACTTACACTGTAAGTGGTAAGACGTATATCAGTTTGCTCTCTGTTCAAGATACTTTGAGGGTGGGATCTTAACTTGAATCCAAATTCCACTATAGTTCGCTCCAAGCTAGCGTACGTCATAGCCTGTGCAGATTTGGAAAACACAGACTATTTTCTGCGCCTACGAGCGTCTGTACGCAGGTTTACAGCTTGCACCTGATTTTCTAGTTAGGAAAGTAAGGTGAACGCAGGTGTTAAGTAGGACACACTCTGATAAAAAGGTTTTGCTCGATTTGAATTAATTGTATCGGCTTCATGTGACAAAAACACTCTTCGTTTCTCATTTTCTTAATGTCTTTAAAAGACTTTCATAATTTCAAGGAGTACAGTCCCAGAGAATTAGTAATTTCTTCCTTCCTTTTCAACTCCTTTCGTTCTTCTATTTACAAAAAAATGTACTGGCTCGATAGTTCTGTTAGGTTTTTGTTTTTTTAGATATATTGTTGTCTCGGTTTGGACAACACACTGCTGGATGGCAAGAATTATATGACGACATGCAAAGCGAACAAATTAACCCTAGATCAATAATCTTGCTATAAAATTCCACATGGGCAGCACTTCTTGTTTTCTTTCTTGCTTGAATGTCGTTTCTTCTGCGCTTCCAGAGCAACCCTCACCGTCCGTCGGAACACCTCTTGTACACCATCATCGTCAAGGGCTGACGTTTCCAAGAAATGTGACGCTCCAATTCTTGCTGCTGTGCACATACCGTCTTCGTAGGTGAGAAAATTCGCCTTCTCGCTGCAACTCAAATTGTCTACGTTGGTTTCCTTTCCTCTGCGTAGGTCCTTCTTCGTGGCAACAAGAATTATTGGTATATTTGGAGCAATGAAGCTTGCCAGTTCGTGTTTCCATTTTGCCGTCACATTATACAGGGCTGTCTGGAGAGTCAACCGCATAACAAATCACGAAGGCATCGCAATTTGGATAAGCGAGCCGTCGTAGGCGACCATAACCTTCTTGATCAGCGGTGTCCAAAAGTCCTAGTTCGATGCTTTCGCCGTCTAACTGCATCTGGCATGCGTAGGTCTCAAAGACGGTCGGGACGTGGTCTATGTTGAATCGTTGTCCTTAAAACCCATGAGAAGGCTCGTCTTACCAGTGTACCCATCACCAACTATTACAATGCGTACTGATCTTTTTGGGCTGGATTTAACTGCGGAATAGAAACAAGAAATGATTTAAGAAGACCACAGTCTGTAGTAATTTGTTGAGTTTGCGATGAAGAGTAAACGCTTAGCTCAGACGGCATGGCTATCAAGGAAAACTGTGGAATCCCTTTGCATGGAGGAGGAAGATATTTTCTTTGCGACAGTCGCTCTGACTTTTTCTTGTCCAGTGTTCACCGTTAGGTGAGTAAAATCGTTTGACATTAGTCAGGATAAATTAATCTAGCGTTAGCCAAAGTAAAATAATAAAACACCTATCTATATATGGACGCTTCTGCAAGATTTGTCATGTCAAGTAGCTCAAAGTATGCACCTTTCATATAACGACTGAGGGTGAATCACGTCGACAGTTATGAGCTACTTGAAGGCTTCCAACAGCGACAACTTGATTTCGCGTAGTAAAACCTGAAGCTTCACGGTTTTAAATCCTCAAAGTATCTCAACTTATCTCAGAGGAAAACTGTCGTTTTAGAAACAGCCGGCGAAGATGACTGTTAGCATATCACGTTACAAGATGAAGAAACGCAGCCTCCACTGCTGACTCGTAATCCGAAGACTGTCAAGACCAAGCTTAAGGGCAATAACATTGTTCACGTCGACGAATACTGTGGAACACTTTGAATAATTTGCAGGCAGAGAATGCCCGTCCAGTTTTTCATGTTTTTTGGGGGTTTTTTTAATTTAATTTTATTTTTTCAGTTTGCATAACATAGTACTGACAACAATACCACAGGAATCCATATGAAAACTAGTTCAGCCTAATGACTAACTATTTCACTCCAATGAATAATACCCTGTATTTTTGCTTATTTATATAATTGGTCCTATCAGGTTGATAGAGTGCATGACAGCCGTCAGTGAACAAGTGAAAATTGTGCAGAGGTCGAGGGCAGTTGAAG